>CM035134.1:18447500-19647500 GCA_020205605.1 Panax ginseng
TTCACAAATAATATTTTAAGAAGGACTATTTGAAATTAGTGAATAACTTGATTCTCTCACAAATAATATATTGTGAAGAACAAATTTATTTAACTAGAGAATATTTTTCTGCACTAATTATAAAATGAGAATCTTCAAATTAGTGAGAGAAAAATTCATTCACAAATTATAAATTTGTAAATAAAAAATTAATTGCTAAATAATCAAAATTCATTGAAAATTATAATTGATTTTTAAATCATTGATTTCATATTTATTATTATTATTATTATTATTATTATTATTATTATTATTATTATTATTAATCTCTATAAGAAATATTAAATATAATTTTCAAGTAAATATAAATATTGCCATACTTTTTTTAAACTAATTGATAAGCTAATGCATAAAGAGCTAATAAAATTAAAACTTCACATATAAATAGATCATAATACTCGAGTCACAATAACTACAATTTTTTTTATTATATCTTGGTCTCCCAAGGACCATAGTACCTACAAAATTTATTAACTAACATATAAAAACTAGAAGAATAACAATGAACTAGAAGGAATAAAGTACGACATGATAGATCCACTTCATCATCATTTTCTTCAAGAAAATCAAGGTTTGGGCATATAAACTTCATGCTGCAAGATAAACACCAAAATTCAATTTCAATAAGGCGAGGACTAAGAAAAGATCCTAAACTAGTACAGAGAACTCACCATGAAACTGGAGTTGGCTGCACAACTATTTTCTCTAGCTGTAGTTACATAAAGTGAAAAAAAGTTAAATATGAAAAAAAGGAAGATAGTTAATCAGGTAGTAAAATTTAAGGGGATGAAAACAAAAGGAATAGGTAATGAGGTAATTTCCCTATGAGAACTGTTAAATCCACAACAAAAAATGTTATTTTCACAACAAAAGTGTCGTTATAGATCCTATAGCTACAGTTTTCAGTGTTGCTATACATCTACAACGACACTTTTGTTGTGGAAATAACAAAAAGCGTTGTGGATTTAACAATTCCCTTTCTCTATATGCTACACCAAAGTTATGTTGAGGCTAACAGAGTTATGCATGAATGTACTCCAGATGGAAATTTCTCCACTAAACTGGTAGAGCTTGGTTTTTTAAGTTACTGGACCTTTTTGGCATTCAGTTAGATTTAGCAAGCTTAGAAGACATAATAAAGAAATAAATTTCACTATATCTTCATATACTGATCATCATACCTGATCACCTGCATTGGGACCATCAATATGGAAGAGGATGGGACGACATCGCTTATCCTCGTTCATCAAGCTTGAATTTTGAAAGTGGGCAATGAGGGCAGCTTTTCCTTGTATGTGAGTATAAGCAAGTGATGCCACTTTTTCACTATTGAACTTCTCCCACTTCTTCCCATTAAATGCTTGTCAAATTACTGGTCTTTTTAGTCACTGTAACTTATTAAGTTTATTAGAAGAAATTAGTCTAACAAAATAAGAAAGCGAGACAAACCTGATAGAATGGGATTATTAAGGAAGGATCAGTCATGTTTATGAAGGCATAGCCTATGTTGCATTTGTTCTGCAAACAAAATGGAAGGTAAACTAGTTATTAGAAGCCAATATAAATTAACACATTGAGCAACACACAGTCAATCCCTGCTCCACAAAAAATGTAAAATTTCCTTGTACTATATTGTTATTCCAGCAGGTCAATGGATTTAGATGCATAAAACTGCTAGAAGAAAAAAAAGTACTGCAGAAAAAAAAATGTTGTGTTGATAATTGATATATAATACGAAATAGAAACATACGTTTCAAGAATCATAACGTTGCGTATATGACAAGTCTAGTTCACTCTGAACAGTTGACATCTCAAGCCCAGGCTGCTTGACCTGCGTGAGAGAAATTAACCACGTTGAGACATAACAAAGTCATATGATACTATCAACAATGATTTTCGAACATGGTAAACTACTAGCTCAAACATTTTTTTTGGATGGTAACACCAATAGTAGCTCCGTGAGGGAGGGCATTATATGTTACTAAGATGAATAAGATTAGAGTACTTGCTCCTATAAAATCATTACATCATTCAACCAAGATCAGTCACTTACAGTAAGCTTCATGTATATGGCCTCTGAAGGTCTATCACTAATATTTGCAGCCGTATTTCCAATTTTCAATTCTTTCTGATAAATTGACACTAATATTTGCAGCAATATTTCCTTGAGAAATACAGGAAGTGACATTACCAAAATTATTGTGGTAGTTTGGAAGTGAATGAGGATGAAAATTTGGTGTGTTCAGGAGTTCAAATTTCATTGGCGGATGATCGCCGAGTTAAGAACACCGGATTGATTGCCAATCGCTTCCACACTAACAAGAGAGGATAAACCGGTTGGAACACTAGACGAGAACCCATGGTGGAAGGGGTTGTCCAAATACCAACTAATTGGAGCTCCAGGTTGAAGACCCAGACACCCATAATAGTTCCATCGCCTATATACAAGATGTTGTTATTTTCCCATGTGAAGTTGTTCCTACAAAAATATCTTAAAAGGCATGAGACTTGATTTATTTTCTTTTGAACTCATTGATAACGAAAGCAAAGATATGTCATTGAAATACTTATACCAAGAAATTATTAGAACTACTCACATTGCAGAGATATGGACTCAATTCATCTTGCTCCATTTCGTAAAAATGATTACATCAAACCGACAAAAACAAAGGGCCAAAAAAAACTTAATGGAAGGAAAGAGAACTTGAGGAAAAGAAAGGTCCATCCCAAAAGGGAAACAAACCTGAATATAACATAACAAGGAAGCCATTGAAAGTTAAATATTAACAACATGCCAAAAATCAAAGTACAATGAAACTAGTGTAACAGCTTTAAACTAGTTTTAGTTTTGTTAATCATATAATCCGGAACTAGACTTCAGGCAGCTTTAAACTGTTGTTGCTTGGAACTACTGCCTTGTTGTTGCAGTTAATTAATTTTTGACAGCAAACAAAAATTAATAATTATAAATAAAACCACCACTTCCTAAGAGACAACAAACATATATATTCATGTGCATGCAAAAATATTCCTTATCATGAGAAGCACATAAGTTGCGCCCAGAAATGATCAACTTACCATTTAGCCTTCGACTTATGTGAATCAAGAGTAGCAATTTTTTCCAACTGGGGTGAATTTAATTGGCCATAGAGTTTAGGAATCACGGATCACTTCGCTCCATATGATTCACCTTTAATAACAAGACACAACTCCTGCATTTAGACGACTGAACATTTACTTAACTGCAGCTACCCTACACAATCTTGAGATGTGATATTCCCTCTGCCTAGATATGAAGTCCACTTTCAAAAGAACATGTAATTTACATAGAGTTGACTTTTCAAATTTAACCTTCTAGCTAATCTAAATAACGACAATAATATCTAGATAAATTATAGACTTCATCAAGTTTAAACTTTAATCATTATATCACTTATAAGTCCGTAAAAAATAGACTCTCTTATTAAGGTGTATAAAAATGGAGAAATGAGCTCTTATGAAATAGGACATACTAATAGCATATACTTGAGCTTAAACTGCAAAAATAAAAATAAAAATACCACATTGACTGCAACGACCCCGCCCAAACCAAGCCTATATCAAGTATTATTTCTAGAGTACCACTGGGTCATCTTAACCAAGTCCACTTGAAAGGTCATGAAGTTGGTACCCTTGGTAATAACCTTAAGTCTTATGTATAAAGTCTAATGTACAAGCTAGCACATCCCACACTTCAGTTGATTACAATCACAGAGCAAACAATTAAAATATAAATGATATTAGACCACTGTTTGTTATCAAGTTGCTTACAGTGATATCTTTATATGGAAAATGATTGAAATGGTTAAATGTATAATTTTTTCAGGTTAGATACTAAGGCCCTTCCACAAAATTCACAAAGGTGCTATATCATAGGAAAAATACTAAAGTAGTTCGTAAAATAAAAGAAATCGAGTAGGTGGAAAATTGACATACAAATGGTATTTTAGAGGCTTTGTCATTCCAAATGACCATTAGTCCAAGTGATGCAAAAAACTCAAACCGCCACACAACCAAGCCAATGCTTCATAATCGAGGGAAAAAGGAATTAATTAGTAAAAATCAAATATTCAAATTCAAATTACGTAACCATTATAAAGTCGGAATCTTTGATTCCCCAATAGAACAAAAAGTCAAATTAAGTGAAGAAATTCACCTTCCGATCATGATCGCAATACGATCGATACACTTCAAGGAATGCAATCCCATTGTCCCAAGTCAGCTCGTCATTTACAGAAAGTTGAGAGCAAGCCGAATAATAAACATAATTTTGTTAGGGTTTAGTAATTGGGGTAGCAAATTCAAACGAAAACTAGGAATAATACCAAAGAAATCATTTAAATCATATAAACACACAAACACTATATAATTAAGTATGGAGTATGTGATTTAAGGTGAAAAAGATTACAGGTTTATTGGGGACGATGTGTTTGCAAACGGGGAGGCCCATACCAGAGCGGAGGCGAATAAAGGAGCTGACGGAACGGGAAACGACGCCATTTCCTCCCATGATCCGAGAAGCAACATGGCTCAATCTTCCTACCATTTTTTCCCGATCAGATTCTTAGTTTAGCAAAAGATCATTGTTGATAACTTGTTCGTTCACAGAGGAAGCTTTATCAGTGGCAACGAGATCTTCCTTGAACAACTTCGTATAATCAGACTTTACTGTTTCTCGTATAATCAGATTCTTAATTTAATACTGTAAAAAATTTAATGTATTTATATTATAATTTATATTCACCACAATTAATTTTAAAAAATTATTTAGAACAAAATAGCGACTAATTTTATCCCTCGCAAAAAACTTCTGAATAGTGATATATAGTGAGTAATAATTCCTTCACTAAATAGATTTTTTCCTTGTAAATTTTCATCATAAATTGGCTCCAAAAATCTTTCTATTGCCCCAATTTTATGGAAAAAAAATATAAATTGTGAAGGATGTTTTTTTTCGCTAATAACTATATTGTCACTATACTTTTTTTTTCTTTGTTCCTCCTTCGCTAAACAACTCCTCATGTGAAGGAATAAATTCCTTCACAAAATTTCTTTTGCTAGAGGACATTTTTGGTGTAGTGTTCAAGCAGATCTTCTAGAGAACTAAGTAAGCTAAACAAGCAAATACAGGAAATTAAAAATGGACAAAAAGGGAGTGTGATGGGCTGAACAATAAAGGAGGATTTGGAGCACATGCCATTTTAATGGTTTACTCCATAAAATCTAAAGAAATCTACCAACTCACCTACCTAGTTCTTAGCCTTTGAAATTTTGATGGATTTGCTCAGATGTGGAAAGAGAAAGAGAAGATATTGGGAGATTATGTATAGATATATGTAAACTATATGTAACCATTTTTCTATCTATAAATAGGTCTCACCAAATAAGCTAGCAAAACTTTATTTCATTTCTCCAAAAAGAGTTGGAACAAAAGAAGAGAGAAATGAAGGAGGTAGCAGTCATGGGTTAGAGGAGGAGAAATTTTCAAGCCATCTAGCTTTGTAAAATAATTTGGAAATTAAAGAAAGAGAGCCAGTAAGAGCAAGAGGTATAAAAGCTAACCTAGTTATCCTTTTATTTAAATTTTTTTTTGATGAAATAAAGGTCTAAGGTCTTAAAAACTCAAAAACCTTAGATCTACATGTTAATAAGTGTTTTCTTTTTAGATCTAACTGTAGACACTCAAAATTTTCTGCATACCTGTTACTAACATTGTAGGAGGGCAGATTCATCTTTCGGAGATAACCTTGGAAGACAACTCACATCCATTTCGGATACTACCGGAAGTTCAGTCTCAACCCCAGAACACACCCCGGGAGTATCATTTCCAACATCGGAGATAACCCCGAGTTTCGTCCTTGGCGATAACCCCAAGGAATGTTGTTGCAGTTTCGGCGATAACTCCGGAAATACTTATTTCAAATGCATACTATCAGCTTCAATCTCAGACCTCCTGCCGAGGCACTCATACCTCAGACCCGGATCTAACACCGGGCAGACAGACACATTTCTAAATGACATTACGGCATTCAAACACTTGTAGTAGTCCAATCTCAGAAGTAACCCTGAGCAACGTCTATTTTTAACTCAAACCAGAGATAACCCTGGTGAGGAGTCAAACGTCATCTTGCCACCTCAACACCTGCGCGTTGTCTCAACACTTCATACATACATATATACATACAACAATGTCCTACAAGAACCAAAGAGTTCCAATCCCGAGTGACTATTACGCGTGATAGCACACCGAATAGAATTTGAAGCTTGAAGACCATGGGCATGGTCCCCTCTTCCTAACTTCGTACAACCTCTAATCCCATGTCATTGCGTAACTCTCGACACAAGCGGTCCGAAGAAGGTCTTATATACCTCGTTCGGATGCTCGGATTGAAGTTCTGCAAGTTCGAGCAGACATTCTAGTGCACGAGTGCACGTACTTTGAGACGATAGAACCCGCGAAGCCCGAGGCACCTTGGGCTACCGCAGGTGCATCTGCGGCTGCCGTAGGTGCATCTGCGGCTCCCCCCCTTAATAAATAGAGGGCTTGGGGTGGCCATTTGAAAACAAAGAGAGGCGAGGAAGCCCTTTCCAATTTGTTCTGTACACACCCCATATTGAGTGTTTCCAAATTTTAAACATCTGTTAGCTTACATATAGCTATATTTTTATCGGTGGGAGCTGAGTGTTTATCCATATAGAGTCATAGAAGCCTGGATTGGCAGCCCACTACAAGCCTTCTCACACTCTATAAAGCCTTTCTCTTCATCTTTGCACACACTATTCTACACATTGAGAGTCGTATTGTGTGCGTATGCCCAGACTTCGGTCATTGTTTTTCATTTCTATCTGTATATATATATATATACTTATATATATGTATATATTTATATATGGACTAACATTATCGAGTTATGCCTCGATTGAGCCTAGACTTATGTCTGGAGCGTTTAATTACTTATATATATATATATATATATATACATTTCTGTTAGGCCTGGAGTTTACTTCGAGGTCTTTTACTGCTTTATTTACATTTAGTCCTGCCTGGAGTTTACTCGTGGCGGTTGATCACATTTACTGCTTTATTTACTTTTTTGATCCCCCATGAAGTTGCTTCGTGGTGGTTGATCATGTCTATATATATATATTTACTACTTTTATATATTTACATTTCCGATCTCCCATGGAGTTGCTTCGTGGTGGTTGATCATGTTTGTATATATATATTTACAGCTTTTATATATATAACTGCTTACTGCTTTTTATATAAATTGCGGCATCATGTGAGCTTAGGAATCATGTGATCACATATTCAGGCTACTGAATCTAGATTCGGTTCCCGTGATGGACATTTTTCAAATTGTATGGCGACTTGTACATTATTTACGATTATTCGAATTTCCTTAGATGGCTATCATGCCCATGAGGAGTTCTAAGATCACAGATATTATTTTCTCAAAGATGCCTCGCATCTCGAAAATAAAAGCAAACAAGCCGAACATTTAATAATAAAATGGAAGTATGAAAATGTCTCAATTACTATTGAGCACAGGGTTTGAAAAACCTCTTTTTACAAAACTTCATTGCTATATCATGTTTAAAACTGAAATTTTCTATAAATTCAAACCCTTTGTATATAGGTACGAACGAGGCCTCGCACTATTTCCAAATAATTGCACATTGATCCACACACACACACACACACACACATTCATATAATAGTTTCTTGAAAAGTGGCGGTCACCGTGGCAACACGGATGTCGGGGGGTGCCTAACACCATCCCTCCACATAATCAAGCCCCCAAACTCAAATGAATCTCAGTTTCACAGACCCGTTTAGCAGTGTCACATCACTGGGTCAATGTGCAAACCTTTTCCAATTGTGTTGGTGCAACCAGTTAAAAACTCCAACTGGTGACTCTTAAAGTCAAATCGTCGACATTACACATGTCAGACCTTTTTCACTTATTTTTTCAATCAAATCTCACATATCAATGAGAACACCAAAGAACAAGTAACGAAAAGGGATAAATAAAAATTTCGACGTCGACAAGTGGCGACTCTGCTGGGGACTCCAGTAAGAGGGCTTAAGCCGCTATTACAAGATTTTCAAAACTGTTATATGCTTGTGTGTGAATGTTGCATTTACATTTATGATGAATGTGTACGAATGCATTTTACTTACTACACTGCAAAATATCTATCTGTGATATTAGTGCTTCGCACATGTCATCATTTGCATAAACGGCGAGACACGTTGTATGTGAATGTATGTTGTGTGGTTCCTCCATTAGGAGGCTATCCTGTCGGTGTTTGATTACTAGACTCGTAGGGAGAATAATTCTAACGAGGCTCAGGAAAGGCACCACCAGATTCGCTCCAGTTGAAAGACCGGATTAACTTCCCGTCAAGTAGATTGCGATGATCTGGGGACCTTCATGCCAAATAGCCACGAGAGTAACCCTAAGATAGGTCAACCTCTGATAAACCAAACACGGAAGAAAGTCTCTTCATGCTTTCCATTTTCAATTACTTGTAAAAGCATCTACTTATAATTTTATTCCATGTTCATCTTTATGTAATGGAAAATATGAAGAATATTTTGTGCATACATGTTATCAAATAACACCCATTTTTGTAGGATAATATTTCTTAAAATGGGCGCACTATAAATATTATTTACATTATCCCTAAGACTAAACTACATAAGTCTTTTGTAGGGAAATCATTGGGCTGCTACCATTACTATCTTCAAAATCCAAAAGGCCACAAGCATACAAACTAATCATGTCTTCTTCCCGATCTAATCTCGCTTTTTTTGAGAAGAATTTGACGGATTAAGTAAGCAAATCACAGATTTGGCTATTTTGTTGAAAGAATTGCATCAGTCCACTCAGGGTACAAAGATGCCTACACATACAGAATCCTCTACACAAGGAGGAACACAAGGTTTGGATACAATAAATCCAGAAACTCAGTTGGATACGACCAACAAAGACCCTGAAAACACCCATCTCAAAGGAGATCAAGACACCAGTGATATCAAGAAGAATGTACTTCAAATGGAGGAAACTATCCATGCTCTCAAAGGGATTAGAACACATGGAAGTGTTTCATATGCTGACCTTTGCATATTCCCTGGTGTTCATTATCCAGAAAAATTTAAAACCCTTGATTTTGAAAATTATGACGGATTAGGGGATCCTTACACATATGTGACGCCCCCAAAATAGGTATACATCACCTATCCTGAGTTGCCAAATACATGGTACAGAATACAAATACAATCTTTAATATACAACAAAAGAGCTGTGAGTTTTAATACAAATATTGTCTTCTAGATTATATCCACTCTCAGAATAAGTCCTCATTACATTTATTGTCACACTATTTAACAGAATAGTGAGGACTACTAATGCTATCCTCTGGACCGTCACTTCGTTTCCCGACTAGTCCCCGTTACGTTCTCATTTCCTGAAGAGAACAATGAAAGCAAAAGGGTGAGCTCAACTAACCCAGTAAGAAATATTATGACTAAGATAATGCAGAATAAATTATCATTAGTCTTCAACAATGTTAAACTGATAAAATACAATAGACATCAAGTTTAACCTGCAGAAGAATAAGCATCCAATAAAAGAGTCAAGTAGAGAATAAAATCTACTATCTTTTATGATTTAAAAGGTTTTTCATCACCTTTATCATTTGAGACTCGAACAATAAATAATCCACATCATCGAATCACCCCTGCACTACGGCCAAAGATATTCTTTAGTATCACGACCATAATTATCCATGCACTACGGGCCAAGGACATTCGTGTATTCATCAATGGTCATGATCATGCCAACAATTGTCCATCAATACACTATAGGGCAATGAGGACTTTTATCATATCATTTGTAACATTACGGTTATGATTATATCGAATAATCCCTGGTCATAATCATACCACGTCCATCTATGCACTACAGGCCACAGATGACTTTCAAAAAAAAATAATATAAACATGAGGATGATGGCAATGATATAAGAATTCAATAAAACAAGTTCACAAATTAATTTATCCAGAAACTAATAACGTCCAAATTGTCAACATGATACTTCTTTGTAAAGTAAAATTCAAGAATGCTCAGAAGAATATTTCCATTAAAAAGATACTGGATGAAGCGCAAATATCAATGATATTCTACTAATTTCATGGAGTATAGAAGTCAAAACTTTAACCAACTGAGTATAATAAGGAATGGAATAACAAAAAAAATCACCAAGCATGTGGTAGACCACACAGGCAGGTTATGCCAACAGAATAATAAAGACGGAACCAGGTCCGACGTAAAGCACAGACAGGATGTTCCAACAGAATAATAAAGAATGGAATAACATAAGAATTTCACCATGTATGCGGTATTAGCATAACCAAAGTTATTCCAACATAATAATAAAGAATGGAATAATGTAAGTTCTCTTCATGAAGATGAAAGAAATAATACCCTTACCTTTGAAAAGAAAGCTGGATATAGTAGTAGTGAGTGAGGTAGCGGGGCTTCTTCTTCTTCTACATATTTTCTCTCTATAATTTCTCTCTATAATAATTGCTCTATAGCTTTAGTGAATTGGTGAGAAATGAAGGAAGAATGAGCTTCTATTTATAGAAAAATATAGTTTCAATAATTGCACGTTTGGGGCTCGAAAAATTACGATCTGAATACCTCCAACTTTTTCTTTATTTTTAATTTACTCATGCAAGTATTATCAAACTTGCACCACCTCCCCTAATAGTAAATAATGTGATTCAATAGTAAATCATGTGAATTAATAGTTCTAGACATGTAAAAATATGAATTACAGTATAGTACCTCCATCTATACCTCTATTTTTAACTTAGTCATGCAAGTATTATCAATCTTGCACCAACTCCCCTAATAGTAACAAGAATGTGAAACAATAGTATACACATGTGAACAAATAGTTATAATCATGTGAAATAATCAATTGCTCATTTATCCGGTTAAATACCCGATTGGTCAATATAATCTCCAGACATCAATTATTATCGAAATAAATGTCGATTTTCACTAACACAAATAATTCCAACACAATGAAACTATTTTTATCAAAAATATAAATTTTGAAATTTTGAAGTTTGACTTTTCTTGAAAAAGTCAACTGTTGACTTTTTGACCAAATAGTAAAATTCGAAATTTTTTGTGTTTATAGTCTATTTTTACTAATTTCATCGTTTTTTACTCAAATATCACGTCCAAGCTTCCAAAATTCAACTCCGAGCACAACTTCAATTTTAATAACATTCATCATTAATATTATAACTCACAATATTTATCAACCGTGTCGTTCCTGTGAAAGAGGGCTTTCAATAAGAATTTCTCCTATCAGCGCCGCAATTAGGTGACCAAACCTCTCCTTGATGTAACTTCTAGACATTGTAAATATTGAAATTTAATAATATGAATAACTTTGCCATCTCAATTATTGATTTAATAAAATAACATATTATGCGATGATAATCGCGACAATAATTGAATCAATAATATGAGAGATATGATGCGAAGAATTATCAGAAGTAATAATTGAGTATAACCGAGTGACTTCTCACGTAAGCATCAATAATCAATACCGTGTAGCTACTATGCAACCACGCCATTCATCGTACTTTTACTACCGGTAGTTCAACAAGATATAACGGTAAAACTTCCGCCGTTATTTTCATAAATATATTTTTGTCGTTTTCTCAATCCGAAATAATTACATTAGGGGGTCCACCAATAATTGCGCCATTGTACGAATATTCTCTGCTAAAATGAATATTCTCCGACCAATCAAATATAATATAACAACTTGCATACTTTGTAGAATTTATAAATACTACCCACAACTATAACATTATAACAAATTCATTCCATAATATTCAAAAATGATAATTATAGAAAAATCATCTTTATTCATAAAATTGGGGTCTTACACATATTTGAAGGTGTTCATTGGAGAACTTGGATCTTATGCAGAAAATGAGAAGCTCAGAATGCAGCTATTTCGTAAGAGTCCATTGGAGAAGCTTCGCTCATGGTATACCAGATTAGACAACTCAAAGATCCATAGCTGGGAAGAGTTAGCTCACGCCTTCCTCACTCAATACAATTTTCAATCTCAGATGGCTCCTGATCGGTACCAGATTACCAAGGTCAAGAAGCAGTCTAATGAGTCTTTCAGAGAGTATGCTCAAAGGTGAAAGCGCCTTGCTGCTCAAGTGATTCCTTCCATGACGGAGTCAGAAATGGTCATGACTTTCATAGACGTATAGGAAGCTCTTTTCTATGAGAGAGTCTTAGCTGGTATTGGCAAACCATTCTCTAAAATGATCAAACACGGAGAAATGGATGTGATGGGATTGAAGTTCGATAAGATTCAAGACCTAGCCGCTCTTAAAGCAGTTGATGAGCAAATTCGGTCCGGATCTTATGGAAATAACCCCCAGAGGGTCCATAAAAAGAAAGAGGAGGATGTTTCCTTGATACTACAAGGTCAAAAAGGCAATCAGAACATGCTTATATAGAGGAGAAACTACTCCCCTTTCCAAACTCAGTCTTCAACCCTTCATTGCCTAAGGGTGGATAAGCAAAGCACCCTCGAACGTTCACACCCTTAGGGGACGCGCTCGAGAATATTCTTGCTCTTCTGACTACTCAAAAAAAAATTATAAGTCTTCTTCCACCAGCCAACCCTAATGGGAGGGGTTTTAATGCTACTTGAAAGTATGCTTATCATGCCGGAGCACCTGGACATGATACTCAATATTGTTGGGCCTTGAAACACAAGATCAAAGATTTAATAGACAACGGTGAGATTGTGGTCACCAAACCAAATCAACCTCATGTGCAAGACAACCCTCTTCCTCAACACAAAGAAGAAGAGGTCAACATGATTAGTTGGAACATTGGACAGAGTTCCAGTTTTAATGGTGAATCATCCCAGACCATCAAAGACGGTGTTGACAGATGGAATTACGCAAAGTTCCAATTTACTATAGAATGAAAGATAAAATCTCTTTGCAAGAAAATTGAGCAATTGGCAGAACTGGTGACCCACCAGCATCAAGTTACACACCAATTAATCAGCTAGGAGCATGCATATCTCCTTCCTTTTGTTATGAATGCTCCATCATCACCTTCAGAAAGCGAAGCTATGGAGGATAAGTTTGAAAAAAGAACAAATGCTAAAGCTCGTCAGGATTTTTCCAATCAGAGGGAATTTACCTATCTGGGCCAATCTATGGAGGAGATATTTCAAATGCTGATCAATGAAGGAAGAATTACCTCCCTTCTGCCTCCAATCAATCCTCGCTCAAGACGGTTCAACTCCAATGGAGTATGTCAATATCATTCACATTCTCGCGATCACAGCACAGAAGAATGTTGGGCACTCCGCCATCTCATTCAGAATCTTATTGATAGCGGTGTCCTGCAGCTGGTAGATGATGGCACTGTGCAATTAGAGAGTGGGAATACTTGTCCTACCAAATGGAAGGTATCAATAGCAGTTATATCCGAAGTGGATGATGAGACTATCAAATCATTTCCCATACGAGCAATTCAACTCAAAGGAGTTGACAATCCTTTGAAAGTGGCTGCACCAGAGTCAATTTCTTTACCCTTCAGACCACAATATACTGTTGTCAGCTTACACAAAGTTCCATGGAATTATGGAGAAGCTGAAGGATCCACGTCTCATACTACTGCTGCAGTGTCGAAGGAAAATCCACTGTATCTTCCTCAGCGGGTTATAAAGCCTACCTTCAAAGCAAAGAGGAAGATTCCCATGGAGAAGTAAGGGTGTAAATGAGTCAAACCGGAGCGAATAGAGAGCTAATCAAATTCGACTCAAAATGATAAATTCCTACTCAAATTCGGCTCGAATTCGAATTATATTTGAAAAATTCTACTCAGATTCGACTCGACTCGAATATTTAGTACTCGAATTCGATCCGACTAGACTCGAATATTTATTCAAACTACTCACGAGCTTCAAATTTAAGCTCGAATTCGAGTTTCTACATAATAACTAGTTTTATAATAAATATAAATATAAATTGAATTTGTTATTTTACTTAAAAATGAGAAAATATATTTATTATTACACTTTACAAATATAAAATCATAATTAAAATTAAAAACAAAATAAAATAATAACTAATTATCCTAATTTGATTTAAATTTGTATATATTATAAGAGAATGTATCGAACATCTAATCGAATATGTATTAACCGAGTATGTATCGAATCACAATCAAAAATTCGAGTAGTTTGAATCTTTAAACGAGTCGAGTATAACCTTGCTCAGATTCTACTCATATTTTTATTCAAACTATTTTTAATGCTCAGATTTGGATCATATTATTAACGAATCCAAGTCTCACTCGTACTTTTTCGAGTCGAGCCCAAATCGAGCCCGAACTGTGTTGGCTCGTTAACAACCTTATGGAGAAGATTAAAAAATTCCTCCGCACTATGGGTCATAATGAAGCCAAGGTGGTTCTAAGCTTAAGAGAAGCTCCACATCAGATATCAATACTGGACTTGGTTTTTTCTTTCGAGGATCACTTGAAGATCTTATTGAAGGTTTTGGAAGAAGCCTACTTACCAAAATCAGTGGATGTGGAAAAATTTCAACATATGGTTGATTAAATTTTCAATAACAATGTGATATCCTTCACTGATGACGACATATCGCCCGAAGGGACCGGTTATTGCAAGCCATTGTATATTACAGTTTTGTCCTCCAGGCATATGCTAGCTAGTGTTTTGATAGATGGAGGTTTGTCTCTAAATATCTGTCCTTATGCCACCTTGGTGAAGATAAATGGCAATATCAAACGGATCCAAAGCAGCCATACGGTTATCAAAGATTTTGATGGATCCCGTCGAAATTCTGTCAGAAAGATTGAGTTGCCAATTGAGATTGGTCCAAATACATTCAATGTATCCTTCCACGTCCTCAGGATAGAGTCAGGATACAACCTGCTATTGGGGAGACCATGGATACATATGGCTGGAGCCGTTCCTTCCACACTACATCAATAACTCAAATACATTGTCAATAATAGTTTAGTCACTGTCAACGCTGAGCCGGAATGTCCTGAACAAGGAAATCTACCAATCATCATCTTCAATTCAGAAGTTGAGCCGACAAGTTTTCATGCTTTGGAAGTGAGTAACACGCAATACCATCCTATTGGAGCACCACTTCTTATACCCAAGATCTCAGTCTGGACAAGGGCTTGTTAAAAATCAGCAGAGTATAAACACCCTATTCAAGTGTCCAGTCAAATTGCAACAGTCGGACTAGGCTATTCTGCCAGTTCCAGTCGTAGGAATCCTCATAAGCACAAGAAGGTTCCTCAAGTTTCTACCACACAGAGATTTCTTCCATCTGCACCACATGAGCTGATACAGTCTCTAGTAAAGGTGCCGGTCCATGTTATGGCCATGATGTTTCCCAGACCAGTGCCAATCAAAGCAAAAGAGGTGCTGATTCCTGATCCCGAAGTGGAAGAAAAGGAACAAAAATGTAAACATGACATCGCCTTGATGATGTCAGGCATATACATCATTGTCCATGATGAACATACAAACAGATACACCCTAGACGATGATTGCCCAGATGTCATGGTTATCATTCAAGAGAAGGAGGACAATGACAATCTCTCCATCACTGCAGTCCATTAGGACTTTGCCCTCGACAATTGGAGCAGCACTCCATGCATTGGTCGACGAGGGTAAAATGGGTAGAAAATCCCTCTGCCCTGTAGATAACTTTAATTGCTTACTTTTCTATACAATATTAGCAATTATTTTATCAAGTACATGCTAACACTTTTTGTGTGATCAAATAGTTGCATATATTAAGTGAAAGTATATTTTATTTCAGGACTCTGAATTTAGATGTGCCTGTACTTGCTGATGAGGTGCCTTCTTTCCACAAAGGCTGTAACTTTGATGCAAAGTTGGACTCAAACTTGATGGAAATACAAGAGGACATTGAGACACCTCAGGAGATCAAAGAATAGGTCATAGACAAACCTAAACCCAACCTTGATCAAACCACTTCTTTCAATCTTGGAACCTTAAAAAACCCTAAGCTAATCCAGATTGGTTCAGACCTCACCCCAAACCAGCGGAATGACATGGTTGTACTATTAACCCAATTCCAGGATATGTCTGCATGGTCTCATGAAGACATGGTGGGTTTTTCCACTGACATTATCCTTCATTGCCTTCCCATTAAGGAGGGATTTAAACCAGTTATGCAGAAACTCAGGCGATTGAAGCATGAGTGGAGTTTAAAGGTGAAAGAAGAAATTGTGAATAATTTCAAGCTGACATTATCATGGTGTCTACCTATCCAGAGTGGATATCCAACATTGTTCCCGTGCCTAAACCATGAGGAAAGGTGCGAGTTTGCGTGGATTACTGAGATTTGAACAAAGCTTGCCTCAAAGATAGCTTTCTCGTGCCCTTTATCCATATTCTTATTGACAATACTGCTAAATATGGCATGTACTCCTTTGCGGATTACTTTGCGAGGTACCATCAGATTATGGTCGCTAAGGAAGAACGTGAGAAAACTACTTTCATCACGCCTCGGGGAACCTTTTGTTATAAACGGTTGTCATTTAGCCTCATCAATACCGGGGCAACCTATCAGCGAGCCATGATGGCTCTTTTCCACGATTTAATGCATAAGGAGATAGAGATCGACGTGGATGACATCATTGTCAAATCCCAAAAGGAGGAAGACCACTTAGACCATCTCAGAAAGCTTTTCAATAGGTTGCGTAAGTACAACTTGAAGTTGAATCCAAAAGTCGCGCCTTTGGTGTTAAGTCGAGCAAGTTGCTAGGTTTCCTAATCGACCATAAAGGATTAGAACTGGATCCTACCAAAATCCGAAGCCATCAAGGAAATGCCCATTCCTCAAAGCGAGAGAGGAAATACGGATTTTTGGGAAGAATCAACTTCATTAGCGAGTTTATCTCTCAACTCACAGCAACCTGTGAGCCCATCTTCAAGCTATTAAGGAAGAACTCCTCCATGAAATTAAACGATGAGTATCAAAAAGCTTTCCTTATAATCAAAGAACAGTTGGTTAACGCTCCTGTTTTGGTATCACCCAGGGATGATGTTCCCCTATTCATGTACCTATCCATTAATGACAATGCCATGGGTTGTATGCTGGGGCAAAAAGATGATAGAGGCCAAGAACAAGCTATCTATTACCTCAGTAAAAGATTCAACATCAATGAACACAAGTACACTCTGATTGAGAAAACTTGTTGTGCTTTAGCATGGGCTTCCATGAGGTTATAACATTACCTCTGTCGACGTCGGGGTTTTTGTGTGTCCCTTTTCGTTACTTGTTCTTTGGTGTTCTCATGTTAATGTGAGATTTGTTTGAAAAAACAAGTGAAAAAGGTCTGACATGTATAATGTCGACGATTTAACTTTAAGAGTCGCCAATTGGTGTATTTAACTGGTTGCATCGACGCAACCAAAAAGGTTTGCACATTGACCCAGTGATTTGACACTGTTAGACGGGTCTATGAAACCGAGATTCATTTTGGGTTCGGGGGCTTGATTATGCAGAGGGAAAGTGTTAGGCACTCCCCGACATCCGTGTTACCACGGTGACCGCCACTTTTCAAAGAAAATGTTATATAAATGTGTGTGTGTGTGTGCAGATCAATGTGCAATTATTTGGAAGTAGTGTTGTACCTCATTCGTACCTATATACATAGGGTTTGAATTTATAGAAAAATTCAGTTTTAAACAAAATATAGCAATGACGTTTTGTAAAAGAGGTTTTTCAAACCCTGTGCTCAATAGCAATTGAGGCCTTTGACACTTCCATTTTATTATTAAATGTTTAGCTTGTTTGCTTTTATTTTTGAGATGCAAAGCATTCTCGAGAAAATAATATATAGCAGTGCCGAACTCCTCATTGGCATGACAGCCATCCAAGGAAATTCAGACACTATAAATAATGTACAAGTTGCTCACAGCTGAAAAATGTCCATCATGGGAATCGAATCTAGATTCAGTAGACTGAATCTGTGATCACATGATTCCTAGGCTCACATGATACTGCAGTTTGTATGGAAAGTAGTAAGCACTTATATATATAAAAGCTATAAATATATATATACAGACAGGATCAACCACCACGAAGCAACTCCATGGGGGATCGAAAATGTAAATATATAAAAGATGTATATATATATATATATATATATATATATATATATATATATATATATATATATATATATATATATATATATATAGACATGATCAACCACCACAAAGTAAACTCTAGGTGGGATGAAATGTAAATAAAGCTGTAAAAGCGATCAACTGCCACGAAGTAAACTCCAGGTAGGACGAAATGTAAATAAAGCTGTAAAAGCGATCAACTGCCACGAAGTAAACTCCAGGCAGGGCAAAATATAAATAAAGCTATAAAAGGCCACAAAGTAAACTCCAGGTCTGATAGAAATGTAAATATATATATATATATATGTACAAATATATATATATATAAGCAGTAAACACACCGGATGTGAATCCAGGCTCATCGAATATGTCTGACAACAATTATATATATAAGTATATATATATATATATATAAAAGTGAGTAAATGCACCGGATGTAAAATCCAGGCTCATCGGATATGTCTGACAATAATTATATATATATTTAAAAGTAATAAACGCTCCAGACCGAAGTCTAGGCTCAATCGAGGCATAACTCGATAATGTTAGTCCATATATGAAATATATACATATATAAGTATATATATATAGACAAAAATGAAAACCACAGACCGAAGTCCGGGCAAATGCATACAATACGACTTTCAATGTGTATAACAGTGTGTGATAATATGAGAAGAAGGCTTTATATAATGTGAGAAGGCTTACAGTGAGCTGCCAAAGTAGACTTCTATGACTTTAAATGGATAAACACTCAGCTCCCACCTGATAAAAGATAGCTATATGTGAGCTAACAAGTGTTTAAAGATGAGGAAACACTCAAAAGATGTGTATGCAGAGTAAAATAGACAGGGCTTCCTCGCCTTTTCCTCTCCTTTTCTTCTTCAAATGGCTGACCCCAAGGCTCATATTTATAGACGAATTACCGCAGGTATACCTGCGGCAGCCGCGGTTGTACCTGCGGTTGGTCGTGGTGCATTCGAGCCTCGTGGGTCCCGTCGTCTCGAAGTACGTGCACTCATGCACTGTAATATCCGCTTGAACTTGCAGAACTTCAATCCGAGCATCTGAACGAGGTATATCTGACCTTCTTCGGACCGCTTGTGTCGAGAGTTATGCAATGACATGGATTAGAGGTTGTACGAAGTCAGGAAGAGGGGTCTAAACCCATGGTCTTCAAGCTTTAAATTGTGAGACCCCGAATTTTATGAAATAAAAGTATTCAATTTTTCTATTTTGGTGAATAGTTAAGGGTGACATTTGAATTTTTTTCAAAGTAAGTGATGATGAAGTTTTGTTTTATTAGTATTATTGATGTAATAAAATAGAAAAGCTTTTTATATAAAACAGAATACTTTTATAAAGTTATTCTATAAATAGAATATATTATATTCTATTATGCATAGTGTTTTGCATAGTAAAAATTTTTGATATAAAACAAAATACTTTTATAAAGTTATTCTATAAATAGAATAGATTATATTTTATTATGCATAGTGTTGCATAGTGCCTGTATAGTGTTTTGCATAGTAAAATCTTTTTATATTAAACATAATACTTTTATAAAGTTATTCATTTTATTAGATTATAAATAGAATATATTATATTTTATTTAAAAGATTTTGCTTTAAATATGGACCGTCCGATTAAAAGTAAATCAATCTGGACCGTTCATGAATTAGTTACTATACAGTCCATTCTTCTATAAATAGAAGCTCATTTCTTCATTATTTCTTACGAATTCATTGAAACTCTAGAGAGAGAAATTATAGAGAGAGTTCTTCTTCTATAATCTCGAGCGTATTTTGTTAGAGTTTAAGAAAACTTTGAGCGTAGTGCAAGTTTTCTTCAAGATTATCCTCGCCCTACCAGTCAGAATACTTTTCTTTTTACGGTAAGGGATATTATTTGTTGTACCCATAAGGGGTATTATTTTTTTTGTATTCATGAAGAGAACTTCTGTTATTCAATTATTTATTATTCTATTGGAATAACTTTTATCTGTGCTACCCTATACTTGGTGAAATTTTTCTCATTATTCCATTATTTATTATTCTCATTGGAATAACTCTCAGATCTGCCAGTATACCCTATACTTGGTGAAATTTTTCTATTATTCCGCTTTTTATTATTCTATCTAATATCCTCGTCGTATGCGCTTACGCCGTAATCGGGTTCCATTATTTATTATTCCGTCT
Organism: Panax ginseng; assembly: GCA_020205605.1. Classification (NCBI taxonomy): domain Eukaryota; kingdom Viridiplantae; phylum Streptophyta; class Magnoliopsida; order Apiales; family Araliaceae; genus Panax; species Panax ginseng. Next base: position 18,468,065 of record CM035134.1, read on the forward strand.
TTATTATTACGTCGAATATCCTCGCTCGTAATGTTTACGCCTTTACTGGTTCCATTATTTATTATTCTGCTCTTTATTATTCGCTTTAATATCCTATCTCGTAACGCGTTTATACCGAGAAATGGTTCCATTACTTATTATTCTCGTTAGAATATCCATCGCTTGCAAGTATTACGCTGACTTCGGTTTCGTTAATTATTATTCGTTAGAATAACTTTATTCTATCTGAAGCACCGCATGCATGGTGATTTCTTTTGTTATTCCATTCTTTAATATAATCAGTTGGTTAAAGTTTTGATTTCTATACTCCATGAAATTAGTGGAATATCCTTGATATTTGCGCTTCATCCAGTATCTTTTCATGGAAATATTCTTCTGAGCATTCTTGAATTTTACTCTACAAAGAAGTATCATGTTGACAATTTGGACGTTATTAGTTCCTGGATAATTTATTTCTTGAACTTGTTTTATTGAATTATTATGTCATTATCATCATCCTCATGTTTATATTATGTTGAAAGTCATCTGTCATTGCTGTAGTGCATAGATGGACTTGGTATGATTATGACCAGGATTATTCAAAGATAATCATGACCGTAATGTTACAAATGATGTGTAAAAAGTCCTCATTGTTCGCAGCATTGCATTGATGGGCAGCTTTTGGTATGATTATGGCTATGAATTCTCTTCGGCCAAGGGAGCAAAGATGAATTGTTTTATGGCATGATCAGGACCGTTGATGAAAATACGATTATCTTTGGTCCGTAGTGCATGGATAATTCGTGGTCGTGATACTAAATAATATCCTTGGCCTGTAGTGCAGGGATGATTTGATGATGTGGATTATTTATTGTCGAGTCTCAAATGATAAAAGTGATGAAAAACTTTTTAAATCATAAACGATAGTAGATTTTATTCTCTACTTGACTCTTTTAATGGATTGTTTGTTCCGCTGCAGTTAAACTTGATATCTATTGTATTTTATCAGTTTAACATTGTTGAAGGCTAATGATAATTTATTCTGCATTATCTTAGTCATAATATTTCTTACTGGGCTAGTTGAGCTCACCCTTTATTTCACTGTTCTCTTCAGAAAATGAGAACGTAGCCGGGACTAGTCGGGGAATGGAGTGACGGTCCAGTAATAGCATTAGTAGTCCTCACTATTCTGTTAAATAGTGTGATAATAAAGGTAATGAGAACTAATTTGAGTGTGAATATTATCTAGATGACAATATTTGTATTAAAACTCACAGCATGTATTTTGTCGTATTTTACACGACTCTTGTATAATTAAGTTATATTTGAATTCTGTACCATGTATTTGGCGACTCAGAATAGGTGATGTATACCTATTTTGGGGGCGTCACAGTTGGTATCAAAGCTTAGGGATATGATCCCTAGCTGAGACGTGAGACAAGGACTAGGAGGGGAGAGACGGGGAATTCCTCCGCTAGTATGACCTACCTAAGTTTATTTGGTATTTAATTGGTTGGTCAGAGTATAGGGATAATATGTGATATGTCAATTAACCCTTGTTTTGTGACAGTGTTTGAAAATGGCATCTGAAAATGTTGAGATAAGTAATGAAGCAAAATAATATGACCGTATCGCAGTACGAAGCTAAGTTTACGGAGTTATCCTGGTTTGCATCCCATTTGGTCGATAATGAGGAGCGAATGATGCGAATGTTTCTAAGAGATTTGAAACCCGATATACGTCAATACCTCATTTCTCATAAACTTTGTTTATATTCAGATGTTGTGAATATGGCTCAGTTATTAGAGCGCGATAATGAGTTGGCACAACCAAAAGGTAACGACCAACAACACGATAATATTCGTACCGGTGGCAACGGCCATCGGAACAATGATGACCATCGTGGGGGAAATTATCATGCCAAGAATTGTAACCACTTCGGTGGTAATCATGGCCAAGATAATAGAAGTGGAAATTTCAAAAAGAGAAGGTCATTTAACTCGATTTTGTCGTATAGCAAAGTCAAATTTGGTAGTTTAAGTGAGAGCGTTTGTCAAGAAACCCGAACGAAGTTATTACGGGTAAGTTAATTATAAACTCTTGCGAAGTCTATATCTTATTCGATACTAGTTCTACCCACTCTTGTATTTCACCTAGTTTGTGTTCAACATTTAAATTTAACTCATAAGAAGTTAGACTTTGACTTATTGGTTGAAACTTCGTTAGGAGAAACTTTTGTTACCTCCACTGTTTATAAATCTTATTTTAAATCGACACTTTCACATTACCTATCGATCTTATCTCTTTGAAAATACTTGCCTTTGATGTGATTTTAGGAATCGATTGATTAACTACTCATCATATTTATATTTTGTTGAAAGTCATCTGTAGCCTGTAGTGCATAGATGGACTTGGTATGATTATGACCAGGGATTATTCGGTATAATCATGACCGTAATGTTACAAATGATGTGGTAAAAGTCATCTTTGGCCCGTAGTGCATAGATGGACTTGGTATGATTATGACCGTGGATTATTCTTGTATAATCATGACCAGTAATTGAAAATACTGAATATCCTTGGCCCGTAGTGCATGGATAATTCGTGGCCGTGATACTATTAAGCTGAGTCTCAACATCATTGGTTTTACAGTTGTATATCTTTGGCCTGTAGTGCAAAGATGAACTATTGATTATTGGTTATACAGTTGGCCTGTAGTGCAAAGATAAATTATTAATGAATATCTTTGGTAGTATTGCAAAGATGAATTTAATGTTTTCAACGATAAAGGTATTCAAGGTATTCTCATCTTTTCAAAATACCAGGTACGTACGTAAATTTTGAGGGCAAAATTTCATAAGGAGTGGAGATTGTGAGACCCCGAATTTATGAAATAAAAGTATTCAATTTTTCTATTTTGGTGAATAGTTAGATTGATAAAAGTTTGAAGTTAAGGGTGACATTTGAAAATTTTTCAAAGTAAGTGATGATGAAGTTTTGTTTTATTAGTATTATTAATGTAATAAAATAGAAAAACTTTTTATATAAAACAGAATACTTTTATAAAGTTATTCTATAAATAGAATATATTATATTCTATTATGCATAGTGTTTTGCATAGTAATATCTTTTTATATAAAACATAATACTTTTATAAAGTTATTCTATAAATAGAATATATTATATTTTATTATGCATAGTGTTGCATATTGCCTGCATAGTGTTTTGCAATGTCAGTAACAGGCGTGCAGAAAATTTTGAGTGTCTACAGATGCCCCTCTTTATCATATTCATGCAATGCAAGGCATAGATAGGATAAAGAATCTGAGACACTTGAAATGCAAGCAAAATAAACATGATGCTATATGCATCAACATGATGCAAATGTATAAGGCATGATTGTCAGGTAATCCTGTTGGGATGACAATCAGTGATGGCTTAGACATACGATCCAAGTCTCCAAGGATGTTGACGTTGGGGCTATCACCAAAGTCGTGAATCCTAGACACTGGCTTATATTCCATAGAGGTACCTCTTATGTGTAAGAGATCTGTGGGGATAAAGCTTTGTATTTTTGAGGATGTGTATAACATATTTCCTCATTTTGTCGGAGTTTCTGCCAACAATTTTGTTGATGTCAGGGTTACCCGACCTTTGTTGATGTGTGTATCACCGGATAGATCCCTGCTGGGTGTATTGTCAAGGTTGTTTGACCTTCATTGTTGTATGTGTCAATGGTAGCATTGCGTTGTAACCCCCGTCGGGGATACGTGGATGAGTTTCTTTGATGGGTTTACTTGCCATCTGCTGACATGACGTCAAGGTTGCTTGACCTTCATTGATGTGTGTATCAATGATTTCATTGCATTGTAACCCCCGCCGAAGATATGTAGATGCTTGAAAGATGTGCGTTGTGACCCCCACCGGGGATACTTTATCAGTTTATAACTTCGGCGTTGTAACCCCCGCCGGGGAGGTTTGGTATTTCGTGGTTTTGCGTTGTAACCCCCGCCGGGGAGGTTTTGGGTTGTGACCCTGTAAATGATGGCATCGGACCTTTGTTGGGTATTACCTAGCATGATATGTGAAAGCTGAGCTCATTGGTATAGTATACCCTACATTCAGGAAAATACCATTGAGACGACGGGAGTTTAACTCCGACCGATAAGAAACCAGGATTTCAGGTTATTCCGCTCAATCGCGTAGCATTTTTATTCCTGATTTGGCCTTTTCAGCTTGTGAGACCTCCTTTGCAACTCTATCTGGAGTGAGCCAGAGGTGTGGGACCCATGTAGAAGTGCCGCAGGTACACCTGCAGGAGCCGCAGGTGAGCCTACGACCAACCGTGCCTATGTATAGGCCAATGGTTTCTTTCATAAGTCATTTTCAAGTTGCGCAGTGAAGGAAATCTGAGAGCTCTTCTTCAAATCTGCTGAGTTTGGGCAACTTTCTGTATATTTTGCCACCATACAAGCATTCTTCACTGTCCTGGTAACGTATGCATGTATTTTTTCCAGTTTCTATCCGTTGGAAAATGACTATCACATGAAATGCATTTAGACACATAGTAGTGAATATGCATGCTGATATGACTTGATAAAAAATATTCAACATAGCAAATGTTAGTATTAAACCATGTTGACCATAATGATGTGAAAAAAATTTGACTTTTGAAAAGGTCAAATTGGCACCTTTTACTGTCATTTCTTATCCTATCTGAGGATAAATAAGTAAAGGTAGAAAAGCAAAATAATCCTGGTAATTAGACTACACTTACGAAATTTTTTACTGTGATGCGATAATGCATGTAGGATGTATATGACTGTGTATAGGTGTGCTACTGAATGGCCACCTAGTCATGCCTATGTGCATGTGGATAGTCCCATTTACAAAGGGGGCTATGGCAAATATTTCTCAAAATGTAGGTATTGGGTAGTCATGCATTTTTAACTCTAGTATAGTTGTATGTTAAAATAATGCATTTTGAAAAGCTCCAAGTAAGAAATTGCCACACCCTTTCTGAGGTGATTTGTAGACTTGTCGTCCAGATATTATGGATCCGGATCAGCCGAGTAGTTCCCGCAGGACCACTTATGGTGTTCGGAGGAGAGCTTTTGAAGAGCCTCAACACTGTTCTGTCAGAAAGCCTCGTTGTTTAGTGGAGGCGGTGATATGTCTTATTCGGGTTGAAGTGCTGAATGTTGAGGATGTGGAGGAGGATGTACCGATCGAGGTTCCTGCTCCTACTGTACGTGTTCTCCGTAGGGAATTTCCAGGTATTCAAGTGGCGAACCAAGATTTTCTGGGTGACTTGAGTAGGCATCCTTCAGTATACCTGCATGTAAACGAGGTATGAAGTTAGATCTTTAATCTTCCTTATTTCCTATTAATGAGGAGTCAAGGATTCTGATGTTGATCTACATTTGATGTAGGTTCCCGGCTTCATACAGCCTCGAGGGAACTGGTTTAACATCCACTCTATATATCAGGCTTTACATGATGACTACAGAGCGATTTTCCATGGCTGGGGATTTGGAATGTTTTTCTCTATTCTACCCCATTGCTGTCCCTGGGGTTACCTCAGGGCATTATCTGAGCTGTGGTTTCACCAGACTCAGTCACTCCATTTATTGGACTGTGAGGTGATGATGATGCCAATGGATTGGCGGTTTATCACAGGTATGGAGTTTGAGGGATCCAAAGAGCTTTGCACTGCGGCAGATATTACCCTCATCATTGCCGATCCTTGTTGGGAGTTCCAACAGAGGCGCTCAAAGGCAGGACTATTCATACGGGTCCTTTGAGTGTAGATGCTATGAGCAGGCTGTTGAGTGAGCCCATACCCGATGATGTGAGAGTCAAGGATCGCATTCTTCGGCGATTGTTCCCGATGATCATTAGGGACTGCTTCATATAAGATAACTCTTCTACGGTGTCCTTCGCTTTAATCAGCGCCACTCGACACCTGGACCGTATAGGAGAGTATGATTGGGGTTCCTAGACCTTTGCCTATTTCCTCAGGGGAATGCGTATGCGATCGTAGGGCTTGACTGAGGCGTGGTTAGGATTCTACCCATTTCTGTTGGTGAGTGTTTCTCTTATCTTTTCCCATGTATAGGTTAAGAGTGTTGACTGACAGCAGATGTTTGCCTTTGTGTTGGCAATTTTGGGCCTATGAGAGGTTCCAGTACTTAGGTGATGTTCCAGCATTGGTGGTTCCCTCGTACCATTGGAGCTCAGTCCCGCGCCACATAGTTTCTGGGGGATATATTTCCAGGATCTGTGATGATGATGGATTGGCTAGCCTGTGTCAGAGATCCGACTTATGTGACACAGATTGACAGTTTGACCCGGTAGTTGGACCGGGCACATTTCTTTATCCGGCACTTGGGTAGAGATCCTTCAGAGGAAAATACTTTTGATCCTTCTAGCTCTGGCGCTGGCCCCTTAGGTGACCCATATGGCTTTGCTTATGCAGGTCTCCTCCTTGTATCGGCCGACATCCCCGCAGTAGATAGAGATCCAAAGACTCGTGAGGAGTTACATAATGTGGACGATGATCGATGATGTAGACATCGACACCATTGACTTTTTCTGATGTATTTCTCGCTATCTCTTTTGATAGGCCTCTGTTGGTGGTCACTGGTAGCTTCGCCCATTTCCCTCGTATTTTAGCTATATGAGAGATGTATTAGATGATGATATACTTAGGAATGTATGTACAGTTTTCCATTCCCTATATCATATTGCCATCTATTATATCATGCATGTTATTATGTTATACATATGTATGTATGTCCAGAGATATTCAACATTGACCCCTGGATGGTCTTATGATACGGCTCGTACAGATGTCTTCTTCGACAGTTAGCCATATTGATCATACCCCACCATTTTTGGTGGTATCTGGTATGCGCTCATGGTATGATAGTATATCACCATCAGACATGGTGATCGTAGATGATTTATTACAGCATACTATGACCCTATTGATGTTTCAAGTTCCCACAGGATTTGTAAAGGGTATGCTAGAGCACTGGGTATCGGAGAGGCAGGTTTTCCGATTTGGGACCCAGGAGTTGACTCCTACTTTAGAGGAGTATACACGGTTGACGATGCTGCCGCTGGACAGACCTTGGTGCATATGGCTATCGGAGACATGAGCAAAAAGTTCATGACCCTCACTGGATTGAGACGTAGAGTGGTCTAGGACGAGATTACATCCGGCCACGTGATATCCCAACGTTTCCTGTTTAACCAGTTTGGCTATGAGGATAGCTATACACGACATTCCGGGGATTTCACCACACCGGAGGACCATTGGCGTTCAGCCAGAGTAGATGTACTGCTTCTATACGTATTATCATACGTCTTTATGTCGCGGTACATGGATGAGCTGGATATCGGCGTCATTATGGCAGTGAGAGCTCTCAGGGAGGGTCAAACCATTGTATCGATGATCATTGCAGAGACTCTGAGGTCAGCTACATACTGCTGCACCTATCCAGTAGGAGTGTTTACAGGTAGCTCGGTCATTCTGTATGTGTGGTTTATGTCACACTTGAGACCGATTGGCACATTTAGACGGCAGGGGTTTTGTTTCACCCATGATATAGCCATGTCGTACTCCTTCCAGCCTACGGAGTGTACAAATGTTGCATCGTGGTCAGCTTTTCTGCCAGAGATTAGGGATCCGTTTGCCATATTATCGTGTTTAGGGTTTAGTTCACCCTACAACTTCATTACTCATACTCCGGGCATGGATTATCTCCCTCTAGCTGGTTTGAAGGGCATGATCACTTACCACCCATTGGTCGTTATGTGTCTGTTTGACCAGTTTTAGGATTTTCATCCGTATGAGGGGTAGTGAGTCGTCTTCCGCTTCACAATCGCTTATCGCCAGAGGATGATCCGTGTTGTATGCTCACCGATCGATGAGGGTCGGTGAGTTTTCTCGTCACCATCCAAAGTTGTTCTGTAGAGTATTTCGCATGGATAGAGACAGAGACTGCATCGGCTGCGGCAGTATCTATAGTGCAGGGGATTGATTCTGATGATGAGGAGCCTATAAAGGAGGCTATTATTCCCATCGATGATTTAATCTGGGGTCGCCAAAGATTTGTGATGGATTTTCCCACCCCGAAAAGCTATCAAGTTACCCAAAGATTCTAAGACAACATTTGGAGCAGAGCTTACATCCGATGACCTATGAGAGAGATCGAAGCTAGGGCGCGTTGACAAATTTCTTGATGGGAGAGACGCCACTGCTAGAGAGGGATGAGGTTATATCAGCCAGGGATGCATTGATTGGGGAGCGGGATGCCGCCTTATCTGCTAGGGATGTGGCCATTGCAGATAGTACTTTCATTAGATCCCAGATGACTGTCAGTCCTGTCGACATTAGTGCTTACATTGATGAGCATTATGCCACCATGCAGTTAGCCTCTGATCTGCTAGCTCGTGTAGTTACCCTTGGGTAGGAGCTACCTCCGTCTTTAGAGAGGGATGCTATGTTAGATCTGATAGTCCGCATACACATAGATCTGTAGATAGCTTTGTATTTTCCTGCACAGACTAGCTTAGCCATTTTGTCATGTACAACACATATGTATATATCAAACAGTATTATGTATGGCAGGAAAATATATTTTGATTCACTTCCCTTTTAGTTATGCCTTGATACTTGCTTGATATTTGCCTATTTCTTCTGGGCCTTGTGATCTTGATGCATTCTGAACTTATCCTTGATAGATGGACATTAAGATGTCGCAAGATCTCTCAGAACGGATCATTGATTTCTATAAATCCCTACCATCTTTGGTGTCTTGGGACTGGTATCTGTATGGAAAAGTGGAGAGGATGGTAATTTCTTCCTCTCTGAGATTTACCGCACCACAGATGGTCACCAGTACTTCTAGTTGTGAGAAGCCTAGTTAATTCCATCTCTTATAGGTTGGTATTTCTCTTTGAGGCATGATCACAACTTAGATAGTCGCCGAATCTTCTATTTATGAGAAGAGGTTGGGTAATTCCATCCCTTTGATCTGAAACCGATGAAATGTGGCGAATTGAAGGTTGATCCCAGTACCGTGTGACAAGAATTTTTGTTCTGGTAGGGGTTAAACTGAACCATAAATGGTCGCCACGTACTCCTATTGAAGAGAGATCAAGTTCATGTAGTTCAAACTCAGTGTAAGAGGTTCAACGCTGAATGTGAAAGGTAGATGGGTGTAGAAATGTTTTTATTGTTTTTGTATAGAAAGGGCAGAAATGTTTTTGTTGTTTTTTTTATTGTGACCGGGCCATATAGAATATGGTTGCCTACGTACTCCTATTGAAGAGGAGATCAGGTCGACATAGTTCACCCCTCAGGACGAATCGTAGCTAAAGAAAAAGCGTGAATCCTATGTGCAGGCTGTACTGTGGGGAGAAGAAAGTTTGATCCCATAATGGGGATAAACTGCAAGTGTGGAAAAAGTTTGATCCCGTTCTCAGGACAAACTGCAATCGTAGAAAAGTTTAATCTCATCTTCGTGATAAACTCGCAAGTGTGAAAGGTTCAATCTCGCCTTCGTGATAACCAAATTGTGAAATGTTAAATCCGCCTTCGTGGATAACCAAAATTGTATGGAAGGTTTGAAATGAAGTGATACCAAAGTTGTTTGGTTTGAAGTGTATGTTTCTCCGAGGGGTAAAAGTATGCAAAAAGAGAGGGTTCAAAATCGAATGACTGGTGATTTGATGATCAAAACCAGGATGTTTGTTTGATGGTAACTTCAGACATAGTACCGCTTTCACGGTGTCCGAAGTTGATAATCTGTGCAAATTCATCGCCATCCATTTCCTCGCAATGAGAGCACCTCCCCGTCAATACCTCCTTGACAACAAATGGGCCTTCCCAGTTAGGAGCGAATTTTCCCTTAGATTGATCTTGGTTGTCAATGATCTTTTCAAAACCAAGTCATGTTGTTTGAATTGTCTTAGTTCAACTTTTCTATTGTAGGATCGTGCGATCCTTTGCTGATATAACTGACCATGGAAGATAGTTGCGGATCGCCTTTCATCTATTAGAGACAATTGGTGATACCCGTCTTGTACCTATTGATCTTCACCCAACTGAGCATCCATCAATACTCTGAGGGATTCCATTTCCTCCTATATGGGGAGCACTGCTTCCATCCCATAGACTAATGAGTAGGGGGTTGCCCCAGTGGAAGCACGCATGGAAGTTCTGTAGGCTAATAAAGTCAGAGGCAAGAGGTCAGGCCATCCTTTGTGATTCGACGGAATTGAGGTGTTTGATGTGGAATTTTCTGCATAACTCCTCCATCATTTTGTTGTTGAGGTTCTTAGCATTGTCTGACACAATGACCTCTAGTTGTCCATATCGACAAACAACATTGTTTCTGATGAAAGCGATGATGACTTCTTTAGTAACCCTGGGGAAGGAGGCTGCTTCTACCCATTTGGTGAAGTAGTCGATTATAGTGAATATAAATCGATGTCCATTACTGGCTTTGGGCTCAATGGGCCCGATCACGTCCATTCCCCACATTGAGTAGGGCCATGGTGAACTCATATTGTGGAGTTCCCTTGGAGGGGTGTGGATAGCATTCCCATGAATCTGGCATTGATAGCACCTCTTGACGTGATCATCACAGTCAGCTTTGAGTGTAAGCCAATAATGCCCTGTTCTTAGGATCTTCTTGACAAGTAAGGGTCCGCTCATGTGAGGGCCACATACTCCACCATGGATCTCATCCATGAGTCTCTGAGCTTGGTCTTTATCTAGACATCTGAGGAGACCTAATCCAGCATCTCTTTTGTAGAGTGCATCTTCGCTCAGGTAGAATTTCATAGCAAGTCGATGAATCTGCCTCTTCTCAGTTAGGCTCGCCTCAGCGGGTGTAGATCTATCTCGCAGATACTCCTTGATGTGCTGATACCAAGGATTGTGGATGGGAGGTAGTTCATCCGATACTTCTCCAACGTATTTCCCATAGACTGGGGCTTTTTGCAGAGTAAACGTGATGCTTGGCATGTTTTCCTTGTCAGGTATGTAAACCAAGGAGGCCAACGTTACTAATGCATCTACAAAATCATTCCTATTACGAGGAATGTGTAGAAAGGAGACTTCTTCGAACTCCAAAGCCATCTGTAAAACTTGCCGATGGTAAGGCAGTAAATGTAATTCTTTGGTTTGATATATTCCTGTGGATTGTCTGATTACCAATTCGGAATCCCCAAAGAAAGTTAACCGCCTGATGCCTATTGAACGGGCAAGTTTTAGCCCCATGATATAGCCTTCATACTCAGCTGTGTTATTGGTGCTGACAAACTGCAATTTGACGACGACGGATATCGCCTTCCCCCTCATGGATATTAGAACTGCCCACTCGAGCCTTCTCGTGTTAATACTCCATCAAAATACATTCTCCACGTACGGTTGTATCGTATCATCGATGTTGTAAATTGAATTCATTATTATCCCTTCATCAAGAAAGTATGTTTCCAAGGGTTTGTAGTCCCCTACAGGTGCGGCGGCTAGTTGATCCGCAATTCCTTAACCTTTAACTGACTTTTTGCATCACGTAGACGATGTCAAATTGCTGTAGGATCAACTGCCATCTGGACAGTCGACAATTCAATATGGGCTTACTGAACACATACTTGAAAGGATCCATTCGGGATATGAGATGGGTTGTATGACCATGGAGATAATGCTGTAACCTCATGGAAGCCCATGCTAAAGCACAACAAGTCTTCTCAATCAGAGTGTACTCGTGTTCACTGATGCTGAATCTTTTGCTGAGGTAATAGATAGCTTGTTCTTGGTCTCTATTGTCTTTTTACCCCAGCATATATAAACAGAGGAACATCATCCCTGGGAGGTACCAAAATAGGAGCGTTAATCAGTTGCTCTTTAATGGTAAGGAAGGCTTTCTGACACTCATCATTCCATTTCATGGAGTAGTTCTTCCTTAATAGTTTGAAGAGAGTTGAGAAATGAATCTGCTAATGAAGTTGTTCCTTCCCAAAAATCCCCGTATTTCCTTCTCTGTTTGAGGAATGGGCATTTCCTTGATGGCCTTGATTTTGGTAGGATCCAGTTCAATACCTTTGTGGCTGACTAGGAAACCTAGCAACTTTCCTGATTTAACACCAAAGGCGCACTTGGCGGGATTCAACTTCAAGTTGTACTTACACAACCTATTGAAAAGTTTTCTGAGATGGTCTAAATGGTCTTCCTCCTTTCAGGATTTGACAATGATGTTATCCATGTAGATCTCTATCTCTTTATGCATTAAATCGTGGAAAAGAGCCAGCATAGCTCGCTGATAGGTTGCCCCGACATTGTTGAGGCCGAATGATAACCGCCTCAGAGCAAAAAAAGTTCCCAAGGCGTGATGAAAGCAGCTTTTCTCATGATCTTCCTCAACACCATAATTTGATGGTACCCCGCAAAGCAATCAGCAAAGGAGTATATGTCGTATTGAGTAGTATTGTCAATAAGAATGTGGATAAAGGGCACGGAAAAGCTATCTTTAAGGCAAGCTTTGTTCAAATCCCGATAATCCACGCTGACTCGCACCTTTCCCCCTGCTTTAGGCATGGGAACAATGTTGGATATCCACTCCGGATATGTAGACACCATGATAATGCCACTTGAAATTGTTTCAAATTTCTTTTTAACCTTTAAACTCCACTTTTCAATCGCTTTTGCCTAATCGGCTTGAATCCTTCTTTAATGGGAAGGCGATGAATAACAATGTCAGTGGACAAACCCACCATGTCTTCATGAGACCATGCAAACACATCCTGAAATTGGGTTAATAGTGCAACCATGTCATTCCGCTGATTTGTGATAAGGTTTGAACCAATTTGGATTATCTTAGGGTTGTCTAAGGTTCCAATATTGAAAGAAGTGGTTTGATCAAGATTGGGTTTGGGTTTGTCTGTGACCCATTCCTTAATCTCTTGAGGTGCCTCAATGTCCTCTTGTATGTCCATCAAGTCTGAGTCCAACTTTGCATCAAAGTTACAGCCCTTTTGGAGAGGAGGCACCTCATCAGCAAGTACAGGCAGATCTAAATTCAGAGTCCTGAAACAAAAGTTGCTTTCACTTAATGTATGCAACTGTTCGATCATATAAAAGTGTTAGCATGTACTTGATAAAATAACTGCTAGTACTGTAAAGGAAAGCAAGCAATTAAAGTTATCTACAGGGTAGAGGGATTTACTACCCATTTTACCCTCGTCGACCAATGCATGGAGTGCTGCTCCAATTGTCGAGGGCAAAGTCCTGAAGGACTGCAGTGATGGAAGGATCGTCATTGTCCTCTTTTTCCCGAATGATAACCATGACATCTGGGCAATCATCGTCTGGGGTGTATTTGTTTGTATGTTCATCATGAACAATGACGCGTATACCTGCCATCATCAAGGAAAGGTCATGTTTACGTTTTCGTTCCTTTTCTTCCACTTTGGGATCAAGAATTAGCACCTCTTTTGCTTTGATTGACACTAGTTTCAGAAACATCATAGCCACAACATGGGCTGGAACCTTTACTGGAGATTGCATCAACTCATGAGGTAAAGGTATAGAAAATCGCCATGCGGCGGAAGCTTAAGGAACCTGCTTATACTTATGAGGATTCCTGTGTCTGGAACTGGCAGAATATCCTAGCCCGGATGTTCTAATTTGACTGGACATTTGGATAGGGTGCTTAATACCCTGCTTATCTTTACCAAGCCCTTGTCCAGGTTAATGACCCAATAACATCATTTCTTGAGTGGCTGACATAACCTCGTCAGAAATCTTGGGTATAGGAAGTGGCGCTCCAATAGAATGGTATTGCGTGTTACTCACTTCGAGAGTATGAAAACTAGCCGGTTCAACTTTTGAATTGAAGCTGATGATTGGTAGAGTTCCTTGTTCGTGACATTCGCTCAGCGCTGATAAAGGACTAGACTGTTGTTGATAATGTATTTGAGTTGTTGATGTAGTGTGGAGGAACGGCTCCAAATGCATGTGTATCCATGGTCTCCCAATAAGAAGTTGTATCCTGAGTCTATCTTGAGGACGTGGGAAGATACATTGAATGTATTTGGACCAATCTTAATTGGCAATTCAATATTTCCAACGAAATTTCATCGGGATCCATCAAAAGCTCTGATGACCGTATGATTTCTTTCGATCCGCTTGAGATTGATATTCATCTTCATCAAGGTGGCATAAGGACATATATTTAGAGATGAGCCTCAATCTATCAAAACTCTAGCTAGTCTATACCCAGAAGACAAAACTGCAAAATGCAAAGGCTTGCAATGACCGGTCCCTTCGGGAGGTATGTCTTCATCAGTGAAGGATATCACATTGTTGTTGAAAATGTGATCAACCAAATGTTGAAATTTTTCCATATCCACTGATTTTGGCAAGTAGGCTTCTTCCAAAACCTTCAGTAAGATCTTCCGATGATCCTCGTAAGAAAAACCAAGTCCAAAGATTGAAATCAAAAGGAGCTTCTCGCAAGCTTAAAACCACTTTGGCTTCATTGTGGCCCATAGTGCGGAGGAATTTTTCAATCTTCTCAATGGGAAACTTCCCCTTTGCTTCGCAAGTAGGTTTAATAACCCGCCGAGGAAGATACAAAGGGTTTTTCCTTCACACACTATAGCAAGAGTATGAGATGTGGATCCTTCAAATTTTCTCCATAATTCCATGGAACTTTGTGTGTCGACAACATGATATTGTGGTCCGAAAGATAAAGAAATTGGCTCAGGCGCCACTTTCAAAGGATTGTCACCCTTTGAGTTGAATTGGTTGTATGGGAAATACTTTGACAGCCTCATCATCCACTTCGGATATAATCGCCATCGATCCCTTCCATTTGGTAGGACATGCATTCCCACCCTTGAGTTGCATAAAGGTAATCATCTCGCTATTTGCAGGACACCGCTATCAATAAGATTCTCGAATGAGATGGCGAGTGCCCAACATTCTTCTATGTGCATGACCATGAGAATGTGAATGATATTGACACACTTCATCGTAATTAAACCGTCCCGAATGGGGATTGATTGAGGGAGAAGGAAGGTAATTCTTCCTTCGCTGATCAACATCTCGCAGATTCCTCCATAGATTGGCCCAAATAGGTGAATTCTTCTATTTGGCAAAATCCCGACGGGCTTTAGCATTTGCTCTCTTCGCAACCTTATCCTCCATAGCTTCGCTTCAAGGTGGTGAGGAAGCATTTATAACAAAAGGAAGGAGATAGGCATGCTCTCGCCTCGATTAATTATTGGCGCAGACTTGATGATGGTGGGTCACCGCCTCGCCAATTGCTCAATTTGTTTGCAAAGAGCTTTCATCTTTCGTTCCATGGTAAATTGGAATTATGCATAATCCCATTTGTCAACACCGTCTTTGATGGGTTGGGATGATTCGCCATTAGAATTGGAACTTTGTCCAGTGCTCCAACTGATCATGTTGACCTCTTTTTCTTTGTGTTGAGGAAGATGGTTGTCTTGCACATGAGGTTGATCTGGTTTGGTGACCACATTCTCACTGTTGTCTTTTAGATCTTGAATCTTGTGTTTCAAGGCCCAACAATCTTGAGTATCATGTCCAGGTGCTCCGGCATGATAAGCACACTTTCGAGTAACATTAAAATCCCTCCCATTAGGGTTGGCTGGTGGAAGAAGATGTATAATTTTCTTTTGAGCAGTCAGAAGAGCAAGAATATTCTCGAGCGAGTCCCCTAAGGGTGTGAACGTTCAAGGTCGCTTTACTTCTCCACTTTTAGGCAATGGAGGGTTTTAAGATTGTGCCGAAAAGGGAGTAGTTTATCCTCCGATATAGCATGCTTTGATTGCCTTTTTTGTCCTTGTAGTATCAAGAAAACATCCTCCTCTTTCTTTTTATGGACCCTCCGGGGTTGTTTCCATAAGATCCGAACTCGATGTGCTCAACAATAAATTTTAAGAGCCGGCTAGGTCTTGAATTTTACCGACTTCAATCCCATTTCACCATTTCTCCGTGCTTGATCATTTCAGAGAATGGTTTCAATACTAACTAGAACTCTTTCATAGAAAGGAGCTTCCTGACATCTATGAAAGTCATGACCATTTCGATTCTATCATGGAAGGAATAACTTGAGCAAAGAAGGCGCCCACCACCTTTGAAAGCGCATTTCTAAATGACTCATTAGATCTGCTTTCTTGACCTTGGTGATTTGATACCGGCCAGAGCCATCCGAGATTGAAAATCAGATTGAGTGAGGAAGGCGTGAGCCACTTCTTCCCCAATATGGATCTTTGAGTTGTCTAACTGTATACCATGAACGGGCTTCTCCAATGATTTTTCTCAAACAAATTTCATTCTCGAGCTTTTCATTTTCTCGTATAAGATCCGAAGTTCTCCAATGAACACCTTTAAATGTGTATAAGGATCCCTAATCCATCATATTTCTCAAAATCGTGGGTCTTGAATTTCTCTCGATAATGAACACCGTGAAATATGCAAAGGTCTCGCATATGAAACACCGCCATGTGTTCCAATCCTTTGAGAACACGAATAGTTTCCTCCATTTGAAGGACCTTCTTCCCGATATCACCAAAGGTCTCGGATCTCCTTTGAGATGGGTGTTTTCGTGGTCTTTGTTGGTCGATCCAACCGCGGTTCGGGAATTGTTTTTTCTGCACCTTGAACTCCTCCTCGTGTAGAGGATTCTCAGTATGTGTAGGTATCTTCGCACTCGCATGGATCGGTGCAATTCTTTCAAAGAGAACAACTAAGTCTCAGTAATTTGTTTACTCAATCCACCAAATTCTTCTTGGAAACAAAGATTATTAGACCGGTCGTCAAGAAGACATGATTGGTCAGAGGCTCGTGGCCTTTTTTGATTTTGAGCGTGTAATGCCCAATTGCTTCCCTACAAAAGACTTACGTAGTTTAGTCTTAGGGTAATGTAAATGTTATCATAAATGTCCGCTTTTAGGAATTTTTGTCCCGCAAAACCGATTGTTAATTGATAACATGCATGCATGCATAGATATTCTTCATATTTTCCATTACATATGGATGAACATGGAATAAAATTACAAGTAAATGCATTTACAAGTAATTGAAAATGGAAAGTATGAAGAGACTTTCCTCCGCTTTGGTTTATCGAGGTCGACCTATCTTAGGGTTACTCTCGCTGCTTTTTGGCATGAAGGTTCCTGATCATCGCAATTTACTTGATGGGAAGTTAATCCGGCCTTTCAACTGAGCGAACTGGTGGTGCCTTTCCCGAGCCTCACTGAATTATTCTTCCCGCGAGTCCAAAGAATCAAACACCGACAGATAGCCTCCTCCTGATGGAGGAACCACACAACATACATTCACATACAACGTGTCTCACCGCTTATGCAAAATGATGACATGTGCAAGCAATAATATCATCATATAGATATTTAGCAAGGCAAGAAATAAAAATGCATTCGTACACATTCATCGAAATGTAAATGCAACATTCACACACAAGCATATAACAATTTTGAAAAGCTTATAATAGCGGCTTAAGCCCTCTTACCGAGTCCCCAAAGAGTCGCCACCGTCGACGCCGGGATTTTTGTGTGTCCCATTTCGTTACTTGTTCTTTTGGTGTTCTCATGTTAATGTGAGATTTGTTTGAAAAAACAAGTGAAAAAGGTCCGACATGTATAATGTCGATTTATTTAACTTTAAGAGTCGCCATTGGTGTATTTAATCGGTTGCACCAACGCAACCAAAAAAGGTTTGAATATCGACCCAAAGGATTTGACATCGCTAAACGGGTCTATGAAACCGAGATTCATTTTGGGTCCGGGGCTTGATTATGCGAGGGAAGGTGTTAGGCACCCCGACATCCGTGTTACCACTGGTGACCGCCACTTTTCAAAGAAACTATTATATGAATGTGTGTGTGTGTGTGTGTGTGTGATCAATGTGCAATTATTTGGAAGTAGTGTTGTACTGCTCGCACTATATATATAGGGTTTGAATTTATAGAAAAATTCAGCTTTTAAACAAGATATAGCAATGACGTTTTGTAAAAGAGGTTTTTTAAACCCTGTGCTCAATAGCAATTAAGGCCTTTTGATACATCCATTTTATTATTAAATGTTCGGCTTGTTTGCTTTTATTTTCGAGATGCGAAGCATTCTCGAGAAAATAATATACAACAGTGTCAAACTCCTCATGGGCATGATAGCCATCCAAGGAAATTCAGACACTTTAAATAATGTACAAGTCGCTTACAAAAAAAAAAAATGTCCATCATGGGAACCAATCTAGATTCAAGAGATCAATCAGTGATCACATGATTCCTAGGCTCACATGATACCGCAATTTGTATGAAAAGCAATAGCGCTTATATATATAAAAGTCAGAATATATATATATATAGATATGATCAACCACCACGAAGAAACTCCATGGGGATCGAAAATGTAAATATATAAAAGCGGTAAATATATATATATGGATATGATCAACCACCACAAAGTAAAAACTCTGTGGGACAAAAAGTAAATAAAGTTGTAAAAGCGATCAACCGCCACGAAGAAAAACTCTGTGGGGACGAAATGTAAATAAAGTCAGAAAAGCGATCAACCGCCACGGCAAACTCCAAATGTAGACTCCAAATAAAAGTCGGCCACAAAGTAAACTCCATATATATATATATATAAATGTATATATATATATATATATATATATATATACAAATATATATATATAAAGCAATAACGACTAGATGTGAATCCGTGCTCATCTGATATGTCCGACAACAATTATATATATATATATTATATATATATAAAAGCGAAAAATAAATGCACCGGATGTAAAATCCAGGCTCATCACATATATATCCGATAACAATTATATATATATATATATATATATAAAAGCAATAAATGCTTCAGCATCAAGTTCAGGCTCAATCGAGGCATAACTCGATAATGTTAGTCCATATATGAAATATATACATATATAAGTATATATATACATGTAATGAAAACCACGGACCAAAGTCCTGCAAACGCACACAACACGACTCTCAATGTGTATAACATCGTGTGCTAATATGAGAAGAAGGCTTTATATAATGTGAGAAGGCTTACAGTGGGCTGCCAAAGTAGACTTCTATGACTTTAAATGGATAAACACTCAGCTCCCGCCGGATAAAAGATAGCAATATGTGAGCTAACAAGTGTTTAAAGATGAGGAAACACTCAAAAGATGTGTATACAGAGTAAAATGGATAGGGCTTCCTCGCCTTTTTCTCTCCTTCTCTTCTTCAAATGGCTGACCCCAAGGCTCATATTTATAGATCGATGGGCCTGTAGTACACACCGCGTAGCATGGGTGTACCATGGCCGGTCGTGGGTGCATCCGAACCTCACGGGTCCTGGGCTATCTCAAGTACGTGCACTCATGCACTCATAATGTTCGCTTTCAACTTGCGTAACTTCAATCCGAGCATCCGAACGAGGTATATCTCGACCTTCTTCTGACCGCTTGTGTCGAGAGTTACGCAATGAAATGGATTAGAGGTTGTACGGTCGTGAAGAGGGGTCTATACCCATGGTCTTCAAGCTTTAAATTCTATCCAAAGTACTGCCACACATAATAGTCACCCGGGATTGTTACTCCTCGGTTCTTGTGGGACATTATTGGATGTATGTATGTATGAAGTGTTGAGACGACGCGCAAGTGTTGAAGGGGCAAGATGATGTTTGACTCTTTCCCCGGGGTTATCGCCAGTTTGAGTTGAAAGTAGACGTTGCTCAGGGTTACATCTGAGATTGGACTACTTGTTGGTATGCCGTGATATCATCTTGTGAGAGAAAACGTTGAGGCGGTAAGACGTCGTTTTGACTCCTCACCGGGGTTATCGCCGGTTTGAGCGAAAAGCAGACGTTACTCAGGGTTACATCTGAGATTGGACTGCTTGTTTGTATGCCTCACTGTCATCAGTGCGTGTGCCTGTCTGCTTCGTTGTTAGCTCTAGGTCTGAGGTCTGAGTGCCTCGGCAGGAGGTCTGAGCTTGAAGCTGATCGCATGTGTTTAAAACAAACAATTTTATAGTTATCGCCGGAACTGCAAAAGCATTCCTTGGGGCTATCACCAAGGATGGAGTCGCTACTCTCAGTGTTATTTCTGGGACTAGAACTGAATGTCACGGTGTTATCGCCGAGACAGAACTGTCCTCTCCGGTGTTTGTTGCTAGTCTTTTGATCTGCATACCTCGGGGTTATCTCTGAGATTGGAAATGATATTCCCGGTTTGTGTTTCGGGTTGGAACTGATGCTCCCGATTTGTGTTCCAGGTTGGAACTGATGTTCCGGTAGTATCCGAAATGGATGTCAGCTGTCTGCCAGGGTTATCTCTGAAAGACGAATCTGCTCTCCTGCAATGTCAGTAATAGGCATGCAAAAAATTTTGAGTGTCTACAACCTCCATGGTCACACAACCCATCTCATATCCCGCGTGGATCCTCTTAAGTATGTGTTCAAGAAGCCCATACTAAATTGTTGATCCCCGGATGGCGCTTGATCCTACAACAATTTGACATCGTCTACGTGATGCAAAAGTCTGTCAAAGGTCAAGGAATTGCGGATCAACTGGCCGCCGCACCTGCAGGGGATTACAAACCCTTAGAAACACTCTTCCCCGATGAAGGGGTAATGGCAGTTCAACAATACCATCAGTACGATGCATGCCACACATGGAAAATGTATTTCAATGGAGCTGTTAACACAGAAGGTTCTGGAGCTGGAGCAATTCTAGAGTGTGGTACGCAGGGGGGGGGGCAGTATCCCGTCGTCGTCAAATTGCAGTTTGTTAGCACCAACAACACAGCCGAGTATGAAGGCTATATCATGGGGCTAAAACTTTCCCGTTCAATGGGCATCGGGCGGTTAACTATATTTGGGGATTCTGAATTGGTAATCAAACAATCCACGAGAATCTATCAAACTAAAGAATTACATTTGCTACCTTACCATCGGCAAGTTTTATAGATGGCTTTGGAGTTCGAAGAAATCTCCTTTCTACACATTCCTCGCAATAGGAATGATTTTGCGGATGCATTAGCAACGTTTGCCTCCTTGATTCACAAACCTGACAAGGAAAACTTGCCAAGCATCACATTTGCCCTGCAAAAGGCCCCAACTTATGGGAACTATGTTGGAGAAGTATTAGATGAGCTACCTTTCATCCACAACCCTTGGTATCAGCATATGAAGGAGTATTTGCGAGATGGATCTACACCCGCTGAGGCGAGCGTAACTGAGAAGAGGTGGATCCATCGACTTGCTATGAAATTCTACCTGAGCGGAGATGCACTCTACAAAAGAGATGCAGGATTAGGTCTCCTTAGATGTCTGGATAAAGACCAAGCTCAGAGGCTCATGGATGAGATCCATGGTGGAGTATGTGGCCCACACATGAGCGGACCCTTACTTATCAAGAAGATCCTCAGAACAGGGCATTATTGGCTTACGCTCAAAGTTGACTGTGATGATCACGTCAAGAGATGCTATCAATGCCAAATTTATGGGAATGCTATCCAAGCCCCTCCAAGGGAACTCCACAATATGATTTCGCCATGGCCCTTCTCGATGTGGGGAATGGAAGTGATCGGGCCCATCGAGCCCAAAGTCAGTAATGGACATCGATTCATATTCACCATGATTGACTACTTTACCAAATGGGTAGAAGCAGCCTCCTTCCCCAGGGTTACTAAAGATGTCATCATTGCTTTCATCAGAAATAGTATCGTCTGTCGATATGGATAACTAGAGGTCATTGTGTCAGACAATGCTAAGAACCTCAACAACAAAATGATGGAGGAGTTATGCAATAAATTCCACATTAAACACCTTAACTCCGTCATCTACCGTCCAAAGATGAATGGTGTTGTCGAAGCGGCTAGTAAAAATATCAAAAAGATCATGCAGAAAATGTCCGCCAATCACAAAGGATGGCCTCGACCTCTTGCCTCGACTTTATTAGCCTACGAACTTCCATGCGTGCATTTCCACCGGGCAACCCCTACCATTAGCTTTATGGGATGGAAGCAATGCTCCCTATAGAGGTGAAAATGGAATCCCTCAGAGTGTTGATGGATGCTCAGTTGGACGAAGACCAATGGGTGCAAGACAGATATCATCAATTGTCTCTAATAGACGAAAGGCAAACCACGGCTATCTTCCATGGTCAGTTATATCAGCAAAGGATCGCAGAATCCTACAATAGAAAACTCCGGCTACGGCAGTTTAAACAACATGACTTGGTTTTAAAGAAGATCATTGACAACCAAGATCAATCTAAGGGAAAATTCGCTCCTAACTGGGAAGGCCCATTTATTGTCAAGGAGGTATTGACAAGAGGTGCTCTCAGACTACAGGAAATTGATGGCGATGAATTTCCATAGCTTATCAACTTGGACACCGTGAAACGGTACTATGTCTGGTGATATCATCAAGCGAACATCCTGGTATGGATCATCTAATCACCAATCATTCCGGTTTTGAACCCTTTTTTTTACAAACTCTTCTGCCCCTCACGGAAACATACACCTCAAGTTAGCAGCCTAGTTTCACCTCAGTTCAAACCTTTCACATAATTTCGGTTATCCTGAAGATGGGATTGAACCTTTCAAAACCTGCAGTTTATCCTGAAGATAGGATTAAACTTTTCTACGCTTGCAGTTTGTCCTGAAGACGGGATCAAACATTTTTCCATACCTGCAGTTTGTCCCCATCATGGGATCAAACTTTCTTCTTCCCGCAGTATAGCCTGCACATGGGATTCACACTTCTCTTTGGCTATAATTCGTCTTGAAGGGCGAACTACGTCGACCTGATCTCCTTGATACACGGGAGTACGTAGGCAACAATATGCTATATGGCCCGATCGCAATAAACAAAAAATAACAAAAACATTTCTGCCCTTTCTCTACAAAAACAAAAATAACAAAAATCCTTCTACACCCTTCTTCATCAATAAAGCTTCTACACCCATCTGCCTTTCACATTCAGCGTTGAACCTCTTACACAAGGTTCGAACTACGCAGACTTGATCTCCTCTTCAATAGGAGTACGTATGCAGCCATTTATGATTCAGTCTAACCCCTACCAGAACAAAAATACTTGTCACACGATACTGGGATCAAACTTCAATCCACCACATTTCATCAGCTTCATACCAAAGGGATGGAATTATCCAACCTCTCCTCACAAATAGGAGATTTGGTGACCATCTAAGATGCAGTTGTGCCTCAAAGAGTAACACCAATCCATAAGAGATGGAATTAACTAGGCTTCTCATAAATAGAAGTACTGGCGACCATCTATGGTGCGGTTAATCTCAGAGAGGAAAAGCCACATTCCTCTCCACATTTCCATACAGATACCAGTCCCAAGACACCAAAGATGGTAGGGATATACAGAGATTAATGATCCATTCTGAGAGATCTTGCGACGTCTCAATGTCCACCTATTAAGGATAAGTTCAGAATGCATCAAGATCATAAGTCCTGAAGAAACAGGCAAATATCAAGCAAGTATCAAGGCACAACTGAAAGGGAAGTGAATCAAAATATATTTCCCTGCCATACATAATATTGTTTGATATATACATATGTAAAATACATGACAAAATGGCTAAGTTAGTCAACAGGCAGAAAATATAAAGCTATCTACGGATCTGTGTGTATGCGGACTATCAGATCTAACATGGCATCCCTCTCTGAAGAAGGAGGTAAAGCTGCAAGCTCCTGCCCAATGGTATCTACACGAGCTAGCAAATCAGAGGCTAACTACATGGTGGCATGATGCTCATCGATGTATGTACTCATATCGGCATGGATGTCAGTCGTATGTGATCTCACTGAAGTACTGTCTACAATGGCCACATCCCTAGTAGATAGGGCGGCATCCCGCTCCATAATCAATGCATCCCTGGTTGATCTAGCCTCATCCCTCTCTAACAGAGTGGCGTCTCTCCCATCAAAAGTTGTCAACATCGAGGTCCTAGCATGATCTCTCTCATAGGTCATCAGATGTAGGCTCTGCTCCAAATGTTGTGCTGAATACTGAATAACAGTGGCACTCGGGGTGGGAGAATCCATCACAAATACTGGCAACCCAGCCATTAAATCCCCATCGATGGGAATATCAGCCTCCTCCATAGGCTCCTCATCGCCTAATCAATATCCTCGCCTTGTGGATACTACCATAGTCGATCTGCGCTCTGCTCCATCCATGCTGAATACTCTGTAGAATAACCCGGATGACTGATATAAAACTCAGCCAGCTCTCGCTGATCCCAAAAGGCATACAACCTGGATCTGTCCTCTGCTGATAAACGGTGTGAAGCGAAGAACTGACTCACTTCCCCCTCAAATGGATGGAAATCCTGAAACAGGTCAAACCGACACATCACGACCAGTGGGTGGTAGGTGATCATCCCTCTCAAACCAGCTAGAGGAAGATAATCCATGCCCAGAGCATGAGTAATGAAGCTTTAGGGTGAACTAAGCCCTGTACACAACAGTATAGCGAACGGATCTCCAATCCCTGCCAGGAAAGCTGACCAAGATGCAGCATCTGTACACTCCGCATGCTAAAAGGAGTATGACATGGCTATATCATGGGTGAAACAATACTCATGCCGTCTGAATGTGACAATCGGTCTCAAGTGTGATATAAACCACACATACAACATGACCGAGCTGCCTATGAACAATCCTGCTGGATAAGTGCAGCAATATGTGGCCGACCTCAGAGTCTCTGCCATAATCATCGGTATGATGGTGTGACCCTCCCTTAGAGCTCTCACTGCCATAATGACGCCAATGTCTAACTCATCCATGTATTGTGGCATGATGACATATGATAATACACACAGTAGCAGTACATCTACTCTGGCTAAACGCCAATGATCCTCCGGTGTGGTGAAATCCCTGGAATACCATGCATAACTATCCTCAAAGCCAAATCTGTCAAACAGAAAATGATGGGATATCACATGGCCAGATGTAATCTCATCTTGTACCACCCTGCGCCTCAATCCGGTAAGGGTCATGAACTGTTTACTCATGTCTCCAATCGCCATGTGCATGCAAGGTCTGTCTAACGACAGCATCGTCAACCGTGCATACTCCTCCAAAGTAGGAGTCAACTCCTGGGTCCCAAATCAGAAAACCTATCTCTCCGATACCCAATGCTCTAGCATACCCTCTACGAATCCTGTGGGAACCTGAAACATCAACATGGTAATAGTATGTTGCAACAAATGATCTATAGTTACCCTGTCTGATGGTGACATGCTATCATGCCACGATCGCATACCCGATGCCACCAAAAATGGTGGGGTATGATCAATACGGCTAACTGTCGAAGAAGACATCTGTACGGGCCGTGTCACAAGACCATCCAGGGGTCAATGCTAAATATCTCAGGACATACATACATATGCATAACATAGTAACATGCATGATATAATAGATGGCAATATGATATAGGGAATGGAAAACTATACATACATTCCTAAGTATATCATCATCTAGTACATCTCTATACAACTAAAATACAGGGAAATGGGGCGAAGCTACCCAACAACCAACAGAGGCCTATCAAAAGATATATAGAGAATGGGGCAAAGCTACCTGATGTCTAACAGAGGCCTATCAAAAGAGATAACGAGAAATATATATCAGAAGAAGTCAATGGTATAGATGTCTACATCGTCAATCCTGTCCACCTGATGTAACTCCTCCTGAGTCACTGTATCTCTATCTACAGGGATGTCAGGCCTATACAACGAGGATCTGCACCGAAAAAGCCATATAGGTCACCTAAGGGGCCAGCGCCAGATCTGGAAGGATCAAAAATGTCTGCCTCTAAAGGATCTCTACCCAAATGCTGGAAAAATAAATGTGCCCGATCCAACTATCTGGTCAAATTGTCAATCTGTGTCACATGGGTCGGATCTATGACACAAGCTAGCCAATCCATCAGCATCACGGATCCTGGAACCATATCCCCCATGAACTGAATGACGCGGGTCTGAGCTCCAATGGTACGAGGGAACCACCAATGCTAGAACATCTCTTGAGTGCAGGGACCCTCTAATAATGTGAAACCTTTAACCCCCAACAATGGGATATCAATGATGGGTGACTGCGAAACAGGCCAATAACGCCTGACAGGAGGCAAGATCGGCATGCAAATCTTTCCTGTAGTGCTGCTGATAGTACGCTCTCCTAAATAGAGCTCCCATCCTCCATATGTGAAAAGAGGAATCCTACTGGTGGAAATAACGTACTCAAATCCAGTCGGGTACCCATCCTCAAATCCAACACTCAAGTGCTCCCCAGAATAGGGAACCCTTGTGATGACATCCACTATCAACAACTCCAGCTGTAGGCGGCAATGAGTGAAACCCTCAGCAACAGGGACCTCTGCTAGTATGGAATGATGCCATCTCCGTCCTCGTGGATAGGTGTTTAAACCTAACATGCTCACAGGACGCAAACAAGGAAGCCCCTCATAGGCCCAAAACTTCTAACATAAAGGCAACATCTGCTATCAGTCAACGCTCTTAACCTGTACACGGGAAAAGATAAGAGAAATACTCACCAGCAGAAATGGGTAGAATCCTAACCAAGCCTCGGTCAAGCCCTGTGATCGCATGTGCATTCCCCTGAGGAAGTAGGCAAAGGTGTAGGAACCCCAATCATAGTCTCCTATACGGTCCACGTGTCGAGTGGCGCTGATCAAAGCGAATGACACCGTATAAGAGTTATGAAGCAGCCCCTAATGATCATCAAGAACAATCGCCGAAGAATGCGATCCCTGACTCTCACATCATTTGGTATAGGATCATTAAACATCCCACTCATAGCATCTACGCTCAAAGGACTCATGACGAAACAGCCCCGCCTTTTGGCGCCTCATTGGAACTCCCAACAAGGATCAGACGGCAGTACGGGTAATATCCACCGTGCAAGGTACTGGATCCCCTCCAAACTCCATACCTATGATAAACTGCCAATCCATCGGTGTCATCATCACCTTACAGTCCAGCAAACGGAGTGACAAAGTCTGGTGAAACCAGCGCTCAGACAATGCCCTGAGGTAACCCCAGGGACAACGACGGGAAAGAATGGAAAAGAACGTCCTGAATCCTCAACCATGTACAATCGCTCTATAGTCATCGTGCAAAGCCTGATATATAGAGTGGATGGTGAACCAGTTCCCTCGAGGCTATGTAAAGCCAGGGACCTACATCAAATGCAGATCAACATCAGAACCCTTTGCTCCTCATCAATAGGAAATAAGAAAGATTAAGATCTAACTTCATACCTTGTTTGTGTGCAGGTAGACTGAAGGATGTTGACTCAAGTCACCCAAAAGATCTGGGTTCGCCACTTAAATACCTGGCAAAACACGTGCAGCAGGAGCAAGAACCTTAATCGGTACATCATCCTCCTCATCCTCGACATTCGGCACTTTAACCCGGATAGGACGTATCACCGCCTCCACCAAACAACGAGGCTATCTAACAGAACGAGGTTGAGGCACTTCAAAAGCCCTCCTCCGTATACCAAAAGTTGTCCTGCGGGAACTACTCGGCTAATCCGGATCCATAATATCTGGACAACAAGTCTCCAAATCACCTCAGAAAGGTTATGGTAAATTCTTACCTGGAGCTTTTCAAAATGCATTTTTATGACTACATGCATGCATGCATTGTTTTAACATACATCTACAGTAGAGTTAAAAATGTATGACTACCTAATGCCTACGTTTTGGAAAATTTTGCCATAGCCCCTTTGTAAATGGGACTATCCACATGCACATAGGCATGACTAGGTGTCCATTTAGTAGCAGTCCTATCCACAATCATATACATCATACATGCATTAATACATCACAGTAAAAAAATCCATAAGTGTAGTTTAATTACGAGGATTATTTTTGCTTCTCTACCTTTACTCATTTATCCTCAAATAGGATAAGAAATGACAGTAAAAGGTGCCAATTTGACTGTTTCAAAAGTCAAATTTTTTCACATCATTATGTTCAACATGGTTTAATACTAACATTTTCTATGTTGAATATTTTTTATCAAGTCATATCAGCATGCATATTCACTACTACGTGTCTAAATGCATTTCATGTGATAAGTCATTTTCCAAAAGATAGAAATTGGAAAAGAATACATGCATATGTTACCAGGACAGTGAAGAACACTTGTACGGTGGCAGAATATGCAGAAAGTTACCCGAACTCAGCAGGTCTGAAGAAGAGCTCTCAAATTTCCTTCGCGGAGCAGCTTGAAAATGACTTATGAAAGCAACCTGCAGGCTTCACATAGCCACGGTTGGCCATAGGTCCACCTGTGGCTATTGCAGGTGTACCTGCGGCACCCCTATGTGGGTCCCATAACTCCGACTCACTATAGTTAGAGTTGAAAAGGAGGTCTCACAAGCTGAAAATGGCAAATCAGGAATAAAAATGCTACGCGATTCATCGGAATAGCCTGAAATCCTGCTTTCCATGGGCTAAAGCTATGACTCCACATCTAACGCATTGTTATTTGCCTGCATACAAGGTATACTATACCAGTGGCCCCAGCTTTTACAAATCATGCTCAGCAATACCTCACAAAGGTCTGATGCCGTCAGTGCAGGGTCGTAACCCTAATCCATGTATCCCCGGCGAAGGTTACAATGCTGAAGTTACGAACTGATGATGTATCCTGAACGGGGGTTACAAAGCCGAAGTTATGAACTGATGATGTATCCCCGTCGAGGGTTACAACGCCGAAGTTACGAACTGATGATGTATCCCCGACGGGGGTTATAACGCCGAAGTTACGAACTGATGATGTATCCCCGATGGGGGTTACAACGCCAAAGTTTCAAGCATCCACGTATCCCCGGTGAGGGTTACAGTGCATTCTCAACCATTGACACACACATCAATGAAGGTCAAGCAGCCTTGACAATGCACCCAACAGGGATCTATCTGGTGATACACACATCAGCGGAGGTTAGGCAGCCCTAACAATACATACTGTTGGCAATAACTCCGACATGATGATGGGATATGTTATACACATCCTCAAACAGACAAAGTTTGATCCCCACAGATCTCTTGTACAGAAGAGGCACCTCTATGGAATAAAAGTATGTGTCTAGGATTCAAGACTTCGGTGATAGCCCCAATGTCAACATCCTTGAAGACTTGGATCGCATGTCCAAGATATTACTAATTGTCATCCCAACAGGATTAACAGGGAACCAATAATCATTTTCATCATGCATCATACATTTGCATCATGCTGCTGCACATAGCATCATGTTCATCTTATTGCATTTCAAGTGTCTAGGATTCTTTATCCTATCCATGCCTTGCATTGCATGAATATGATAAAGAGGGGCATCTGTAGACACTTAAAATTTTCTGCTTACATGTTACTAACATTGCAGGAGGGCAGATTCGTCTTTTGGAGATAACCCTGGAAGACAGCTCACATCCATTCTGGATACTACCGGAAGTTCAGTCTCAATCCCGGAACACACCCCGAGAGTATCATTTCCAACCTTGGAGATAACCCTGAGTTTCTTCCTTGGCAATAACACCAAGGAATGCTGTTGCAGTTCCGACGATAACTCAGGAAATGCTTGTTTTAAATGCATACTATCAGCTTCAATCTCAGACCTCCTGCCGAGGCACTCATACCTTAGACCCGGATCTAACACCGGGCAGACAGGCACATTTCTAGATGACATTGCAGCATTCAAACACTTACAGCAGTCCAATCTCATATGTAACCCTGAGCAATGTCTGCTTTCAACTCAAACTGGAGATAACCCCGGTGAGGAGTCAAACGTCATCTTGCCACCTCAACACCTGCGCGTCATCTCAACACTTCATACATACATACATATAATAATGTCCTACAATAATTGATGAGTAGGTTTTATACCTATGAATTCAATATTATTAAACTTAATTATTGTTATCTTTAATTGTTTTTCAGTATCTTTTTATGTGTTTTGTGTTTATTTCTTGTAGGTTGGAGCTGGAGGGACAAATTGGTCATTTTGGAGAAGAAAAAGGTCAAAAATCATGAAAATTAGAGCTGAGTGGAATTTTTATAATTACGCTGTCCTGGGCAAGCGCCTAGGCGCTTGGAAATGGCATGTATTAAGCGCCTAGGCACTCATGTGCGGAAATAGAAGAGATTTTCTACTGCCAAGTGGGTTTTTAAAGCCAAAAAGAAATCTGAATGAGGTGGGAGACTAATACAAATATGAGAAGACTTTAGAAAAGACGTATCACT
The DNA here is from genome assembly GCA_020205605.1 of Panax ginseng. Taxonomy (NCBI): domain Eukaryota; kingdom Viridiplantae; phylum Streptophyta; class Magnoliopsida; order Apiales; family Araliaceae; genus Panax; species Panax ginseng. The sequence goes on from CM035134.1 coordinate 18,498,435, forward strand.
TAATTTTTCAAGGGATTTTGCAGATAGAACAACGAAGAAAAATACGAAGGAGAATTGCAAGGGCTGAAGATCAAAGAGAGAGTATTAGAGCAAATTCAGAGTTTCTTCTTCTCTTCTCTATTTTTATCTTTTATAATTATCTGGGATGTTTGGATTGTTAATTTTGATGATGTTTTTCTTTATTATTATTATGAACTAAACTTTAATTAAGATTGCAACGGAACTTGGTATGTAGTTTAAATTGAATCTTCCCATTGAATGAAAGTTGGTTTTTATTGAATTATTTATTATATCTTTTGCTTATTGATTAATTGTTTGGCCAACAATTACTGTGATAATCTATATAAAATTGGAAGATGGAGTATAGATTAAGATCTGGATATGATAACATCTGTTCATATAATCTGAATAGGGTTAATATGATTAGCATGCAGGATAGGAATATACATATATGTCTTTTGTATCCATTGAAAGAATTTGTGCATAAAATCCTAATTAACTTGATTCACATAGGAATATAGTGAATTAATTGACTAGGGTGTTCCTTGTAATTTTGTGTCTTAAGGATCAAAGTTAGGAGGATTTGTTCATGTGTTTTGGAAGAAGTGCATGAATTTTATAAAGCATTCTTGGATAATGATTCATATTAATTAATTGATTTAAATGGGAAGTAAATTGATTTAAATGAAATACCAAGGGAAGTTGTAATCTTAACCTATTAAATCTGCAGTTACTCTTGTGAAATTCTGATTTTCACATCACAAACAATATTTCATAGTTTAAAATAGGATTAATTGCATTAGAATTAGTAATTGATAAATATTAGTCTATTTCCTCGTGAGAACGATATTCTTGCTTGCTGAATATTACAATTGAATGCGTATACTTGCGTGTTAAAGTGTTATTAAGAAGATAGGCAATAATAACCAAAGAGTTCCGATCTCGAGTGACTATTGCGCGTGGCAGTACACCTTATAGAATTTGAAGCTTGAAGACCATAGGCATGGTCCCCTCTTTCTAACTTCGTACAACCTCTAATCCCATGTCATTGCGTAACTCTCGACATAAGTGGTCCGAAGAAGGTCTTATATACCTCGTTCAGATGTTCGGATTGAAGTTCTACAAGTTTGAGCAGACATTATAGTGCACGAGTGCACGTACTTTGAGACGACAGAACCCGCGAAGCCCGGGGCACCCTGGGCAATCGCAGGTGCATTTGTGTCTTCCGCAGGTACACCTGCGGCTCCCCCTCTATAAATAGAGGGCTTGGGGCGGCCATTTGAAAAAGAAAGAGAGGCAAGGAAGCCCTATCCAATTTGTTCAATACACACCCCATATTGAGTGTTTCCTCATTTTAAACATCTGTTAGCTCACATATAACTATATTTTTACCAGCGGGAGATGAGTGTTTATCCATATAGAGTCATAGAAGCCTGCATTGGCAGCCCACTATAAGCCTTCTCACACTCTATAAAGCTTTTCTCTTCATCTTTGCACACACTATTCTACACATTGAGAGTCGTGTTGTGTGCGTATGCCCGGACTTCGGTCCATGGTTTTCATTTTTGTCTGTATATATATACTTATATATATGTATATATTTATATATGGACTAACATTATCAAGTTATGCCTCGATTGAACCTAGACTTATGTCTGGAGCATTTACTTGCTTTTATATATATATACTTATATATATAACTATTGTCAGAAATATTTGATGAGCCTGGATTTTACATCCGGAGCGTTTACCTACTTATATATATATATATATATATATATATATATATATATATTTATATTTCATCAGAGCCCGGAGTTTACTTGAGGCCTTTTCTTTATTTACATTTAGTCCCGCTTGGAGTTTAATTAAGTGGCGGTTGATCGCATTCTTCGCTTTATTCACTTTTCTCGATCCCCATGGAGTTGCTTCGTGGTGGTTGATCATGTCTATATATATATATATATATATATATATATATATATATATATATATATATTTACTGACTTTTATATATATAACTTTTTCGCTTTTCATATAAATTGCGGCATCACGTGAGCCTATGAATTATGTGATCACAGATTCAGGCTACTGAATCTAGATTCGGTTCCCGTGATGGACATTTTTCAGTTGTAAGCAGCTTGTACATTATTTACAGTGTCTAAATTTTCTTAGATGACTATCACGCCCATAAGGAGTTCGGCACTGCTGTATATTATTTTCTCAAAGATGTCTCGCATCTCGAAAATAAAAGCAAACAAGCCGAAAATTTAATAATAAAATAGAAGTATGAAAAGGTCTCAATTACTATTGAGCACAGGGTTTGAAAAACTTCTTTTTACAAAACTTCATTGTTATATCATGTTTAAAACTGATTTTTTCTATAAATTCAAACCCTTTGTATATAGGTGCGAATGAGGCCTCACACTACTTCTAAATAATTGCACATTGATCCACACACACACACACACACACACATTCATATAACAGTTTCTTAAAAAGTGGCGGTCACCATGGAAACACGGATGTTGGGGGGTGCCTAACACCTTCCCTCCGTATAATCAAGCCCACGAACTCAAATTAATCTCAGTTTCACAGACCCGTTTAGCAGTGTCACATCACTGGGTAAATGTGCAAACCTTTTCCAGTTGCGTTGGTGCAACCATTTAAAAACACCAACTGGCGACTCTTAAAGTCATATCGTCGACATTACACATGTTAAACCTTTTTCACTTGTTTTTTCAAACAAATCTCACATAACAATTAGAACACCAAAGAACAAGTAACGAAAAGGGACAAATAAAAATCCCGACATCGACACTAACCATTTTGAGTGTTTAAATGTTCATCAAAAGGTAGAAAAGAAAAATAAGTTTTCTAGTTTGGAAAACCCTAATCTTTCTCTACTTTGAAAATCCACCATTTGAAATCTACACATTCTTTTTGTGATCCGTCAAATAGAGGTGCTAGTTATGTAAGTTAGCTTTTAAACCCAATTAGTAGCATTTAAAAATGTTGATTTTTCAAGCCTTGGCAGCCATTTTAGTATAAACAATCCAGTTGAAAGAAAAACTGTTAAAGGGCAGTTTCTGGCCTGTTCTTGCAGGGGCAGTTTCATCCATTTTCTATGATTTGAAAATTCTAAAAAACTTTTTTATATTAATATGATAAGTTATCTAGATCCTGTCCAAAGATGGCTATTTTAGATGTGTAGAATGAGAGTTATGGATTTTACAAGGAAGGATTATTTTAAAAGTAAACTAAAATAACTTTTTCGGTGTAACTCCAACAATTATGAAATTTTTACTGGAAGTACATATTTATAACATGAACATCTCCTGAAACTTTCGTAATTTTTGGACTTAAAAACTGTTCATAATAATTGTTGCAAGATTTGACTATTTTAGTCATTTTAAAAATAGTAACTGAAATCCAAAAAATTTAGAAAAATTATATGTTTATCATGATACCATATACTGATATTGTCCAGAAAATAAATATATTTGGAGTTGATTTGATATTTTTCATGTAAATGAATGAGTTATAAATAAATGAATAAATTAAGTAATGTGATGTTATAAATGGTAAAAATGTAATTTTTTGACCAAAGACCCTTGATATAAGGTAATCAGATTTTTAGAGGATATTTTGGTCATTTTTGATAAAATTTTATATTTATAGCATTTTAGGTTTATTAAATGAATGAATTAGTAAAGGGTAAACAATTAGAATTAATTGTTTATTAGTTTAATAAATGATTAAAATATTATTAAGAGCTTAATAATATTAGTTTAAGATATTATTAAGTAATTAATAATATTTAGATTAAAATTGGATTAAAATATTATTAAATAATTAATAATATTAGATTAGAGTTAAATTAAAATATTATTAAATGATTAATAATATTATATTAGAGTTAAATTAAAATATTATTAAATGATTAATAATATAGATAATAATTAAAAATATTATTAAATAATTAAAATAATATTAAATAATTAAAGTTAAATAAAAGTAAATAATATTATTAAATGAGTAATAATATTATTAATTGATTAAAATATTATTAAATGGTTAATAATATTTATGAATGGTTAAGATATTAAATATTGATTAAAATATTATTAATTGATTAATAATATTAGTAATTGGATAAGATGTGATTAATATATGAAATATTATTAAGTGATTAATAATATTATCAAGTGACTAAAATATTATTAAATGATTAATAATATTAATAAATGAATTAAAATATTATTAAATAGTTAATAATATTAGAAAGTTAATAAAATATTATTAAAAGATTAATAATATTAGATAAGAGTTTAAGACAATGAATGTATGATAATAATATTATCAAGGGATGATAATATTCCTAATGAGTAATGTATTATTGAATGTTTGATTTCATGATTACATGTTAGATAATTTATTACAAGAGTAGTAGTGTTATGAGTTATAATATGTTATGCTAATTGAGAGATCAATATTATTAATGATAGGTCTTTCAAACGAAGTTAAATTAAATTGTGTAGTTGTAGTCAACGACCAAGGCAAGTTTCCTAATTCAATTTGAATTATTAATTTCAAAGCATGATTACTGGATAATTATTGTTGGTTATTCACATCTATAATGATTATTGTTATTCGCACATAGTGCATTTGATTTTCTGTTCTATTATTTGAAATGTGAAATAAATTTAAAGTTCTTTTATTCATGAACTGTTTATGAGCCATGTCTCGGCTATTCGTTTCGGGTAGACTAATAATTGATGAATCGTTCTATTATTTGAACTAAGTTGTTATTGAAAGATTTATGTCATTTATTTCGGCTAGATCAATATTGATATTATATGTTGAAATCATAATATTTCTTTGAAAAAAATCCAAACCATATTGTTGTGGTACGGACTCATGATGTAAGACTGAGATGAACCACCCTTATAAAAAGGGGAACTTTATTGTCGGACATCCGACCCTGGCGCTATTTTTGAGTATTATGCATAATATAGGGTATAATGAGACTGATCACTTCATGTACTCGTAGAAGAGTATGATTTAATCTTTATAGTTAACTGATACTCTTGAGGTAATTCAGTATTAATTAACTGATAATTCCTCTATTAGTTCTTGATCCATTTGTGATCACTCAGCATTAAATCTGGGAATATCCCACTTTATTGAATATTATTGCATTATTGCTAATTGTTCCTAATCAAATGAATATTATTGAATCTTCGAACGAATTTAATTCCTTCATTCTTGAAATGTTATTTATTATGGAATTCAAGAAAATTCTTGTTATTGAAAATGAGTTATTGTTCAGCTACTTCGAAATCTTTTGAACATTGTTGACATTCTAGAAAGTTAGATTCATCTATATCTTTTATTGTACGGTTTAACTTGCTGAGCAAACTCGTTGCTCAACCTTGCTTAAATAAAACATTTCAGCTAAGGACAAGGTCGCCGAGAGGTTAAAGAAAGATAAGGGCAAAGGCAAAGTTCAAGAGTAGTTATTGTGAACTTTACTTATTATATTAATTTATATAAATTAATTATGTAAACCTTTTGAGTATCTAAGGGTATGTAAGTTATTTTAAGGTTACTTAACATGGGATGATGATGATATAATTATGTTTTAAGTTATGTTTTTATTAATGACATGTAATGAATGATGTATTTCATCAATGAATGGGTAGTTAGATGTGATATGTATAATGGATCGTGAGCACCAAACCCAAGGTTAGGGAACCCGGATTTGGGGGCGTCACATGTTCTCTGAGTGCATACTTAGACTAAGTTTTCTTGGTCTATTTCGTGTACTTGGAGACCATGAGGAGGTGCTACTGAAATTTTCTTAAAATAGAAGAAACTTGCTCAAGAGTGGCACTAGTGAGGAGACGCATCCAGGAATGGGATAGAAGCCTAACCCCTGTAGAGTGTAGATATATACTAGGTAAACTAAATTCATGCATGGACCATATTCATGATTATTCTTGATCTAATTGGGTATTTTCTTCAATTAAAGATGTCAGCCGACTAGAGTTGGATGTACCGTAGGATACAGATTGATGGGAGGGGATTAGTTGATGCGTACCGTGATGGGGTGTCCAATTTTATGAACAAAATAATAGAACATGCTGATGATCCAAACAGAAAGATGAGATGCCTGTGTCTCAAGTATAAGAACATGATATGGAAGACTGCCGGTGAAGTTAAATTTGACTTATATTCACCTGGGTTTGTGGATGGGTATTCGATATGGATTCATCACGGGGATTCGGCTGAGTTTAGAGAATAGATAGATAGTACTGTAGACCAATCGGTTCACGGGGATTCAAAATCAGATTACTATAATGTCGTGCAGATGTTGGTTGACACGTATGGCCCTACTAATGTTAACTAGGTTGAAAATGAACATGCGTCAAGCAATGCTCAGCAAAAGCTAAATGATTTAGCAGCTGCCTTCTACAAGTTTCTATATGAATCGGGTGTCCCATTGTATCCTGGAAATGACAAGCACACCAGGCTTTCTGCAGTGACGAAGCTTTTACACTTCAAGAATGAGCATGACTGCAGTAAGAGAGGATTCAATGATTTTCTTGATATTTTCAGCGAGTTCTTACCTAGGAATAATACTCTGCCCGCGAATTACTATGAAGTGAAGGAGATGGTCAAGGGTTTGAATATCGGGTATGAGAAGATCGATGCTTGTGAGCAGGATTACATATTATACTATGAGGAGGACAAAGATAAGGTGCAGTGTGATATCTGCAACTTGCCTAGGTACAAGTTTACAAAACGTGGGGGGAAGGAGAAACATGTTCCAAAGAAGATTTTACGATACTTTTCTCTTGCACCGAGGTTGCATCGGCTATTCATGTCTGCGCATACTTGTGACGCCCCCAAAATAGATATACATCACCCATTCTGAATCGCCAAATACATGGTACAAAATTCAAATACAACTTAATTAATACAACTGTTGTGTAAATACGACAAAACATATGCTGAGAGTTTTAACACGAATATTATCTTCTATACAATATCCAAACTTAAATTAAATTTTATTACAATTATTATCACACTATTTCATAGAATAGTGAGGACTACTAAAACAACCATCTGGACCGTTACTCCGTTCCCCGACTAGTCCCAGCTATATTCTCATTTCCTGAAGAGAACAATGAAAGCAAAGGGTGAGCTCAACTAGCCCAGTAAAAAATATTATGACTATGATAATGCAGAATAAATTATTATTATTCTTCAACAGTGTTAAACTGATAGAATATAATAGACAACAAGTTTAATTACAGCAGAACAAACAATCCATTAGAAGAGTCAAGTAGAGCATAATATCTACTATCTTTTATGATTTAAAAGTTTATTATCAATTTTATCGCTGAGACTCAGCTCAATAAACAATCCACATCACTGAATTATCCATGCACTACGGGCAAAGGATATTCATTTTTATCACCAATGGTCATGATCGTGCCAACAACTGTCCAACAATGTGACGCCCCCAAAATAGGTCCATTCCATCCAACCTATTCTGAGTCGCCAAATACATGGTACAGAAATAACTACAACTTTATTAATATAATACATATAAACTGTGAGTTTAAATACAAATATTATCATCTAGACAATATACATACCCAACTAAGTTCTCATTATAATTATTGGTACATTATTTTACAAAAATAGTGAGGACTACTAAAATAACTTCTAGAACCATCATTCCACACCCCGACTCGTACTCGCTACATTCTCGCCTCCTGAGAAGAAAAATGGAACAAAAAGGAAAAGGGTGAGCTCAACTAGCCCAGTAAAAAATATTATGACTAAGATAATATAGAACAAATTATCGTTAGTCTTCAACAGGGAAAAATCTGATAGAATATAATAGACAACAAGTTTCAGATCAATATTCGCAGCGGAAATTATAATTCATAGAAGAGTTACGCAGAGAATGAAATATACTATAATCTATGAATTTAACAGTCCATCATTAATATTTTATCCCTGTAACATCAATCAATATTCATCTTGAATCAAATATTCATCTTTGCACTACATGCCAAAGATATTCATCAGTCGGTCATGTTCATTTCAACACCTGTACATCTTTGCACTACGGGCCAAAGATATTCATAATAAAATCAACCATCTTTGCACTACAGACCAAAGATATTCAGTAATACTATCATTTAGGACTGAGGATGATGAAAATAATTTTAAAGAAAATGAATCTAGTGAAACAAAAGAATAACTATTAAGGATTCGTACTTTAAAAAATCTGAGTTCAAGAATACTTCATAAATAATCACAGTGAAGTAAAATTCAAGAATGATCAAAACATGGATACAATCAAAGCTAGTATCCATAATCGATATTTTGGACAAAAACAAAAATTTAATTATTCTGTGAATAGTGCCGTATTCGTGAATAATGTCGTATACGTGAATAGTAACCCCGACACCAAAAGACAAGAATTTTACAAGAAAAATCTTACCAATATTCTGGCATAATGATATTAGAAGAAATAATATCATTTAAAAAATAATAATATCCCTTACCTCGTAAAGACAATACTTCTAGTTGAAACATCGGATATAGGCTATGACTTGAACTTGCACCGTATAGCAACACTCAAAGTATCAAAATACTCTCAAGAATACACTCAATATATCGAGAGAGAAAGAGAGAGAAGATTTCAGTTTCTGGTGTGATTTTCAATTCTAACCTTAGCACCCTATTTATAGGAAAATACTTAGAACACCAAAGCAGAAAATTTAATAAAATAATAATATATTTTTCTTAATTTCCTTAGCACACCTCACCAGCTGATTTCAACCATTAACATGTGCCACTCAAATGGAAAAAATGTTTTTCTTAATAAAAATAATTAAAACTTCTAAAATTAATTATTTCGGAACTTTAGAACTTCAATAATTCACAATAAATAGCCCTTTTGTCAGAAAAATTCAAACAACATGTCCTTTCCATAGGAAATTTCATTCTCTACAACTTTGCAGAAGAAAGTTTTTCCAAATTCCAAATAGAAATTGACCGAAATCCACAAACGGACAATTTTACAGGCTATAATCAAATTTCGGTTAATAATTGGGGTCCACCGACACACAAAACATGTGTTAATCATTTAATGCCACAAAAATACTCTCCCTCCTCATATACTCATATATCTCACATTCATTGTAAAATATCACCATTATTATATTATTAAAATATAATAATATATTTTATCAGAAAAGATAAAATATCAATTTTTCAACAATTATCACTTTAAAATTTTCTTCATCTATATCCACTTAAAATAAATATTTTCCTCATCATATAAATCAATAATTAATCATTCACAAATAATATTATAAAATCACAATACTGACAACAAGGCAGTTCCCAGGAAAGATGAGGCTTTCCAATAAGGATCTCTCCTTACTAGCGCACAATTAGATGAGCAAACCTCTCCTTAGACAGAACTTTCTAGATATTGCCAATAATGTTATCTAATAATATTATTCAAATAATATAAATTATTGATCTGATAATCAAAATACTGTATAGTGACAATTATTGAAACAACAACAATATAAAATATCAACGTAGCAATTATTGAATCAATAAAATAAAATATTGAATAAGAATTCTTCAAATAATTATTGAGTAGTGCTTTCTTTACGTAAGAATCAATAATTGGTGCAATACTGTGTGTCTACTTGTGTTTTAACCACCGGGTATTCTAACAAAGATAATACTGCAGAATAACTACGCCAGTATTTATAAATAACTTATTCTTGTCGTTTTCTTTCATCCAATCGTTTTTCCGTTATGGGCCCCACACAAGTCAGTCTTGCAAATAATAATATTTCCGACAAGAAGAATATTCCACGACCAAATGAATATTCTCCGATAAAAATGAATATTTTAAAACCACTTGCTTGTTTGAAATAATTGCTCATTTTACCCATAACTCACCACATTAATCAAATCAACCCTTACTATTTCAAGATAAATGATAGAGGAAATTCAATTTCATTAAATAATAAGTTGAGGTCTTACAATCAATGCACTATGGGCCAATGAGGACTTTTATGACATCATTTGTAACATTAAGGGTCATGATTTTACCAAATGATCCCTGGTCATAATCATACCAATCAACAGTCCATCTATGCACTACGGACCAAAGATGACTTTCATAACAATATAAACATGAGGATGATGACAATGATATAAGAATTCAATTAAATGCAAATAAAGGATAAATTCTAAAGATGTATACTTTAATTTATTCAAAATTCAATAATGTCCAAATTGTCAACATGATACTGTTTTGTGGAGTAAAATTCAAGAATAATATTGTATCAAAAATGATTTGGACCAAAAAAAAATGAATTTTTGTCATGAATAGTACCGGGTAAATAGTACTTATGAATAAGTACCCATGAATAGTACTTCAGGAATAGTACCCTGTGAATAGTACTCTGGCATGAAAAGTTTAAAACTTATTAAGAATGTTCAGAATAATATTTTCATGAAAAGATACTGGATGAAGCGTAAATATCAAGGATATTCTACTAATTTCAAGAATTATAGAAGCAATACTTACCATAGTAAATTTAAATTTAGGAATATGAAATGAAATAATATCCCTTCCATATTATAGAGTATGAAAGAAAATAATATTTCTTACGAGTATTGAAAAAAAATAATATCATTTACCTTAGTAGAAACTTGATTTGACTAGAATATCAGATATTATTCTGAGAAAATCTTGCAGAAAAACTACACTCAAAGTATCCTTATAACTCAAGAAAATACTCACAATACTATAGAATAAGAATTTCTGATTTTGAAGGTGTGATTTCGGAAGGAGGGGTATCCCTCTATTTATAGTGAGATTTCGGAGGAAAAACAAACAGGCTGCCTAACTCTGTCAACCATTTTTACGCCTAACTAATGCCTAACTTTCTCTTCCTTTTAATTGGCTAAAGACCCACACATTGGAAAACATAATCTTGCACGAAATTTCTCCACTAACCAAGTGGTCCCATGGGAGGAATTATGTTACCAGCACAAGGTTGAACCAAAGAATGCATGCACTAGTTTTTGAAAAACAAGGTAAAGTAAAGGCAAGCTTCTCATTTTTCAATGCCTAACATATCAATTCACAATTGGTGAGGCCCACCATTTGGAACAAGTTTTGCAAGCAATATTTTCCACCCACCATAACTTTTATCACATGTATATATATATATATATATATATATATATATATATATATTCAAATAATTATAATATATTTAAATGAATATTTTATCGGAGAAATAATTATAATTCCACAGAAAATATGTCAAACTTTCAACAATTATTTCATGCTAAAAATTCCTTTATTTAAATAAAAATTGAACAAATATCCACCACATAATAATTAATATTATAAGCTCACAATATCAACAATCAGATCATTCCCAAGAAAGAGGGGGCTTTTCGATAAAGATTTATCCTTATTGGCGCGCAATTAGATGACCAAACCCCTTTCTTCGACAGAATTTTCTAGACATTGTCAATAATGCTAACTAATAATATGAATAATTGTGTCGCATCAATTATTAATTTAATAATGTAAAATACTGTGCAAATGATACTGTGATAATAATTGAATCAATAATATAAGAAACTGTGCAACAATTACTGTGGCAATTATTGAATAAAACTAAGTGACTTCTCACGTAAGAATTAATAATCAAAGATACTGTACAATACCGTGTGCTACTATGCAACCACGCGTATTACTGTACTTTTATCACCGGGTATTTCAACAGTTAACGGTAAAACTTTCACCGTTATTTTTATAAAAATATATTTCTGTCGTTTTCTAACTCCGACAATAATTCCATTGTCGGGTCCACCAATGATTGTTCCGTCGTACGAATATTCCCTGATAAAACGAATATTCCCCGACCAATCAAATATTTTATGACAACTTGCTTACTTTGCAAAATTTATAAATATTACCCACAACTATAACATTATATCAAATCCACACCATAATATTCAAAAATAATATTTAGAGAAAAATTAATCTTTATTCATAAAAGTTGGGGTCTTACAACCTCCCCTTCTTATGAAATTTCATCTTTGAAATTGGTGTACGTACCTGATATGTCGAAGAGGTGAGGATATCTTGATTTCATTTCAGATTCTAACTCCCAGGTCATTTCCTCAACATCGTGGTTTTTCCACAAAACTTTGACTTGAGGTATAACCTTGGAGCGTAGAATATGTTCCTTCTTATCCAAGATTTTAACAGTTACCTCTTCATACGTTAAGTCTTCCGCTATCTCATCTGGTTTTAACTCAATAATGTGGTTCGGGTCTTCCATATATTTACGTAACATAGATATGTGAAAAACGTTATGAACACGAGACATACTTGGCGGTAAGGCGAGTCTATAGGCCACAGTTTCTACTCGATCAAGGATTTCAAATGGGCCAATGAATCGAGGATTGAGCTTTCCTCTCTTTTCAAATCTTGTAACTCCTTTCCATGGAGTAACACATAACAACACATGTTCTCCAACATTGAATTCCACGTCCTTTCGATGAAGATCAACATAACTCTTTTGTCGATCTTGTGAGGTCTTTATACGTTGCCGGATCATTTGAATCTTTTCCGTAGTCATATGTACCAATTCCGATCCCAACAACGTTGCTTCACCCACCTCGTCCCAGCATACTGGAGAACGACACTTACGTCCATACAACGCCTCGAATGGAGCAATGCCAATACTTGCTTGATAATTGTTGTTGTAGGAGAATTCCACCAATGGCAAAAACTTGTCCCAACTTCCTTTGAAGTCAAGGACACAGAGTCTTAATAGATCCTTCAGAGTTTGAATAGTCCTCTCTATAAGACCCCAAATTTTATGAAATAAAAGTATTCAATTTTCTTATAATTATTATTTTATTTCGTGAATGGTTAAATTGTCAAAAGGTTGAAGTTAAGGGTGATATGTGAAAATTTTTCAAAGTATGCAAGTTGTTATAAAATATTTGATTGGTCGGGGAATATTAGTTTTAACAGAGAATATTCGTATGATGGCACAATTATTGGTGGACCCTATAACGAAAGTATTATCGTAGTTAGAAAATGACATAATTATCTTTTTATAAAAATAACGGTGAAAGTGTTACCGTTAAAACTGTTGAACTACCCTTAGTAAAAAAATACGAAGAATACTGCGTGGTTGCATAGTAGCACACGGTATTGATTATTGACGCTTACGTAAGAAGTCACTCAGTTACACTCAATTATTGTTACAGTAATTGCTGCATCATATCTCATATATTATTGATTCAATTATTGTCACGGTATCATCTGCATAATATTTTATAATATTAAATCAATAATTGAGATGACAAAGTTATTCATATTATTATTTGCAATATTGACGATGTCTAGAAAGTTTTGTCGATGAGAGATTTGGTCACCTAATTGCGCGCTAATAGGGAGAAATCCTTATCGGTAAGCCCCCTCTTTCCTGGGAACAACCTGGTTGTTAAATATTGTGAGTTATACTATTAATGATGAATAAGTTCATGTTGATTAAAGATGAAATTGATAGATCCATTGTGTTGGGATTATTAGTGTTAGTGGAAATCAACATTTATTTCGATAATAATTGATGTTTGAAAGTTATATTGACCAATCGAGTAATTAATCAGATAAATGAGTAATTAATTGCTATTAATTCACATGCTTATAACTATGTGTTCACATGTGTGTACTATTGATTCACATGTATGCACTATTTGGGGAGGTGGTGCAAGATTGATAATACTTACATGACTAAATTAAAAATGGAGGTATAGATGAAGGTACTATACTGTAATTATTTTTTTCACATGTATAGAACTATTGATTCACATGAATGTACTATTAATTCACACGATATACTATTAGGGGAGGTGGTGTAAGTTTGATAATACTTGCAGGACTAAATTAAAAATGAAAGAAAAGATGATGGTATTATATTGTAATATTTCGAGCCCCAAAATGTGTAATTATCAAAATTATATTTTCCTATAAATAGAAGCTCATTTTTCTTTCATTCTCACCAATTCACTAAGACTCACAAGAGATATTATAGAGAGAGAAGCTATAAAGAGAGAAGTTATAGAGAGAAAGAAGAAGAGAAGTCTGTTACTTCACTATTCCAGTATCCAGTCTTCTTCTGAGGTAAGGGGTATTATTTATTTCATCTTTGCTTACGATATTATTTTTCGTATTCGTAAGGAATATTATCTTCGTTCAATATTCGTAAAGAATATTATTTTGTTCAATATTCGTAAGGAATATTATCTTCATTTCATATTCGTTGGAATATTATTTTCATTCAACAGTCGTAAGGGATATTATTTTTGTTCAATATTCATAAGAAATAATATTTTCTTTCATACTCTGTAGTATGTGAGTAATATTATTTCATCTCGTATTCCTGATTATACCCTCATTTTGTTAAAGTATTGCTTCTATACTCCGTGAAATTAGTAGAATATCCTTGAAATTTGCGCTTCATCTAGTATCGTTTCACAAGTATATTTTCTGCACATTCTTATTAAATTTTAAGCTTTTCATGCCGGAATACTGTCCATGAGTACTATTCATTTATACGGTACTATTCACAAAAATACTATTCACGGGTACTATTAACAAAGTACTTTTCATAAAGTACTATTCACGGGGTGCTATTCCCAAAGTACTATTCACGGGGTACTATTCACGTGGGTACTATTGTAAAATCCCAAATTTTACGAATAAAGATTTAATTTTCTCGAAATATTTTTTCCAAAATTATGGTGTGGATTTGAGATAATGTTATAGTTGTGGAAAATATTTAGAAATTTTGAAAAGTATGCAAGTTGTTATATAATATTTGATTGATCGGGAAATATTCTTTTTGTCAGGGAATATCCGTACAACGGTACAATCATTGGTGGACCCCACAATGGAATTATTGTCGGATTGAGAAAATGACAAAAATATTTTTATGAAAATAACGGCGAAAGTTTTTACCGGTTAACTGTTGAAAACAAAGGTGTTAAAAAATACAATAATCTGGCGTGGTTGCATAGTAGTACACGGTATTGATTATTGATGCTTACGTGAGAAGTCACTCAGTTTTGTTCAATTATTGCTACAGTAATTGTTGTATAGTATCTCACGTTATTTGATTCTATTATTGTCGATATTTTATATATTATTAAATCAATAATTGAGATAACAGAGTTATTAATATTATTATTTGCAATATTAACGATGTCTAGAAGTTCAAGTAGAGGTTTGGTCACCTAATTGCGCGCCAATAGGGAGAAATCCTCATTGGAAAGCCCCCTCTTTCCTGGGAACAACCTGGTCGATTAATAGTGTGAATTATAATAATGATGATGAATTTTGTTTTATTATTATTAAAAATGTAATAAAATAGAAAGTTTTTTTATATAAAACAGAATACGTTTTATAAAGTTTTGTTTTATTTGATTGTAAATAGAATATAATATATTTTATTATGCATAGTGTTTGCATAGTATTTGCACAATAAAATCTTTTTATATAAAATAGAATACTTTTATAAAGTTATTTGTTTTATTAGATTATAAATAGAATATATTATATTTTATTATGCATAGTATTTTTAAATAGTGCTGCGATAGTGTTTGCATAGTAAAATCTTTTTATATAAACAAAATACTTTTATAAAGTTATTTGTTTTATTAGATTTTACATAATATATATATATATATATATATATATATATATATATATATATATATTTTATATTATATTTTTATTGCATAGTATCCTTTCTATTCTCCTATAAATAGGATGCTTAGTTAGAATTGAAAACACACCAGAAATTCAGAGAATTCTTCTTCTCTAATCTTGAGCGTATTTCTTTAGAGTTTTAAGAAGCTTTGAGCGTAGAAAACAATATAAGTTTTCTTCAAGAATATCTCGCCTTACCAGTCGGAATACTCTTCTTTCTAAGGTAAGGGGTTTTATTCTTTCGTATTCATGAAGAAAATTATTTTCTTTCAATACTCGTAAGAGCTGTTATTCCATTCTTTATTATTATGTTGGAATAACCTGTCTATGCGAAGTATCGCATACTTGATGAAATTCTTCTATTATTCCATTCTTTATTATTCTGTTAGAATAACTTGTCTGTGCGGTCTATCGCATGCCTGGTGAATTCTGTTGTTATTTCATTCTTTAATATTCTGTTGGAATATCCTGTCTGTGCAGATTACGTATGACCTGGTTCCATTCTTTATTATTCTGTTAGAATATCCTGTTTGTGTGGTTTACGCATGACCTGGTTCCATTCTTTATTATTCTATTGGAATATCCTATGCATGTGGGTTTACGTATGACTGGTTCCATTCTTTATTATTACATTGGGAATAACTCATCTGCATGCGATCTATCGCATGCATGGTGAATTCTTCATTATTCCGTTCTTTATTATTACATTGGAATAACTTTTGTCTATGTGGATTACCACATACTTGGTGAATGATCCTTTGTATTCATTCCTTATTAAATTGTGGAAATGATCTGTCTACGTGGATTACCGTATGGCGGGCGAAAATCCATTTGCAGTTTCATAAATTCTATTATTCTCAGTTGGTTAAAGTTTTGACTTCTATACTCCATGAAATTAGTTGAATATTCTGGATATTTGCGCTTCATCCAGTATCTTTTTATGGAAATATTCTTCTGAGCATTCTTGAATTTTACTCAACAAAGAAGTATCATGTTGACAATTTGGACGTTATTGATTTTTGGATAAACTAAAATTTTAAATCTTTAAAATTTATTTTTGAACTTATTTTATTGAATTATTATGTCATTATCATCATCCTCATGTTTATATTGTGATGAAAGTCATCTTTGGCTTACGTGCATAGATGGACATGGTATGATTATGACCAGGGATTATTCGGTATAATTATGACCTGTAATGTTATAAATGATGTGGTAAAAGTCCTCGGTGGCACATAGTGCATTGATGGGCGCTTTTTGATATGATTATGATGAGGATTATTCGGGTATAGTCATGACCATTGATGAATTAATGACTATCCTTGGCTGTAGTGAAGGGATGACTTCGATGATGTGGTTTATTTATTAAAATCGAGTCTCGGCGATAAAAATTGATGAAAACATTTTAAATCATTGAAGATAGTAGATATCATGCTCTACTTGACTCTTCTAATGGATTGCTTATTCCGCTGCAGTTAAACTTGATGTCAATTGTATTTTATCAGTTTACCATTGTTGAAGACTAATGATAATTTATTCTGCATTATCTTAGTCATAATATTTCTTACTGGGCTAGTTGAGCTCACCCTTTTACTTTCATTGTTCTCTTCAGGAAATGAGAACATAGTTGGGACTAGTCGGGAAATGGAGTGATGGTCTGTGATGGTGTATTAGTAGTCCTCACTATTCTATAAAATAGTGTGACAATAAATGTAATGAGGACTCTATTTGAGAGTGAATATTGTCTAGAAGGCAACATTCCTGTTTAAACTCTCAGCTATGTTTTGTTGTATATTACACGACAGTTGTATAATTAAGTTTATATTTGTATTTTGTACCATGTATTTGGTGACTCAAGATGGGTGATGTATACCTGTTTTGGGGGCGTCACAGTTGGTATCAAAGCTTAGGGATATGATCCCTGGCTGAGATGTGAGACAAGAACTAGGAGGGGAGAGACGGGAAATTCCTTCGCTAGTATGACCTACCTAAGTTTATTTGGTATTTAATTGGTCGGTCAGAGTATATGGATAATATGTGACATGTCAATTAATTCTTTTTTTGTGACAGTATTTGAGAATGGCATCTGAAAATGTTGAGATCAGCAATGAAGCACAGTAGACCGTTGAGTCACCAACGATCAATACCCAGGATAATGTGCAATAGGAAGATAATAATCTTCAGGTAAACAACAACAATCAAATGATGAACGATGGGATATTCATAGGTTTTATACAATTCATACAACATCAGGCCAAGGCGGCTCCTGTCCAAAATGCAGGTGGAAATACTGGCAACTCTCGGACTGTCACCGCTAAGCAATTTAAGGAGCTGGGACCACTGGAGTTTTTTGGAGAGCCAAAACCATTTAAGGCGGAGACGTGGATAAAACAAATCTGCAAGATATTTGATGTCTTGGGATGCTCAGAGGAGTAACAGGTTCCATTCGCCACCTTTATGTTGCGTGAAGAAGCAGATCATTGGTGGGAATCAGAAAACACCCACTGGCCGACTCAAGATGTCTTGGGAGAAGTTTCAAGAATTGTTCAACGACAAGTACTTTTCTGAAAGTATTCGTCACATGAAAGAGGTAGAATTCATCAAGCTGGAGCAAGACAATATGACCGTGTCGCAGTACGAAGCTAAGTTTGCGGAGTTATCCCAGTTTGCATCCCATTTGGTCGATAATGAAGAGAGAATGACGCGAATGTTTCTCTGAGGTTTGAAACCTAAAATACGTCAATACCTCATTTCTCACAAACTTTGTTTATATTCAGATGTTGTGAATAGGGCTCAGTTATTGGAGCGCGATAATGAGTCAGCACAACCAAAAGGAAACGACCAGCAACACGATAATAATCGTACCGGTGGCAACGACCATTGGAACAATGATAACCATCGTGTGGAAAATTATCATGCCAAGAATGGTAACCACTTCGGTGGTAATCATGGCCAAGATAATAGAAGTGGAAATTTCAAGAAGAAAAGGTTCAATAATGATGGAAAGACAGCAGCACCAGCACCCGTTTCAAAGGAAGAAGAACGACCACCGGCCGTATATTTCAAATGCGGACAGGAGGGACACATCCATCCAAACTATATGCAGTAATCCAAAGCGTGTTTCAATTACGGAAGAGAAGGTCACCTAGCTCGATTTTATCATGTAGTGAAGTCAAGTCCAGCTGGGATAGTGATGCCAAAGGATGTCTTAGACAAGTTAAAGCCGGTAGTTTAAGTGAGAGCGTTTATATCATGGGCTAGTTAATTATAAATTCTTGCGAAGTCTATACCTTATTAGATACTGATTCTACCCATTCTTTTATCTCTCTTGCTTGCGCTCAACGTTTAAATTTGACTCTAGAGAAATTTAGACTTTGACTTATCGGTTGAAACTCCGTTAAGAGAAACCTTCATTACCTCCACTGTTTATAAATCTTGTTTGATTTAAATTGACACTTTCACGTTACCTGTCGATCTTGTCTCTTTGAAAATACTTGCCCTTGATGTGATTTTAGGAATCGATTGGTTAACTACTCATCGTGCTAAAATTGATTATTTTCGTATGGTTGTTAGCTTTTATATTCCTGACCAACCTGTTATACGAATTCAAGCAACCAAACCACTAAAGTCAATCATTGTCATATCAAGCCATAAGTAAAGAGCCCCAAACCTTTCGTTGGTGACTTCCTTGTGTGGAATGGACCTAAGCCAGACTTTCCGTAGGGGACGTCGTGAACAACGGTGGCAAGTTAATAGGTATCAATGTGACGTGCAATCCAAGTCTTGGATGAAGGTCACAGTTTTGAATGATATTTCTATCGTTAATAAATTTCTTGACGTATTCCTGAAGACTTCTTGGCCTACCCCAGAGCGTGAAATCGAATTTTGTATTGACCCTAGTACAAAATCTATTTCTAAAACCTTTAAATATTTCTTCAACCAAAACGAATGTATAATGCGCCAAGGACATTGGCTCGAGCTGTTAAGGATTACGACTATACCATTCAATATCATTATAGAAGAGCAAACGTGGTAGCTGATGCGTTGAGTAGAAGATCGTATGCGTTTACGAGTGCGATGTTGTTAACACAAAAACCCATTTTGTATAACTTACAAATGATGAAGATAGAGTTAAAGGCTCTAGAGACCCACGTGAAGATAACAAATATATGATTATAATTGACTTTAATCGATAAAGTTAAAGTCGCTCAAGTTATATACTCAGAGCTGATGAATGTAAAGAAGAAGGTTTAAGAGGGCGTTATTCTAGAAGCAAGAATCAACAAAGAGAGGAAATCTCAACCCTCGATTTAATTGACCCATTTGAAATCCTTGATCGAGTAGGAACTGTGGCCTATAGACTCGCTTTACTGCCAAGTATGTCTCGTGTTCATAATTTTTTTCACGTATCGATGTTACGTAAATATGTGGATGACCCAAACCACGTTATTAAATTAGAACTAGATGAGATAGCAGAAGATTTAACGTATGAGGAGATACGTGTTAAAATCTTGGATAAGAAGGATCGTATTCAACACTGGTTATACCTCAAGAATTAGAATCTGACGAAGTGTCCTCATTTGTTCGGCATACCAGGTACGTACGTAAATTTCGAGGGCAAAATTTCATAAGGAGGGGAGATTGTAAAATCCCAAATTTTACGAATAAAGATTTAATTTTCTCGAAATATTTTTTTCGGTGTGGATTTGAGATAATGTTATAGTTGTGGAAAATATTTAGAAATTTTGAAAAGTATGCAAGTTGTTATATAATATTCGATTGATCGGGAAATATTCTTTTTGTCGGGGAATATCCGTACAACGGTACAATCATTGGTGGTCCCCACAATGGAATTATTGTCGGATTGAGAAAATGACAAAAATATTTTTATGAAAATAACGGCGAAAGTTTTACCGTTAACTGTTGAAACACCCGGTGTTAAAAGTACAATAATACGTGTGGTTGCATAGTAGCACACGATATTGATTATTGATGCTTACATGAGAAGTCACTCAGTTTTGTTTAATTATTGCTAGAGTAATTGTTGTATAGTATCTCACGTTATTTGATTCTATTATTGTCGATATTTTATATATTATTAAATCAATAATTGAGATAACAGAGTTATTAATATTATTATTTGCAATATTAACGATGTCTAAAAGTTCTGTCAAGGAGAGGTTTGATCACCTAATTGCGCGCCAATAGGGAGAAATCCTCATTGGAAAGCCCCCTCTTTCTTGGGAACAACTTGGTCGATTAATAGTGTGAATTATAATAATGATGATGAATTTTGTTTTATTATTATTAAAAATGTAATAAAATAGAAAGTTTTTTTATATAAAACAGAATACTTTTTATAAAGTTTTGTTTTATTTGATTATAAATAGAATATAATATATTTTATTATGCATAGTGTTTGCAGCAAAAAAAATCTTTTTATATAAAAGCGAATACTTTTATAAAGTTATTTGTTTTATTAGATTATAAATAGAATATATTATATTTTATTATGCATAGTATTTGCATAGTGCTGCGATAGTGTTTGCATAGTAAAATCTTTTTATATAAAACAAAATACTTTTATAAAGTTATTTGTTTTATTAGATTTTACATAAAATAAATAAATATATATATATATATATATATATATATATTATATTTTATTGCATAGTATCCTTTCTATTCTCCTATAAATAGGATGCTTAGTTAGAATTGAAAACACACCAAAAATTCAGAGAATTCTTCTTCTCTAATCTTGAGTGTATTTAATTAGAGTTTTAAGAAGCTTTGAGCGTAGAAAACAATATAAGTTTTCTTCAAAAATATCCTCACCCTACCAGTCGGGATACTCCTCTTTCTAAGGTAAGGGTATTATTCTTTCGTATTCATGAAGAGAGTTATTTTCTTTCAATACCCGTAAGAGTCATTATTCCATTCTTTATTATTATATTGGAATAACTTTTGTCATCTCTGAAGTACCGCATACTTGGTGAAATTCTTCTGTCATTCCATTCTTTATTATTACATTGGAATAACTTTTATGCATGCGGCCTATCGCATGCACAGTGAATGAATTCTGTTGTTTTTTCATTCGTTATTATTCTATTAGAATATCCTGTCTATACAGATTACGCATGACCTGGTTCCATTGTTTATTATTCTGTTAGAATATCCTGTTTGTGTGGTTTACGCATGACCTAGTTCCATTCTTTATTATTACATTAGAATATCCTCGTCTGCATGCGGTTACGCATGACACAGTTCCATTCTTTATTATTCTGCTTTGGGAATAACTCATGCATGCGATCTATCGCATACACATGGTGAATTCTTCATTCATTATTCCATTCTTTATTATTCTCATTGAAATAACTTTGCTCTATGTGGATTACCACATGCATGGTGAATGATCCTTTGTATTCATTCCTTATTAAATTATGGAAATGATCTGTCTACGTGGATTACCGTATAGCGGGCAAAAATCCATTTGCAGTTTCATATATTCTATTATTCTCAGTTGGTTAAAGTTTTGGCTTCAATACTCCATGAAATTAGTAGAATATCCTGGATATTTGCGCTTCATCCATTATCTTTTCATGGAAATATTCTTCCGAGCATTCTTGAATTTTACTCCACAAAGAAGTATCATGTTGACAATTTGGACGTTATTGATTTTTGGATAAACTAAAATTTTAAATCTTTAAAATTTATTTTTGAACTTGTTTTATTGAATTATTATGTCATTATCATCATCCTCATGCTTATATTATGATGAAAGTCATCTTTGGCTTACGTGCATAGATGGACTTGGTATGATTATGACCAAGGATTATTCGGTATAATTATGACCTGTAATGTTATAAATGATGTGGTAAAAGTCCTCAGTGGCCTGTAGTGCATTGATGGACAGTTTTCGGTATGATTATGATGAGGGATTATTCGGTATAGTCATGACCATTGATGAATTAATGACTATCCTTGGCCCGTAGTGCAGGGATGACTCGATGATGTGGTTTATTTATTAAGCTGAGTTTCAGCGATAAAAATTGATAAAAACATTTTAAATAATAGAATATAGTAGATATCATGCTGTACTTGAATCTTCTAATGAATTACTTATTCCGCTGCAGTTAAACTTGATGTCTATTGTATTTTATCAGTTTAACATTGTTGAAGACTAATGATAATTTATTCTGCATTATCTTAGTCATAATATTTCTTACTGGGCTAGTTGAGCTCACCCTTTTGCTTTCATTATTCTCTTCAGGAAATGAGAACGTAACCGGGACTAGTCGGGAACGGAGTGATGGTCCGAGATGGTGTATTAGTAGTCCTCACTATTCTATAAAATAGTGTGACAATAAATGTAATGAGGACTCTATTTGAGAGTGGATATTGTCTAGAAGGACACATTCCTGTTTAAACTCTCAGCTATGTTTTGTCGTATAGTACACGACGGTTGTATAATTAAGTTTGTATTTGTATTCTGTACCATGTATTTGGCGACTCAAGATGGGCGATGTATACCTGTTTTGGGGGCGTCACAACTATTCACCCACAGTACTATTCATGACAAAAATTGATTTCTTTGTTGTCCAAATCATTTTTGATACAATATTATTCTTGAATTTTACTCCACAAAGCAGTATCATGTTGGCAATTTGAACATTATTGAATTCTGGATAAATTAAATTATAAATCTTTAAAAAATTTTCCTTTGTTTCTTTTAATTGAATTCTTATATCATTGTCATCATCCTCATGCTTATATTGTGATGAAAGTCATCTTTGGCTTACGTGCATTGATGGACTATTGATTTATATGATTATGACCAGGGATCATTCGGTATAATCATGACCCGTAATGTTACAAATGATGTGGTAAAAGTCCTTATTGGCCTGTAGTGCATTAATGGACAGTTGTTGGTATGATTATGATCAGGGATTATTCGGTATAATCATGACCATTGGTGATTACATGAATATCCTTGGTCGTGGTGCAGTGATGATTCGATGATGTGATTTATTTATTAAGCTGAGTCTCAGCGATAAAGTTGATGAAACTTTTTAAATCATAGAAGATAGTAGATATCATGCTCTACTTGACTCTTTAAATGGATTGCTTGTTCCACTGCAGTTGTTCATCTGAAACTTGTTGTCTATTATATTCTATCAGTTGTTATATTATTGAAGGCTAAGGATAATTTATTCTGCATTATCTTAGTCATAATATTTCTTACTGGGCTAGTTGAGCTCACCCTTTTCTTTCATTTTTCTCTTCATGAAATGAGAATATAGCGGGGACGAGTTGGGGAATGGAGTGATGGTCCAGGATAAGTGGCTTTAGTAGTCCTCACTATTCTATGAAATAGTGTGATAATAATTGTAATGAGGACTCCATTGAGTATGGATATTGTCTAGAAGATAATATTTGTGTTAAAACTCTCAGCTTATGTTTTGTCATATTTTACACGACAATTGTATAATTAAGTTTTTATTTGTATTATATACCATGTATTTGGCGACTCAAGATGGGTGATGTATACCTATTTTGGGGGCGTCACAGTTGGTATCAAAGCTTAGGGATATGATC
Organism: Panax ginseng; assembly: GCA_020205605.1. NCBI lineage: Eukaryota > Viridiplantae > Streptophyta > Magnoliopsida > Apiales > Araliaceae > Panax > Panax ginseng. Next base: position 18,522,892 of record CM035134.1, read on the forward strand.
CCTGGCTGAGATGTGAGACAAGAACTATGAGGGGAGAGACAGGGAATTCCTTCGCTAGTATGACCTACCTAAGTTTATTTGGTATTTAATTGGTCGGTCAGAGTATATGGATAATATGTGACATGTCAATTAATTCTTTTTTTGTGACAGTATTTGAGAATGGCATCTGAAAATGTTGAGATCAGCAATGAAGCACAGTAGACCGTTGAGTCACCAACGATCAATACCCAGGATAATGTGCAATAGGAAGATAATAATCCTCAGGTAAACAACAACACCGATCAAATGATGAACGATGGGATGTTCAGAGGCTTTATGCAATTCATGCAACATCAGGCAAGAGTGACTCCTATTCAAAATGCAGGTGGAAACACTAGCAACTCTCGGATGGTCACCGCTAAGTAGTTTAAGGAGCTGGGACCACCGAAGTTTTTGGGAGAGCCAGAACTACTTAAAGCGGAGACATGGATAAGTAGATCACTAAGATATTTGATGTCTTGGGATGCTCCAAGGAGCAAAAGGTTCTCTTTGCCACCTTCATGTTGCGAGGAGATGCAAATTATTGGTGAGAATCAGTAAAACGTACTCATCCTATCGCACTCAAAATATCTTGGGAGAAGTTCCAAGAGCTGTTCAACGACAAGTACTTTCCTGAAAGTATTCATCACATGAAGGATGTAGAGTTTATCAAGTTGGACCAAAACAATATGATCGTGTCGCAGTATGAGGCTAAGTTTGTCGAGTTGTCCCGGTTTGCATCCCATTTGGTTGATAATGAGGAGAGAATGACGTGAATGTTTCTGAGAGATTTGAAACCCGAAATACGTCAATACCTCATTTCTCACAAACCTTTTTTTATATTCAGATGTTGTGAATAGGGCTCAGTTATTGGACCGCAATAATGAGTCAGCACAACCAAAAGGCAACGACCAACAACATGATAATAATTATACCGGTGGCAACGACCATCGAAACAATGATAACCATTGTGGGGGAAATTATCATGCCAATAATGGTAACCACTTCGGTCGTAATCATGGCTAAGATAATAAAAGTGGAAATTTCAAGAAGAAAAGGTTCAATAATGTTGGAAAGACAGCATCACCAGCACCTGTTGTTAACGAAGGAGAACGATCGTCGGTCGTATGTTACAAATGGGGAGGGGTGGGACACATCAGTCCAAACTGTACGCAACAACCCAAAGCATGTTTCAATTATGGAAGAGAAGGTCACCTAGTTCAATTTTGTCGTGTAGTGAAGTCAAGCCCAACTAGGATGGAGGCACCAAAGGCTATCCTAGACAAGTCAAAGCCGGTAGTTTAAGTGAGAGCGTTTGTCGATGAACCCGAACGAAGTTATCATGGGTAAGTTAATCATAAACTCTCACAAAGTCTATACCTTATTCGATACCAGTTCTACTCACTCTTTTATTTCACTTACTTGCGCTCAACATTTGAACTTGACCCCTAAGAAATTAAACTTTAACTTATCTATTGAAACTCCGTTATGAAAAATCTTCGTTACCTCTACTGTTTATAAATCTTGTTTGATTCAAATTGACACTTTTACGTTACATGTCGATCTTATCTCTTTGAAAATACTTACATTTGATGTGATCATTTTAGAAATCGATTGGTTAACTAGTCATCATGATAAAATTGATTGTTTTTGTAAGGTTGTTAGGTTTCATATTCCTAACTAACCTGTTGTGCGAATTCAAGCAACTAAACCACTAAAGTCAATCTCTATCATATCATGACATAAGTAAAGAGCCCCGAACCTTTCGCTGGTGACTTCCAAGTCTTGGAATACACTAAAGCAAGACTATTCGTAGGGGATGCCGTGAATAATGGTGGCAAGTTAATAGGTATCAATGTGACATGCTATCCAAGTCTTGGGATGAGAGTCACAGTTTTGAATGATATTTTTATTGTTAATAAATTTTCCTGACGTATTCCTGAAGACTTCCTGGCCTACCCCCAAAGCGTGAAATTGAATTTTGTATTGGACCCAGTACAAAACCCATTTCTAAAATCCTCAAGTATTTCTTCACCCAAAATGAACGTATAATGTTCCAAAGACGTTGGCTCAAGTTGTTGAAGATTACGATAATACCATTCAATACCATCTTGGAAAAACGAATGTGGTAGCTGACGCATTGAGTAGAAGATCGTATGCATTTATGAGTGCGATGTTGTTAACATAAAAACCCATTTCGTATAATTTATAAATGATGGATATAGAGTTAAAGACTCCAGGTACCCAAGTGATGATGTTAAATATACGAGTAGAATCGACTTTAAATCGATAAAGTTAAAGCCGCTTAAGCTACAGACTCAGAGCTGATGAATGTGAAGAAGAAGGTTCAAGAGGGCGTTATTCTGTAAGCAAGAGTCGATGAAGAGAGGAAATCTCAACCCTAAATTTAACTGGCCCATTTGAAATCCTCGATCGAGTAGGAACTGTGGCTTATAGACTCGCTTTACCGCCAAGTATGTCGCGTGTTCATAACCTTTTTCACGTATTGATGTTATGTAAATATGTGGACGACCCGAACCATATTATTGAATTGGAACTAGATGAGATAGCAAAAGATTTAACATATGAGGAGATACGTGTTAAAATCTAGGATAAGAAGGATCATATTCGACACTCAAAGGTTATACCTCAAGAGTTAGAATCTGACGAGGTATCCTCGCCTCTTCGACATACCAAGTACGTACGTAAATTTCGAGGGAAAAATTTCTTAAGGAGGGGAGATTGTAAGACCCCAAATTTTATGAAATGAAAGTATTCAATTTTCTTATAATTATTATTTTATTTCGTAAATGATTAAATTGACAAAAGGTTAAAGTTAAGGGTGATATGTGAAAAATTTTCAAAGTATACAAGTTGTTATAAATTATTCGATTGGTCAGGGAATATTCGTTTTAATAGGGAATATTCATACGATGGCACAATCATTGGTGGACCCCATAATGTAAGTATTATGTCGTAGTTAGAAAATGACATAATTATCTTTTATAAAAATAACGACGAAAAGTGTTACAGATTAAAAGCTGTTGAACTACCCAATAGTAAAAATACGATAATACATGGTTGCATAAGTAGCACACGGTATTGATTATTGATGCTTACGTAAGAAGTCACTCAGTTACACTCAATTATTGCTACAGTAATTGTTGCATCATATCTCTCATATTATTGATTCAATTATTGTCACAGTATCATCTGTATAATATTTTATATTATTAAATCAATAATTGAGATGACAAAGTTATTCATATTATTATTTACAATATTGACGATGTCTAGAAAGTTCTGTCGAAGAGAGGTTTGGTCACCTAATTGCGTGCCAATAGGGAGAAATCCTTATCGATAAGCCCCCTCTTTCCTGGGAACAACCTGGATGTTAAATATTGTGAGTTATAATATTAATGATGAATAAGTTCGTGTTGATTAAAGATGAAATTGATAGTTCCATTGTGTTGGGATTATTAGTGTTAGTGGAAATCGACATTTATTTCGATAATAATTGATATTTGAAAGTTATATTAACCAATTGAGTAATTAATCGGATAAATGAGCAATTAATTGCTATTAATTCACATGCTTATAACTATGTGTTCACATGTATGTACTATTGATTCACATGTATGCACTATTAGGGGAGGTGGTGCAAGATAATACTTGCATGACTAAATTAAAAATGGAGGTATAGATGAAGGTATTATACTGTAATTATTTTTTCACATGTATAGAACTATTGATTCACATAAATGTACTATTAATTCACATGATATACTATTAGGGGAGGTGGTGGAAGTTTGATAATACTTGCAGGACTAAATTAAAAATAAAGGAAAAGATGAAGGTATTATATTGTAATATTTCGAGCCCCAAAATGTGTAATTATCAAAATTATATTTTCCTATAAATAGAAGCTCATTCTTCTTTCATTCTCACCAATTCACTAAGACTCACAAGAGCAATTATGGGGAGAGAAGCTATAGAGAGAGAAGCTATAGAGAGAAAGAAGAAGAGAAGTCTGCTACTTCACTATTCCAAGATCCGGTCATCTTAAAGGTAAGGGTATTATTTATTTCATCTTAAACTTTTATATTATTTTTCGTATTCGTAAGGAATATTATCTTTGTTCAATATTCGTAAATAATATTATTTTGTTCAATATTTGTAAGGAATATTATCTCCGTTTTATATTCGTTGGAATATTATTTTCGTTCAACAGTCGTAAGGGATATTATTTTTGTTCAATATTCATAAGGAATAATATTTTCTTCCATACTCTGTAGTATGTGAGTAATATTATTTCATCTCGTATTCCTGATTATACCCTCATTTTGTTAAAGTATTGCTTCTATACTCCATAAAATTAGTAGAATATCCTTGAAATTTGCGCTTCATCTAGTATCGTTTCACAAGTATATTTTCTGCACATTCTTATTAAATTTTAAGATTTTTATGCCAGAGTAATGTCCATGAGTACTATTCATTTATACGGTAGTATTCACAAAAGTACTATCACAAAGTACTATTCATGGGGTGCTATTCCCAAAGCACTATTCACGGGGTACTATTCACCCGGGTACTATTCACCCACAGTACTATTCATGACAAAAATTGATTTCTTTGCTGTCCAAATCATTTTTAATACAATATTATTCTTGAATTTTACTCCACAAAGAAGTATCATGTTGGCAATTTGAACATTATTGAATTCTGGATAAATTAAATTATAAATCTTTAAAAATTTATCTTTTATTTCTTTTAATTGAATTCTTATATCAGTGTCATCATCCTCATGCTTATATTGTGATGAAAGTCATCTTTGTCTTACGTGCATAGATGGACTGTTGATTTATATGATTATGACCAAGGATCATTCGGTATAATCATGACCCGTAATGTTACAAATGATGTGGTAAAAGTCCTCATTGGCCTGTAGTGCTTTGATGGACTGTTGTTGGTATGATTATGACTAGGGATTATTTGGTATAATCATGACCATTGATGATTACATGAATATCATTGGTCATGGTGCAGGGATGATTCGATGATGTGGTTTTTTTTTTTAAAGTTGATGAGAAACTTTTTAAATCATAGAAGATAGTAGATATCATGCTCTACTTGACTCTTCAAATGGATTGCTTATTCCGCTGTAGTTTTTGATCTAAAACTTGGTGTCTATTATATTCTATTAGTTGTTATACTGTTGAAGGCTAAGGATAATTTATTCTGCATTATCTTAGTCATAATACTTTTTACTGGGCTAGTTGAGCTCACCCTTTTCTTTCATTGTTTTCTTCAGGAAATGAGAATATAGCTGGGACGAGTCGAGGAATGGAGTGATGGTCCAGGATAAGTGGCTTTAGTAGTCTTCAGTATTTTATGAAATTATGTGATAATAATTATAATGAAGACTCCATTGAGTGTGGATATTGTCTGGAAGACAATATTCGTGTTAAAACTCTCAACTTATGTTTTGTCGTATTTTACACGACAGTTGTATAATTAAGTTTTATTTGTATTTTGTACCTTGTATTTGGAGATTCAAGATGGGTGATGTATACCTATTTTGGGGGCGTCACACTCTTCGACTGTCCGTCCGTCTGAGGATGATATGCCAAACTGAATCGCAAATTCGTGCCCATAGCTTTCTGCAAACTGACCCAAAACTGTGAAGTGAATCTTGGGTCTCGATCAGAAACTATGGATACTGGCATACTATACAGTCTTACAATCTCATTTATGTATATACGAGCAAGATGTTCAAGTGAATAAGTTTCTCGTATAGGTAAGAAATGAGCAGACTTGGTTAATCTATCAACAATGACCCAAATCGCTACTATGCTTTGAGAAACCTTGGGAAGACCAGTAACAAAATTCATGGTAATGTGCTCCCACTTCCATTCTAGAATTTCAAGTGGTTGCAATGGACCTTTTGGCACTTGATGCTCCGCCTTGACTCGTTGACATGTTAGACACCTTGAGATAAACTCCGCGATCTCTCTTTTCATAATGCTCCACCAAAATGTATGTCGAAGATCACGATACATTTTGGTACTCCAAGGATGGATTACAAATGGTGTGTTGTGTGCCTCTATCATGATCTTATTCTTCAAATTAGAGTCATTAGGAACACAAATTCTGGAGTTGACTCTAAGTATTCCTTCTTCATCGATTTTTGCTTTCGAAATAGCACCTTCTTGTACTTTCTTCTTCATATGCATTAGCTCCAGGTCTGTAGTTTGAGAAACTTTAACTTTATCGATTAAAGTCTGTTCTACTCGTATATTTGTCATCATCACGTGGGTCCTTGGAGTCTTTATCTCTATCTCCACCCTTTGCAATTCATACAAAATGGGCCTTTGCATTGACAATATCGCACTCGTACCCGCATATGATCTTCTACTCAATGCGTCAGCTATCACGTTTGCTTTTCTAGGATGGTATTGAATGGTATGATTATAGTCTTTCAACAATTCAAGTCCACGTCGTTGCCACATGTTGAGTTCCTTTTGAGTGAAGAAATATTTGAGGCTTTTATGATCCGTAATGATCTTCACCTTCTCGCCATACAGGTAATGTCACCAGATTTTAAGTGCGAAAACGACAGCTGCCAATTCTAGATCATGAGTAGGATAATTCCTCTCACATTCTTTGAGTTGTCGTGAGGCATAGGCTATGACTTTCCCATGTTGCATAAGAACACATCTTAAACCTTTGCTTGAAGCATCACTGTAGATGACAAATCCCTTCGAACCAGATGATATTGTCAGAACATGTGCTAAAATAAGTTTCCTCTTGAGTTCTTAAAAACTCTTCTCACATTCCTCGCTCTAACCGAATTTTTTATCTTTTCGAGTTAGCTGAGTTAATGGAGTAGCGATTCGAGAAAACCCTTCTACGAATCTCTGATAATAACTAGCTAAGCCGAGAAAGTTACGTACTTCGGTCACTGACTTAGGTTGCTTCCAGCTTTGAATTGCTTCAATCTTTGCTGGGTCCACGGATATTCCATGATTTGATATCACGTGCCAAAGGAATGCTACTTCCTCAAGCCAGAACTCGCATTTCTTTAACTTGACATATAGCTTGTTTTCACGAAGCTTTTGAAGTATCAGTCTCAAGTGTTTCTCATGATCGTCAAGGCTTTTGGAGTAAATGAGGATGTCATCAATAAAGACAACTGCAAAATAATCCAAATATTCCTTGAATACTCGGTTCATCATATCCATGAAGGCAGCAGGAGCATTAGTCAATCCAAAAGACATGACTAGGAATTCGTAATGCCCGTACTGAGTTCTGAAAGCAGTCTTTGGAATGTCATCAGTTTTAATCTTTAATTGATTATATCTGGAACAAAGATCGATCTTTGAAAAGAATTTGGCGCCTTGCAACTGGTCAAACAGATCATTAATACGAGGTAACGGGTACCTATTTTTGATGGTGACATGATTCAACTCCCAATAATCAATACAAAGTCGCATACTTCTATCTTTCTTCTTCACGAATAGAATAGGAGCACCCCAAGGAGACGTACTAGGACGAATGAAACTGATGTCTAACAATTTCTGTAGCTAGGTTTTTAACTCCTGAAGTTCAATAGCAGCCATTTGATATGGGGCTTTGGAAATGGGTTTTGTACCGGATTCAAGGTCGAAACAAAATTCAATTTCACACTCTGGGGGTAGGCCAGGAAGTTCTTCAGGGAATACGTCAGGAAATTTATTAACAATAGAAATATCATTCAAATCTGACGTATTTTTATTTAAATCCATGACATGGGCTAAGAAATCTTGACATCCGTTTTTCAATAAACGAATAGCTTTATGGCTTGATATGATAGTGATTGACTTTAGTGGTTTGGTTACTTGAATTCGCATAATAGGTTGGTTAGGAATATGAAAGCTAACAACCTTACGAAAACAATCGATTTTAGCATGATGAGTAGTTAACCAATCAATCCCTATAATCACATCAAATGCAAGTATTTTCAAAGAGATAAGATCGACAAGTAACGTGCGGTTACCGATTTGAATCAAACAAGACTTATAAATAGTAGATTTAATGAAGGTTTCTCGCAACGGAGTTTCAATAGATAAATCAAAGTCTAATTTCTGTAGAGTTAAATTTAAACGTTGAGCGCAAGTAGGAGAAATAAAAGAATGGGTAGAACCAGTATCAAATAAGGTATAGACTTCGCTAGAGTTTATGATTAGCTTACCCGTGATCACCTCGTTCACTTTTTGGGAGGTTATGACAAACGTTCTCCCTTGAACTACTGGTTTTGTCTTGTCTAGGACGACCTTTGATGCCTCTATCCCAGCTGGACTTGACTTTGGTACACGAAAAAATTGGGCTAGGTGACCTTCTCTTCCACAATTGTAACATGCTTTGGACTTCTGCGTACAGTTTGGACTGATGTATCCCTCCCCTCCGCATTTGTAACATACGACTGGCGGTCGTTCTCCTTCCTTAACAACAGGTGCTGGTGCTGACGTCTTTCCATCATTATTGAATTTCCTCTTCTTGAAATTTCCACTTCTATTATCTTGGTCATGATTACCACCGAAGTGGTTACCATTTATGGCATGTTGATTCCCTCCACATTTGTTGTCACCGCTTCGATGACTACTACCACTATTATTATCGATTTGTCGGCTGCTCTCTCTTGGTTGGGTTGACTCATTATCGCACTCCAATAACTGAGCCCTATTTACAACATCTGAATACAAACACAGTTTGTGAGAAATTAGGTATTGACGTATCTCAGGTTTCAAACCTCTTAGAAACATGCGTGTTATTCTTTCCTCATTATCAACCAAGTGGGACGCAAATCGGGATAACTCGGCAAACTTAGCTTCGTACTGTGACACAGTCATATTGTTTTGCTCCAGCTTGATAAACACTACTTCCTTCATGTGACGAATACTTTCGGGAAAGTACTTGTCATTGAACAGTTCTTGGAACTTCTCCCAAGACATCTTCAGTGCGGCAGGTTGAGTACGCTTTATAGATTCCCACCAGTAATCTGCCTCTCCTCGCAACATAAAGGTGGCAAAGGGAGCCATTTGCTCCGCAGAGCATCCCAAGACATCAAATATCTTGGTGATATGCTTTATCCACATCTCTGCCTTAAGTGGTTTTGGCTCTCCAAAAAACTCTGGTGGTCCTAGCTCCTTGAACTGCTTAGTGGTGACCGTTCGAGAGTTGCCAGTGTTTCCACCTGCATTTTGAACATGAGTCGTTCTCGCCCGATGTTGCATGAATTATATAAAGCCTCTGAACATCCCATCATTCATCATTTGGTCAGCATTATTGTTTTCCTGAGGATTATTGCCATCTTGATGCACATTATCCTGGGTATTGATCATTGGTGACTCAACGATCTCATGTGTTTCATTGCTTATCTCAACATTTTCGGATGCCATTATCAAAGACTGCCACAAAATAAGGGTTAATTGACATGTCACATATTATCCCTATACTTTGACCGTCTAAATAAATACCAAATAAACATAGGTAGGTCATACTAACGAAGGAATTTCCCATCTCTCCCCTCCTAGTTCTAGTCTCACATCTCAGCCAGGGATCATATCCCGAAGCTTTGATACCAATTGTGACGCCCCCAAAATAGGTATACAACACCCATTCTGAGCCGCCAAATACATGGTACAAAATTCAAATACAACTGTCGTGTAAATACGACGAAACATATGCTGAGAGTTTTAACACGAATATTGTCTTCTAGACAATATCTAAACTCAAATCCAATCTTATTACAATTATTATCACACTATTTCATAGAATAGTGAGGACTACTAAAACAACCATTTGGACCGTCACTCCGTTGCTCGACTAGTCCCAACTATATTCTCATTTCCTAAAGAGAACAATGAAAACAAAGGGTGAGCTCAACTAGCCCAGTAAAGAATATTATGACTAAGATAATGCAGAATAAATTATCGTTAGCCTTCAACAGTGTTAAACTGATTGAATATAATAGACAACAAGTTTAGCTGCAGCAGAACAAACAATCCATTAGAAGAGTCAAGTAGAGCATAATATCTACTATCTTCTATTATTTAAAGGTTTATCATCAATTTTATCGCTGAGACTCAGCTCAATAAATAATCCATATCACTGAATTATCCATGCACTACGGGCCAAGGATATTCATTATTATCACCAATTGTCATGATAGTGTCAACAACTGTCCATCAATGCACTACGGGCCAATGACGACTTTTATCACATCATTTGTAACATTACGGGTCATAATTTTATCGAATGATCCCTGCTCATAATCATACCAATCAACAGTCCATCTATGCACTACGGGCCAAAGATGACTTTCATAACAATATAAACATGAGGATGATGACAATGATATAAGAATTCAATTAAATGCAAACAAAGGATAAATTTTAAAGATTTATAATTTTAATTTATCCAGAATTCAATAATGTCCAAATTATCAATATGATACTGCTTTGTGGAGTAAAAATCAAGAATAATATTGCATCAAAAATGATTTGGACCAAAAAGAAATCAATTTTTGTCATGAATAGTACCCGAGTGAATAGTATCTCATGAATAATACTTTGGGAATAGTACCCATGAATAGTAATCCGACATGAAAAGTTTAAAACTTATCAAGAATGCTCAGAATAATATTTTCATAAAAAAATACTGGATGAAGCGCAAATATCAACGATATTCTACTAATTTCAGGAATTATAGAAGCAATACTTACCATAGTAAGTTTATATTTAGGAATATGAAATGAAATAATATCCCTTCCATACTTTGGAGTATAAAAGAAAATAATATTTCTTACGAGTATTGAAATAAAATAATATCCTTTATCTTAGTAGAAACTGGATTTGACTGGAATATCGGATATTATTTTTAGAAAATCTTGCAGAAAAACTACACTCAAAGTATCCTTATACTCAAGAAAATACTCACAATACTATAGAATAAGAATTTTTGATTTTGAAGGTGTGATTTAGGAAGGAGGTCTCTATTTTTAGTGAGATTTCAGAGGAAAAACAAACAGGCTGCCTAATTCTGCCAACCATTTTCTATGCCTAACTTTCTCTTCCTTTTAATTGGCTAAAGGCCCACACATTGGAAAACATAATCTTGCAGGAAATTTCTCCACCAACCAAGTTGTGACGCCCCCAAAATAAGTATACATCACCCATTCCGAGTTGCCAAATACATGGTACAGAATAGAAATACAAACTTAAATATACAACATGAGCTGTAAGTTTTAATACAAATATTGTCTTCTAGATAGTATTCAAACTCAAAATAAGTCCTCAATACCTTTATTATCACACTATTTCACAGAATAGTAAGAACTACTAATGCAAACATCTAGACAGTCACTCCGTTCCCCGACTAGTTCCAGCTATATTCTCATTTCTTGAAGAGAACAATGAAAGCAAAGGGTGAGCTCAACTAGCCCAGTAAGAAATATTATGACTAAGATAATGCAAAATAAATTATCGTTAGCCTTCAACAGTGTTAAACTGATAAAATATAATAAACATCAAGTTTAACTGCAGCGGAACAAGCAATTCATTAGAAGAGTCAAGTATAGCATGATATCTATCTTCTATGATTTAAAAGGGTTTTTCATCACTTTTATCGCTGAGACTCAGCTTAATAAATAATCCACATCATCGAATCACCCCTGTACTACGGCCAAGGATATTCATTAGTATCACAACCACAAATTATCCATGCACTACAGGCAAGGATATTCGTGTTTTCATCAATGGTCATGATCATGCCAACAACTGTCCATCAATGCACTACGGGCCAATGAGGACTTTTACAACATCATTTGTAACATTATGGTCATGATTATACCGAATAATCCCTGGTCATAATAATACCAAGTGCATTTATGCACTACGGGTCACATATGACTTTCATCATAATATAAGCATGAGGATGATGACAATGATATAAAAAGTTTATTAAAAGAAAGCAAAGGATAAATATTAAAGATTTATAATTTAATTTATCTAGAATTCAATAATGTCCAAATTGTCAACATGATACTGCTTTGTGGAATAAAATTCAAGAATAATAATAAATCAAAAATGATTTGGACCGAAAAGAAATTAATTTTTATAATGAATAGTTCCCCAGGTGAATAGTACCCGAGTGAATAGTACCCCGTGAATAGTAATTCGAGAATAGTAACCTGAGAATAGTACTCCGACATGAAAAAGTTAAAACTTGTTAAAAATATTCAGAATAATATTTCCATGAAAAGATACTGGATGAAACACAAATTTTAAGGATATTCTACTAATTTCATGGAGTATAAAAGCCAAAACTTTAACAAAATGAGTATAAAATTCATAATCTGAAACGAAATAATATTACTTACATACTACAGAGTATGGAAGAAAATATTATTTCATACGAATATTGAACAAAAATAACATCCCTTACAACTGTTAAACAAAAATAATATTCCTTACGAATATTAAATGAATATAATATTCCTTACGAATATTAAATGAAGATAATATTTCTTGCGAATATTGAACGAAATAAAATTTCTTACGAATACGAAAAATAATATCGTAAGAGAATATGAAATAAATAATACCCCTTACCTCAAAAATAAGAGTATTCCAACTGGTATAGCAGGGATATTCTTGAAGAAAACTTTCACTATTTTTTATACTCAAAACTTCTTTAAACTCGAAAGAAATACGCTCAATATTATAGAAGAAGAATTCTCTGATTCTGGTGTGATTTTCAATTCTAACTAAGCATCCTATTTATAGGAGAATGGAAAGGATACTATTTGAAAATAAAAATCACAGAGTGCCGCGATGCCTTGGATTCATACAGGCATACTTAGAAGAAAATTTTCTGAAAATTTGTTTTTACTATTCATTACTATGCAATAAAATATTCTAATAAAACAAAAATTTTAAATAAAATATAATATAGTCTATTTATAATTAAATAAAACAAAACTTATAATATATATATATATATATATATATATATATATATATATATACATGCCCTTTTTTTCCATGCCACCCGTGACCAATTATTCCTCCCCCCACGTTTCATTTTTCTTCCAGTGGCCCGCATGTGAGACCCCAAATTTTATGAATAAAGATTTAAATTTCTCAAAATATTTTTTTTGAATATTATGGAATGAATTTGATATAATGTTATAGTTGTGGGTAATATTTATAAATTTTGCAAAGTATGCAAGTTGTTATATAATATTCGATTGGTCGGGGAATAATCGTTTTAACAGGGAATATTCGTACGACGGCATAATCATTGGTGGACCCCACAACGGAATTATTATCGAATTAAGAAAATGACAAAAAAAAAATTATGAAAATAACGGCGGAAGTTTTACCGCTAACTATTGAAACACCCAGTGTTAAAAGTACAAAAATACGCATGGTTGCATAGTAGCACACGGTATTGATTATTGATGCTTACGTGAGAAGTCACTCAGTTTTGTTGAATTATTACTTCAGTAATTGTTCCATAGTATCTCACGTTATTTGATTCAATTATTGTCGATATTTTATATATTATTAAATCAATAGTTGAGATAACAAATGTGAAACCCCAGATTTTATGAATAAAGAATTAATATTTTTTTAATATTATGGTGTGGATTTAATATAATGTTATAGTTGTGGGTAGTATTTATGAATTTTGCAAAGTTTGCAAGTTGTCATATTATACTCGATTGGTCGGGAAATATTTTTTTTGTCAGAGAATATCCGTACGACGGTACAATTATTGGTGGACCCCACAACAGAGTTATTGTCAGATTGAGAAAACGACAAAAATATTTTATTGAAATAACGATGGAAGTTTTACCGTTGATACTGTTGAAGTACTTGGTAGTAAAAGTACAGTAATACGTGTGATTGCATAGTAGCACACGGTATTGATTATTGATGTTTATGTGAGAAGTCACTCAGTTTTGTTCAATTATTGCTATAATAGTTGCTGCATAGTATCTCACATTATTTGATTCAATTATTGTTGATTTAGAAGTTTTGTTTTATTCGTATTATTAACGTAATAAAATGTAAACATCTTTTATATAAAATGAATACTTTATTAAAGTTATTCTATAAATAGAATATATTATATTCTATTATGCATAGTGTTTTGCATAGTAAAATCTTTTTGTGTAAAATGAATACTTTATTAAAGTTATTCTATAAATAGAATATATTATATTTTATTATGCATAGTGTTTCACAAGAAAATCTTTTATATAAATAAAATATATTATATTTTATTTAAAAGATTTTCTTTAAATATAGTAATCAGTCGATTAAAGTAAATCAATCAGACCGTTCATGAGTTAGTTACTATGCATTCCATTTTTCTATAAATAGAAGCTCATTCCTTCATTATTTTCTTACGAATTCACTGAACTCTAAAGAGAGAAACTATAGAGAGAAAGAAGAAAAGTATTTTACTACTTCACTACTTCTTTATTCAGTTCTTCTTTATACGGTAAGGGGTATTATTCTTTCTTATTCATGAAGAGAACTGTTGTTATTCCATTTCTTATTATTCTGTTGGAATAACCTGTATACGCGGAATACCCTTTACTTGGTGACATTCTTTTATTATTCCGTCTTTATTATTCTGTCGGAATATCCTGTATGTGCTATATGCCGGACCTGATTCCATCTTTTATTATTCCGTCTTTATTATTCCGCCGAATATCTTGTATGCATGCTTTATCTGCGGACTGGTTCCATCATTTATTATTCCGCATTTATTATTACATTGGAACATCCATGCGGTGTGAATTTCACCTCTTTGGTTCCGTTATTATTATTATGTTGGAATAACTTTTGTCTATGCGAAGCACCGCGCATGCATGGTGATTTCGTTGTTATTCCATTCCTTATTATTCTCATTGGAACATCCTGCCGATTGTGAATTTCACGACTTTGGTTCCGTTATTATTATTACTGTTGGAATAACTCATGCCTGTCTAAATACCGCATGCATGGTGATATCTTTTGTTATTCCATTCGGAATTATACTCAGTTAATTAAAATTTTGACTTCTATACTCCATGAAATTAGTGGAATATCCTTGATATTTGCGCTTCATCCAGTATCTTTTCATGGAAATATTCTTCTGAGCATTCTTGAATTTTACTCTACAAAGCAGTATCATGTTGACAATTTGGACGTTATTGGTTCCTGAACAAATTAATTCGTGAACTTGTTTTATTGAATTCTTATATCATTGTCATCATCCTCATGTTTATATTATGTTGAAAGTCATATGTGGCTTTTGTGAGCATAGATGGACTTGGTATGATTATGATCGAGGATTATTCTTATAATCATGACCGTAATGTTACAAATGATGTGGTAAAAGTCCTCATTGGCCCGTAGTGCATTGATGGGCCGCTTTTTTGGTATGATTATGGCTATGGATTCTCTTGACCAAGGGAGCAAAGATGAATTGTTTTATGACATGATCGGGGATGGTTGATGAAAACACAATTATCTTTGGCCCGTAGTGCATGGATAATTTGTGGTCGTGATACTAATGAATATCCTTGGCACAGTGCGGGGATGATTTAATGATGTGGATTATTTATTGAAATGAGTCTCAAAGAATAAAAGTGATGAAAACTTTTTAAATCATAAAAGATAGTAGATTCTATTCTCTACTTGACTCTTTTAATGGATTGCTTGTTCCGCTGCAGTTAAACTTGATGTCTATTGTATTTTATCAGTTTAACATTGTTGAAGGCTCACGATAATTTATTCTGCATTATCTTAGTCATAATATTACTTACTGGGCTAGTTGAGCGCACCCTTTCTTTCACTGTTCTCTTCAGGAAATGAGAACGTAGCCAGGACAAGTCGGGGAATGGAGTGACGGTCCAGATGATAGTATTAGTAGTCCTCACTATTCTGTTAAATAGTGTGACAATAAATGTAATGAGGACTGAATTTGAGTTTGTATACTGTCTATGAAGACTCAATTAAGAATGGATATTGTCTTGATGACAATATTTGTATTTAAACTCACATCATATGTTTTGTCGTATTTTACACGGCTGTTGTATTATTAAGTTGTATTTGAATTTTGTACCATGTATTTGGCGACTCAAGATGGGTGATGTATACCTAATTTTGGGGGCATCACAGTTGGTATCCTTAGGGATATGATCCCTGGCTAAGGTGTGAGACAAGAACTTGGAGGGGAGAGACGGGGAATTCCTTCGCTAGTATGACCTACCTAAGTTTATTTGGTATTTAATTAGTCAGTCAAAGTATAGGGATAATATGTGATATGTTAATTAACCCTTGTTTTGTGGCAGTGCTTGAAAATGGTATCCGAGAATGTGGAGAACATCAATGGAGCACAAGAGATTGTTGAGTCTCCACAGATCAATAATCAGGACAATGTGCAACAGGATGGCGATAATCCTCCTGTAAAAAACAACACTGATCAATTGACGAACGACGGTACGTTTAGGAGCTTTTTAGAATTCATGTAAAATCAGGCGAAGGCAGCTCCTATTAATAATGCAGGTAAAAACAATGGCAACCCACGGTCGGTCACCGCTAAGCATTTTAAGGAGCTGGGACCACCGGAGTTTGTGGGAAAGCTAGAGCCACTTAAGGCAGAGACATGGATAAAGCAGATTACCAAGATATTTGATGTCTTGGAATGCTCAGAGGAGCAAAAGGTTCCATTCGCCACCTTTATGTTGCGTGAAGAAGCAGATCATTGGTGGGAATCAGAAAAGCGCACCCAGTGGCCGACTTCAAGATGTCTTGGGAGAAGTACCAAGAGCTGTTCAACGATAAGTACTTTCCCGAAAGTATTCGTCACATGAAAGAGGTGGAGTTCATCAAGCTGGAGCAAAACAATATGACCGTGTCGCAGTACGAGGCTAAGTTTACTGAGTTGTCCCGATTTGTTTCCCATTTGGTTGATAATGAGGAGAGAATGACGCGAATGTTTCTAAGAGGTTTGAAACCCGATATACGTCAATACCTCATTTCTCACAAACTTTGTTTATATTCAGATGTTGTAAATAGGGCTCAGTTATTGGAGCACGATAATGAGTCAGCACAACCAAAAGGCAACGACCAACAACACGATAATAATCATACCGGGGTGGCAACGTGGTCATCTAACAATGATAACCATCGTGGGGGAAATTATCATGCCAAGAATGGTAACCACTTCGGTGGTAATCATGGCTAAGATAATAGAAGTGGAAATTTCAAGAAGAGAAAGTCATTTAGCTCGATTTTGTCATGCACCAAAGTCAAGTCCAGCTGGGACGGTGGCACCAAAGGCGGATACGGACAAAACAAAGTCGGTGATTTCAGGAAGAGCGTTTGTCGTGACTTCTCAAAAACTGAGTAATCCGAACGAAGTTAGCACGGGTTAGTTAATTATAAACTCTTGCGAAGTCTATACCTTATTAGATACCGGTTCTACCCATTCTTTTATCTCTCTTGCTTGTGCTCAACGTTTAAATTTGACTCCGGAGAAGTTAGACATTGACTTATTGGTTGAAACTTCATTAGTAAAAACCTTCGTTACCTCCACTATTTATAAATCTTGTTCAAATTGACATTTTCACGTTACCTGTCGATCTTATCTCATTGAAAATATTTTCTTTTGATGTGATCTTAGGAATCGATTGGTTAGCTACTCATCATGCTTTTCATAAGATTGTTCTCTTTTATGTTCATAACCAACCTATTATGCGAATTCAAGCAACCAAACCACTAAAGTCAATCATTGTCATATCAAGCCATAAGTAAAGAGCCCCAATCCTTTTGTTGTTGACTTCCTTGTGTGGAATGAACCGAAGCCAAACTTTCTGTAGGCGACATCGTGAATGAAGATGGCAAGTTGATAGGTATCATTGGGAGGTGCTATCCAGGTTAAGGGATAGAAGTCACAGTTGGTATCATTAATAAATTTCCTGACGTATTCTTGAAGACTTCCTAGCCTACCCTAGAGAGTGAAATCGAATTTTGTATTGACCCCAGTACAAAAACCCATTTCTTAAACCCTCAAATATTTCTTTACTTAAAACGAACGTAACATGCGCCAAAGATGTTGGCTCGAGCTGTTGAAGATTACGATCGTACTATTCAACATCATCGTGAAAGAGCGAACATGGTAGCTGACACGTTGAGTAAAAGATCGTATCCGTTTACGAGTGCGAATATACGAACCCTTGTGAAGATAACGAATATACGAGTAGAATCGACTTTAATCGATAAAGTTAAAGCCGCTCAAGCTACACACCTGGAGCTGAAGAATGTGAAGAAGAAGGTTCAAGAGGGTGTTATTCTAGAAGCAAGAATCGACGAAGAGAGAAAATCTCAACCCTCGATTTAATTGGCCCATTTGAAATCCTCGATTAAGTAGGAGTTGTGGCTTATAGACTCGTTTTACCGCCAAGTATGTCGCGTGTGCATAACGTTTTCAACGTATCGATGTTACGTAAATATGTGGATGGCCCGAACCATATTATTAATTTAGAACCGGACGAGATAGCGGATGATTTAACATTTGAGGAGATACGTGTTAAAATCTTGGATAAGAAGAATCGTATTCAACACTCAAGGGTTATACCTCAAGAGTTAGAATCTGAAATGAAGTCAAGGTATCCTCACCTGTTCGGCATACCAGGTACATACGTAAATTTCGAGGGCGAAATTCCATAAGGAGGGGAGATTGTGAAACCCCAGATTTTATGAATAAAGAATTAATATTTTTTTAATATTATGGTGTGGATTTAATATAATGTTATAGTTGTGGGTAGTATTTATGAATTTTGCAAAGTTTGCAAGTTGTCATATTATATTCGATTGGTCGGGAAATATTTTTTTTGTCAGAGAATATCCGTACGACGGTACAATTATTGGTGGACCCCACAACAGAGTTATTGTCGGATTGAGAAAACGACAAAAACATTTTATTCAAATAACGACAGAAGTTTTACCGTTGATACTGTTGAACTACTCGGTAGTAAAAGTACAGTAATACGTGTGGTTGCATAGTAGCACATGGTATTGATTATTGATGTTTATGTGAGAAGTCACTCAGTTTTGTTCAATTATTGCTATAATAGTTGCTACATAGTATCTCACATTATTTGATTCAATTACTGTTGATTTAGAAGTTTTGTTTTATTAAATATTATTAACGTAATAAAATGTAAACATCTTTTTATATAAAATAGAATACTTTATTAAAGTTATTCTATAAATAGAATATATTATATTCTATTATGCATAGTATTTTGCATAGTAAAATTTTTTTTATATAAAATAGAATACTTTATTAAAGTTATTCTATAAATAGAATATATTATATTTTATTATAAATAGTATTTGCATAGTGCTGCATAGTGTTTACATAGTAAAAATCTTTTTATATAAAATAGAATATATTATATTTTATTTAAAAGATTTTTCTTTAAATATGGACCGTCAGATTAAAGTAAATCAATCTGGACCATTCATGAGTTAGTTACTATGCATTCCATTTTCCTATAAATAGAAGCTCATTCCTTCATTATTTTTTTACGAATTCGCTGAACTCTAGAGAGAGAAACTATAGAGAGAGACTATAGAGAGAAAGAAGAAAAGTATTCTGCTACTTCACTACTTCTTTATTCAGTTCTTCTTTATACGGTAAGGGGTATTATTCTTTCTTATTCATGAAGAGAACTGTTGTTATTCTATTTCTTATTATTCTGTTGGAATAACCTGTATACGCGGAATACCCTATACTTGGTGACATTCTTTTATTATTCCGTCTTTATTATTCTGTCAGAATATCCTGTCTTTGCTATACGCCGGACCTGGTTCCATCTTTTATTATTCCGTCTTTATTATTCTGTCGGAATATCCTTTCTGTACTATACGCCGGACCTGGTTCCATCTTTTATTATTTAAATCGTTATTATTATCCGGAATATCCTCATCATGCATCTTTATCTGTAGGACTGGTTCCATCATTTATCATTCCGTTTTTATTATTCATTGGAACATCCCGTCGCTTGTGAATTTCACCGACACGTTTCGTTATTATTATTACGTTGGAATAACTTTTATCTATCTGAAGCACCGCATGCATGGTGATTTACATTGTTATTCCATTCCTTATTATTCATTTGGAATATCCATCTTGTGAATTTTACGACCGGTTACATTATTATTATTCTGCTGGAATAACTTTGTCTATGTGAAATACCGCATGCATGGTGATATCTTTTGTTATTCCATTCTAATTATACTCGATTGATTAAAATTTTGACTTCTATACTCCATGAAATTAGTGGAATATCCTTGATATTTGCGCTTCATCCAAAGATCTTTTTCATAGAAATATTCTTACGAGCATTCTTGAATTTTACTCTACAAAGCAGTATCATGTTGACAATTTGGACGTTATTGGTTCCTAGACAAATTAATTCGTGAACTTGTTTTATTAAATTCATATATCATTGTCATCATCCTCATGTTTATATTATGTCGAAAGTCATCTGTGGCATGTAGTGCATAGATGAACTTGGTATGATTATGACCAGGGATTATTCGGTATAATCATGACCGTAATGTTACAAATAATGTGGTAAAAGTCCTCATTGGCCCGTAGTGCATTGATGGACAGTTTTTGGTATGATTATGGCTATGGATTCTCTTCGGCCAAGGGAGCAAAGATGAATTGTTTTATGACATGATTAGGACCGTTGATGAAAACACAATTATCTTTGGCTCGTAGTGCATGGATAATTTGTGGTCGTGATACTAATGAATATCCTAGGCCTGTATTGCATGGATGATTTAATGATGTGGATTATTTATTGAGCTGTGTCTCAGCAATAAAAGTGATGAAAAACTTTTTAAATCATAAAAGATAGTAGATTCTATTCTCTACTTGACTCTTTTAATGGATTGCTTGTTCCGCTGCAGTTAAACTTGATGTCTATTGTATTTTATCAACTTAACATTGTTGAAGGCTAACGATAATTTATTCTGCATTATCTTAGTTATAATATTTCTTACTGGGCTAGTTGAGCTCACCCTTTTTTTCACTGTTGTCTTCAGAAAAGAGAACGTAGCCAGGACTAGTCGGGGAATGGAGTGACGGTCTAGATGATAGTATTAGTAGTCCTCACTATTCTGTTAAATAGTGTGACAATAAATGTAATAAGGACTGAATTTGAGTGTGTATACTGTCTATGAGGACTCAATTGAGAATGGATATTATCTAGATGACAATATTTGTATTTAACTCACATCATATATTTTGTCGTATTTTACACGACTGCTGTATTATTAAGTTGTATTTGAATTTTGTACCATGTATTTGGCAACTCAAGATGGGTGATGTATACCTAATTTTGGGGGCGTCACAACAAAGTTGTTAATATTATTATTTGCATTATTAACGATGTCTAGAAGTTCTGTCAAGGAGAGGTTTGGTCACCTATTTGCGCGCCAATAAGGAGAAATCCTTATTGGAAAGCCCCCTCTTTCCTGGGAACGACCTGGTCGATTAATAGTGTGAATTATGATAATGATGATGAAGTTATGTTTTATTAGTAGTATTAATGTAATAAAATGTAAAAGCTTTTTATATAAAATGAATACTTTTATAAAGTTATTCGTTTTATTAGGCTAATAGTAAAATCTTTTTATATAAAACAGAATACTTTTATAATATTATCTGTTTTATTAGACAATAAATAGAATATATTATATTTTATTATGCATAGTATTGCATAGTGCCTGCATAGTATTTTGCATAGTAAAATCTTTTTATATAAAACAGAATACTTTTATAAAGTTATTCGTTTTATTAGATTATAAATAGAATATATTATATTTTATTTAAAGATTTTTCTTTAAATACGGATCGTCCGATTAAAAGTAAATCAATCTGGACCGTTCATGAATTAGTGACTATTCAGTCCATTCTTCTATAAATAGAAGCTCATTCCTTCATTATTTCTTACGAATTCACTGAAACTCTAGAGAGAGAAACTGTAGAGAGAATTCTTCTTCTATAACCTTGAGCGTCTTTCTTTAGCGTTTAAGAAAGCTTTGAGCGTAGTGCAAGTTTCTTCAAGTATATCCCCGCCTCTACCGCTTAATACTCTTCTTTATAAGGTAAGGGGTATTTTTTTTCTTCATATTCATGAAGAGAACTTACATTATTCTAGTCTTTATTATTACATTGGAATAACTCATATATCGTGGCTACCCTATACTTAGTGAAATTCTTCTATTATTCTATTATTTATTATTCTCCTGGAATAACCTGTCTATGCGAAGTATGTAAGACCCCAAATAATTAATAAATGAAATTTAATTTCCTCTAATTATTATTTTGAAATAGTAAGGGTTGATATGATTAATATGGATTGTTATGGGTAAAATACGCAAATATTTCAAATAAGCAGGTGATTATAAAATATTCATTTGGTCATGGAATATTCTTGCTGTCGGGGAATATTCGTACGACGGCGTAACCTTGTGTGGGCCCCATAACGAAAAGGGATTGGATGAAGAAAACGACAAGTATAAGTTATTTAAAAATAACAAATAGAGTGGTTACCGCTAATCTTTGTTAAAATACTAAATTGGTTAAAACACAAGAAAGCACAATCGTATTGCACCAATTATTGATTCTTACGTAAGAAGGCACTACTCAATAATTGTTATAGTAATTATTGTTCAGTATTTTATTTTATAACTGTTGCGTTGATATTTTATATTGCTGTTGTTTCAATAATTGTCATTACACAGTATTTTCCATTATCGGAGCAATAATTCATATTATCTGAATAGTATTATTGGATAACATTATTGGCAATGTCTAGAAAGTTCTGTCTAAGGAGAGGTTTGGTCACCTAATTGCGCGCCAGTAAGGAGAGATCTTTATTGGAAAGCCCTCTCTATCCTGGGAACGGCCTGTTTGTCAATATTGTGATTCTGTAATATTATTTGTGAATAATTAATTATTGATTTATATGATGAGGAAAATATTGATTTTATGTGGATATGGATGGAGAAAATTTTTAATGAGACAATTGTTGAAAATTAATATTTTATCTTTTTCTGATAAAATAATTTATTTAAATATATTATTATATTTTAATAATATAATAATGATGATATTTTTACGATGAATGTGGGATATATGAGTATATGGGGAGGATGAGTATTTTTGTTACCAAAAATATTTAAAACATGTCGGAGGACCCCATTTCTTGACTGAAATTTGATTATAGCCTGTAAAATCATCCGTTTGTGGATTTCGGTCAATTTCTATTTGGAATTTGAAAAACCTTTCTTCTGTAAAGTTGTAGAGAATTGAATTTCCTATAAAAAATAGCGAGATTTGAATTTTCTGATAAAAGGGCTATTTATTGTGAATTATTGAAGTTCCGGAGTTCCGAAATAATTGATTTTTGAAAGTTTTAAATAATTATTTTATGAAAAACGTTTTTTTTTATTTTTTCTAGAAGGTGGCATGTGGGAAATGCTAGGATCTGAATTCTAAAGTGGCGTATGAATTTGATATATATATATATATATATATATATATATATATATATATATATATATATATATATTAAATTTCTCTTTTGGTGTTCTAAGCATTTTCCTATAAATAGGGTGCTTAGGTTAGAATTGAAAATCACACCGAAATCAAGTTTTTCTCTCTATATTATCGAGCGTATTCTTGTGAGTATTTTGAGTATACTTTGAGTATTGCTATATCGGTGAAAGTTCAAGTTATAGCCTTTATATCCAATTATTCCAGCTTAAGTA
The DNA here is from genome assembly GCA_020205605.1 of Panax ginseng. Classification (NCBI taxonomy): domain Eukaryota; kingdom Viridiplantae; phylum Streptophyta; class Magnoliopsida; order Apiales; family Araliaceae; genus Panax; species Panax ginseng. Next base: position 18,546,804 of record CM035134.1, read on the forward strand.
TTGTCTTTCCGAGGTAAGGGATATTTTTTTTCTTAATGGTATTATTTCTTCAATATCATTACACCGAAATATTGATCCGAAGTTTTTATCAAATTTGGAACTTTTGGTGCTCTGAGTTACTATTCACGATACTCGGCCTTTATTCACGTAAACGACACTATTCACGAATACGGCACTATTCATCAAAAAATGAAAATTTTCTCTTTTCGTCTAAAATATCTATTGTGGATACTAGCTTTGATTGTATCCATGTTTTGATCATTCTTGAATTTCACACCACTATGATGATTTTTGAGGTATTTTTGGACATGGATAAAACAAAGTACGAATCCTTAATCCTTAATCCTTGTCATTTTGTTTCACTGGATTCGTTCTTTAAAAATATTTTTCATCATCCTCAGTCTTAAATGATGATATTATTGAATATCTTTGGCCTGTAGTGCAAAGATGAATGATTTCTGATGGATATCTTTGGCCCGTAGTGCAAAGATGAATAGGTGTTTAGATGAACATGACCAACTGATGAATATCCTTGGCCTGTAGTGCAAGGATGAATATATGATTCAAGATGTGCATTGATTTATGTTACAGGGATAAAAATAATGATCATGGACTGTTTAACTCATAGATATTAGTAGATTTCATCATCTACGTAACTCTTCTATGAATTAATATTTTTCGCTGCGAATATTGATTTAAAACTTGTTGTCTATTGTATTCTATTAGATTTTTTTCCCTGATGAAGACTAACGATAATTTGTTGTATATTATCTTAGTCATAATATTCTTTACTGGGCTAGTTGAGCTCACCCTTTTCCTTTTTGTTCCATTTTTCTTCTCAGGAGGTGAAAATATAGCGAGTACGAGTCGGGGTATGGAATGAAGGTTCTAGAGAGAGTTGTTTAGTAGTCCTCACCATTTTTTGTAAAATAATGTATCAATAATTATGATGAGGATTTATTTGTATGTGGATATTGTCTAGATGGCAATATCTGTATTTAAACTCACAGCTTTCTTCAGAATAATAAAGTCAGTAGTTATTTCATACTATGTATTGACAACTTTCGTAATGGGTGATGTATACCGCTTTTGGGGTGTCACAATTTGGTATCGAGCTTAGGGATATGATCTCTAGCGGGATCTAGGGAATAGAACTAGGAGGGGAGAGACGAGTAAATCCTTCGCTAGTGTGTCCTACCTAAGCTTATTTGTTAGTTGGTCAGCATATAGGGATATTATGTGATATATTGATTTGCTTAATTAACCCTTGTTTTATAGCAGTATTTAAGAATGGCAACCGAGAATGTTAACAGTGGAGTAAATGAGACCGTGGAGATGCCCGTACTTACCAACTAGGAGAACGTTCAACAGGCTAGCAACGGTCCTCCTGTGAACAACACCACTGATCAGATGATGAACGACGCAATGTTTAGAAGCTTTTTGCAGTTCATGCAAAATCAGACGAGGGAGACTTGTGTTCAAAATACAGGAGGAAATGATAGCAATTCATGGGTTGTCACAACCAAGCAGTTCAAAGAGTTGGGACCACCAGAATTTAAGGGAAAGCCGGATCCGATCATGGCGGAAACATGGGTCAAGCAAATTACCAAGATATTCGATGTCTTGGGATGCACGGAGGAATAGAAGGTTCCATTCGCTACCTTTATGTTCCGTGGCGAGGCAGACTACTGGTGGGAGTCTGTGAAGCGTACCCATCCAGCCGCACTCAGCATGTCTTGGGAGACGTTTCAAAAACTATTTAATGACAAATACTTTCCTGAAAGTGTTCGTCATATGAAGGAAGTGGAGTTCATCGATTAGAATGAGAACAACATGGCGGTGTCTCGAAGACGAGGTAAAGTTTGCGAGAGTTATCCGGTTTTTCACCTCATTTGGTGGAGAATGAGGAACGATGACGCGGATGTTTACGAGAGGTTTGAAACCCGGCATACGTCGAAGATCTTATCTCTTATAAATTTTCTCTCTATTCGAGATGTTGTTAATAGGGCTCAATTGTTAGAAATGAGATAACGAGTACGGCCAACCGAGGGACCACAATCGAGGATCATACCGTAGATAGCGACAACAAAACAACGATAACCAAAGGAAAAAGAAAAAAGACGGAAAAAATGGTAACCACTCTGGTGGTAATCATGGCCATGAAAATAGAAGAAGCGAGTCAGGAGGAGATTTTAAAAAGAGGAGATTTAACAACGACCATGTGAAGACGACAGTGCCAGCAGCAACTGGTTCCAAGAGAGGGGAACGACCACCGGTCGTATGCTACAAATGCGGAAAAGAGGGACATATCAGTCCAAACTGCCCACAACAGTCCAAGGTATGCTATAATTGTGGAAAGGAAGGACATATCGCTCGAGATTATATGGTAGCGAAACCTAGTTCAGCGGGGACGGTGACTCAAAAGACTGTCCCAGAAAAGTCAAAGTCAACGGTTCCTGGAAGAGCGTTTGTTGTGACTGGTCAAAATGTGAGGAACCCAAACGAGGTGATCACGGGTAAGCTATTTATAAATTCTTTCGAAGTTTATACCTTACTTGATACCGGTGCTACCCATTCATTTATCTCTCCTGCTTATGCTCAACGTTTAAACTTGACTCCAGAGAAATTAGACTTTGACCTATCTGTGGAAACTCTGTTAGGAGAAACTTTCATCACATCCACTATTTATAAATCTTGTCTAATCCAAGTTGGCACCATCACCTTACCTGTTGACCTTATCTCTTTAAAGATACTTGCTTTTGATGTGATTTTAGGGATTGATTTGTTAACTACTCATCATGACAAAATTGATTGTTTTCGTAAGGTTGTTAGTTTTCATATTCCTAATCAACCTGTTGTTCGAATTCAGGCAACTAAACCATTAAAATCAATCACTGTCATATCTAATCATAAAGCTATTCGTTTATTAAAAAATGGATGTCAAGCTTTCTTAGCTCATGTTATGGATTTGAATAAAGACACGTCAAAATTGAATAATATTCCTGTCGTTATTGACTTTCCGATGTATTTCTGAAAGAACTTCCGGTCTACCCCGTAACGTGAAGTTGAATTCTTTATTGATCTTGAACACGGTACAAAGCCCATTTCTAAAACCCCATATCGAATGGCTCCTATTGAACTTGTGGAGTTAAAGGTCCAACTACAGGAGTTGTTGGACATCGGTTTCATTCGTCCTAGTACATCTCCTTGGGGTGCTCCTGTTTTATTCGTAAAGAAAAAAGACGGGAGTATGCGACTTTGTATTGACTATCGGGAATTGAACCATGTCACCATCAAGAATAGGTATCCACTACCTTGTATTGATGACTTGTTTGACCAGTTACAAGGAGCACAATTCTTTTCAAAAATTGATCTTCGTTCTGGATATCATCATCTGAAAATTAGAACTGAGGATATTCCAAAGACTGCCTTCAGAACTCGGTATGGGCATTATGAATTCTTAGTCATGTCTTTCGGATTGACTAATGCTCCTGCGGCTTTCATGGATATGATGAACCGAGTATTCAAGGATTATTTGGATCAGTTCGTTGTTGTCTTTATTGATGACATCCTCATATATTTCAAAAGCCGTAAAGATCATGAGCACCATTTGAAGCTAGTACTCCAAAGGCTTCGTGAAAATAAACTATATGCCAAGCTGAAGAAATGCGAGTTTTGGCTTGAGGAAGTAGCATTCCTTGGGCACGTGGTGTCGAAACATGGAGTATCTGTTGATCCTGCGAAGATTGAAGCAATACAAAGTTGGAGCAACCAAGACGAAAGATCAAGTCACGTAGCTTTTTGGGCTTAGTGGTTATTATCGAGATTCGTGGAAGGGTTTTCTCGAATCGCTACTCCATTAACTCAGCTAACTCGAAAGGATACAAAGTTCATTTGGAGCGAGGAATGCGAGAAGAGTTTCCAAGAGCTTAAGAGGAGACTCATTTCGGCACCTATTCTAACAATACCATCCGTACGGATGGATTTGTTATCTACAAATGATGCTTGAGGCAAAGGGTTAGGATGTGTTCTCATGTAACGTGGGAAAGTCATAGCCTATGCCTCGCGACAACTTAAAGAATATGAGAGGAATTATCCTATTCATGATCTAGAGTTGGCGCAAAGATCGTTTCGCTAAAAGATCCGGAGGCACTATTTATACGGGGAGAAAGTGGAGATATATTCGCACCATAAAAGCCTCAAATATTTCTTCACTCAAAAAGAACTCAACATGCAAAATGACGTTGGCTCGAGCTATTGAAAGACTACGATCACACTATTCAATACCATCCTGAAAAGCAAACGTGGTAGCCGACGCGTTGAGTAGAAGATCATATGCAGGAACGAGTGCAATGATGTCAAGTATACGCATAGAGCCAACTTTAATAGAAAAAGTTAAGGTTGCTCAAGCCACCGATCCAGAGTTGATGCATATGAAGAAGTAAGTACAAGAAGGTGTTATTCCAAAAGCGAGAATTGATGAAGAGGGAATACTTCGAGTCCACTCCAGAATTGGTGTTCCTAACGACTCTGATTTGAAGTACAAGATCATGATGGAGGCACACAATACACCATTTGCAATCCATCCTGGAAGTACCAAAATGTATCGTGATCTTCGACATACATTTTGGTGGAATAATATGAAGAGAGAGATTGCAAAGTTTATCTCAACGTGTTTAACTTGTCAACGTGTAAAGGCGGAGCATCAAGTTCCAAAGGGTCCATTGCAACCACTTGAGATTCCAAAATGGAAGTGGGAACACATTACTATGGATTTCGTTGCGGGTCTTCCTACGGTTTCTCAAGGCATCAATGCTATTTGGGTTATTGTTGATAGATTAACCAAGTCTGCTCATTTCTTGCCGATACGGGAGACTTATTCCCTTGAACGTCTTGTTCAAATGTACGTAAATGAGATTGTAAGATTACATGGCATGCCAGTATCCATAGTTTCAGATCGTGACCCAAGATTCACTTCAAGATTTTGGGTTAGCTTGCAAAAAGCTATGGGTGCGGATTTATGATTCAATTCGCATACCATCCTCAAACAGACGCATAATCGAGAGAGACTATTCAAACTCTTGAAGATCTATTAAGACTCTGTGTCCTATATTTCAAGGGCAGTTGGGATAAGTATTTACCATTGGTGGAATTCTCCTACAACAATAGTTATCAGGCAAGTATAGGTGTGGCCCCATTTGAAGCATTGTATGGACGAAAGTGTCGCTCTCCAGTATGTTGGGACGAGGTGGGTGAAGCAACATTGTTGGGACCCGAGTTGGTACGTATGACTACGGAAAAGATCCAAATGATTCGACAACGTATACAAATGGCACAAGATCGACAAAAGAGTTATGCGAATCTTCATCGAAAGGACGTAGAATTTAGTGTTGGGGATCATGTATTGTTGCGTGTTGCCCCATGGAAGGGAGTTACAAGATTCGGGAAGAGAGGAAAGCTCAATCCACGATTTATTGGTCCATTTCAAATTCTTGACCGAGTAGGAAATGTAGCCTATAGACTCGCGTTACCTCCAAGTATGTCTCGTGTTCATAATGTTTTTCATATATCTGTGCTTCATAAATATATGAAAGACCCGAACCACGTCATTGAGTTAGAACCGGACGAGATAGCTGAAGATTTAACGTATGAGGAGGTACCTGTCAAGATCTTGGATAGGAAGGAGCATGTCCTACGCACGAAGGTAATACCACAAGTTAAAGTTTTGTGGAGAAGCCATGTTATAGAGGAAATGACCTGGGAGTTGGAAATGGAAATGAAAGCGAGGTATCCTCACCTTTTCGAAACACCAGGTACGTACGTCAATTTTGAGGACGAAATTTCATAAGGAGGGGAGGTTGTAAGACCCCACATAATTAATAAATGAAATTTAATTTCCTCTAATTATTATTTTGAAATAGTAAGGGTTGATATGATTAATATGGATTGTTATGGGTAAAATACGCAAATATTTCAAATAAGCAGGTGATTATAAAATATTTATTTGGTCGTGGAATATTCTTCTTTGTCGGGAATATTCGCATGCGGCCAAGCAAAATTTCGTGGGCCCCATAACTAAAAGCGATTGGATGAAGAAAACGACAAGTATAAGTTATTTAAAAATAACAGCGTAGTTGTTATCGTTAATACTGTTAAAATACTCGGTGGTTAAAACACAGTAGCACACGGTATTGCACCAATTATTGATTCTTACGTAAGAAGGCACTACTCAATAATTGTTATAGTAATTCTTCGCTCAAGATTTTATTTTATAAGCATTGCGTTGATATTTTATATTCTTTCAGTTGTTTCAATAATTGTCATTACACAACATTTTCCATTATCGAGATAATAATTCATATTATCTGAATAATATTATTGGATAACATTATTGGCAATGTCTAGAAAGTTACATCTAAGGAGAGGTTTGGTCACCTAATTGCGGCGCCCGAAGGAGAGATCTTTATTGGAAAGCCCTCTCTATCCCGGGAACTACTGCTTTTTTCAATATTGTGATTCTCGTAATATTATTTGTGAATAATTAATTATTGATTTATATGATGAGGAAAATATTGATTTTATGTGGATATGGATGGAGAAAATTTTAATGAGACAATTGTTGAAAATTAATATTTTATCTTTTTCTCGATAAAATAATTTATTTAAATATATTATTATATTTTAATAATATAATAATGATGATATTTTTACGATGAATGTGGGATATATGAGTATATGGGAGGATGAGTATTTTGTTACCAAAATATTTAAAACATGTCGGAGGACCCCATTTCTTGGCGAAATTTGATTATAACACGTAAAATCGTCTGTTTGTGGATTTTGGTCAATTTCTATTTGGAATTTGAAAACCTTTCTTCCAGTAAAGTTGTAGAGAATTGAATTTCCTATAAAAAGTAGCGAGATTTGAATTTTTCCGATAAAAGGGCTATTTATTGTGAATTATTGAAGTTAGGAGTTCAAATAATTGATTTTGAAAGTTTTAAATAATTATTTTATGAAAAACGTTTTTTTATTTTTCTAGAAGGTGGCATGTGGGAAATGCTAGGATCTGAATTCTAAAGTGGGCGTATGAATTTGATATATATATATATATATATATATATATTTTATTAAATTTCCTGCTTTGGTGTTCTAAGCATTTTCCTATAAATAGGGTGCTTAGGTTAGAATTGAAAATCACACCGTAAATCAAGTTTTTCTCTCTATATTATCGAGCGTATTCTTGTGAGTATTTTGAGTATACTTTGAGTATTGCTATACGGTGAAAGTTCAAGTTATAGCCTATATCCAGTATTCCAGTTAGAAGTATTGTCTTTCCGAGGTAAGGGATATTTTTTTTTTTCTTAATGGTATTATTTCTTCAATATCATTACGCTGAAATATTGATCTGAAGTTTTTATCAAATTTGAAACTTTTGGTGTCTGAGATTCTATTCACGTATACTGACCTTTATTCACGTATCGACCTTACACTTCATTCACGATCGACACTTATTCACGAATCAAGACTATTCATCAAAAAATGAAAATTTTACCTTTTTCGTCTAAAATATCTATTGTGGATACTAGCTTTGATTGTATCCATGTTTTGATCATTCTTGAATTTTACACCACTATGATGATTTTTGAGGTATTTTTGGACATGGATAAAACAAAGTACGGATTCTTAATCGTTAATCCTTGTCATTTTGTTTCACTGGATTCGTTCTTTAAAAATATTTTTCATCATCCTCAGTCTTAAATGATGATATTATTGAATATCTTTGGCTTGTAGTGCAAAGATGAATGATTTCTGATGAATATCTTTGGCTCGTAGTGCAAAGATGAACAGGTGTTTAGATGAACATGACCAACAGATGAATATCCTTGGCTTGTAGTGCAAGGATGAATATATGATTTAAGATGTGCATTGATTTATGTTACAGAGATAAAAATAATGATGATGGACTATTTAACTCATAGCTATTAGTAGATTTCATCCTCTACGTAACTCTTCTATGAATTAATATTTTTCGCTGCGAATATTGATTTAAAACTTCTTGTCTATTGTATTCTATTAGATATTTTTCCCTGTTGAAGACTAAAGATAATTTGCTGTATATTATCTTAGTCATAATATTCTTTACTGGGCTAGTTGAGCTCACCCTTTTCCTTTTTGTTCCATTTTTCTTCTCAGGAGGTGAAAATATAGGCGATTACAGAGTCGGGTATGGAATGAAGGTTCTAGAGAGAGTTGTTTAGTAGTCCTCACCATTTTTTGTAAAATAATGTATCAATAATTATGATGAGGATTTATTTGTATGTGGATATTGTCTAGATGGCAATATCTCAGATTTAAACTCACAGCTTCTTTGTTGTAATAATAAAGTTGTAGTTGTTTCTGTACCATGTATTAACAACTCAGAATGGGTGATGTATACCTGTTTTGGGGGTGTCACAAAGTACCACATACATGGTGAAATTCTGTTGTTATTTCATTCTTTATTATTACATTTGGAATATCCTCATCATGCGTTTTTACGCGAACACGTTCCGCCTTTATTATTACATTGGAATATCCTGTACATGCATTTTACGCTCGGACCGGTTCCGTTATTTATTATTCTCGTTGGAATAACTTTGCTCTACGAAGTACCGCATGCATGGTGATTTCTGTTGTTATTCTATTCTTTATTATTACATTTGAATATCCTGCTTGGTCGTATTACGCTTTGACACGGTTCCGTTATTTATTATTCTATTGGAATAACTTTGTCATAAGTAATCTTGCATGCATGGTGATTTCTTTTGTTATTCCATTCTCTATTATACTCAGTTGGTTAAAGTTTTGAATTCTATACTCCATGAAATTAGTGGAATATCCTTGATATTTGCGCTTCATCTAGTATCTTTCATGTAATCATGACCGTAATATTACAAATGATGTGGTAAAAGTCCTCATTGGCCTGTAGTGCATTGATGGACAGTTGTTGGCATGATCATGGCCATTAATGAATACACTAATATCTTTGGCCCGTAGTACATGGATAATTTGCGGTTGTGATACTAATGAATATCCTTGGCCGTAGTGCAGGGATGATGTGGATTATTAATTAAGCTGAGTCTCAGCGATAAAAGTGATGAAAAACCTTTTTAAATCATAAAAGATAGTAAATTTTATTCTCTACTTGACTCTTTTAATGGATTGCTTGTTCCGCTGCCGTTAAACTTGATGTCTATTATATTTTATCAGTTTAACATTGTTGAAGACTAATGATAATTTATTCTGCATTATCTTAGTCATAATATTTCTTACTGGGCTAGTTGAGCTCACCCCTTTCTTTCACTGTTCTCTTCAGGAAATGAGAACGTAGCCGGAACTAGTCGGGGAACGGAGTGACGGTCCAGATGATAGTATTAGTAGTCCTCACTATTCTATTAAATAGTGTGACAATAAATGTAATGAGGACTCCTTTGAGTATGGATATTGTCTAGATGACAATATTCTTATTAAAACTCTCAATTTATGTTTTGTCGTATTTTACACGACAGTTGTATTATTAAGTTGTATTTGTATTCTGTACCATGTATCTGGAGACTCAGAATAGGTGATGTATACCTATTTTGGGGGCGTCACAGTTGGTATCAAAGCTTAGGGATATGATCCCTGGCTAAGATGTGAGACAAGAACTAGGAGGGGAGAGACGAGAAATTTCTTCGCTAGTATGACCTACCTAAGTTTATTTGGTATTTAATTGGTCGATCAGAGTATATGGATAATATGTGATATGTTAATTAACCCTTATTTTGTGGAAGTATTTGAAAATGGCATCCGAGAATGTTGAGAACATCAATGGAGCACAGGAGACCGTTGAGTCTCCACAGATCAATAATCAGGACAATGTGCATCAGGAAGGCGACAATCCTCATACAAACAACAACACTGACCAAATGATGAATGATGGAATGTTCAGAGGCTTTCTGCAATTCATGCAACATCAGGCAAGAGAGACTCCTGTCCAAAATGAAGATGGAGACACTAGCAACTCTCGGACGGTCACCGCTAAACAGTTCAAGGAACTGGGACCATTGGAGTTTTTTGGAGAGCCAAAACCACTTAAGGCGGAGACATCTGCAAGATATTTGATGTCTTAGGATGCTCCGAGGAGCAAAAGGTTCCCTTTGCCACCTTCATGTTATGCGTCTGAGGCGATTCTTGGTGGGAATCTGTAAAACGTACTCAACCTGCCGCACTGAAGATGACTTGGGAGAAGTTCCAAGAATTGTTCAACGACAAGTACTTTCTTGAAAGTATTCGTCACATAAAAGAGGTAGAGTTCATAAGCTGGAGCAAAACAACATGACCGTGTCGTAGTATGAAGTCAAGTTTGCCGAGTTGTCCCGATTTGCGTCCCATTTGGTTGATAATGAGGAGAGAATGACGTGAATTTTTTTAAGAGGTTTGAAACCCGAGATACGTTAATATCTTATCTCTCATAAACTATGTTTGTATTCAGATGTTGTTAATAGGGCTCAGTTATTGGAGCGCGATAATGAGTTAACCCAACCAAAAGAGAGCGGTAAAGAAATGATAATACCAAAGGATAACTTGATCATTGAAGCGGTGACAATAAGCATGGAGGGAATCAATATGCTAGAAATGGTAACCACTTCTGTGGTAATCATGGCCAAAACAATAAGAATGGACATTTTAAGAAGAGGAGATTCAACAATGATGGAAAGACATCAGCACCAGCACCCGTGGTTAAGGAAGGGGAATGACCACCTATCATATGCTTCAAATGTGGAGGGGAGGGACACATCAGACCAAACTGCGCGATGCCATCCAAAGCATGCTACAATTGTGGAAGATAAGGTCACCTAGCCCGATTTTGTCGTGCAACAAAGTCAAGTCCAGCTGGGATGGAAGCTTCTAAGGGCGTCCCAGACAAGACAAAGTTGGTAGTTTAAGTGAGAGCGTTTATTGAGGAACCCGAACAAGGTTATTACGGGTAAATTAATCATAAATTCTTGCGAAGTCTATACCTTATTAGATACCGGTTCTACCCATTCTTTTATCTCTCTTGCTTGCGCTCAACGTTTAAATTTGACTCCTGAGAAATTAGACTTTGACTTATTTGTTAAAACTCCGTTAGGAGAAACCTTCGTTACCTCCACTGTTTATAAATCTTGTTTGATTCAAATTGACACTTTCACATTACTTGTCGATCTTATCTCTTTGAAAATACTTGCCCTTGATGTGATTTTAGGAATCAATTGGTTAACTACTCATCATGCTTTTCGTAAGGTTGTTAGCTTTCATATTTCTAACCAACCTATTATGCGAATTCAAGCAACCAAACAACTAAAGTCAATCATTATCATATCAAGTCATAAGTAAACAGCCCCGAACCTTTCGTTGGTGACTTCCTTGTGTGGAATGCACCTAAGCTAGACTTTCTGTAGCGAACGTCGTGAATGACGATGGCAAGTTGATAGGTATTAATGTGATGTGCTATCCAAGTCTTGGATGAGAGTCACAGTTTTGAATGATATTTCTATTACTAATAAATTTCCTGACGTATTCTCTGAAGACTTCCTAACCTAACCCTAGAGCGTGAAATTAAATTTTGTATTGACCTCAGTACAAAACACATTTCTTAAACCCTCAAATATTTCTTCAACCAAAATGAACGTAACATGCGCCAAAGACGTTGGCTCGAGCTGTTAAAGATTACGATTATACCATTCAATATCATCGTGGAAAAGCGAACGTGATAGCTGATGCGTTGGATAGAAGATCGTATGTGTTTACGAGTGCGATGTTGTTAACACAAAAACCCATTTTGTATAACTTACAAATAATGAAGATAGAGTTAAAGACTCTAGGGACCCACGTGAAGATAACGAATATATGAGTAGAATCGACTTTAATCGATAAAGTTAAAGTCGTTCAAGCTACATACTCAAAGCTGATGAATGTGAAGAAGAAGGTTCAAGAGGGCGTTATTCTAGAAGCAAGAATCGATGAGGAGAGGAAATCTCAACCCTTGATTTTATTGGCCCATTTGAAATCTTCGATCGAGTAGGAACTATGGCCTATAGACTCGTTTTACCGCCAAGTATGTCGCGTGTTCATAACGTTTTTCACGTATCGATGTTATGTAAATATGTGGATGACCCCAAATTGGCGAATATGATCCCTGGCTGAGATGTGAGACAAGAACTAGGAGGGGAGAGACAGGGAATTCCTTCACTAGTATGACCTACCTAAGTTTATTTGGTATTTAATTGGTTGATTAGAGTTTATGGATAATATGTGATATGTTAATTAACCCTTGTTTTGTGGCAGTATTTGAAAATAGCATCCGAGAATGTTGAGAACATCAATGGAGCACAGGAGATCGTTGAGTCTCCACAGATCAATAATCAGGACAATGTGTATCAGGAAGGTGACAATCCTCATTGCAAATAATAATATGAATAACTGTATCGTCTCAATTATTAATTTAATAATATATAAAATATTTACAATAATTAAATCAAATAACGTGAGATATTATGTAACAATTATTGTGGCAATAATTAAACAAAACTGAGTGACTTCTCACGTAAGCATCAATAATCTATACAGTGTGCTACTATGCAACCACGCATATTACTGTACTTTTATCACCGGGTATTTCAACAATTAACGGTAAAACATCTGCAGTTATTTTTATAAAAAGTTACTTCTGTCGTTTTCTAACTTCGACAATAATTCTGTTGTGGGGTCCACCAATGATTGCGTCGTTGTACTAATATTCCCTGTTAAAACGAATATTCTCTGACCAATCGAATATTTTATAACAACTTGCTTACTTTTCAAAATTTATAAATATTACCCACAACTATAACATTATATCAAATTCACACCATAATATTCAAAAAATATTTCGAGAAAATTAATCTTTATTCATAATATTTGGGGTCTTACAACCTCCCCTTCTTATGAAATTTCATCCTCGAAATTGGTGTACATACTTAGTATGTCGAACATGTGAGGATACCTTATTTTCATTTCAGATTCTAACTCTTGATGTATAACCTTTGAGCATAGAATATATTCCTTCTTATCTACGATTTTAACAGATATTTCCTCATACGTTAAATCTTCCCGCTATCTCGTCTAGTTCTAATTCAATAATGTGGTTCGGGTCATCCACATATTTACGTAACATCGATACATGAAAAACATTAAGAACACGCGACATACTTGGCGGTAAGGCGAGTCTATAGGCCACAGTTCCTACTCGATCGAGGATTTTAAATGGACCATTTAAATCGAGGGTTGAGATTTCCTCTCGTCATTGACTCTTGCTTCTAGAATAACGCCTTCTTGAACCTTCTTCTTCATATTCTTCAGCTCCAGGTGTGTAGCTTGAGCGGCTTTAACATTATCGATTAAAGTCGATTCTAATCGTATATTCGTTATCTTCACGTGGGTCCCTAGAGTCTTTAACTCTAACTCCATCATTTGTAAGTTATACGAAATGAGTTTTTGTGTTAACAACATCGTACTCATAAACGCATATGATATTTCTACTCAACGCGTCAGCTACTACGTTCGCTTTTCCAGGATGGTATTGAATGGTACGATCGTAATCTTCAACAGCTCGAGCCAACGTATTTGGCTCATGTTACGTTTATTCTAGGTGAAGAAAAATATTTGAGGGTTTTAGAAATGGGTTTTGTACTGGGTCAATACAAAATTCAATTTCACGCTCTGGGGTAGGCCCAGAAGTTCTTCGGGGAATACGTCAGGAAATTTATTAACAATAGAAATATTATTCAAAACTGTGACTCTCATCCAAGACTTGGATAGCATGTTACATTGATACCTATCAATTTGTCACCATTATTCATGGTGTCCCTTATGGAAAGTCTGGCTTCACTACATTCCACACAATGAAGTCACCAGCGAAAGGTTCGGGGCTCTTTACTTATGACTTGATATGACAGTGATTGACTTTAGTGGTTTGGTTGCTTGAATTCGCATAATAGGCTGGTTAGGAATATGAAAACTAACAACCTTACGAAAATAATCAATTTTAGCATGATGAATAGTTAACCCATCGATTCCTAAAATCACATCAAAGGCAAGTATTTTCAAAGAGATAAGATCGACAGGTAACATGAAAGTGTCGATTTGAATCAAACAAGATTTATAAACAGTGGAGGTAACGAAGGTTTCTCATAATAGAGTTTCAACCGATAAGTCAAAGTCTAATTTCTCCAAAGTAAAATTTAAACGTTAAGGGAAAGTAGGAGAAATAAAAGAATAGGTAGAATCGGTATCGAATAAGGTATAGACTTCGTAAGAGTTTATAATTAACTTACCCGTGATAACTTCGTTTGGGTTCCTCGACAAACGCTATCACTTAAACTACCGGCTTTGACTTGTCTGGGACATCCTTTGGCGTCACTATCCCACCTGGACTTGACTTCACTACACGACAAAATCGGGCTAAATGACCTTTCCTTCCGCAATTGAAACACACTTTGGGTTGCTGCTTATAGTTTGAACGGATGTATCCCTCCTGTTCGCATTTGAAACATATGACCGACGGTCGTTCTTCTTCCTTAACAACGGGTGATGGTGCCGGTGCCGACGTCTTTATGTCATTGTTGAACCTTCTTTTCTTGAAATTTCCACTTCTATTATCTTGGCCATGATTACCACTGAAGTGGTTACCATTCTTGGCATGATAATTTCCCCCACGATGGTTATCATTATTCCGATGGTCGTTTCTACCAATATGATTATTATCGTGTTGTTGGTCGTTACCTTTTGGTTGAGCTGACTCATTATCGCGCTCCACTAACTGAGCCCTATTCACAACATCTGAATATAAATAAAGTTTGTGAGAAATAAGGTATTGTTATATTTCGGGTTTCAAACCTCGCAAAAACATTCGCGTCATTCGTTCCTCATTATTGACCAAATGGGATGCAAACCGGGATAACTCGGCAAACTTAGCCTCGTGCTACGACACGGTCATATTATTTTGCTCCAGCTTGATGAATTCCACCTCTTTCATGTGACGAATACTTTTGGAAAAGGACTTGTCGTTGAATAATTCTCAGAACTTCTCCCAAGACATCTTGAGTGCATCAGGCTGGGTACGTTTTACATATTTCCACCAATGATTTGCTTCTTCACGCAACATAAAGGTGGCGAATGGAACATTTTGCTCCTCTGAGCATTCTAAGACATCAAATATCTTGGTGATCTGCTTTATCCATGTCTCTGCCTTAAGTGGTTCTGGCTTTCTAAAAAACTCTGGTGGTTCTAACTCCTTGAACTGCTTAAAGGTGACCAACCGTGAATTGCCAGTGTTTCCACCTGCATAATAAACATGAGTCTCTCTCGTTTGGTGTTGCATGAATTCTAAAAAACTCCTAATCATACCATCGTTCGTCATTTGATCAGTGCTATTATTTACGTGAGGATTATTGCCTTTTTGATGTACATTATCCTGGTTATTGATCGTTGGTGACTCAACGGTCTCATGTGCTCCATTGCTTACCTCAACATTTTTAAATGTCATTTTCAAACAATGCCACAAGACAAGGGTTAATGGATATGCAACATATTATCCCTATATTTCGACTGACCAATTAAATAACAATTCAACTTAGGTAGGTCATACTAGCGAAGGAATTACCCGTCTCTCCCCTCCTAGTTCAAGTCTTAAATCTCAGCCATGGATCATATCCCTAAGCTTTGATACCATTTGTGATGCCCCAAAAATAGGTATACATCACCCATTCTGAGTCGCCAAATACATGGTACAAAATAGAAATACAAACTTAAATATACAACATGAGTTATGAGTTTTAATACAAATATTTTCTTCTAGACAGTATTCAAACTTAAAATAAGTCCTCAATACATTTATTATCACACTATTACACAGAATAGTGAGGACTACTAATGCAAACATCTGGACTATCACTCTGTTCCCCGACTAGTCCTAGCTATATTCTCATTTCCTGAAGAGAACAATGAAAGAAAAGGGTGAGCTCAACTAGCCCAGTAAGAAATATTATGACTAAGATAATGCAGAATAAATTATCGTTAGCCTTCAACAGTGTTAAACTGATAAAATATAATAAACATCAAGTTTAACTACAGCGAAACAAGCAATCCATTAGAAGAGTCAAGTAGAGCATGAAATCTACTATCTTCTATGATTTAAAAGGGTTTTTCATAACTTTTATCGTTGAGACTCAACTTAATAAATAATCCACATCATCGAATCACCCATGCACTACAGCCAAGGATATTCATTAGTATCACAACCACAAATTATCCATGCACTATGGGCTAAAGATATTTGTGTTTTCATCAATGGCCATGATCATGCCAACAACTGTCCATCAATGCACTACAGGCCAATGAGGACTTTTACCACATCATTTGTAACATTACGATCATGATTATACCAAATAATCCCTGATCATAATCATAGCAAGTCCATTTATGTCCTACGGGCCACAGATGACTTCATAATAATATAAGCATCAGGATGATGATAATGATATAAGAATTCAATTAAAAGAAAGCAAAGGATAAATATTAAAGATTTATAATTTAATTTATCCAGAATTAAATAATGTCCAAATTGTCAATATGATATTGCTTTGTGGAGTAAAATTCAAGAATAATACTGTATCAAAAATGGTTTAAACCGAAAAGAAATTAATTTTTATAATGAATAGTGCCCCGGGTGAATAGTACCAGAGTGAATAGTACCCTGTGAATAGTAATTCGAGAATAGTACCCCGTGATTAGTACTCCGGCATGAAAAAGTTAAAATTTATCAAGAATATTTAGAATAATATTTCTATGAAAAGATACTGGATGAAACGTAAATTTTAAGGATATTCTACTAATTTCATGGAGTATAGAAGCCAAAACTTTAACAAAATGAGTAGAAAATTCAGAATCTGAAACGAAATAATATTACTTACATACTACAGAGTATGGAAGAAAATATTATTTCATACGAATATTGAACAAAAATAACATCCCTTACAACTGTTGAACGAAAATAATATTCCTTACGAATATTAAATGAATATAATATTCCTTACGAATATTAAATGAATATAATATTCCTTACGAATATTAAATGAAGATAATATTTCTTGCGAATATTGAATGAAATAAATTTCTTACGAATACGAAAAATAATATCGTAAGCGAATATAAAATAATAATACCCCTTACCTCAAAAATAAGAGTATTCCAACTGGTATAGTGGGAATATTCTTGAAGAAAACTTTCACTATTTTCTATACTCAAAGCTTCCTAAAACTCGAAAGAAATACGCTCAATATTATAGAAGAAGAATTCTATGATTCTGGTGTGATTTTCAATAACTAAGCATCTTATTTATAGGAGAATGGAAAAAATACTATTTGAAAATAAAAGTCACAGACGATAACGACAAATACCTTGATTCACTTGGTATATTTAATTAATTTTTTTTCTAAAAATTTATTTTTACTATTCATTCTTGTGTTGAATAAAATATTTTAATAAAATAAAAACTTTAAATAAAATATAATATATTCTATTTATAATCAAATAAAACAAAACTTATAATATATATATATATATATGTATATATACTGACTTTGTTTATATATATATATTAATGCCCTTTTTTGCCATGCCATTCCTTTTCTTTTTTCCATGTCATTCCATGCCACACGTGACAAATTATTCCTCCCCCCACATTTCATTTTTCTTCCAGTGGGCCCCACATGTGGCCCCACCTTTATTATATAAAAAATACTGAATAACTTTCTACCGATTATTTTGAAAAATGGGTAAATGGGGGTCCATAAAATAAGCAACATTTACATCAAATACTTCGTAAAAATCCCCTCAATATTTTTAAGAACATTTATTCATTATTATTATAACTTGCAATATTAACAACCTAATCGTTCCCAAGAATGAATGGGCTTTCCAATAAGGATTTCTCCATATTGACGTGTAATTAGGTGACCAAACCTCTCCTCGACAGAACTTTCTAGACATCGTCAATATTACAAATAATAATATGAATAACTGTATTATCTCAATTATTGATTTAATAATATATAAAATATTGACAATAATTGAATCAAATAACGTGAGATATTATGCAACAATTACTGTGGCAATAATTGAACAAAACTGAGTGACTTCTCACGTAAGCATCAATAATCAATCTTGTGTGCTACTATGCAACCACGCGTATTACTGTACTTTTATCACCGGGTATTTCAACAGTTAACGATAAAACTTCTGCTGTTATTTTCATAAAAAGTTACTTCTGTTGTTTTATAACTTCGACAGTAATTCCGTTGTGGGGTCCACCAATGATTGCGCCGTTGTATGAATATTCCCTGTTAAAATGAATATTCCCCGACCAATTGAATATTTTATAACAACTTGCTTACTTTGGAAAATTTATAAATATTACCCACAACTATAACATTATATCAAATTCATACCATAATATTCAAAAAATATTTCGAGAAAATTAATCTTTATTCATAAAATTTGGGGTCTTACACAAGTGGTCCCATGGGAGGAATTATGTTACCAACACATGGTTGAACCAAAGAATGCATGTACTGGTTTTTGAAAAACAAGGGAAAGTAAAGGCAAGCTTCTCAGTTTTCAATGCCTAACATATCAATTCACAATTGGTGAGGCCCACCATTTGGAACAAGTTTTGCAGGCAACATTTTCCGCCCACCATAACTTTTATCAATCAATCACACACACACACACATATATATATATATATATATAATACTATATTTAAATAATTATAATATATTTAAATGAATATTTTATCGGAGAAATAATTATAATTCCACAGTAAATATGTTAAACTTTCAACAATTATTTCATGCTAAAAATTCCTTCATTTAAATAAAAATTGAACCAATATCCACCACATAATAATTAATATTATAAGCTCACAATATCAACTGTGAGACCCCGAATTTTATGAAATAAAAGTATTTAATTTTTTTATTTTAGTAAATGGTTAAATTGATAAAAGTTTAAAGTTAAGGGTGACATTTGAAATTTTTTCAAAGTAATGATGAAGTTTTGAACGTAATAAAACAGAAACTTTTTTTTATATAAAACAGAATACCTTATTAAAGTTATTCTATAAATAGAATATATTATATTCTATTATGCATAGTATTTTGCATAGTAAAATCTTTTTATATAAAACAGAAAACTTTATTAAAGTTATTTTATAAATAGAATATATTATATTTTATTGTGCATAGTATTTGCATAGTGCCTGCATAGTGTTTGCATAGTAAAAATCTTTTTATATAAAATAGAATATATTTTATTTTATTTAAAAGATTTTGCTTTAAATATGGACCGTCAAATTAAAGTAAATCAATCTGGACCGTTCATAGGATTGGTTACTATGCAGTCCATTTTCCTATAAATAGGAAGTTTAGTTAGAATTAAAATCACACCAGAATTTCAGAGAATTCTCCTTTTATAATCTTGAGCGTATTTCCTTAAGAGTTTTAAGAAAGCTTTGAGCGTAGTATAAGTTTCCTTCGAGTATATCATCGCCCTACTAGTCGGAATACTCTTCTTTGAAAGGTAAAGGGATATTGTTATAGTAAGGGATATTATTCTTTTATATTCATGAAGAGAACTGTTGTTATTCCATTTCTTATTATTCTGTTGGAATAACCTGTATACGCGGATTACCGTATACCTGGTGAAAGTCTGTTGTTATTCAATTCTTTATTATTCTGTCTTTATTATTATATTGGAATAACCTATCTATGCGAAGTACTGCATACATGGTGAAATTCTTTTATTATTCCATTCTTTATTATACTGTTGGTTATTGGTTTTACAGTTGTATATCTTTGGCCTGTAGTGCCAAGATGATATGTTGTTGAATATCTTTGGCCTGTAGTGCAAATAAGATCTATTGTTTGATAGCTTTAACCCGTAATGCGAAGATGGACAGGTGTATGACATGATCATTACCACTAGTGATACTAACGAATATCCTTGGCACGTAGTGCGGGGATGATTCGATGATGTGGATTATTTATTTAGCTGAGTCTCAGCGATTGGTTTTATAGTTGAATATCTTTGGCACGTAGTGCAAAGGTAGACAACTGATTGGTATGATCATTGTTATTACATTTAAATATCTTTAGCCTTTGGGGTAAGGATATTGAGTAAATGTTCTTTTAATCTGTTGTGGCAAGGAGAAACTGTTTATTTACATGATTGTAAATATGAATTGTGAACTTAATTATAATCTTTAGTGGTTCATGTGAAGACAGGTGATGAAAGTTTTCTTTGTTTTGGGTACAACGAAGAACTGTTGATGAGTATTACAGGAATGAAATATTAACGATGGACTTTTAATTTGGAGGAGATAGTAGACATTATGTTCTACTTGACTCTTCTAATGGATTGTTGATTCCGCTGCAATTATGGTTGAAAAGTTTTATTATCTACCATATGTTCTAAATCTCTGATTTATTATTGATGAAATCTATTGATAATGTAGTTATCTTTAGTTATGATATTCTTTACTGGGCTAGTTGTGCTCACCCTTTTGCTTCACAATTCCTTTCAGGTAATAAGAGTGTAGCTGGGTCGAGCGGGGATAACAGGGAAATAGTGTGATGGTCCGAGACTGTCGAAGTTCTCAATACATTATAAAACGGCATGACATACAAAAGATAATTGTATTGAGGACCTAAGATGTGTGTGTCGTATTTTATACGTCACTTAATAATTGATTTTGGCGAACAACAATAGGGTGAAGTGAACCCGACTTTGGAAGCGTTATTTGTTGCTGTATTGTATATGGCATTGTAATTATTTGAGTTTGATATCACATACTATGAGACAATATTGTATTAAAACTCACGATTAATCTAATGGTAAGTTTCTATCTGACAGCTTCAACAACAGATATAAATGAAGTTTGTATTTGATTTTTATAATGTGATATCTGGCGACTCAAGATGGGTTTGGTGTGTGACGTCCCCAAAATAGGTATACAACACCCATTCTCGAGTGCCAAATACATGGTACATACATAAAGCAAACTACAACTTCATATAATACAAATGTAAGTGTGAAATCTGACAATACATACTGTGAGTTTAAATACAAATATTGTCTTCTAGACAATATCCACACGCAAATAAGTCCTCATTACAATTATTCAAACACTATTTTATAGAAATAGTGAGGACTGCTAAAACATCTTCCTAGAACCATCACTCCATACCCCGACTCGATCTTGCTATGTTCTCACCTCCTGAGAAGAAAAATGGAACAAAAAGGAAAGGGTGAGCTCAACTAGCCCAGTAAAGAATATTATGACTAAGATAATATACAACAAATTATCGTTAGTCTTCAAAAGGGAAAAATCTGATAAAATATAATAGACAACAAGTTTTAGATCAACAAATGCAGCGGAACAGCAATCCATTAGAAGAGTCACGTAGAGAATGAATTCTACTGTCTTCTAAGATTTAAAAGTCCATCATCAATATTTCATCCATGTAACAACAATCAATATACATCTTTAATCATCTTTGCACTACAGGCCAAAGATATTCATTTGTATCACCAGTTGGTCATGTTCATCTCAACACTTGTTCATCTTTGCACTACGGGCCAAAGAGATTCATCAGTTTAATCATTCATCTTTGCACTACAGGCCAAAGATATTCATCAAGTATCACCATTAGGTACCGAGGATGATGAAAAATATTTTTTTAGAACGAATCCAGTGAGATAGAAGGACAAATATTAGGAATTCATTTAATAGTTTATCCAAGATCAATAATACTTCATAATAAACGATTTTGAAGCAGAACTCAAAAATAACGATCAAAACATGGATACAATCAAAGATAGTAGACAAAATAGACATCTTGGACAAAAAGGAAAATTTTTATTTTTCTAATTGAATAATTATAAATATTAAGTGATTAATGAATAGTGTCAGATATCGTGAATAGTCTTGTATCGTGAATAGTAACCACGACACAACAAGTTTCAAATTTGATAAAGAGTTCAACCAATATTTTGGAATAATGATATTGAAGAAAATAATATCATTTGTGAAAGAAATAACATCCATTACCTCAAAATAACAAGTATTACATTTGAATTTCGGTATAGTCTTGTGAAACTACTTAGTATAGCAACACTCAAAGTATACTCACAAGAATACGCTCGATAATATAGAGAGAGAAAGAGAGAAAACTTGTTTCTGGTGTGATTTTCAATTCTAACTTAGCCCTCTATTTATAGAAAAATGCTAGAACGCCAAAGGAGACTAAATTAATAAATTAATATTATTTATTTTCAAAATTCATACGCATGCTTTGTACTACCAAGACCAGCCACCTTTGAAAGAAATTTCCAGCAGCCGATGTGTTCAAACAAGAGTGGGTCCCACCCAAAAATTAATAAAAATCATTTTATTTTTTGAAACTTCAACAATTCATAGAAAATAGACCGTTTATCAGAAAAATATGAATTTTATGTCCATTCTGCCTGAAATCGAATTCTCTACAACTTTGTAAAAGAAAGCTTTTCCAAATTCTCAACAGAAAATATCTGAAATCCACAAACGGATGATTTTTAATACTTCCCTTCCGACAAAATACTGATAAAACATCTCATCATTAACTCCTTCAATCATAACCACATAAAATAAATAAATCCATCATTTATATCAAATAAATATTTCATTATCATATAAATCAATAATTAATTATTCATAAATAATATTACGAATCACAATTATGATGACCAGGTAGTTCCTGGAAAGAGGGGCTTTCGAATAAGGATTTCTCCTTCTTGGCCGCAATTAGGTGACCAAACCTCTCCTTAGACGCGAACTTTCTAGACATTGCCAATAATGTTATCGATAATATTATTCAAATAATATGAATTATTGATCCGATAATGGAAAATCTTGTCTTGATGACAATTATTGAAATAATAATAATATAAATATCAACGCAAACAATTATTGAATCAATAAAATAAAATAATGAACGATAATTCTTCAAATAATTATTGAGTAGTGTCTTCTTACGTCACGAATCAATAATTTAACAATATTGTGCAATCTGCGCGTACTCTTTAAGTGCAACCACGCATATTCGTATTTTAACCACTAGGTAACCCAACGGAGGTTAATTCAGAATAATTTACGCCGTTATTTATAAAACTCAATCTTTGTTGTTTTCTTTCATCCAACCGTTTTCCGTTATGGGGCCCACAAATGGTTGCTGCCATGGCGTCATTATCTAATATTCCCCAATAGAAAGAATATTCCACGACCAAACGAATATTCCCTGACAAAAATGAATATTTTAATAACCACTTGTTTATTTTGCAAAAATTGCACATTTCACCCATAACCAAAGCATTATATCAAATTACCACCTTATTAATCAAGAATAATAATTAGAGGAAATTCGATTTTATTTATAAAAAGTTGGGGTCTTACGGGGTGGACCTGTTTTGGGGGCGTCACAATTGGTATCAGAGCTTAGGGATATGGTCGCTGGCAGAGATAAGAGTCTAGAACTGGGAGGGGAGAGACGAGTTATATACTTCGCTAGGGTGTGACTTACCTAAGCTGAAATTGTTTACTTGATAAGTTGATAAATTGTGATGTGTCAATTAACCTTTGTTTTGAAGGTATATTTTAGAATGATATCTGAAATATAGGAGATAAGCGATGGGAGAATTATGATACAGAGGAAATAACCGGGAAGGTACAATCCGAAAAGAACGCAAGGTATTCTCATCTCTTCTAATATCAGGTACGTACGTAAATTTCGAGGGCGAAATTTCATAAGTATGGGAGATTGTGAGACCCCGAATTTTATGAAATAAAAGTATTTAATTTTTCTATTTTAGTAAATGGTTAAATTGATAAAAGTTTAAAGTTTAGGGTGACATTTAAAAAAATTTCAAAGTGAGTGATGATGAAGTTTTGTTTTATTCGTATTATTAACGTAATAAAATAGAAACATCTTTTTATATAAAACAGAATACTTTATTATAGTTATTCTATAAATAGAATATATTATATTCTATTATGCATAGTATTTTGTATAGTAAAATCTTTTTATATAAAAGCAAAAAACTTTATTAAAGTTATTCTATAAATAAAATATATTATATTTTATTATGCATGCATATATTTGCATAGTGCTGCATAGTGTTTGCATAGTAAAATCTTTTTATATAAAATAGAATATATTATATTTTATTTAAAAGATTTTTGCTTTAAATATGGACCGTCAGTTAAAGTAAAACAATCTGACCGCTTCATAGGATTGGTTCTTATACGATCCATTTTCCTATAAATAGGAAGCTTAGTTAGAATTGAAATCACACCAGAAGTTCAGAGAATTCTCCTTCTATAATCTTGAGCGTATTTCCTTAAGAGTTTTAAGAAAGCTTTGAGCGTAGTATAAGTTTCCTTCGAGTATATCCTCGCCCTACTAGTTGGAATACTCTTCTTTGAAAGGTAAAGGGATATTGTTAAAGTAAGGGATATTATTCTTTTATATTCATGAAGAGAACTGTTGTTATTCCATTTCTTATTATTCTGTTGGAATAACCTGTATACGCGGATTACCGTATACTTGGTGAAGTTTGTTGTTATTCAATTCTTTATTATTCTGTCTTTATTATTATATTGGAATAACCTGTCTATGCGAAGTACTGCAAATATGGTGAAATTCTTTTATTATTCCATTCTTTATTATACTGTTGGTTATTGGTTTTACAGTTGTATATCTT
Source organism: Panax ginseng (assembly GCA_020205605.1). Lineage (NCBI taxonomy): Eukaryota > Viridiplantae > Streptophyta > Magnoliopsida > Apiales > Araliaceae > Panax > Panax ginseng. The sequence continues at coordinate 18,571,704 of CM035134.1, forward strand.
TGGCTTGTAGTGCCAAGATGATATGTTGTTGAATATCTTTGGCCTGTAGTGCAAAGAAGATCTGTTGTTTGATAGCTTTGACTCGTAATGCGAAGATGGACAAGTGTATGACATGATCATTACCACTAGTGATACTAACGAATATCCTTGGCACGTAGTGTGGGGATGATTCGATGATGTGGATTATTTATTTAGCTGAGTCTCAGCGATTGGTTTTATAGTTGAATATCTTTGGCACGTAGTGCAAAGGTAGACAACTGATTGGTATGATCATTGTTATTACATTTGAATATCTTTAGCCTTTGGGGTAAGGATATTGAGTAAACGTTCTTTTAATCTTTTGTGGCAAGGAGAAACTATTTATTTACATGATTGTAAATATGAATTGTGAACTTAATTATAATCTTTAGTGGTTCAGGTGAAGACAGGTGATGAAAGTTTTCTTTGTCTTGGGTACAACAAAGAACTATTGATGAGTATTACACGAATGAAATATTAACGATGGACTTTTAATTTGGAGGAGATAGTAGACATTATGTTCTACTTGACTCTTCTAATGGATTGTTGATTCCGCTGCAATTATGGTTGAAAAGTTTTATTATCTACCATATGTTTTAAATCTCTAATTTATTATTGATGAAAGCTATTGATAATGTAGTTATCTTTAGTTATGATATTCTTTACTGGGCTAGTTGTGCTCACCCTTTTGCTTCATAATTCCTTTCAGGTAATAAGAGTGTAGCTGGGTCGAGCGGGGATAACAGGGAAATAGTGGGATGGTCCTAGACCGTCAAAGTTCTCAATGCATTATAAAATGACATGACATACAACAGATAATTGTATTGAGGACCTAAGATGTGTGTGTCATATTTTATACATCACTTAATAATTGATTTTGGCAAACAACAATAGGGTAAAGTGAACCCGACTTTGGAAGCGTTATTTGTTGCTGTATTATATATGGCATTGTAATAATTTGAGTTTGGATACTGTCTACGAGACAATATTGTATTAAAACTCACAATTAATCTAATACGTATTCTATACTGACAGTTCAACAGTTGTATAAATGAAGTTTGTTTTTGATTTTTATAATGTGATATCTGGCGACTCAAGATGGGTCTGGTGGACCTGTTTTGGGGGCGTCACATCAACAACCAGATCATTCCCAGGAAAGAGGGGGCTTTCCGATAAGGATTTATCCTTATTGGCGCGCAATTAGATGACCAAACCCCTTTTCTCGACAGAATTTTCTAGACATTATCAATAATACTAACTAATAATATGAATAATTGTGTCGCATTAATTATTAATTTAATAATGTAAAATACTGTGCAGATGATACTGTGACAATAATTAAATCAATAATATAAGAAATTGTGCAATAATTATTGAATAAAACTGAGTGACTTTTCACGTAAGCATCAATAATCAAAGATAATGTATAATACCATGTGCTACTATGCAACCACGCATATTACTATACTTTTATCACCGAGTATTTCAACAGTTAACGGTAAAACATTCATTGTTATTTTTATAAAAATATATTTCTGTCATTTTCTAACTCCAACAATAATTCCGTTATGGGGTCCACCAATGATTGTTCAGTCATACGAATATTCCCTGATAAAACGAATATTCCCCGACCAATCGAATATTTTATAACAACTTGCTTACTTTGCAAAATTTGTAAATATTACCCATAACTATAACATTATATCAAATCCACGCCATAATATTCAAAAATAATATTTAGAGAAAAATTAATCTTTATTCATAAAAGTTGGGGTCTTACAACACTGCTCAACAAATGAGTTGGCATAAAACAAGGAATGTCGTGCCTGGTCAGCTGACTCACCTAGCTGATGGAGATGAATGGAAGAATTTTGATGCCAATATTCCATAATTTGCCCACGAAGTTAGGAATGCCAGGCTTGACATGGCTACAGATGGCTTCTTTCCATTTAATAATTTTAGTCTGCCTTACTCTGTTTGGCTAGTGATTATGCTAGCTTACAATCTTCCACTTTCAATGTGCTTAAGGGATCCGTATCTTTTCTTGACTTTATTTATACCAGGGGATAAGATTCCTACAAAAGACATTAATGTGTACCTTAGGTCGTTAGTCGATGAACTTAAAATGCTGTGGAAAACAGGTGTTCAGACTTTTGATAAATCTGTCGGGCAGAATTTTATGATGAAGGCAGCCTTGTTGTGGACTATCACTGACTTTCCGACACTTCGGATGGTTAGTGGTTGGTAAAATCATGGTAAGTTGTCAGGTCCAGTCTGTATGGGGGATGTGCAAGTAAGTTAACTACGTCATGGGTGAAAAACTAGTTTCTTTGGAACTGCTCATAGATTCTTGCCTGTTGAGCACAGTTATAAAAAGATGTCTACACAGTTCAATAGAAAAACAGAGAAGAAGGGGATTGTTGGTCGCTTATCGGGCAGCGATGTATTGGGTTAGCTAAATGATATGACATTTCCACAGCCTGGAAAGGAGCATGGTAAGTTGATAACAATAGGATATGGGAAAAGTCATAACTAGACACACTTGCTGATTTGGTTTGAGTTGCCATATTGGGTCACACTAGCACTTCGTCATTGTATAGATGTCATGCATATAGAAAATAATGTATTCGAGAAATTGTTTTACACTGTACTAGATATGAGTGGCAAAATAAAATCAATGATAAAACACGTAAATACTTGGAGGAAATGAATATCAGGTGGGAATTGTGGCTCCGACCTAATAATTCAAAACCAAAAGCTCCATTTTGTCTTACCAAGCAACATGTTAAAAACATTTGCAAGTGGCTTACTGCATTAAAGCTCCCAGATGGATATTCGGCTAACATATCTCGTTGTATTAATGTTGAGCAGTTGAAAATTATTGGGTTCAAAAGTCACGACTGTCATGTATTCATGCAAAAGTTGATGCCGATTACATTTCGTGAGGTGTTACCGAGGAATATTAATGATACCTTTACCGCACTTTCAAATTTCTTTCGAGATATTTGCTCAACTGTTATAAGGTATAGTGATGTGGAGTAGATGGAGAAAATCGTAGTGTTAATAATGTGCAAGCTCAAAATGATCTTACCACCGGGGTTCTTTAACTCGATAGAGCATTTGCCTATTCATTTGCCATATGAACTTAAGCTTGGAGGACCGATGCAATATCGATGGATGTATCTGATGAGTAGGTTTTTAACCTATAATTTGAGCTTATTTAGCTTGGTTTGTTGTTAGTTTTTGAGTATATTATGTAACTTTTGATGGGTTTTTGTGTTGTTTACAAGTTAATGAGGTGAAGGCGTACAAGAGTTTACATTTGAAGAAATCACAAGAATTTTTACATTACAGACTTTGGCCTTGAGCGCACCATGAATATATAGAAGGCACGGTAGCAGGCGCCTTTGCGAGGAGTACACATTAATGGGGCAACGCGGGCCGCGCTGAAGGAAGGAAGGACACGACGCGGGGCATGTCGGTCGAACGGGTCAGATGCAAAATTTTGTTTCTTATACATGAAGTTGAGTTTTAATTGGAATGATAATTTCTTTATGTAATAAGGTCAGGATAAGAGTGTAACAAGGAAGTTATTTCTTAGTAATTGGCGTTTTTGGGACTATAACTTGTTGGGTGTGAAAAGAAGTTTGATTTTGATTCAAATTCTCATGAGGCTTGGATCGGATGACTTTGATATGGATTGGGATTGGATTTGGTTCAGCTATTTGAAATAACTTATGCCAATTAGAAGACAAGTAAGTAAGAAATAATCAATTACACTGTAAGGAGCCCTAATTTTCAGAGAAGAACATTGGAGGAAAACAAGGAAGATCAAGATCACGAAGACTATAGAATTGAGGGCGAAGAAGGGTGGTTTTGTAACTATTCTATTTCTTTACTTTGAATTTTGTAATTGGGATGATGAATTCTTTACTTATTTCAGTATTTAAATCATTTATGATGAACTAAATAACTTTTTAGGCTTATAATGGATCTTTAATGTTGAACAATGATTGTCATGCCATAATTTTAGTTTAATACAACTATCAATTCAGTTTATGTATTGTGATTTGTACTTTAATTTATGAATTGCTTGATCACCAATTCTATGTGGATTTATATGGACTCGAGCGATGATGTATGAATCTAGACTTAATCACTTTAACATGTGTTCTTGAATTCTGTGTTTTAATGGAATCTTGATTAATGTTTAGGATAGAGATATACCTAACATCGCATGTAATCGGGTAAAGAACTTGTAATTTAAACCTTCTTTGATTTTAATTCACATAGAGATATAGTGAATTAGTTAATTTGGGTGTTTGGCTTAAATCTATCAAATTTGTGGATTTAAGTTAATATGGTGTTAGTGCATCGAGGGATGGCTAATTCTACTTGAGTGTTCTTGATTAATAAACTAAGATAGTGAATTAAACTGGAATAGGGAGTGATAATCAGATCGTGAGACTTAAAGTGAAGTTGTAAGCCTAATTCTCCATTATTTGCTTGAAATTTACGGTTACTTAGTGTATTGATTGGTTTGGATTTTTAGTTTTTAGTTTTTATTAATTATAATCATTAATTTGAATAGTTTAATAAAATTGGGTTAATATAGAACTGGTAATTGTTGGATTTAATTTCATACTGGTCTATGTGGAATGATTCTGTTCTTACTATTATATTACTTGTTGACCACGTGCACTTGCGTGTATAGAATATATAGATTTTACCCAATAGTATCTTTTTGAGAGGTAATATCACCTACATTGTGAAATATTCATCATCTTTATAATTAATTTATTCGATACTGTCATATTTCAGGTATATTCATCGATTAAAGCAGAAAGTTAAAAATAAAGCTTGTGTAAAGGTTTTTATTGCTGAACGCTATACGGTGGAAGAGCTTGTTAACTTCTGCTCATTGTACTTTGACGATGTATTCGCAACGAAGTACAACCATTTAAGTCAGAATGAGGTCGTCGATTTGTCTGGTTGTGTTGATGAGTTGACTGTATTTACGTATCCGGCTAAACCATTTGGACATGAGACGAAGACTTACCTAACCGATAAAGATTTGAAGATTGTATCTACATACGTGCTTCTAAATATGTTAAGTATTGTCGTACATCAAGTATGTATTATTATAAGTTGAAGCTTTAATATCTAACGTTAATCAATAATTAAATAATATTATATTATTGTATGCAGTTCATTTAAAGCGAAAACGCATGCTTTTAACCTGGGATTGACTACAACACAGATGGAAGCATTCACTAATGAAAATTTCCAACAGTGCTTTAAGAGAATGGTCGAAGAAGAAAATGCTTCTGAGCATTTTATTGGTGTCATTTTAGGCCCGTACAAACTTATTAGTTCATTTCCAAGCTGCATCATTAATGGGTATAGATTCAAGGTTGATGACTTGAATGAAATGACATCAGTCAACTCTGGCGTGGTTGCGTTGGGAAGTTGTTACAAGGATTCTGAGTTCAATTACTATGGACGATTAGAGGAAGTTGTTGTGCTCAATTATCTCGGGGGTAAAAAGGTTGTTACATTTAAGTGTCGCTGGTTTGATACTGCAAAGGGAGTTAAAGTTTATCGTAATAGAATTGTCATAATAGATATAAACTCGAAGTTACAGTCTGATGACGTATTTGTGTTAGCCAGCCAAGCAACTCAAGTGTACTATGCCCCTAATGTTGTAAATTATAGAACCCCCTGGTATACAGTTGTCACAACGAAGACTCAGAAAATTGATGGTACTAATCTATCTAGAACGAATGACCAGTTGTAAGAATAAGTTAGCAATCCCAGTCACGTATTGCTATATGATGACGATGTCGTGGGGGTTGATGTCGTTGACGTACCTGATGTTGACGAAGTGGAGGAAGATGTGGTTGTCAGTCCGTATGTTGTCGTAGAAGATGATAGTGAGGAATAAATTAATACTCAAGAGGAATAAAAAGAATCGGAGGATGAAAATGATTTTGATTCTGACGGGTTTCATGACGTACTACTTCTTAACTAATTGGTGTTTTGTAAATAAATTACTACTAAAAATAATAATTAGAATAAATTAACTGAAATTTAATGTCATTTATGTCTATTATTTCTATAGTACAGCTATGCCTAGACATAGTGGTGGAGGTGGCCGCGGTGGCGGTCGTACATGATTAGGTGACAGCTCCCAGGGCAGGTCGTCTTCATCAAGTAGTGAGTTAATTTCGTTTAACCTAATAACACTTATTTACATATTTTTTTAATAAAAACGCCCATTTACTATTTTTTGACAATGTCATAACTATATTATACATATAGATGCTAGACGTCGGCGTCAGCGAGGGCCTAACCTCGGTCGATTAGGTTGTCCGCCAGTAGTTCGTGACACGGTTCGTGTTGAAGTTGGCTCGTCGGTGTAGGTTTCAACTATAATATATTTTGTCCAATTAAAATGATATTATTATGTGATTAATAAATTAAAATAATTCATTTAAATTTTGTATTCTAGTATTATGGATGTTGTCGTTAAGACAACCATACACGCCATATGGCTGGAGCATCTCCCGACTGGCTGCATGCAATTTAGCCACTACGTGCGGTATGATACCGACTTTATGGTGATAGTGTTGCTCGATTTTCACGTAAGTTGTCTAATTACATATATTAGATCAAAAATTTAGTCCTAGTTATTTACATATTGTTGAAATAATTAGTGATACGTACGTTATGTCCGTTTGATAGAGGTATTATTATAGATATAAAAGTAAATGATAGTGATGCATGACGGTGATCTTTGTTATTATTGCACACATTTTGAAGAACTATCTTTGGTTGGTTATCGAGACGCCTTGATGACGAAGCGAATGAATGGCAATGATGAATAGCCCAAGACTACTATACAAGATCATCAGCCACCGACAGTATCAAATGCATCATGGGCTGCCATGTGTACATACTGGGATGATGCTGCCTTGAAGACCAAGTCTGAGGAGATGAAAAAGAATCGAGGCCGGCTACGGATTGTATATACTTTTGGCTCGCAGTCGTTTTAGGAGGTTAAGTAGGTATGTATTTATATTTAGTTTAGTTTAATTTTAAATTGCATCTATAGTAAAGTAAGGTGATATTAATTAATATATGATTTAGGCAATGTGGAGTAGCTTGGGTCGACCTCCTACTATGATGTAGTTTTGGGATAGAGTCCATACGCCGAAGGATTCAACTTTGGGGTCGACGATGTCTCCCGCAACATTAGCTATACGGGTATTATATTTACTACAATGATTATAATTTAGGATCATATTACGTAATTAATATGATGATATCAAGTTAACTCGCATGTAAATATATTAAATTATAGGACCGATTTGAGAAGCTCTGGGACATGTGTGTAGTTGAGTTGCAGGATGCTAGGGGCGATCCTAAGACGTTAGATTCTACTATCCCTCCGCCTGAGATTAGTTTATCTCAAGATGAGGAGATGGCTCTTTGGGTTGTGTCTCAGGATCCTCCTAGTGGCACTACCTACTGGCCAGATGATTGAGTCTTTGCTGATTCTTGAGGATACCATTATATATACTACACCGGAGGTATAATATTTTAGTATAGATTTCTCGTTCATGAATAAAGGGATTTTGATTATAATTGATATGATATGTATTTTTGAACGCACTACCCAGCATCTGCGTTCGAGAGCCCTCGTGGGACCATCACATACGAGCGCTGGCTTAGACGACGCTATGTTCTAGAGGGTTATAACGGTGGTGTCGGAGTGGTATGGTACGGATCCTTTATTCCGTCATCAAGACATGCCCAGCCATGCTCGCCTCCATCAACTTGCTCAATACATCACAGCTGGTGCCACCGCCGAGAGTACGAGTATCCCTTCGGAGCAGTTCACCGCGATACGCGACACGGTGGTCCGGATGGTGGTTACCTTACTCTTGGTCGCTTTTGGGCCGCTGTTGAGTCAACCCTCGACTACTCAGGTATACTATTCATTTTAAATTTCCTTGTTCTGCATGTTATTTAGTTTTCATTTATTTTCATCTTTAATTATATTATATATATGGACTAATAAGTTATATTTTTAATTGTATCAAAAGGGTGTTCATTCTGATCATGAGCAGATGGATAACGTCGATGAATATTTTCATACGCTAGAGCAGCAACGTCGACGTCCGCCCGATGATCCTCCTCACACCGGGGGTAGTACTACTGGCTTGACTTAGTTTAGTTGATATTTGACATTTTTGTAGTTTAAACCTTGTATATAATTCATATAGCCAAACTTTTATGTGAACAAGTCATTTTTGTATATATTATGGAGTATTATACGTATTTTAAGAGTATTTTTGTATATCTTATGGATAATAGGACATATTGTAGTTAATATAGAGTATTTTTTATTTTTGTTGGACTTGTATGCATGTGAACAACTATCATATTATTATGTTGGACTTGTATATGTTGTTGGAAGGCTATTATTATGTTGATTATACTGTTGGAAATATAAACAGGTTTTACAGGTATAAAATTGTGGGTTAAAACCCTGGATGTTGCCAAAACAGAGCAAATATTTTTTTTTAAAAAACCTTATCCTCGATGGAATAAGGTAACCTCGACGGAATTTTGTCGGAAATAAGTTTGTATACATGCTAGGAGATATTGCCATGTGGCAGCTTAATAGCGACCGAATAATCTCGACGAAAGGTGTTCAGTCGAGGATATATGTAACGCCCCCAAAATAGGTATAAATCACTCATTCTAAGTCGCCAAATACATGGTCCAAATTCAAATACAACTTAGTTAATACAACTGTCGTGTAAATACGACAAAATATATGCTGAGAGTTTTAACACGAATATTGTCTTCTAGACAATATCTTAACTCAAATTCAATCTTATTACAATTATTATCACACTATTTCATAGAATAGTGAGGACTACTAAAACAACCTTCTGGACCGTCACTCCGTTCCTCGACTAGTCCCAGCTATATTCTCATTTCCTGAAGAGAGCAATGAAAGCAAAGGTTGAGCTCAACTAGCCCAGTAAAGAATATTATGACTAAGATAATGCAGAATAAATTATCAGTAGCCTACAACAGTGTTAAACAGATAGAATATAATAGAACAAACAATCCATTAGAAGAGTCAAGTAGAGCATAATATCTACTATCTTCTATGATTTAAAAGTTTATCATCAATTTTATCGCTAAGACTCAGCTCAATAAATAATCTACATCACTGAATTATCCATGCACTACGGGCCAAGGATATTCATTATTATCACTAATGGTCAAGATCGTGCCAACAACTGTCCATCAATGCACTACGGGCCAATGAGGACTTTTATCACATCATTTGTAACATTACGGGTCATGATTTTACCAAATGATCCCTGGTCATAATCATACCAATCAACAGTCCATCTATGCACTACGGGCCAAAGATGACTTTCATAACAATATAAACATGAGGATGATGACAATGATATAAGAATTCAATTAAATGCAAGCAAAGGATAAATTCTAAAGATTTATAATTTAATTTATCCAGAATTCAATAATGTCTAAATTGTCAACATGATACTGCTTTATGGAGTAAAATTCAAGAATAATATTGTATCAAAAATGATTTGGACCGAAAAGAAATCAATTTTTGTCATGAATAGTACCCCAAGTGAATAGTACCCCATGAATAGTACTTTGGGAATAGTACCCCGTGAATAGTACTCCGGCATGAAAAGTTTAAAACTTATCAAGAATGCTCAGAATAATATTTTCATGAAAAGATACTAGATGAAGCGCAAATATCAACGATATTCTACTAATTTCAGGAATTATAGAAGCAATACTTACCACAGTAAGTTTAAATTTAGGAATATGAAATGAAATAATATCCCTTCCATACTATGGAGTATGAAAGAAAATAATATTTCTTACGAGTATTGAAATAAAATAATATCCTTTACCATAGTAGAAACTGGATTTGACTGGAATATCGGATATTATTCTTAGAAAATCTTGCAGAAAAACTACACTCAAAGTATCCTTATACTCAAGAAAATACTCACAATACTATAGAATAAGAATTTCTGATTTTGAAGGTGTGATTTAGAAAGGAGGGTTATCCCTCTATTTATAGTGAGATTTCAGAGGAAAAACAAACAGGCTGCCTAACTCTGCCAACCATTTTCTACGCCTAACTAATGCTTAACTTTCTCTTCCTTTTAATTGGCTAAAGGCCCACACATTGGAAAACATAATCTTGCAGGAGATTTCTCCACCAACCAAGTGGTCCTATGGCAGGAATTATGTTACCAGCACATAGTTGAACCAAAGAATGCATGTATTGGTTTTTGAAAAACAAGGGAAAGTAAAGGCAAGCTTCTCATTTTTCAATGCCTAACATATCAATTTATAATTGGTGAGGCCCACCATTTGGAACAAGTTTTGCAGGCAACCTTTTCCACCCACCATAACTTTTATCACATTTATATATATAATACTATTATTTATTATTTCATCCTAAAAATTTCTTTATTTAAATAAAAAATGAACCAATATCCACCACATAATAATTAATATTATAAGCTCACAATATCAACAACCAGATCATTCCTAAGAAAGAGGGGGCTTTTCGATAAGGATTTATTCTTATTGGCGCGCAATTAGATGACCAAACTGTGACGCCCCCAAAATAGGTATACATCACCCATCTTGAGTCACCAAATATATGGTACAGAATACAAATATAATCTTTAATATACAACAAGAGAGCTGTGAGTTTTAATACAAATATTGTCTTTTAGACAATATCCACTCTCAGAATAAGTCCTCATTACATTTATTATCACACTATTTAACAGAATAGTGAGGACTACTAATACTATCATCTAGACCGTCACTCCGTTCCCCGACTAGTCCCGGCTACGTTCTCATTTCTTGAAGAGAACAGTGAAAGAAAAGGTGAGCTCAACTAGCCCAGTAAGAAATATTATGACTAAGATAATGCAGAATAAATTATCATTAGTCTTCAATAATGTTAAACTGATAAAATATAATAGAGATCAAGTTTAACTGCAGCGGAATAAATAATCCATTAAAAGAGTCAAGTAGAGAATAAAATCTACTATCTTTTATGATTTAAAAAGGTTTTTCATCACTTTTATTACTGAGACTCACCTTAATAAATAATCCACATCATCCCTGCACTACGGCCAAGGATATTCATTAGTATCACGACCACAAATTATCCATGTACTACGGGCCAAAGATAATTGTGTTTTCATCAACGGTCCTGATCATGTCATAAAACAATTCATCTTTGCACCTTTGGCCGAAGAGAATCCATAGCCATAATCATATCAAAAACTATCCATCAATGCACTACGGGCCAATGAGGACTTTTTCTACATCATTTGTAACATTACGGTCATGATTATACCGAATAATCCCTGGTCATAATCATACCAAGTCCATCTATGCACTATAGGCCACGAGATGACTTTCAACAAAATATAAACATGAGGATGATGACAATGATATAAGAATTCAATAAAACAAGTTCAAGAATTAATTTATCCAGGAACTAATAACGTCTAAATTGTCAACATGATACTTCTTTGTAGAGTAAAATTTAAGAATGCTCGGAAGAATATTTCCATGAAAAGATCTTTGGATGAAGCACAAATATCAAGGATATTCCACTAATTTCATGGAGTATAGAAGTCAAAGCTTTAACCAATTGAGTATAATAAAGAATGGAATAACAAAAGAAATCACCATGCATGCGGTACTTAGATAGATAGGTTATTCAATGAAACAATAAATAACGGAACCGGTCAAAGTATACGCGCCAAGCGTGATATTCCAAATGAAATAATAAAGAATGGAATAAAATAGAAATCACCATGCATGCGGTACTTGGCATAGACGAAGTTATTCAACGAATAATAAATAATGGAACCAGTCCCACGTAAAATGCATGAGACATGATATTCCAATGAATAATCAAAATGGAATAACAACAAAAATCACCATGCATGCGGTACTTCACATAGACAAGTTATTCCAATGAATAATAAATAATCGGAATTAGGTCCCAAAACGCGACAAACAGGATATTCAACGAATAATAAAGACGGAACCCGGTCCGTAAAATGCACAAACAGGATATTCCAACGTAATAAAAAAGACGGAACCAGTCCCATGAAAATGCATGACATGTGGATATTCCAACGAGAATAATAAAGAATGGAATAACAGAAGAATTTCACCAAGTATACCACGTATACAAGTTATTCCAACAGAATAATAAAGAATGGAATAACAGAAGAATTTCACCAAGTATACCACGTATACAGGTTATTCCAACAGAATAATAAAGAATGGAATAACTGAAGAATTTCACCAAATATACCACGTATACAGGTTATTCTAACAGAATAATAAAGAATGGAATAACAGAAGTTCTCTTCATGAATACGAAAGAAATAATACCCCTTATGAGTATTGAAAGAAAATAATATCCCTTACCTTTGAAAGAAGAGTACTACGCTCAAAGCTTTCTTAAACTCCAAAGAAATACGCTCAAGATTATAGAGGAAGAATTATCTCTATAGTTTCTCTCTCTAGAGTTTCAGTGAATTCGTAAGAAATAATGAAGGAATGAGCTTCTATTTATAGAAGAATGGACTGAATAGTAACTAATTCATGAACGATCCAGGTTGATTTACTTTTAATCAGACGGTCCAGATTTAAAGCAAAATCTTTTAAATAAAATATAATATATTCTATTTATAATCTAATAAAATGAATAACTTTATAAAAGTATTACATTTTTTATATAAAAAGATTTTACTATGCAAAACACTATACTGAGCACTATGCAACACTATGCATAATAAAATATAATATATTCTATTTATAGAATAACTTTATAAAAGTATTCTGTTTTATATAAAAAGATTTTACTATGCAAAATACTATACATAATAGAATATAATATATTCTATTTATAGAATAACTTTATAAAAGTATTTTGTTTTGTATAAAAAGAATTTCTGTTTTATTATATTAATAGTATCAATAAAACAAAACTGAGTGACTTATCACGTAAGCATCAATAATCAATACTGTGTGCTACTATGCAACCACGCGTAGTACTGTACTTTTACTACCGAGTAGTTCAACAGTATTAACGGTAAACATCCGCCGTTAATTTCATAAAAATATTTTTGTCGTTTTCTCAATCAGACAATAATTCCGTTGTGGGGTCCACCAATGATTGTGTCGTCGTACGAATATTTCCCGACACAAAGAATATTCCCCGACCAATCGAATATAATATAACAACTTGCATACTTTGCAAAATTTATAAATATTACCCATAACTATAACATTATATTAAATCCACACCATAATATTCAAAAAAAAAATCGAGAAATTAAATATTTATTCGTAAAATTTGGGATTTTACACAAACCCCTTTCCTCGACAGAATTTTTTAGACATTGTCAATAATGCTAACTAATAATATGAATAATTGTGTTACGTCAATTATTAATTTAATAATGCAAAATACTGTGCAGATGATACTGTGACAATAATTGAATCAATAATATAAGAAACTGTACAACAATTACTGTGGCAATTATTGAATAAAACTGAGTGACTTCTCACGTAAGCATCAATAATCAAAGATACTGTACAATACCGTGTGCTACTATGCAACCACGCGTATTATTGTACTTTTATCACCGGGTATTTCAATAGTTAATAGTAAAACTTTCGCTATTATTTTTATAAAAATATATTTCTGTCATTTTCTAACTTCGATAATAATTCCGTTGTGGGGTCCACCAATGATTGTTCCATCGTATGAATATTCCCTGATAAAACGAATATTCCCCGACCAATCGAATATTTTATGACACCTTGCTCACTTTGCAAAATTTGTAAATATTACTCACAACTATAACATTATATCAAATCCACACCATAATATTCAAAAATAATATTTAGAGAAAAATTAATCTTTATTCATAAAAGTTGGGGTCTTACAACCTCCCCTTCTTATGAAATTTTATCCTCGAAATTAGTGTACGTACCTAGTATGTGACGCCCCCAAAATAGGTATACAACACCCATTCTGAGTCGCCAAATACATGGTATAGAAATAACTATAACTTTATTAATACAATTGTCGTGCAAAATACGACAACACATAAACTGTGAGTTTAAAAACAAATATTGTCTTCTAGACAATATCAACACTCAAATAAGTCCTCATTACAATTATTAATATACTATTTTACAAAATAGTGAGGACTACTAAAATGACATTTTAAAACCTTCATTTCATACCCCGACTAGTACTCGCTACATTCTCGCCTCCTGAGAAGAAAAATGGAATAAAAAGGAAAAGGGTGAGCTCAACTAGCCCAGTAAAAAATATTATGACTAAGATAACATAGAACAAATTATCATTAGTTCTCAACAGGGAAAAATCTTATAGAATACAATAGACAACAAGTTTTAAATCAATATTCGCAGCAGAAATAATAATTCATTAGAAGAGTTACGTAGATAATGAAATCTACTATCTTCTATGATTTTAAAAATCCATCATCAATATTTTATCCCTGTAACATCAATCAATATACATCATAAATCAAATATTTATCTTTGCACTGGCCAAAGATATTCATCAGTTGGTCATGTTCATCTCAACACATGTACATCTTTGCACTATGACTCAAAGATATTCATAAGAAAATCAACCATTTTTGCATTACAGGCCAAAGATATTCAATAATATCATCATTTAGGACTGAGGATGATGAAAAATATTTTAAAGAAAACGAATCCAATGAAACAAAAGAATAAATATTAAGGATTCGTACTTTAAACAATCTAAGTTCAAAAATACTTCATAAATAGCCATAGTGAAGTAAAATTCAAGAAAAATCAAAACATGGATACAATCAAAGCTAGTATCCATAATAGATATTTTGGACAAAGACGAAAATTTAATTTTTCTATGAATAGTGCCGTATTCGTAAATAGGGCCGTATACGTGAATAGTGCCGTATACGTGAATGGTAACCCCGACACTAAAAGACAAGAATTTCACAAGAAAAATCTTACCAATATTCTGGCATAATGATATTAGAAGAAATAATATCATTTTTTTAAAAATAACATCCCTTGCCTCGAAAAGACAGTACTTCTGACTAGAATACTAGATATAGTGCAGAATAAAACTTGCACCGTATAGCAACACTCAAAGTATCAAAATACTCACAAGAATACGCTCGATAATATAGAGAGAGAAAGTGAAAGAAAATTTGTTTCTGGTGTGATTTTCAATTCTAACCTAAGCTCCTTATTTATAGAAAAATGCTTAGAACACCAAAGAAAAAAAATTAATAAAATAATAATATATTTATATAAATTTCCTACGCCCACTTTTACCAACTGAATTCAGCACTTTGCACATGTTAGTGGGGCCCACAAAATGAAAAAATGTTTTTATTAAAAAAATATTTAAAACTTCAAAAATCAATTATTCTGGAACTTTAATAATTCATAATAAATATCCTTTTATCAGACAAATTCAAATCTTATGTCCATTCCATAAGAAATTCAATTCTCTACATCTTTGAAGTTTTAAGTTTTTCCAAATTCCAAGCAGAACTTGACTGAAATCCACATACGAAAGATTTTACAGCCTATAATCAAATTTCAGTCAAGAAATGGGGTCCACAAACATGAAAAACATGTTTTAAATTTTTTAGTAACAAAAATACTCTTCCTCCTCATATATTCATATATCCCACATTCATTGTGAAAATATCACCACTATTATATTATTATAATATAATAATATATTTAAATAAATTATTTTATCAGAAAAAGATAAAATATTTATTTTCAACAATTGTCACATTAAAAAAAATTTCCATCTTTATCCACATAAAATGAATATTTTTCTTATCATGTAAATCAATAATTAATTATCCATAAATAATATTACAGAATCACAATCATCGACAACCGGTAGTTCTCGTGAAAGAGGGGCTTTTCAATAAGGATTCTTCCTTACTGGCGCGCAATTAGGTGACCAAACCTCTCCTTAGACAAAACTTTCTAGATATTGCCAATAATGATATCTAATAATATTATTCAAATAATATGAATTATTAATTCGATAAAGGAAAATACTGTGTAATGACAATTATTGAAACAACAATAATATAAAATATCAACGCACCAATTATTGAATCAATAAAATAAAATATTGAACAGTAATTACTATAACAATTATTGAGTAGTGCCTTCTTACATAAGAATCAATAATTAGTGCAATACTATGTGCTACTTTGTTTTAACCACCGAGTATTTCAAACAAGATTAATTTGTAATAACTACTGCTATTATTTATAAACAACTTATACTTGTCGCTTTTCTTCATCCAATCGCTTTCTGCTTATGGGGCCCACACAAGAATGCTACCGTCGTCACGAATATTTCCGACGGTAAGAATATTCCACGACCAAACGAATATTCCCAAACAACAATGAATATTTTATAACCACTTGCTTATTTGAAATATTTAAGCATTTTACCCATAACTAACCACATTAATCAAATCAACCCTTACTATTTCAAAATAATAAATAGAGGAAATTTAATTTCATTTATAATAAGTTGGGGTCTTACAACCTCCCTCCTTATGAAATTTCGTCCTTTGAAATTAACGTCACGTGCACAGTGTTTTGAAAAGGTGAGGATACCTCACTTTCATTTCTGTTTCCAATTCCCAGGTCATTTCCTCAATAGCATGGTTCCTCCATAAAACTTTGACTTGTGATATGACCTTTGTACGTAGGATATGCTCCTTTCTATCTAAGATCTTGACAGGTACCTCCTCATACGTTAAGTCTTCGGCTATCTCATCCGGTTCTAACTCAATAACGTGGTTCGGGTCTTTCACATATTTACGAAGCATAGATATGTGAAAAACATTATGAACACGAGACATACTTGGAGGTAACGCGAGTCTATAGGCCACATTTCCTACTCGGTCAAGAATCTGAAATGGACCAATAAATCGTGGATTGAGCTTTCCTCTCTTCCGAAATCTTGTAACTCCCTTCCATGGGGTAACTCACAATAATACATGATCCCCAATACTAACTTCCACGTCCTTTCGATGAAGATCCGCATAACTCTTTTGTCGATCATTTGTGCCGTTTGTATATGTTGTCAAATTATTTGGATCTTTTCTGTAGTCATACGTATCAACTCTGGTCCTAACAATGTTGCTTCACCCACCTCATCCCAACATACTGGAGAGCGATACTTTCGTCCATATAATGCTTCGAATGGAGCCACACCTATACTTGCCTGATAACTGTTGTTGTAGGAGAATTCCACCAACGGTAAATACTTATCCCAACTCCCTTTGAAGTCTAGGACACAGAGTCTTAATAGATCATCAAGAGTTTGAATAGTCCTCTCTGATTGTCCGTCCGTTTGAGGATGGTATGCCGAACTAAATCATAAATCCGTGCCCATAGCTTTTTATAAGCTAACCAAAAATCGTGAAGTGAATCTTGGGTCACGATCTGAAACTATGGATACTGGCATGCCATGCAATCTCACAATCTCATTTACGTACATACGAGCAAGACGTTCAAGGGAATAAGTCTCCTGTATCGACAAGAAATGAGCAGACTTGGTTAATCTATCAACAATAACCCAAATAGAATTTATGCCTTGAGAAATCGTGGGAAGACCCGTAACGAAATCCATGGTAATGTGTTCCCACTTCCATTTCAGAATCTCAGGTGGTTGAAATATACCCTTTGTCACTTGATGCTCTGCCTTTACACGTTGACAAGTTAAACATTCGAGATAAACTTCGCGATCTCTCTCTTCATATTGTTTCACCAAAATGTATGTCAAAGATCATGATATATTTTGGTACTTCCAGGATGGATTGCAAACGGTGTATTGTGTGCCTCCATCATGATCTTGTACTTCAAATCAGAGTCGTTAGGAACATAAAGTCTGGAGTGGACTCAGAGTATTACTTCTTCATCGATTCTTGCTTCTGGAATAACTCCTTCTTGTACTTTCTTCTTCATACGCATCAGCTCCGGGTCTGTGGCTTGAGCAACTTTAACTTTTTTGATTAAAATCGGTTCTATGCATATACTTGACATCATCGCATGGGTCCCCGGAGTCTTGAATTCTATCTTCAACTTTTGTAATTCACACAAAATGGGCCTTTGTGTTGACAACATCGCACTTGTTCCCGCATATGATCTTCTACTCAACATGTCAGCTACCACGTTCGCTTTTCCAGAATGGTATTGAATGGTGTGGTTGTAATCTTTCAACAGCTCGAGCTAACGTCGTTGCTGCATATTGAGTTCCTTTTGGGTGAAGAAATATTTGAGGCTTTTATGGTCTAGATATATCTCCACTTTCTCCCCATATAGATAGTGCCTCCAGATATTTAGCCCGAAAATGACTGCTGCCAACTCTAGATCACGAGTAGGATAATTTCTCTCATATTCTTTAAGTTATCGCGAGGCATAGGCTATGACTTTTCCATGTTGCATGGGAACACATCCTAACCCTTTGCCCAAAGCATCGATTTAGATAACAAATTCATTCGAACCAGATGGTATTGTCAGAACAGGTGCCAAAATGAGTCTCCTCTTGAGCTCTTGAAAACTCTTTTCGAATTCCTCGCTCCATACGAATTTTGTATCCTTCCGAGTTAACTGAGTTAACGGAGTAGCGATTCGAGAAAACCATTCCACTAATCTTCGATAATAACCAGCTAAGCCCAGAAAGCTACGAACTTCAGTCACCGTCTTCAATTGCTCCCAACTTTGTAATGCTTCAATCTTCGCCGGGTCAACAGATACTCTATGTTTTGACACCACGTGCCCAAGAAATGCTACTTCCTCAAGCCAGAACTCGCATTTCTTCAACTTGGCATAAAGCTTGTTTTCACAAAGCCTTTGGAGTACCAGCCTCAAATGGTGCTCATGATCTTCACGACTTTTGGAATATATGAGGATGTCATCAATAAAGACAACAACGAACTGATCCAAATATTCTTTAAATACTTGGTTCATCATATCCATGAAAGCTGTAGGAGCATTAGTTAATCCAAAAAACATGACTAGGCATTCATAATGCCCATACCGAGTTCTGAAGGCAATCTTTGGAATATCCTCAGTTCTAATCTTCAGCTGATGATATCCAGAACGAAGATCGATCTTTGAAAAGAATTTTGCTCCTTGTAACTGGTCAAACAGGTCATCAATGCGAGGTAACGGATAACTATTCTTGATAGTGACATGGTTTAATTCCCGCTAGTCAATACAAAGTCACATACTCCCGTCTTTCTTCTTTACGAATAAAACAGGAGCACCCCAAGGAGATGTACTAGGACGAATGAAATTGATGTCCAATAACTCCTGTAGTTGGACCTTTAACTCCTGAAGTTTAATAGGAGCCATTCGATATGGGATTTTAGAAATGGGCTTTGTACCAGGTTCAAGGTCAATAAAGAATTCAACTTCACGTTCTGGGGGTATACTGAGAAGTTCTTCAGGAAATACATCAGGAAATTCACTAACAACAGAAATATTATTCAAATCCGACGTGTCTTTATTCAAATCCACAACATGGGCTAAGAAAGCTTGACATCCATTTTTTAATAAATGAATGGCTTTATGGCTTGATATGGCAGTGATTGATTTTAGTGGTTTAGTCGCTTGAATTCACATTACAGGTTGGTTAGGAATATGAAAACTAACAACCTTATGAAAACAATCAATTTTGGCATAATGAGTAGTTAACCAATCAATCCCTAAAATCACATCAAATGCAAGTATCTTTAAAGAGATAAGATCAACAGGTAATATGATGGTGTCGACTTGGATCAAACAAGATTTATAAACAGTGGATGTGATGAAAGTTTCTCCTAACGGAGTCTCCATAGATAAGTCAAAGTCTAATTTCTCTGGTGTCAAGTTTAAACATTGAGCACAAGCAGGAGAGATAAATGAATGGGTAGCACCGATATCTAGTAATATATAAACTTCGTAAGAATTTATGATTAGCTTACCCATGATCACCTCGTTTGGGTTCCTTGCATTTTTACCAGTCACGACAAACGCTCTTCCAAGAACCGTTGACTTTGACTTTTTTGGGACATCCTTTTGAGTCACCATCCCCACTGGACTTGGTTTCACTATCATACAATCTCGAGCGATATGTCCTTCCTTTCCATAATTATAGCATACCTTGAACTGTTGTGGACAGTTTGGACTGATATGTCCCTCTTTTTCGCATTTATAGCATACAACAGGTGGTCGTTCTCCTCCCTTAGAACCAGTTGTTGCTGGTGCTGACATCTTCACATTGTCATTATTGAATCTCCTCTTTTTAAAATCTCCCCTGACTCGCTTCTTCTATTTTCATGGCCTTGATTACCACCAAAGTGGTTGCCACTCTTGTCCACATTTTTCTTTCCCCGCTGGTTATCGTTGCTCCGATGACTGCTGTCACTGGTATAACTGTAAGACCCCAACTTATTATTTAATGAAATTGAATTTCCTCTATTTATTATCTTGAAATAGTAAGGGATATTATTTTTAAAAAAATGATATTATTTTTCTAATATCATTATGCCAGATTATTGGTAAGATTTTTCTTGTGGAATTCTTGTCTTTTAGTGTCGGGGTTACTATTCACGTATACGACACTATTCACGTATACGGCACTATTCACGAATACGACACTATTCACAGAAAAATTAAATTTTTGGTTTTTGTCCAAAATATCGATTATGGATACTAGCTTTGATTGTATCCATGTTTTGATCATTCTTGAATTTTACTTCACTATGATTATTTATGAAGTATTTTTGAACTCGGATTGTTTAAAGTACGAATCCTTAACATTTGTTCTTTTGTTTCACTGGATTCGTTTTCTTTAAAATATTTTTCATCATCCTCAGTCCTAAATGATGGTGTTACTGAATATCTTTGGCCTCTAGTGCAACGATGGTTGATTTTATTATGAATATCTTTGGCCCGTAGTGCAAAGATGTACGGGTGTTGAGATGAACATGATGATCGATGAATATCTTTGGCTCAGAGTGCAAAGATGAATATTTGATTCAAGATGAATATTGATTGATGTTACAGGGATAAAATAATGATGATGGACTGTTAAATTCATAGATATTAGTAGATTTCATTCTCTACGTAACTCTTCTATGAATTATTATTTCTGCTGCGAATATTGATCTGAAACTTGTTGTCTATTGTATTCTATCAGATTTTTCCCTGTTGAAGACTAACGATAATTTATTCTATATTATCTTAATCATAATATTCTTTACTGGGCTAGTTGAGCTCACCCTTTTCCTTTTTGTTCCATTTTTCTTCTCAGGAGGCGAGAATGTAGCGAGTACAAGTCGAGGTGTGGAATGATGGTTTTAGAAGTTGTTTTAGTAGTCCTCACCATTTTTGTAAAATAATGTACCAATAATTGTAATGAGGACTTAGTTGGGTATGGATATTGTCTCGATGACAATATTTATATTTAAACTCACAGTTTATGTATTGTATTAATAAAGTTGTAGTTGTTTCTGTACCATGTTATTGATGACTCAAAATGGGTGGTGTATACCTATTTTGGGGGTGTCACAGTTGGTATCAGAGCTTAAGGATATAATCTCTGGCGGAGATCGGGAAATAGAACTAGGAGGGGAGAGACGAGTAAATCCTTCGCTAGTGTGTCCTACCTAAGCTTATTTGTTAGTTGGTCAGTATATAGAGATATTATGTGATATGTTGATTTCCTTAATTAACCCTTGTTTTATGGAAGTATTTGAGAATGTCGACTGAGAATGTTAATAGTGGAGTAAATGAGACCGTGGAGATGCCTGTACTCACTAACGAGGAGAACGTGCAACAGGCTGGCAATGTTCCTCCTGTGAACAACGCCACTGAGCAGATGATGAACGACGGGATGTTTAGAAGCTTTTGCGCGTTCATGAAAAAATCGATTTAGGAGACTCATGTTCAAAATACAGTGTGAAATGAAAGCAACGCATACGATTTGTCATGGCCAAGCGCCTCAAAGAGTTGGGACCACCGCATTCAGGGAAAGCCGAATCCGATTAAAAAGTGAGACGTGGGTCAAACAAATTACCAAGATATTCGATGTCTTGGGATGCACGGAGAAATGTAGGTTCCATTCGCCACCTTTATGTTCAAAGAATGAGGCAGACATCGGTGGGAATCTATGAAGCGTACCCATCCAAATTTTCAAAGATATCATGGGAGACGTTTTAGAAATTGTTCAATGACAAGTACTTCCCTGAAAGTATTCGTCATATGAAGGAAGTGAAGTTTATTAGACTGGAACAAAATAACATGACGGTGTCCCAGTATGAGGCAAAGTTTGTATAACTGTCTAGGTTTGCACCTCATTTGGTGGAGAATGAGGAACGTATGACGCGGATGTTTCTGAGAGGTTTGAAACCCGACATACGTCACTATCTCATTTCTCATAAATTTTCTCTCTATTCAAATGTTATCAACAGGGCTCAATTGTTAAAGCGAGATAACGAGTACGTTCAACCGAGGGACCATAACCAGGATCATACCGAAGATAGCAGTCAGCAGTACAACGATAACTAGTGGAGAAAGAAGAAGACGGACAAAAATGGTAACCACTCTGGTGGTAATCACGGCCATGAAAATAGAAGAAGCGAGTCGGGAGGAGATTTCATGAAGAGGAGATTCAACAATGACCATATGAAGACGTCAGCGCCAGCAGCAACTAGTTCTAAGGGAGGAGAACGACCACCGGTCGTATGCTATAAATATGGAAAAGAGGAACATATCAGTCCAAACTGCCCACAACAGTTCAAGGTATGTTATAATTATGGAAAAGAAGGACATATCGCTCGAGATTGTATGATAGTGAAACCAAGTCCAGTGGGGATGGTGACTCAAAAGGATGTCCCAAAAAAGTCAAAGTCAACGGTTCTTGGAAGAGCGTTTGTCGTGACTGGTAAAAATGCAAGGAACCCAAACGAGGTGATCATGGGTAAGCTAATCATAAATTCTTACGAAGTTTATATATTACTAGATATCGGTGCTACCCATTCATTTATCTCTCCTGCTTGTGCTCAATGTTTAAACTTGACACCAGAGAAATTAGACTTTGATTTATCTGTGGAGACTCTATTAGGAGAAACTTTCATCACATCCACTATTTATAAATCTTGTTTGATCCAAGTTGGCACCATCACATTACCTGTTGACCTTATCTCTTTAAAGATACTTGCTTTTGATGTGATTTTGGGGATTGATTGGTTAACTACTCTTCATTCCAAAATTGATTGTTTTCGTAAGGTTGTTAGTTTTCATATTCCTAACCAACCTGTTGTACAAATTCAAGCAACTAAACCATTAAAATCAATCGCTGTCATATTTAGTCATAAAGCTATTCATTTATTGAAAAATGGATGTCAAGCTTTCTTAGCCCATGTTATGGATTTGAATAAAGACACATCAGATTTGAATAATATTCATGTTGTTAGTAAATTTCCTAACGTGTTTCCTGAAGAACTTCCTGGTCTACCCCCAGAACGTGAAGTTGAATTCTTTATTGATCTTGAACCTGGTAAAAAGCCCATTTCTAAAACCCCATATCGAATGGCTCCTATTGAACTTCAGAAGTTAAAGGTCCAACTACAGGAGTTGTTGGACATCGGTTTCATTCGTCCTAGTACATCTCCTTGGGGTGCTCCTGTTTTATTTGTAAAGAAGAAAGACGGGAGTATGCAACTTTGTATTGACTATCGAGAATTGAACCATGTCACCATCAAGAATAGGTATCCGCTACCTCGTATTGATGACCTGTTTGACCAGTTGCAAGGAGCACAATTCTTTTCAAAGATCGATCTTTGTTTTGGATATCATCAGCTGAAGATTAGAACTGAGGATATTCCAAAGACTGCCTTCAGAACTCGGTACGGGCATTATGAATTCTTAGCCATGTCTTTTGGATTGACTAATGCTCCTGTGGCTTTCATGGATATGATGAACCGGATATTCAAGGAATATTTGGACCAGTTCGTTGTTGTCTTTATTGATAACATCCTCATATATTTTAAAAGTTGTGAAGATCATGAGCACCATTTGAAGCTGGTACTCCAAAGGCTTCGCGAAAACAAGCTATACGCTAAGTTGAAGAAATGTGAGTTCTGGCTTGAGGAAGTAGCATTCCTTGGGCACGTGGTGTCAAAACATGGAGTATCTGTTGACCCAGCAAAGATTGAAGCAATCCAAAGTTGGGAGCAGCCGAAGCCGGTGACCGAAGTGCGTAGCTTTCTGGGCTTAGTTGGTTATTATCGGAGATTCGTGGAAGGATTTTCTAGAATCGATACTCCGTTAACTCAGCTGACTCGAAAAGATACAAAATTTGCATGGAGCGAGGAATGCGAGAAGAGTTTCCAAGAGCTTAAAA
Organism: Panax ginseng; assembly: GCA_020205605.1. Lineage (NCBI taxonomy): Eukaryota > Viridiplantae > Streptophyta > Magnoliopsida > Apiales > Araliaceae > Panax > Panax ginseng. The sequence continues at coordinate 18,596,310 of CM035134.1, forward strand.
GGAGACTCATTTTGGCACCTGTTCTAACAATACCATCTGGTTCGGATAGATTTGTTATCTACAGTGATGCTTTAGGTAAAGGGTTAGGATGTGTTCTCATGCAACGTGGGAAAGTCATAGCCTATACCTCGCGATAACTTAAAGAATATGAGAGGAATTATCCTACTCATGATCTAGAGTTAGTAGCAGTCATTTTCGCGCTAAAGATCTGGAGGCACTATCTATATGGAGAGAAAGTGAAGATATATCCAGACCATAAAAGTCTCAAATATTTCTTTACACAAAAGGAACTCAACATGCGGCAACGACGTTGGCTCGAGCTATTGAAAGATTACGACAACACTATTCAATACCATCCTGGAAAAGCGAATTTGGTAGCTGACGCATTGCATAAAAGATCATATGCAGGAACGAGTGCGATGATGTCAAGTATACACATAGAGCCAACTTTAATAGAAAAAAGTTAAAATCGCCAAGCCAATCAATTCCGGAAATGATGCGTATGAAGAAGAAAGTACAAGAAGGTGCTATTCCGGAAGCGAGAATCGATGAAGACGGAATACTTCGAGTCCACTCCAGACTTTGTGTTCCTAACGACTCTGATTTGAAGTACAAGATTATGACGGAGGCATATAATACACCTTTTGCAATCCATCCTAGAAGTACAAAAATATATCATAATCTTCGACATACATTTTGGTGGAACAATATAAAGAGATAGATTGCAAAGTTTATCTCGACGTGTTTAACTTGTCAACGTGTAAAGGAGGAGCATAAAGTACCTAAGGGTCTATTACAACCACTTAAGATTCTGAAATGGAAATGGGAACACATTACCATGGATTTTGTTATGGGTCTTCCTATGGTTTCTCAAGGCATCGATGTTATTTGGGTTATTATTGATAGATTAACCAAGTCTGCTCATTTCTTGTCGATACGGGAGACTTATTCCCTCGAACGTCTTTCTAGTATGTACGTAAATGAGATTGTGAGATTGCATGGCATGCCAGTATCCATAGTTTCAGATCGTGACCCAAGATTCACTTTACGATTTTGGGTTAGCTTGCAAAAAGCTATGGGCACGGATTTATGATTCAGTTCGGCATACCATCCTCAAACCGACGGGACAATCGAGAGAGACTATTCAAACTCTTAAAGATCTATTAAGACTCGTGTCCTAGACTTCAAAGGGAGTTGGGATAAGTATTTACCTTTGGTGGAATTCTCCTACAACAATAGTTATCAGGCAAGCATTGGTGTGGCCCCATTTGAAGCATTGCATGGACGAAAGTGTCGCTCTCCAGTATGTTGGGACGAGGTGGGTGAAGCAACATTGTTGGGACCCGAGTTGGTACGTATGACTACGGAAAAGATCCAAATGATTCGACAACGTATACAAACGGCACAAGATCGACAAAAGAGTTATGCGGATCTTTATCGAAAGGACGTGGAATTTAGTATTGGGGATCATGTATTATTGCGTGTAGCTCCATGGAAGGGAGTAACAAGATTCGGGAAGAGAAGAAAGCTCAATCCACGATTTATTGGTCCATTTCAAATTCTTGACCGAGTAGGAAATGTTACCTATAGACTCGCGTTACCTCCGAGTATGTCTCGTGTTCATAATATGTTTCACATACCTGTACTTCATAAATATGTGAAAGACCCAAACCACATTATTGAGTTAGAACCGGACGAGATAGCCAAAGCCTTAACGTACGAAGAGGTACCTGTCAAGATCTTGGATAGGAAAGAGCATGTCCTACGCACAAAGGTCATACCACAAGTTAAAGTTTTGTGGAGGAACCATGCTATAGAGGAAATGACCTGGGAGTTGGAAACGGAAATAAAAGAGAGGTATCCTCACCTTTTCGAAACACCAGGTACGTATGTCAATTTCGAGGACGAAATTTCATAAGGAGAGGAGGTTGTAAGACCCCAACTTATTATTTAATGAAATTGAATTTCCTCTATTTATTATCTTGAAATAGTAAGGGATATTATTTTTAAAAAAATGATATTATTTTTCTAATATCATTATGCCAAATTATTGGTAAGATTTTTCTTGTGAAATTCTTGTCTTTTAGTGTCGGGGTTACTATTCACGTATACGGCACTATTCACGAATACGGCACTATTCACAAAAAAAATTAAATTTTTGGTTTTTGTCCAAAATATCGATTATGGATACTAGCTTTGATTGTATCCATGTTTTTATCATTCTTGAATTTTACTTCACTATGATTATTTATGAAGTATTTTTGAACTCGGATTGTTTAAAGTACGAATCCTTAACATTTGTTCTTTTGTTTCACTGGATTCGTTTTCTTTAAAATATTTTTCATCATCCTCACTCCTAAATGATGGTGTTACTAAATATCTTTGGCCTGTAGTGCAAAGATGGTTGATTTTATTATGAATATCTTTGGCCTGTAGTGCAAAGATGTACGGGTGTTGAGATGAACATGACCGACTGATGAATATCTTTGGCCTGTAGTGCAAAGATGAATATTTGATTCAAGATGAATATTGATTGTTGTTATAGGGATAAAATAATGATGATGGACTGTTAAATTCATAGATATTAGTAGATTTCATTCTCTACGTAACTCTTCTATGAATTATTATTTCCGCTGCGAATATTGATCTAAAACTTGTTGTCTATTGTATTCTATCAGATTTTTCCCTGTTGAAGACTAACGATAATTTGTTCTATATTATCTTAGTCATAATATTCTTTACTGGGCTAGTTGAGCTCACCCTTTTCCTTTTTGTTCTATTTTTCTTCTCAGGAGGCGAGAATGTAGCGAGTACGAGTCGAGGTGTGGAATGATGGTTTTAGAAGTTGTTTTAGTAGTCCTTACTATTTTTGTAAAATAATGTACCAATAATTATAATGAGGACTTAGTTGGGTATGGATATTATCTAGATGACAATATTTATATTTAAACTCACAGTTTATGTATTGTATTAATAAAGTTGTAGTTGTTTCTGTACCATGTTATTGATGACTCAAAATGGGTGATGTATACCTATTTTGGGGGCGTCATAGTACTTCGCATAGACAGGTTATTCCAACAGAATAATAATAACGAAACCAGGTCAGGTGAAATTCACATTGACAGGATGTTCCGACAGAATAATAAAGACAGAATAATAATAATGGAATCAGGTCCGGCGTAAAACGCACAGACAGGATATTCTGACAGAATAATAATAATGGAACCATGTCCGGCATAAAATGCACAGACAGGATATTCTGACAGAATAATAAAGACTGAAAAATAATAATGGAACCAGGTCCGTCGTAAAACGCACATACAGGATATTCCGACAGAATAATAAAGACGGAATAATAGAAGAATTTCACCAAGTATAGGGTATACCGCGTATACAGGTTATTCCAACAGAATAATGAAGAATGGAATAAACGAAGCTCTCTTCATTAATACAAAAGAAATAACACCCCTTACCGTAAAAGAAACTGGATATAGGAGTAGTGAAGTAGTAGGCTTTTCTTCTTCTATAGATTTTCTCTCTATAGCTTCTCTCTATAATTTCTCTCTATAATAAGTGCTTTATAGCTTTAGTGAATTGGTGAGAAATGAAGGAAGAATGAGCTTCTATTTATAGAAAAATATAGTTTCAATAATTGCACATTTTGGGGCTCAAAAAATTACAAAACAATACCTCCAACTTTTCATTCATTTTTAATTTAGTCATGCAAGTATTATCAAACTTACACCACCTCCCCTAATAGTAAATAATGTGAATCAATAGTAAATCATGTGAATTAATAGTTCTAGACATGTGAAAATATGAATTACAGTATAGTACCTCCATCTATACCTCCATTTTTAACTTAGTCATGCAAGTATTATCAATCTTGCACCAACTCTCCTAATAGTAACAAGAATGTGAATCAATAGTACACACATGTGAATAAATAGTTATAATCATGTGAAATAATAGCAATCAATTGCTCATTTGTCCGGTTAAATACCCGATTGGTCAATATAACCTCCAGACATCAATTTTTATCGAAATAAATATCGATTTTCACTAATACAAATAATTCCAACACAATGAAACTATTTTTATCAAAAATATAAATTTTGAAATTTTGAAGTTTGACTTTTCCCGAAAAAGTCAACTGTTGACTTTTTGACCAAATAGTAAAAACTGGCAAATTTTGTGTTTATAGTCTATTTTTACTAATTTCATCGATCCGAACTCAAATATCATGTCTGCATCTCCAAATTCAACTCCGAATAACATTCATCATTAATATTATAACTCACAATATTTATCAACCAGGTTGTTCCCAGGAAAGAGGGGGTTTTCCAATAAGGATTTCTCCCTATTGGCGCGCAATTAGGTGACCAAACCTCTCCTTGACAGAACTTCTAGACATTGTAAATATTGCAATTTAATAATATGAATAACTTTGTCATCTTAATTATTGAATTAATAATATATCATATAATACAGATGATACTGTGACAATAATCGAATCAATAATATGAGAGATATGATGCAGCAATTACTGTAGCAATAATTGAGTATAACTGAGTGACTTCTTACGTAAGCATCAATAATCAATACCGTGTGCTACTATACAACTACGCGTATTACTATACTTTTACTACTGGGTAGTTCAACAATTTTAACGATAAAACCTCCGTCGTTATTTTCATAAAATATTTTTGTCGTTTTCTCAATCCGACAATAATTTCGTTGTGGGTTCACCAATGATTGTGCCGTCGTACGGATATTCCCCGACAAAAAGAATATTCCCTAACCAATTGAATATAATATAATAATTTGCATACTTTGTAAAATTTATAAATACTACCCACAACTATAACATTATACCAAATTCACATCATAATATTCAAAAAAATATTTCGAGAAATTTAAATTTTTATTCATAAAATTTGGGGTCTCACAAGATTCACCACCCGAGGAGGGTGGTCAAGCCGATCATTAGGGGAGTTTTTCTGTACCCTTTTCCTTCATTCAATAGGGACATTGAATATTTTAAGTTTGGGGGTATTGGGGGTCATAGTAGTTTAGTTTTAGTTAATTGTTGCATGTTTAGTTAATTTTGCATGTTTATGTGTTTAGTTAAATTTTGGTAGAAATTTTTTAATTTTTATTCATTATTGATTGTGTTAGTATGTTTTAGTTGCATGACCCACATAAATTCTTGCTTAATAGAAATTTTTGCCTAGCCAATGATGATAGTGAATTGTGAAGGATTCTAGAGTATGTTGGATAACACAGCTTAGATATAATGTTTTACACGATGAGATTTATGTTGCTGTTTAAATGTTTTCGGTATGCACGAACATGTTCATAATCACTTGTAGGTTTAAGAAGTGTGTGTTGCACTGCTTGATAGAACATGTAGTTGTAAAAAGAGAAATATGTGGAACATACATGTAGATTTGAAACATTGACATTCAAACTTTGGGAACACATGGGCATACCTGTTATTGGGACGAGATGGAGCGTAAAACGCACTCATTTAAATGCAAATGGGAAGTGAGATGGAGCATAAAACGCACTCGCTGTATAAAAAAAGAAAAAAAAGAAAAAGAAAAGAGAAATAGCAATAAACACCGCGGGAAAGTGCGACAATCGCCCTCGTGAGTAGAAATAAAGCAATAAGCCCATTGTTGAACCTTAGTTTGCGTTGATATGTTGAAACAATCTATGTTGCATGAATATACATGAGTCTTGATTTAAACTATAATTTTCTGTTTGGAGCAGTGTAGCATATGTATTCTTTGATTAGATTAAGTTTTTGTGAACACCACACACACACACAGCATCTCTATAGCATTCATGAATTATCTGAGTGTATGATATTATGTCTATAGTTTGATTGGAAATTATATTCTTGGTGCTCGATAATTCACTGAGGTAATTTGGGCTGAAATTCTATTATGGTAGGGATTATGTGAGACTAATTTGCATCATAGAGTAGTTGTATATTTTTGTAGTTGCATTTTCATTATTCATTAGTATGCATTGCTTGAGGGCAAGCACCAGTTCAAGTTTGGGGGTATTTGATAAGTGGTATTTTTACCTACTTATTAAATACCAATTCATGCAAATTGTGCCCATCTCAAGTATATTTTATTGTGTTTTAGTTGCATTTCATGTTATTTTGCATTGCATTTACTTAAAACTCCTTTTGGTGAATAAGTGAAGGAATTGGCTTAATTTTGGTGGTATTAGAGGGCATGAGGCCAATGGATGCGTGAAGACGAGGTACAAGCGGGGATGTGCATGGCATTGAGGTACAATGAAGCAGGGACACCAAGAAAACAAGAGGATCAAGCATGGAAAAGCAGATAGCAGCAACAAAAGCCAAAAACCAGAACCGGAACCTGCAGAGTGCAAGCATACAAGGCCACAACGTATCAGATGAGGCGCGCATACCCCATGTGAGTACCCGAAGCTGAACAATCGATGATCTAATAAAATTTACGCTACCATGAGTAGGAGCCAGCGCCTTGCAGAGAGAGGTTAGCCGACAGATGTATGATATTCTGTAAGTCTCGCGTCCGCACGAGACATAGGCTGGAGAGGCGCGCGATCGCACGCGATGCTGACGCTGATGCTGTAATTTTGTTTTAATTTTAATTCTTAATTAAATGATGTGTAATGGGTTTAAAACGATTCTTACTGGTGTCAGACGGAGAGGGGATAACTTTTAGCGTATTTTTATCGTAAAAACTAAGGTTTACACATTGGGAGAGATTCCAACGTAGAATGAAGCCAAAATGCCTACTTCTCTACTTCTTTTTGGGATTCTCTACCATCATGGATTTTTAATATTGTTTATTAGATTTCTATGAGGATTTAAACGTTGATCATTGATTTCTATTCAGCGATTGGGTTTGATCGTTCTATCTTTCTTATTTCAATTGTTTGTTTATTGATCATGTTTAGCGTTGATCCCATAATGGCTTTTGGTTCAGTCATGAACTAAACTCCATTATGGGATTCTAACGGATTTTAATATGTAGTTTGGTTGCATGATGAGTGAGTTTTATACCCATGAATTGGATACATTCGGGCTTAATTTATTGTTGTTCTTAAGTCTTTTAGGATGTTTTTATGTGTTTGTGTCTATTCATGCATGTTTTATGTTATTTTATAGGAATTGGGACAAAAGTTACATGGATCGATGTTTGGGGTGGCTAGATTCGCGTTTTCGGCTTGCCATTTACACAACAGTCACTTCAGAGCCAATTTGACTATAGCTCCTGACATTATTTCGAAAACCTCAAAGAATGAAAGTTGTATATCTACTTCTCCTCTTTCCGGAACATCTTGAATCATCAAAATTGGAGTTCAGACGAAGAAGTTATGGCCATTTTCCCAAAAGACGTCAGAGCAGAAAATGTCAGATTTTGGGCCAACGCCGGGGCGCTATTCTTAGTGCATTTTCCAGCATTGTATGCTTATAAGGCGAACTCTCGTTGCGTGCCCAAGTAATGAAGCTACTGGGAAGGGCTTGGTGATGCCCTCGGACGCGCTTTTTGGTAAATTTAACACCTTTTGACTCCAAATTGGATTGAGTTTGTTCCTAAACTAAAAATTGGACTTGTAACCTATAAATACATGATGTAAGGCATAAAATAAGAGGAGATTACATAGCTTAGCCTAGATTAAACACTCCTTTAGATTAGAACATAACCCTAGTTCTTATTAGTTTTGGAGATTGAAGCAACTTGGAGACCATTGAAAATCAAGAAGCAAGAAGCAAGAAGCGAGAGGGAGCATCAGATTTGTCGACAATGATTCTATTCTCTTCTCTCATCTTACTTTTATCTTTTGATGTCTATTCAGGTTGTGGATTCTTGGTTTTAATTCATTAATTATGAACTAACTATTTTTGAGATTTCAATTGAACTTTTTATGGCTATGAATTAGTTATTCATTATATTCTAATTATTTATGTTAAAGTGAGTTGTTTATCTTATCGTGTGTTTATTTGCTTAATTATTTGATCGAGAATTACTTTGTTACTCTAGAAGGAATTGGAAGAGGAATTCTAGGGTTAGAATCGGGCATGATATCATGTGACTTAGTTATTTGTACAAAGAATAATTAGGTTTGTGAATTGAATGGAAATATTTGTTCACGTGCGTGTAACACGTAGTAAGGAATTGGGATTGGAAAGAGTTTAATTCAATTGTTTTGCATAGGAATATAGCAAGATTAATCTGGATTAAATAGAAGGCAATTGATCACTTGAAAAGGACTTTTGGCATTTGAGAATTCACATAACAATTCAATGAGGCATAATAATTGGGATAATTGGATAATTGATTTATAATTCATAATTGGGGATATTGAAGTCTTAATCTTTATTTATTTGAATTCATTCGTTAAAACCTTAGTTTTAATTGTTTAATTTAGTTTTCTTAATTAGAAAAATAACGATTTGAGATTGTTTAAATAAAATTAGTTTGGTTAAGAATTAGTACTTGGTGATTTTTATTAAATAATTCCTCGTGGGAACGATACTCTACTTTCACTTTATTACTTGTTGACTGTGTATACTTGCACGTATTCATTGATTACGAAATCGATCAACATTGCACACTTAAATGCTAGGGTTGTTTTGCATATAATATGGGATATTTATCATGATTGTTTTACATGTATGAATGCTTGATCACCATTCGTCTCAGTATTTGTATGGAATTGACAATGAACATGCAAATATGAATTGTAATCATGATAACATGTGAATATGGGGCTGTTGTATATGGCTTGCGTATTTTGTGAACCAGATAGACATATATTGTTTCACCGTATGAGCTAGAATAAGGGCTTGAGCTTAAAATCAATATAATTGCATATTCACATAGACATATAGTGATTTTGGCTGTATTGGTGATTACATAGAGTTTAACATCTGTAGATGTTGTGTAAGTTGGTTATAGTACATTAAAAATGGTTATAACTCTATTCGTGCTCTTGGCTATTTTCCTATGATATGTGGACACTTCTTGCATGATTGGCGATTAGATGAAGTATTAAATGAAGTTAGGGTCCCATTATTTCCAGATTATATTTATTCTAATTGTATTATTATTTTTAGTTATTATTCATAATTAGTTTAATTCAACATTTTTAGTTATTAGTCTAAGCATATAAATTCGGTGAGTTAATTGATGCATGATAGTTCAAATTTAACAACTTTCTCTGTGGGATCGATACTCTACTTACTCTGTATTACTTGTTGACACATGTATGCTTGCATGAGTTAGAGCTCTTTTATTAGAACTATAAAAGGGGCAACAATGGGTACCTATTTTTGATGGTGGTATGTCAATACAAAGTCGCATACTTCCATCTTTCTTCTACACGAATAGAACAGGAGCACCCCAAGGAGACGTACTAGGACGAATGAAATCGATGTCTAACAATTCCTGTAGTTGGGTTTTTAACTCCTGAAGTTTAATAGGAGCCATTAGATATGGGGCTTTGGAAATGGGTTTTGTACCAGATTCAAGGTCGATACAAAATTCAATTTCAAGCTTTGGGGGTAGGCTAGGAAGTTCTTCAGGAAATACGTCAAGAAATTTATTAACAATAAAAATATCATTCAAATCTGACGTATTTTTATTTAAATCCATGACATGGGCTAAGAAAGCTTGACATCCATTTTTCAATACACGAATAGCTTTATGGCTTGATATGACAGTGATTGACTTTAGCGGTTTGGTTTTTTGAATTCGCATAATAGGTTGGTTAGGAATATGAAAGCTAACAACCTTACGAAAATAATCGATTTTAGCATGATGAGTAGTTAACCAATCAATGCCTAAAATCACATCAAATGCAAGTATTTTCAAAGAGATAAGATCGACAGATAACGTGCGGTTACCGATTTGAATCAAACAAGACTTATAAATAGTGGATGTAATTAAGGTTTCTCCCAACGGACTTTCAATAGATAAATCAAAGTCTAATTTCTCCGGAGTTAAATTTAAACGTTGAGCGCAAGTAGGGAAAATAAAAGAATGGGTAGAATCGGTATCAAATAAGGTTTAGACTTCGCTAGAGTTTATGATTATCTTACCCGTGATCACCTCGTTCAGATTCCTTACTTTTTGGGAGGTTACGACAAATGCTCTCCCTTGAACTACCAGTTTTATCTTGTTTGGGATGGCATCTGATGCCTCTATCCCAGCTAGAATTAACTTTGGTGCACGATAAAATTGAGCAAGGTGACCTTCTTTTCCATAATTGTAACATGCTTTGGACTGCTGCGTACAGTTTGGACTGATGTGTCCCTCCTCTCCGCATTTGTAACATACGACCGGTGGTCGTTCTCCTTCCTTAACAACAGGTGCTAGTACTGACATCTTTCCATCATTATTGAATTTCCTCTTCTTGAAATTTCCACTTCTATTATCTTAGCCATGATTACCACCGAAGTGGTTACCATTACTGGCATGTTGATTCCCTCCACGTTTGTTGTCACCGCTTCGATGACTGCTACCACTGGTATTATCGATTTGTCGCCTGCTCTCTCTTAGTTGGGTTGACTCATTATTGCGCTCCAATAACTGAGCCCTATTTATAACATCTGAATATAAACACAGTTTGTGAGAAATTAGGTATTGACGTATCTCAGGTTTCAAACCTCTTAGAAACATACGCGTTGTCGACGTCGGGATTTTTATTTGTCCTTTTTTCGTTACTTGTTCTTTGGTGTTCTCATTGTTATGTGAGATTTGTTTGAAAAAATAAGTGAAAAAGGTCCGACATGTGTAATGTCGACGATTTGACTTTAAGAGTCGCCAATTAGTGTTTTTAACTGGTTGCACCAACACAACCGGAAAAGGTTTGCACATTAACCCAGTGATGTGACACTGTTAAATGGGTCTGTGAATCCGAGATTCATTTGAGTTCGGGGGCTTGATTATGCGAAGGGAAGGTGTTAGGCACCCCCCGACATCCGTGTTGCCACGGTGACCGCCACTTTTCAAGAAACTGTTATATGAATGTGTGTGTGTGTGGATCAATGTGCAATTATTTGGAAGTAGTGTGAGCCCTCGTTCGCACCTATATACTAAGGGTTTGAATTTATAGAAAAATTTAGTTTTAAACATGATATAGCAATGAAGTTTTATAAAAAGAGGTTTTTCAAACCCTGTGCTCAATAGTAATTGAGACCTTTTCATACTTCTATTTTATTATTAAATATTCGGCTTGTTTGCTTTTATTTTCGAGATGCGAGGCATCTTCGAGAAAATAATATACAGCAATGCCGAATTCATCATGGGCATGATAGCCATCTAAGGAAATTTAGACACTGTAAATAATGTACAAGCTGCTTACAGCTGAAAAATGTCCATCACGGGAACCGAATCTAGATTCAGTAGCCTGAATTTGTGATCACATGATTCCTAGGCTCACATGATGCCGTAGTTTATATGAAAAGCCGTAAGCAGTTATATATATAAAATCTATAAATATATATATACAGACATGATCAACCATCACGAAGCACCTCCATGGGGGATCGGAAATGTAAATATATAAAAGCGGTAAATATATATATAGAGACATGATCAACCACCACGAAGCACCTCCATGAGGGATCAGAAAAGTAAATAAAGCTGCAAAAGACGATCAACCACCACGAAGTAAACTCCAGGCGGAACTAAATGTAAATAAAGCAGTAAAAGGCCTCGAAGTAAACTCCAGGCCAGACAGAAATGTATATATATATATACTTATATATAAAGCTGTTGTGTCGACTACATCGATGAGCTCGATTTTACATCCTGAGCGTTATATATATATATATATATATATATATATATATATATATATATATATAAGCAAGTAAACGCCTCCGCATATAAGTCTAGGCTCAATCGAGGTATAACTCGATAATGTTAGTCCATATATAAAATATATACATATATAAGTATATATATATATATATATATATATACAGACATAAATGAAAACCACGGACCGAAGTCCGGGCAAACGCACGTAACACGACTCTCAATGTGTAGAATAGTGTGTGCAAAGATGAAGAGAAAGGCTTTAAACTGTATAAGAAGTGTGAGACCCCAGATTTCATGAATAAAGATTTAAATTTCTCGAAATATTTTTTTTATATTATGGTATGGATTTTATATAATGTTATAGTTGTGGGTAGTATTTATAAATTTTACAAAGTATGCAAGTTGTTATAAAATATTCGTTTGGTCGGAGAATATTATTTTTACCGGGAATATTAAATGCGACGGCACAATCATTGGTGGACCCCACAATGTAATTATTATTCGATTGAGAAAACGACAAAAATATATTTTATTGAAAATAACGGCGAAAGTTTTACCGTTGATCTTGTTGAACCGCTTTCGTAGTAAAAGTATGATGTCTGGCGTGGTTGCATAGTAGCACACGGTATTGATTATTGATGCTTACGTGAGAAGTCACTCAGTTATACTCAATTATTTCTATAGTAATTGTTGCATCATATCTCTCATATTATTGATTCGATTATTGTTACAGTAACATCTGCATTATATGATATTTTATTAAATCAATAATTGAGACGACAAAGTTATTAATATTATTAAATTGCAATATTTACAATATCTAGAAGTTCTGCTAATGAGAGGTTTCGTCACCTAATTGCGCACCAATAGGGAAAAATCCTTATTGCCCCCTCTTTCCTGGGAACGACCTAGTTGTTAAATATTATGAGTTATGATAGTAATGATGAATGTTTTTATAATTAAATTTGAGTTTGGAGTTGAATTTGGAGACGCGGACATGATATTTGAGTCCGGAACGATGAAATTAGTAGAAATAGACTATAAACACAAAATTTTCCAATTTTTCAAAAAATCAACAGTTGACTTTTTTGGGAAAAGTCAAACTTTGAAATTTCAAAATTTATATTTTTGATTAAAATAGTTTCGTTGTGTTGGAATTATTTGTGTTAGTGAAAATCGATATCTATTCCGATGATAATTGATGTCTGGGGGTTATATTGATAAATCGGGTAATTTATCGGATAAATGAGCAATTAGTTGATACTAATTCACATGCTTATATAACTATTTATTCACATGTGTGTACTATTGAATCACATTCTTATACTATTAAGGGAGTTGGTGCAAGATTGATGATACTTGCATGACTAAGTTAAAAAGGGAGGTATAGATGGAGGTACTATACTTTAATTAATTTTTTCACATGTTTAGAACTATTGTCACATTATTTACTATTGATTCACATGATTTACTATTAGGGGAGGTGGTGCAAGCTTGATTATACTTGGATGACTGAATTAAAAATGAAAGAAAAGTTGGAGGTATTGTACTGTAATTTTTCGAGCCCCAAAACGTGCAATTATCGAAACTATGTTTTCCTATAAATAGAAGCTTATTCTTTCTTCATTTCTCACCAATTCACCAAAGCTTTAGAGCCATTATTATAGAGAGAAATTGTAGAGAGAAGCTATAGAGAGAAAATCTATAGAGAGAAAGAAGAAGAGAAGCCTGCTAGCTCAAAATTCCAGTATCTAGTTTCTTCTAAGGTAAGGGATGGTAAAGGGATATTATTATGGTAAGGGATATTATTTGTTGTATCTGTAAGGGGTATTATTTCTTTCTTATTCATGAAGAGAACTTATATTATTCCATTCTTTATTAATATGCTGGAATAACCTGTATATGCAAAGTACTGCTTACATGGTGAAATTCTCCTATTATTCAATTCTTTATTATTCTCTCGTAATATCCTCAATACATGCGTTTTACTGGCGGGACTGGTTCTATTATTTATTATTACATTTGGAATATCCTCGCCTCTATCGCTTTTGTAGGACTTCGGTTCCATTATTTATTATTCTGCATTTAATATTCTATTGGAATATCCTGTCGGTGTGAATTTCACCTGACTTGGTTCCGTCTTTATTATTCTATTGGAATATCCTGTTTGTGCTTTACACCGGACCTGGTTCCGTCTTTATTATTTATTTATTCCGTTAGAACATCCTGTCGGTGTGAATTTCACCTGACTTGGTTCCGTTATTTATTATTCTGTTGGAATAATCTGTCTGTGCGCTCTCTATCGCATGCATGGTGAATGATCCTTTATATTCATTCCTTATTAAATTGTGAAAATGATCTGTTTACGTTGATTATGATGAGAGTCATAATAAAAGTATTGGACTGATGAAAATCATGGGTATATGAAGTATTAGTAAGTGTTATGATGAGTTATGTTGGTTATTATGTGAAAACATGAAAGTTTCTTAGAAATCACAAAGGGTTGAAAAATTAGATTTTGGTAAAAACGTAACATGAAATTCAATTGACTATATCTCCTATTATATTTTGAATTTTTGAGTGTGGTCAAGTCCTAGAGTTAGATCTATGAGTCTTATAACTTATCCAAGTGGAATCACTGTAAAAAGTATTGTAGATTTTCGTGTGGACTGATTTTAGCAAATGAGTCAAAAGCTGGAAATTTCGAAAAACCTACTGATTATATTTTTAAAAGGGAATTTTTGGCCACTTAATTTATGAGAAAAATTCTGGACTTTTGGGACATGAAAGTATATGGTATAAAGAACCTCATGTCCAAAAATGAGCTCATTCTGACTTAAAATGAGCAAGTTATGACCATTGTAATATTTAGGTTTTTCTGACAAAAAACGCTATAACCGGAGTTTTATAACTCCGATGACCATGAAATTTAAACTGGAAGCTCACATTAACATGTGTAAGATCCTGCCAAGATTTGGGAATGTTTGGAGTTAAACTTGAGGTAGCTAATTTCTTAAGGAATTAATTAGAAATTGATTTTTGAAAAATAGTAAATGAATTTTAAAAATTCCGAGAAAAATATATATTCATTATGGGACTATAATATGCTAATTCTCAGAAAAGAAATATTTTTGGGACTGATTTGGTATTTTTCATGAAAATAGTTTAGTTACGAACATATGAGTTAAATATGTTATGTGTAGTAACAAAGTTGAAAAATAGAATTTTATGGCTTGGAAATCCTATATAAGGTATATGCATATTTTTGATGAGGGATTTGATCATTGGTGATGAAATCTTATGAGTATGAAATTTTTGAATGATTAAATACATTATTTGGTAAAGTGTAAACAATTAAAATAAATTGTTTATAAGTTAAGAAGTGATTAAAATATTGTTGTGATATTAACAATATTAGATTATGAATTTATTATGTGATGATAATATTTGGATAAATTTAAAGTATTTAATATTTATCCTTGTTTTAGTTTGATTAATGTTTATATCATTGTCATCATCCTCATGTATATATTATGTTGAAAGTCATCTGTGGCCTGTAGTGCATAGATGGACTTGGTATTATTATGACCAAGGATTGTTTGGTATAATCATGACCGTAATGTTACAAATGATGTGGAAAAAGTCCTCATTGGCCCGTAGTGCATTGATGGACGCTTTTTTGGTATGATTATGGCTATGGATTCTCTTGACCAAGGGTGTAAAGATGAATTGTTTTATGGCATGATCATGACCGTAATGTTACAAATGATGTGGTAAAAGTCATCTTTGGTCAGAGTGCATAGATAGACTTGGTATGATTATGACCAGTGATTATTCGGTATATAATCATGATCAGATTGAAAACACGAATATCCTTGGCCCGTAGTGCATGGATAATTCGTGGTCGTGATACTATTAAGTCGAGTCTCGGATTATTAGTTTTAGAGTTGTATATCTTTGGCACAGAGTGCAAAGATGAATTGTTGATTATTGGTTATATGATTTGTATATCTTTGGTAGTAGTCACGAAGATGAATTTATTAGTATGATTATGAACAGGAATTGTGATTTGGTATAACCATGATTTTTGATGTTTCAGGTGAAGATAGGTGATGAAAATTATCTTCGTCCTGCGTTTGAAAAGGAATTCAGAATCACAATTATGATTATGAGTTATTCATATAATTGTGGATAAGAATTATTGATTGATGTTACAGGGATAAAACATTATTGGTGGACTTTTAACATGGAGGATATAATAAACCTGATGATCTATTTGACTCTTTTAATGGATTGTTCGTTCCGCTGCAACTATGGTTGAAAAGTTTTATCATCTACCATATGTTCTAAATCTTTTATTTATTACTGATGAAGGCTATTGATAATTTAATTATCTTTAGTCATGATATTCTTTACTGGGCTAGTTGTACTCACCCTTTTGCTTCACAATTCCTTTCAGGTAATAAGAGTGTAGCTGGGTCGAGTGGGGATAACAGGAAAATAGTGAGATGGTTCGAGACTGTTGAAGTTTCTCAACACTTTATAAAATGGCATGACATGCAATATATAATTGCATTGAGGACCTAAGATGTGCGTGTCGTATTTTATATGTCACTTAATAATTGATTTTGGCGAACAACTATAGGGTGATGAGAACCCGACTTTGAAAGCGTCAAAAGTGCACCTCATTAGAATGAATACGATAGTAATCTTCTCGTTCTTCTTAGGGGTCTTAAAATATTTGCTGCTGTACTTTATATGGCATTGTAATAATTTGAGTTGGATACTGTCTACGAGATGATATTGTATTAAAACTCACAGCTTATCTGATGTCGTACTCTGCACGACAGTTCAACAGTTGTATAAATGAAGTTTGTATTTGATTTTTATAATGTGATATCTGGCTACTCAGAATGGGTCGTGTGGACCCATTTTGGGGGTGTCACAAGAAGGCTTACGGTGGACTGCCCAAAGAAGACTCCAATAACTTTAAATGGATGAGTACTCAGCTTTCGCCGGTAAAAATATGACAGAATATAAGCTCAAAAATGTTTAAAATAAGAAAGCACTCAGTTTATGGTGTGTACAAAGCCAATTAGACAGGGTTTCCTCACTCTCTCTTCTAAATAAGGCCACCCAAGCCCCATATATATAGAGGGGGTGCCGCAGGTCTACCTGCGGCTACTCGAGCCGCTTCGAACCTTTGTGGGTCCCGTTGTTGTCGCAATACGTACACTTTCGGACAACGCTATTGCTCGCTTCGGCGTTCATAACTTTCAATCCGAGAATCCGATGGAAGCGTGCCATACCATACCAAAAATTTCTTTTCAAGAGCTACACAATGACATAGGATTTACCCTTTTTTGATTTCGGGAAGATGGGTTCATGACCGATATAGAATTTCTGGGTTTCCGTCAGGCAGTCCGGTGAGCTGTTTTGCATAGTTTACACTCCGAAGTTAAGATATGGGTCTTGTGGGACTTCTATTGAAGCAATTTGGGTTGAAATGAGTGTATTTGGTTTGAAGTGAAGTTGAGTTGGCAAAATAACTATTTTACCCCTCCCGGGGTTATCTCCGGTTTTTGCCCATTTGTAGCCGTCTTTTCGCAGGGTTATCTTTAAGTTTGTCATGTTGTTGACTCTAAATATCCTCAGGGTTATCTCTAAGGTTGGAATTGATGTTGTGGTCCTCTGGGGTTATCTCTGGAGTGAAAAAGACGCTTTTGCCCACCTGCATAATTAGTAACAGGAAAAGAAAATTTTAAGTGTCTACAGATGCCCCTCTTTATCATGTTCATATAATGCAATGGAATGGACATGATAAAGATTAGTAGACACTTGAAATATGACAAGGTATTCTTAATGATGCAGATCGCAATGTAATGAATGTTATGATGAATGTTAAAATGTTTTCGCAAATCGAAGTTTACAAATCGTACATCGCATTTCGCACTTCGCTTTTCGCATTTGGCCAATCGCATTTCGCAATTCGCACATTGCATATCGCATATCACAAATCACAAATTGTAATGTAATGAATGATATGATGAATGTTAAAATGTTTTCGCAAATTGCTTTACCTTTATCGGGGATTGTTGATGCTTATGCTGGTGTTGACTACAACGGTTTGGCGTTTTTGTTGGTGTTGCTAATGCCTGTTTGATAAAAGAGAAATTGAGATATCGCCGATGCATACGCTGGTAGTTTACAATGGTTCATACCCTGATGGTAGTTTAATAACAGATCCTACCCTGCTGGTAGTTGAATACGCTGACATCACCCAACTATTTTGGTTCCCACTCGAACGGTAGTATACAAAGCTTTCATCGCTGAACTGTCTTGATGTTGCGATGAATTGATGCCAATGGTTTTGAATATCGGATCTTCTGATACCTTCGCTAAATTGATATTCAAAGGTTTGCTTCACCAGACTCTACCTGATGTTACGCTTGATAGAGATGTATGTTGATGTAGAGCCTCACCCTTTTTGAGGTGATTTGGAGTTTCCCTTCGCTGTTGGGTGCTTGTGCCCCATTTCCTTGAACATTTGATTCGCAACTCGGCTGAACTAATGACCTGAATGTCGCTGATATCCCTGGAGGGTGCAGCTCGCTCTTTCGCTGTCGAACTTTTGAACTTCAGTGTGGAGGCCTCAATTTATGAGGATTTGACGCAAATTAACATGTTTGACAGTGTAGATTTCCTTCGCCAGACCTTTTGTCATTGGCCTTAAGTTAAGAACTTTTTAAAAACTTTCCCCTTCTTTTGAAGGGGCACACTTATGTCTCCATGATTTCTTTCAGGAGTTTTCCTTCTTTTAATGAGAGGCTTGATCCCGCCTTAAAATCCTTCGCTTTCATGGAATCGAAAAAAATTCCCCATTCCTTTCGCATATTATTATCGGGGATTCTTACGAAAAAGTCTCTTTGTTGACCAAATCGCGAGTGAACAATATCTTGTGAGATGATATGAGGGAAGCTTTGATGATGATGGACCATGCTGATGGTATTGACTGGGGCATTTTCCTCTTTAGGATGGTTGATAAATGCCCCAGTGTTGAGTTGTCGCTGTTTTCGAGATTGCCTCAGTCTTGTTGTAAGGTTTCCAATATCGGGTTATCGCCAATTTTGAAATTGCCCCAGCCTTACTTGTTGTCTTGGATAGTTGTTTTGACAGATGAGCTGATAAGATGTCAAAATTGCAAAAGGCTTTTACTTCTGTACCAGATGATGAACAGGTCATGGATTTGGGCTTTGATGCCCTAAATCATTATTCCTAACTTGTTGCACAATCGGCCTGGACGGTTTTCTTTTGGTTTGATGAAGACTTGAGATTTAAGGGTGTCAAATCTTTGAAGGTCCTCGCTGCTGGTTGTCTTGGCATATCGTTGTTTCTTCCTTTCTGGGATTTATGCCAGATTCGATGGAATGACATTGAAGTGTTGTTGGGTCTTCTCTACATGGGTCGCTGACTTGGAGGGTTGTTTGGGTTTGGATATTTCTTTTGAGGGACATACCGCACCTACTAATGGTTGCCTATGTACTCCTGTATATGAGGGAGATCAGGTCTGCGTAGTTCCTGCTTGATAAAATAAACGGCTTGACAAGTGTTTATTTGAGAAGTGTTTGTTTGGGTTTTTGTTTGGTTTGACCGCACAATAAATGGCTGCCTACGTACTCCCATTGATGGTGGGAGATCAGGTCTTTCGTAGTTCAGGCTTGATGAGCTGAAACCTGTATGACTTGATTTTTAATTTTTTAATTTTTCTTTTTTTCTTTTTCTTTTTCTTTTTCTTCTTTTTTTTCTTTCCTCTTTTTTTTTCTTTTTTTTCTTTTTTACTTTTCTTTTTTTTCTTTTTTTTTCAATATTTACACGCATGGAAAATAAAAGGCATACTACGAAGAAATTGATATCGTCCCGACATCTTCTGGAACTCGCAACTTTATCCCCTGGATCTACATCTTTTTAGCTAGTTGAGGCCTGATAGTCCAGTTGTCAGTGGTTGTGTTGCCTTCAAGGCTCGCGACAGAGGTTACTTGTAAGACCCCAACTTATTATTTAATGAAATTGAATTTCCTCTATTATTTATCTTGAAATAGTAAGGGTTGATTTGATTAATGTGGAGAGTTATGGGTAAAATACGCAATTATTTCAAACAAGCAAATGGTTTTAAAATATTTATTTTTATCGGAGAATATTCGTTTGGTCGTGGAATATTCTTACTGTCGGAATAATATTAAATGCACGGTAGCGACCTTGTGTGGGCCCCATAACGGAAAAACTATTGGATGAAAAAACGCGACAAGAATAAGTTGTTTATAAATAAATAACGACGTAGTTATTACTGAATTAATACTATTAGAATACCCGTTGGTTAAAACACAAGAAGAGCACCAGTATTACACCAATTATTGATTCTTACGTGAAGAAGGCACTACTCAATAATTGTTACGATAATTACTGCTCAATATTATATTTTATTGATTCAATAATTGCTACGTTGATATTATTGTTGTTTTAATAATTGTCACCGCACATGATTTCCATTATCGAGCAATAATTCATATTATCCTAATAATATTATTAGATAACATTATTGGCAATGTCTAGAAAGTTACATCTAAAGAGAGGTTTGGTCATCTAATTGCATGGCGCAAAGATGGAGAAATCCTTATTAAAAGCCCTTCTTTCTTGAAAATTGCACGGTTTTCAAAGATTGTGATTCTCAGTAATATTATTTGTGAATAATTAATTATTAATTTATATGATGAGGAAAATATTAATTTTATGTGGATATAGATGGAGAAAATTTTTTAATGTGACAATTGTTGAAAATTAATATTTTATCTTTTTCTGATAAAATAATTCATTTAAATATATTATTTTAATAATATATTAACGGTGATATTTTTACAATGAATGTGGGATATATGAGTAAATGAGGAGGAAGAGTATTTTTGTAACTAAAAATATTTAAAACATGTTTTTCATGTTCGTGGACCCCATTTCTTGACTGAAATTTGATTATAGCCTGTAAAATCGCCCGTTTGTGGATTTCGGACAATTTCTGTTTGGAATTTGAAAAACATTTCTTCTGCAAAGTTGTAGAGAATGAAATTTCCTATGGAAAAGACTTAAGGTTTGAATTTTTCTGATAAAAAGGCTATTTATTGTGAATTATTGAAGTTCCGAAGTTTTGAAATAATTGATTTTTGGAAATTTTAATTATTATTTTGAAGAAAAACGTTTTTTCCATTGGAGTGCCACATGTTATGGTTGAAATCAGCTGGTGAGGTGTGCTAAGGAAATTAAGAAATATATATATTATTATTTTATTAAATTTTCTACTTTGGTGTTCTAAGCATTTTTCTATAAATAGGGTGTTTAGGTTAGAATTGAAAATCACACCAGAAACTGAAAACTTCTCTCTCTTTTTCTCTCAATATATTGAGTGTATTCTTGTGAGTATTTAAATATTTAGAGTGTTGCTATACGATGCAAGTTCCCTTCAGCACTATATTCAGTATTCCAGTCAGAAGTACTGTCTTTCCGAGGTAAGGGATATTATTTTTTTTTAAAATGATATTATTTCTTCTAATATCATTATGGCAGATTTTTGGTAAGATTTTTCTTGTGAAATTCCCTTCTTTTAGTGTCAGGGTTACTATTCACGTATACGACACTATTCACGTATACAGCACTATTCACGAATACGCACTATTCACAAAAAAATTAAATTTTCGTTTTTGTCCAAAATATTGATTATGGATCCTAGCTTTGATTATATCCATGTTTTGATCATTCTTGAATTTTACTTCACTATGGTTATTTATGAAGTAGTTTTGAACTTGGACTGTTTAAAGTAAGAATCCTTAATACTTGTTATTTTGTTTCACTGGATTCGTTTTCTTAAAATATTTTTCATCCTCAGTCCTAAATGATGGTATTACTGAATATCTTTGGCCTGTAGTGCAAAGATGGTTAATTTTATTATGAATATCTTTGGCCCGTAGTGCAAAGATATACAGGTGTTGAGATGAACATGACCGACTGATGAATATCTTTGGCTTGTAGTGCAAAGATGAATATTTGATTCAAGATGAATATTGATTGATGTTACTGAGGATAAAATATTGATGATGGACCGTTAAATTCATAGATTATAGTAGATTTCATTCTCTACGTAACTCTTACATGAATTGTTATTTACTAACTGCCGAATATTGATCCGAAACTTGTTGTCATTATATTCTATCGATTTTCCTCATTAAAGACTAACGATAATTTGTTTTATATTATCTTAGTCATAATATTCTTCTTGGGCTAGTTGAGCTCACCCTTTTCCTTGTTGTTCCATTTTTCTTCTCAGGAGGCGAGAATGTAGCGAGTACGAGTCGGGGTGTGGAATGATGGTTCTAGAAGTTGTTTTAGTAGTCCTCACCTTTTTTGTAAAATAGTGTACCAATAATTGTAATGAGGACTTAGTTGGGTATGGATATTGTCTAGATGACAATATTTGTATTTAAACTCACAGTTTATATGTCGTATTAATAAAGTTATAGTTGTTTCTATACCATGTTATTGACGATTCAGAATGGGTGATGTATACCTATTTTAGGGGCGTCACAGTTGGTATCAGAGCGCTTAAGGATATGGTCTCTGGCGGAGATCGGGGAATAGGACTAGGAGGGGAGAGACGAGTAAATCCTTCGCTAGTATGTCCTACCTAAACTTATTTGTTGGTTGGTTAGAGTATAGGGTTATTATGTGCATGTTAATTTCTTTAATTAACCCTTATTTTGTGGAAGTATTTAAGAATGGCAACTGAGAATGTTAACAGTGGAGTAAATGAGACCGTGGAGACACCTTTACTAACCAATGAGGAGAACGTGCAGTAGGCTGGCGATGTTCCTCCTGTGAACAACGCCACTGAGTAGATGATGAACGACGGGATGTTTAGAAGCTTTTTGCAGTTCATGCAAAATTAGACGAGGGAGACTCGTGTTCAAAATACAGGTGGAAATGAAAGCAACGCACGATTTGTCACGGCCAAACAATTCAAAGAGTTGGGACCACCAGAATTCTGGGGAAAGCCGGATCCGATTAAGGCGGAGACGTGGGTTGAACAAATTATCAAGATATTCGATGTCTTGGGATGCACGGAGGAACAGAAGGTTCTATTCGCCACCTTTATGTTCCGTAAAGAGATAGATTACTGGTGGGAATCTGTGAAGCGTACCCATCCAAATTACTTTTTCAATATGTCTTGGGAAACATTTCAGAAACTGTTCAATGACAAGTACTTTCCTGAAAGTATTCGTCATATGAAGGAGGTAGAGTTTATTAGACTAGAATAGAACAACATGACAGTGTCCCAGTACGAGGTGAAGTTCGCGAAATTATCCAGGTTTGCACCTCATTTGGTAGAGAATGAGGAACGTATGACGCAGATATTTTTGAGAGGTTTGAAACCCGACATACGTCAATATCTCATTTCTCATAAATTTTCTCTCTATTTAGATGTTGTCAACAGGGCTCAATTGTTAGAGCGAGATAACGAGTACGTTCAACCGAGGGACCATAACCAGGATCATACTGAAGATAGCAGTCAACAGAATAATGATAACCAGCGGAGAAAGAAAAAGTCGGACAAAAATGGTAACCACTCTGGTGGTAATCATGGCCATGAGAATATAAGAAGTAGTCGGGAGGAGATTTTAAAAAGAGGAGATTCAACAACGACCATGTGAAGACGTTAGCACCAGCAGCAACTGGTTTTAAGGGAGGAGAGCGGCCACCAGTCATATGCTATAAATGCGGGAAAGAGGGACATATCAGTCCAAATTGTCCACAATAGTTCAAGGTATGTTATAATTGTGGAAAGGAAGGACATATCGCTCGAGATTGTACGGTAGCGAAACCAAGTTCAGGGCGGATGGTGACTCAAAAGGCTATCCCAGAAAAGTCAAAGTCAACGGTTCCTGGATGAGTGTTTGTCGTGACTGGTCAAAATGCAAGGAACCCAAACAAGGTGATCACGGGTAAGCTAGTCATAAATTCTTGCGAAGTTTATACCTTACTTGATACCGGTGCTACCCATTCATTTTCTCTCCTACTTGTGCTCAACGTTTAAACTTAACTCCGAAGAAATTAGACTTTGATTTATCTGTGGAGACTCCGTTAGGAGAAACTTTCATCACATCCACTATTTATAAATCTTGTTTGATCCAAGTTGGCACCATCACATTACCTGTTGACCTTATCTCTTTAAAGATACTTGCTTTTGATGTGATTTTAGGGATTGATTGGTTAACCACTCATCATGCCAAAATTGATTATTTTCGTAAGGTTATTAGTTTTCATATTCCTAACCAACCTGTTGTACGATTCAAGTAACTAAACCATTAAAATCAATCGCTATCATATCTAGTCATAAAGCTATTTGTTTATTGAAAAATGGATGTCAAGCTTTCTTAGCCCATGTTATGGATTTGAATAAAGACACGTCAGATTTGAATAATATTCCTTTCATTAGTAAATTTCCTAACGTGTTTCCTGAAGAACTTCTCGGTCTACCCCCAGAACGTGAAGTTGAATTCTTTATTGATCTTGAGCCTGGTACAAAGCCCATTTCTAAAGCCCCATATCGAATGGCTCCTATTGAACTTCAGGAGTTAAAGGTCCAACTACAGGAGTTGTTGGACATCAGTTTTATTCGTCCTAGTACATCTCCTTGGGGTGCTCCTATTTTATTTGTAAAGAAAAAAGACGGGAGTATGCGACTTTGTATTGACTATCGAGAATTAAACCATGTCACCATCAAGAATAGGTATCCGCTACCTCGTATTGATGACATGTTTAACCAGTTGCAAGGAGCACAATTCTTTTCAAAGATTGATCTTCGTTCTGGATATCATCAGCTGAAGATTAGAACTGAGGATATTCTAAAGACTGACTTTAGAACTCAGTATGGGCATTATGAATTCTTAGTCATGTCTTTTGGATTGACTAATGCTCATGCGGCTTTCATGGATATGATGAACTGAGTATTCAAGGATTATTTGGATCAGTTTGTGGTTGTCTTTATTGATGACATCCTCATATATTCCAAAAGCCATGAAGATCATGAGCACCATTTGAAGCTGGTACTCCAAAGGCTTCGTGAAAACAACCTATATGCTAAGTTGAAGAAATACGAGTTCTGGCTTGAGGAAGTAGCATTCCTTGGGCACGTGGTGTTAAAACATGGAGTATCTGTTGACCCGACGAAGATTGAAGCAATACAAAGTTGGGAGCAACCGAAGACGGTGACCGAAGTACGTAGCTTTCTGGGCTTAGCTGGTTATTATCGGAGATTCGTGGAAGGATTTTCTCGAATTGCTACTCCGTTAACTCAGCTGACTCGAAAGGATACAAAATTCGTATGGAGCGAGGAATGCGAGAAGAGTTTCCAAGAGCTTAAGAGGAGACTCACTTCGGCACCTGTTCTAACAATACCATCTGGTTCAGATGGATTTGTTATCTACAGCGATGCTTCAGGCAAATGGTTAGGATGTGTTCTCATGCAACGTGGAAAAGTCATAGCCTATGCCTCGCGACAACTTAAAGAATATGAGAGGAATTATCCTACTCATGATCTAGAGTTGGCAACAGTCGTTTTCGCGCTAAAGATTTGGAGGCACTATCTATATGGAGAGAAAGTGGAGATATATTCAGACCATAAAAGTCTCAAATATTTCTTCACTCAAAAGGAACTCAATATGCGGCAACGACGTTGGCTCGAGCTGTTGAAAGATTATGACCACACTATCCAATACCATCCTGGAAAAATAAACGTGGTAGCTGACGCGTTGAGCAGAAGATCATATGCAAGAACGAATGCGATGATGTCAAGTATACGCATAGAACTAACTTTAATCGATAAAGTTAAAGTTGCTCAAGCCACCGACCAGGAACTGGTGCGTATGAAGAAGAAAGTACAAGAAGGTGTTATTCCGGAAGCGAGAATCGATGAAGAAGGAATACTTCGAGTCCAGTCCAGACTTTGTGTTCCTAATAACTCTAATTTGAAGTACAAGATCATGATGGAGGCACATAATACACAGTTTGCAATCCATCCGGGAAGTACCAAAATGTATCGTGATCTTAGACATACATTTTGGTGGAACAATATGAAGAGAGAGATCGCGAAGTTTATCTCGAGATGTTTAACTTTTCAACGTGTAAAGGCGGAGCATCAAGTAACTAAGGGTCCATTGCAACCACTTGAGATTCTGAAATGGAAGTGGGAACACATTACCATGGATTTCGTTACAGGTCTTCCTACGGTTTCTCAAGGCATCGATGCTATTTGGGTTATTGTTGATAGATTAACCAAGTCCGCTTATTTCTTGCCGATACGGGAGACTTATTCCCTTGAACGTCTTGCTCATATGTACGTGAATGAGATTGTGAGATTGCATGGCATGCCAGTATCCATAGTTTTGGATCGTGACCCAAGATTCACTTCAAGATTTTGGGTTAGCTTGCAAAAAGCTATGGGCACGGATTTATGATTCAGTTCGGCATACCATCCTCAAACAGACTGACAATCAGAGAGGACTATTCAAACTCTTGAAGATCTATTAAGACTATGTGTCCTAGATTTCAAAGGGAGTTGGGATAAGTATTTACCTTTGGTGGAATTCTCCTACAACAACAGTTATCAGGCAAGCATTGGTGTGGCCCCATTCGAAGCATTATATGGACGTAAGTGTCGCTCTCTAGTATGTTGGGATGAGGTGGGTGAAGCAACATTTTTGGGACCCGAGTTGGTACGTATGACTACAGAAAAGATCCAAATAATTCGACAACGTATACAAATGGCACAATATCGACAAAAGAGTTGTGCGGATCTTCATCGAAAGGACGTATAATTTAGTATTGGGGATCATGTATTGTTGCGTGTAGCTCCATGGAAGGGAGTTACAAGATTCGGGAAGAGTGGAAAGCTCAATCCACGATTTATTGGTCCATTTCAGATTCTTGACCAAGTAGGAAATGTAGCCTATAAACCCGCGTTACCTCCGAGTATGTCTCATGTTCATAATGTGTTTCTCATATATGTGCTTCGTAAATATGTGAAAGACCCGAACCACATTATTGAGTTAAAACCGGACGAGATAGCTGAAGACTTAACGTACGAAGAGGTACCTGTCAAGATCTTGGATAGGAAGGAGTATGTCCTACGCACAAAGGTCATACCACAAGTTAAAGTTTGTGGAGGAATCATGCTATAGAGAAAATGACCTGGGAGTTGGAAACGGAAATGAAAACGAGGTATCCTCACCTTTTCGAAACACCAGGTGCGTACGTCAATTTCGAGTATGAAATTTCATAAGGAGGGGAGGTTGTAAGACCCCAACTTATTATTTAATGAAATTGAATTTCCTCTATTATTTATCTTGAAATAGTAAGGGTTGATTTGATTAATGTGGAGAGTTATGGGTAAAATGCGCAATTATTTCAAACAAGCAAGTGGTTTTAAAATATTCATTTTTATCAGAGAATATTCGTTTGGTCGTGGAATATTCTTCTTGTTGGGAATATTAAATCGACCAGTAGCGACCTTTGTGTGGGCCCCATAATAGAAAACGATTGGATGAAGAAAACGACAAGAATAAGTTGTTTATAAATAACGGCGTAGTTGTTACCATTAATACTGTTAGAATACCCGGTGGTTAAAACACAGTAGCACACGGTATTGCACCAATTATTGATTCTTACGTAAGAAGGCACTACTCAATAATTGTTACAGTAATTACTGTTCAATATTATATTTTATTGATTCAATAATTGCTACGTTGATATTATTGTTGTTTTAATAATTGTCACTGCACAGTATTTTCCATTATCTGAGTAATAATTCATATTATCTGAATAATATTATTAGATAACATTATTGGCAATGTCTAGAAAGTTTTGTCTAAGGAGAGGTTTGGTCATCTAATTGCGCGCTAGTAAGGAGAAATCCTTATTAGAAAGCCTCCTCTTTCCTGGGAACTGCCTGGTTGTCAATATTGTGATTCTGTAATATTATTTGTGAATATTAATTATTGATTTATATGATGAGGAAAATATTGATTTTATGTGGATATAGATGGAGAAAATTTTTAATGTGACAATTATTGAAAATTAATATTTTATCTTTTTCTGATAAAATATTTCATTTAAATATATTATTTTAATAATATATTAACGGTGATATTTTTATAATGAATGTGGGATATATGAGTAAATAAGGAAGAAGAGTATTTTTGTTACTAAAAATAGTTAAAACATGTTTTTCATGTTCGTGGACCCCATTTCTTGACTGAAATTTGATTATAGCTTGTAAAATCGACCGTTTGTGGATTTCGGACAATTTCTATTTGGAATTTGGAAAAATTTTCTTTTGCAAAGTTGTAGAGAATGAAATTTCCTATGGAAAAATTATGAGGTTTGAATTTTTCTGATAAAAGGGCTATTTATTGTGAATTATTGAAGTTCCGAAGTTTTGAAATAATTAATTTTTGGAAGTTTTAATTATTATTTTGAAGAAAAACGTTTTTTCCATTGGAGTGGCACATGTTAATGGTTGAAATCAGCTGCTGAGGTGTGCTAAGGAAATTAAGAAAAATATATTATTATTTTATTAAATTTTCTACTTTGGTGTTCTAAGCATTTTCCTATAAATAGGGTGCTTAGGTTAGAATTGAAAATCACACCAGAAACTGAAAACTTCTCTCTCTTTCTCTCTCAGTATATTGAGTGTATTCTTGTAAGTATTTTGATATTTGGAGTGTTGCTATACGGTACAAGTTCCCTTCAACACTATATCCAGTATTCCAGTCAGAAGTACTGTCTTTTCGAGGTAAGAGATATTATTTTTTTTTAAATGATATTATTTCTTCTAATATCATTATGCCAGATTATTGGTAAGATTTTTCTTGTGAAATTCCCTTCTTTTAGTGTCAGGGTTACTATTCACGTATACGACACTATTCACGTATACAGCACTATTCACGAATACGGCACTATTCATAAAAAAAAAAATCATTTTTGTCCAAAATATCGATTATGGATACTAGCTTTGATTGTATCCATGTTTTGATCATTCTTGAATTTTACTTCATTATGGTTATTTAGGAAGTATTTTTGAACTTGGATTTTTTAAAGTAAGAATCCTTAATACTTGTTATTTTGTTTCACTGGATTCGTTTTCTTAAAATATTTTTCATCATCAGTCCTAAATGATGGTATTACTGAATATCTTTGGCCTGTAGCGCAAAGATGGTTGATTTTATTATGAATATCTTTGGCCCGTAGTGCAAAGATATACAGGTGTTGCGATGAACATGACCGACTGATGAATATCTTTGGCCAGTAGTGCAAAGATGAATATTTGATTCAAGATGAATATTGATTAATGTTACAGGGATAAAATACTGATGATGGACTGTTAAATTCATAGATTATAGTAGATTTCATTCTCTACGTAACTCTTCTGTGAATTATTTTTTTCGCTGCGAATATTGATCTGAAACTTGTTGTCTATTATATTCTATCGATTTTTTCCTCGTGAAGACTAACGATAATTTGTTCTATATTATCTTAGTCATAATATTCTTTACTGGGCTAGTTGAGCTCACCATTTTCCTTGTTGTTCCATTTTTCTTCTCAGGAGGCGAGAATGTAGCGAGTACGAGTAGGGGTGTGGAATGATGGTTCTAGAAGTTGTTTTAGTAGTCTTCACCATTTTTTTAAAATAATATACCAATAATTGTAATGAGGACTTACTTGGGTATGGATATTGTCTAGATGACAATATTTATATTTAAACTCACAGTTTATATGTCGTATTAATAAAGTTGTAGTTGTTTCGGTACCAAGTTATTGACGACTCAGAATGGGTGATGTATACCTATTTTGGGGGCGTCACATTACTTCTTGGTTTTGAATGTCTTCACTCATGGCCATAACTTGATCGCTTCCTGGTTCAGTACATTCCTCAGGGATGCTTGAGCTGGACCCATCGCAAAAAGGTATGAACTCTTAATTCTTGATGGGTTGGTTTCCCCGACAACCTCACCACCTTTTCCTTCATCTGTTCCTTCACGCTTTTCCTGGGCTTGAGAGGATTCGACCATGAAATCTCCCTCGAACTGTTGTCGCATTTCTTGCAAGGAACTTTCCTTTTTTGCTTTTTCTTCCTTGGAAAGGATCAATATTTCCTCTGCATCATCCAAGGTTATAAGATCTGGGATGTGGTTGTCATCTTTGGACCACGGGATGTTGGATGTTGGCAGAGGAGTCTCCTTTGGGGATTTCCTTATCTCCTCTATCATTTCCTGCATTAAGATCATTCCATCTTGGGTTCTACCAGGATCATCGCTCATAGCTTTAACCTCATTTGAGCTGCCTATCTCAAGTGGACATCTTAAGCTTTTTATTTCCTTTTTGCCTTTTTTGGTCATGGGAAATTCTATCTCCAGCTCTCCATTTTCAATAAGAACTTGGATTTTATGTTGTAAAGACCAGAATTCCTCAGTCGTATGTCCAAGTGAGTTAGAATGGTAGAGACATATCTTGGTGGAATCATAACTCTTTATCTTGGGATTTATAGGAGGCAGTAACTCAGTAATCCTTCCTTCGCTTATCAGGAAGTGTAGCATTTCTTCATTGGATTTCTTAGAGGGGTGAATTTTTGGACTCTTGTGGAGGTTGTTTGATGTTTCTTCTTTGAGAATTCGCATTCCCCTGAGCGATTTTTTTGTTAGCGAGATCTTCTAGAAATTTTATCATCCCCCTTTTCTTGGCCGTCTGATAGTTGAGTGAAAAATTATCTTGTATCCTGATGTTGGCGCACTATCAGCTTAGCTAACAGATTGACTTGATTTTGGATTGTCTCTAACTTTTACATTACTAGCATACCCTCCTCTGAGTTTTCCCATTTTAGGACATTTGATCTGTGCCTTTGGGGGTATTCTTCTATCTTACGAATTGGATTTCTTTTAGCACTTTCTGACCTGATCATGTTTACTTCCCTCGTACCATGCTGTAACAGAAGGTTGGTGTTGACATTCTGTTGAGCAGGTTGCTGAACCACAATATTGCCACTTTCAATCAGATTTTGAATTTTATATTTTAAGGACCAACAATCTTCTGTATCATGTCCTGGAGACCGTGAGTGTTAAGCACATCTCTGGCTTGGATTGTATCCTTTGCTCCCTGATTCCAGAGGTGGAGCAAGTTCAGTAATTTTCTTGTGATCCATTAATATCGCCAACACATTTTCAAGGGAATAGCCTAGTGGAGTGAACACCCAATTTTCCGTTCTTTCAAATTTTCTTTTCCTATCTGGGTATTGGTTGAACGCACTTTGTTGTTGAGATGGCGATTGTCTTGCATTTTCCAAATGGGGGACCAGAGGTTGGTCTCTCTAGCTTGCCCTGCATAACAAGGGACACATCTTCATTGCCTTTTATCGGGTACACCCTTGGGATCGCTTCGCATACTTGCCGCTTTTTATATTCTTGGCGATCGCTTCCAAGGCAAAGAAGTCTTTAATCTTGCACGCCTTCAAGCCCATCTCCCATTTTGTCGTGTTTAATCATTTTTTAGAATGGCTTTCCTATGCCTCGCTAGGATCCTCTCATATACACTGAGCCTCTTGGATATCAATAAACGCCATTACCATCTCGGTTTTTTGTCATTGATGGAATGACTTACCGCTAGATGTCTCCACCTTTGGGCATATTTTCTAAAGATTCAAGATTTTGCTTTTTGACTTTAGTCACTTGGTATCGATCCGGTGCCATTTGTGATTGAAAACTGTACTGATTTAGAAAGGCATGGGCCAATTCTTCCCAATTGTGAATTTTGGAATTGTCAAGTTGGGCATACCAAGCTTTAGCCTCTCTAGTGAGACTCTTTTAAAAAAGCTGCATTCTGAGGCTTTCATCTTCAGCATAAGATCCCAGTTCGCCAATGTACACTTTCAAAGGCGTATAGGGATTGCATGCCCTATTGTACTTTTTAAACTCTGGGACTTTGAATTTGACAGGATATCGAGCCCCTGTGAATATGCAAAGATCTGAATAAGTGACACTCCCATAATTTCCAGTCCCTTTGATTGACCGGATGGTTTCCTCCATTTGTTGGACTTTCTTTCTTATATCCCCAGTTTCTCGATCATCCCTGAGATTTGTGTTTTCTTTATTGGAATGAGGTTTAGGTATCCGGTTTCCATCTTTTGCCAATACCTCGATCGCTTCGGTGTGAATGACTCTAGTTAAGTAGGCATTGTTTGGCCCCGGATTCCTCCATGTGCGAGGGATTCTCGTGTGGATGGGTATTTGTGTACCTCAGAGTGGATTGGTGTAGTTCTTTGAGCATAACACCCAACTCTGTAATTTGATAGCTTAATCTTTCGAACTCCTCATGAGAGACAGGAGTAGGATCAGGTTGGACACTTTTATCCATGTCTGACTGTGGGCTTAATGCCCTTTTGGACTTTGAATGGGAAACAGGATCAATTGCTTCCCTACAAAAAGACTTGCGTAGTTTAGTCTTAGGGAATGTATAAATGTTACATGCTATGTGACATATCTGTTTTAGGAATATTATCCTGTAAAACGGATGTAAGTTGCTTATAAGACAAGATATTATGTCAGGTTTTAATATGCATGTACACATATTCCTTCATATTTTCCATTACATTGAGATTGACAAGTAATTTAAATGGGAAAGTATGAAGATACTTCCCTTCGCATTTGGTTTATCAGAGGCTGACCTATCTTAGGTTTACTCTCGCGCTTTTTGGCATGAAGGTTCTCAGATCATCGCAATCTACTTGACGGGAAGTTAATCCGGTCTTTCAACTGGACCGAATCTGGGTGGTGCCTTTCCTGAGCCTCGTTGGAATTATTCTCCCTACGAGTCCAGTAATCAAACACCGACAGGATAGCCTCCTGGTGGAGGAACCACACAACATATATTCATATACAAGTCTCACCGTTTATGAAAATGATGACATATGCGAAGCACTAATATCACAGATGAATATATTGTAGTGTAGTAAGTAAAATGCATTCGTACACATTCATAAAAAATATAAATGCAACATTCACACACAAGAATATAACAGTTTTAAAAAGCTTGTAGTAGTGGCTTAAGCCCTCTTACTGGAGTCCCCAACAGAGTCGCCACCTGTCGACGTCGGGATTTTTATTTGTCCCTTTTCGTTACTTGTTCTTTGGTGTTCTCATTGTTATGTGAGATTTGTTTGAAAAAACAAGTGAGAAGGTTCGACATGTATAATGTCGACGATTTGACTTTAAGAGTCGCTGGCTAGTGTTTTTAATCGGTTGCACTAACGAATCAAAAAAGGTTTGCACATTGACCCAAAGATGTGACACTCGCTAAACGGTGCTCGTGAAACCGAGATTACTTTGAGTTCGTGGGCTTGATAATATGGAGGGAGGTGTTAGGCACCCCAAACATCTGTCAGGTTGCCACTACAGACCGCCACTTTTTAAGAAACTGTTATATGAATGTGTGTGTGTGGATCAATGTGTAATTATTTGGAAGTAGTGCGAGGCCTCGTTCGCATCTATATACAAAGGGTTTGAATTTATAGAAAAATTCAGTTTTAAACATGATATAGTTTTATAAAAATAGGTTTTCGAACCTGTGCTCAATAGTAATTGAGACATTTTCATACTTCCATTTTATTATTAAATGTTCGGCTTGTTTGCTTTTATTTTCGAGATGCGAGGCATCTTCGAGAAAATAATATACAGCAATGCCGAACTCCTCATGGGCATGATAGCCATCTAAGGAAATTCAGACACTGTAAATAATGTACAAGCTGCTTACAGCTGAAAAATGTCCATCACGAGAACCGAATCTAGATTCAGTAGCCTAAATCTGTGATCACATGATTCCTAGGCTCACATAATGCCGCAGTTTATATGAAAAACGAAGTAGCGCTTATATATATAAAAATCAGAATATATATATATATCGTATACGATCAACCACCACGAAGAACCTCCAAGGGGATCGAAATGTAAATATATAAAAGCGGTAAATATATATATATATATATATAGACATGATCAACCACCACGAAACACCTCCATGGGGGATCAGAAAAGTAAATATATAAAAGCGGTAATATATATATATATATATATATATATATATATGGACATGATCAACCACCACGAAGCACCTCCATGGGGGATCAAAAAAGTAAATAAAGCTGTAAAAGACGATCAACCGCCACGAAGTAAACTCTAGGCGGGATTAAATGGAAATAAAGCAGTAAAAGGCATCGAAGTAAACTCCAGGCTAGACAGAAATGTAAATATATATATATATATATATATATATATATAAGCAATAAACGCTCCGGATGTAAAATCCGGTTCATCGATGTAGTCCCATAACAGCTTTATATATATATATATATATATATATATATAAAAAGCAAGTAAACGCTCAAGACATAAGTCTAGGCTCAATCGAGGCATAACTCGATAATATTGGTCCATATATAAAATATATACATATATAAGTATATATATACAGACATAAATGAAAACCACAGACCGAAGTTCGGGCAAACGCACGCAACACGACTCTCAATGTGTAGAATAGTGTGTACAAAGATGAAGAGAAAGGCTTTAAAGTGTGTAAGAAGGCTTACAGTGGACTGCCCAAAGAAGACTCCAATAACTTTAAATGGATGAGTACTCGGCTCCCGCCGGTAAAAATATGACAGAATATAAGCTCAAAAATGTTTTAAAATAAGAAAGCACTCAATTTATGGTGTGTACAAAGCCAATTGGATAGGGTTTTCTCGCGCTTTCTCTTCTAAATAAGGCCACCCCAAGCCCCATATATATAGAGGGGGGTGCCGTAGGTCTACTTGCGGATGCCCAGGCTGCCCAGGGCACTGTGGGTCCCGCCGTGTCGCAGTACGTACACTCGAACAACACACTGTTCGCTCGGTCGTTCATAACTTTTAATCCAGGAGTCCGATGGAAGCATGCCATACCATTCCGAAAATCTCTTTCTGAGAGATACACAATGACATAGGATTTGCCCTTTTTTGATTCCGAGAAGATGGGTTCATGACCGATATAGCATTTTCGGGTTTCCGTCAGGCAGTCCGGTGAGCTATTTTGCGTAGTTTGCTCTCCGAAGTTAAGATATAGGTCTTGTGGGACTTCTATTAAAGAAA
This sequence comes from Panax ginseng, assembly GCA_020205605.1. Taxonomy (NCBI): domain Eukaryota; kingdom Viridiplantae; phylum Streptophyta; class Magnoliopsida; order Apiales; family Araliaceae; genus Panax; species Panax ginseng. The sequence continues at coordinate 18,631,416 of CM035134.1, forward strand.
TTTGGGTTGAAATGAGTCTATTTGGTTTGAAGAGAAGTTGAGTTGGCAAAATGACCATTTTGCCCCTCCCGGGGTTATCTCCGGTTTTCTCCCATTTGTAGCCGTCTTTTCACAGGGTTATCTTTGAGTTTGTCATGTTGTTTACTCTAAATATCCTTAGGGTTATCTCTAAGGTTGGAATTGATGTTGTGGTCCTCCAGGGTTATCTCTAGAGCGAAAAAGATGCTTTTGCCCTCCTGCATAGTTAGTAACAGGAAAAGAAAATTTCTGAGTGTCTACACGCGTCATTCTCTCCTCATTATCAACCAAGTGGGATGTAAACCGGGACAACTCGGCAAACTTAGTCTTGTACTGTAATACGGTCATATTGTTTTGCTCCAGCTTTATAAACTCTACCTCTTTCATGTGATGAATACTTTCGGGAAAGTACTTGTCGTTGAACAGTTCTTGGAACTTCTCCCAAGACATCTTCAGTGCGGCAGGTTGAGTACACTTTACAGATTCCCACCAGTAATCTGCCTATCCTCGTAACATGAAGGTGGAAAAGGAAATCTTTTTCTCCTCGGAGCATCCCAAGACATCAAATATCTTGGTGATATGCTTTATCCACGTCTTTGCCTTAAGTGGTTTTGGCTCTCCCAAAAACTTCAGTGGTCCCAGCTCCTTGAACTGCTTAACAGTGACCGTCTGAGAGTTTCTAGTGTTTCCACCTGCATTTTGAATAGGAGTCGTTCTCTCCTGATGTTGCATGAATTGCATAAAGCCTCTGAACAACCCATCATTCATCATTTGGTCAGCGTTGTTATTTTCTTGAGGATTATTGTCGTCCTGATGCACATTATCCTGGGTATTAATCGTTGGTGACTCAATGGTCTCATGTGCTTCATTGCTTATCTCAGCATTTTCAGATGCCATTATCAAATACTGCCACAAAACAAGGGTTAATTGACATGTCACATATTATCCCTATACTCTGACCGACCAAATAAATACTAAATAAACTTAGGTAGGTCATACTATCAAAGGAATTTCCCGTCTCTCCCCTCCTAGTTCTAGTCTCCCATCTCAGCCAGGGATCATATCCCTAAGCTTTGATACCAACTGTGACTCCCCCAAAATAGGTATACATCACCCATTCTGAGTCGCCAAATACATGGAACAAAATTCAAATACAACTTAATTAATACAACTATCGTGTAAATATGACAAAACATATGTTGAGAGTTTTAACACGAATATTGTCTTCTAGACAATATCCAAACTCAAATTCAATCTTAATACAATTATTATCACACTATTTCATAGAATAGTGAGGACTACTAAAACAACCATCTGGACCATCACTCAGTTCCCCGACTAGTCCCAGCTATATTCTCATTTTCTGAAGAGAACAATGAAACCAAAGGGTGAGCTCAACTAGCCTAGTAAAGAATATTATGACTAAGATAATGCAGAATAAATTATTGTTAGCCATCAACAGTGTTAAACTAATAAAATATAATAGACAACAAGTTTAACTTTAGCGAAACAAACAATCCATTAGAAGAGTTAAGTAGAGCATAATATCTACTATCTTCTATGATTTAAAAGTTTATCATCAATTTTATTGCTGAGACTCAGCTCAATAAATAATCCACATCACTGAATTATCCATGCACTTCGGGCCAAGGATATTCATTATTATCACCAATGGTCATGATCGTGCCACAACTGTCCATCAATGCACTATGGGCCAATGAGGACTTTTATCACATCATTTTTAACATTATGGGTCATGATTTTACCGAATGATCCATGGTCATAATCATACCAATCAACAGTCCATTTATGTACTACAGGCCAAAGATGACTTTCATAATAATATAAACATGAGGATGATAACAATGATATAAGAATTCAATTAAATGCAAGCAAAGGATAAATTCCAAATATTTATATTTTAATTTATCCAGAATTCAATAATGTCCAAATTGTCAACATGATACTGCTTTGTGGAGTAAAATTCAAGAATAATATTGTATCAAAAATAATTTGGACTGAAAAGAAATCAATTTTTGTCATGAATAGTACCCCGGGTGAATAGTACCTGAGTGAATAGTACCCCATAAATAGTACTTCAGGAATAGTACCCCGTGAATAGTATTCTGGCATAAAAAGTTTAAAACTTATCAAGAATGCTCAGAATAATATTTTTATGAAAAGATACTGGATGAAGCGCAAATATCAAGAATATTCTACTAATTTCAGGAATTACAGAAGCAATACTTACCATAGTAAGTTTAAATTTAGGAATATAAAATGAAATAATATCCCTTCCATACTATGGAGTATGAAAGAAAATAATATTTCTTACAAGTATTGAAATAAATAATATCCTTTACCTTAGTAGAAACTGGATTTGACTAGAATATCGGATATTATTCTGAGAATATCTTGCAGAAAAACTACACTCAAAGTATCCTTATACTCAAGAAAATACTCACAATACTATAGAATAAGAATTTCTGATTTTGAAGGTGTGATTTAGGAAGGAGGGTTATCCCTCTATTTATAGTGAGATTTCGGAGGAAAAACAAACAGGCTGCCTAACTCTACCAACCATTTTCTACGCCTAATTAATGGCTAACTTTCTCTTCCTTTTAATTGGCTAAAGGCCCACACATTGGAAAACATAATCTTGCAGGAAATTTCTCCACCAACCAAGTTGTAACGCCCCCAAAATAGGTATACATCACCCATTCTGAGTCGCCAAATACACGGTATAGAATAGAAATACAAACTTAAATATACAACATGAGCTGTGAGTTTTAATACAAATATTGTCTTCTAAACAGTATTCAAACTCAAAATAAGTCCTCAATACATTTATTATCACACTATTTCACAGAATAGTGAGGACTACTAATGCAAACATCTGGACCATCACTCCGTTCCTCGACTAGTCCCAGCTATATTCTCATTTCCTGAAGAGAATAATGAAAGCAAAGGTTGAGCTCAACTAGCCCAGTCAGAAATATTATGACTAAGACAATGCAGAATAAATTATCGTTAGCCTTCAACAGTGTTAAAGTGATAAAATATAATAAACATCAAGTTTAACTGCAGCGGAACAAGCAATCCATTAGAAGATTCAAGTAAAGCATGATCTCTACTATCTTCTATGATTTAAAAAGGTTTTTCATCACTTTTATCGCTGAGACTCAGCTTAATAAATAATCCACATCATCGAATCACTCCTGCACTACGGCCAAGGATATTCATTAGTATCACAACCACAAATTATCCATGCACTACGGGCTAAGGATATTTGTATTTTCATCAATGGTCATGATCATGCTAACAAATGTCCATCAATGCAATACGGGCTAATGAGGACTTTTACCACATCATTTGTAACATTATGGTCATGATTATACCGAATAATCCCTGGTCATAATCATACCAAATCCATCTATGCACTACGGGCCACAGATGACTTTCATCATAATATAAGCATGAGGATGATGACAATGATATAAGAATTCAATTAAAAGAAAGCAAATGATAAATTTTAAAGATTTATAATTTAATTTATACATAATTCAATAATGTCAAAATTGTCAACATGATACTGCTTTGTGGAGTAAAATTCAAGAATAATACTGTATCAAAAATGATTTAGACCAAAAAGAAATTAATTTTTGTAATGAATAGTGCCCCGGGTGAATAGTACCCTAGTGAATAGTACCCCATGAATAGTAATTTGGGAATAGTACCCCATGAATAGTATTTTGGCATGAAAAAGTTAAAACTTGTCAAGAATGTTCAGAATAATATTTTCATAAAAAGATACTGGATGAAATGCAAATTTTAAGGATATTCTACTAATTTCATGGAGTATAGAAGCAAAAACTTTAACAAAATAAGTATAAAATTCAGAATCTGAAACGAAATAATATTACTTACATACTACAAAGTATGGAAGAAAATATTATTTCATACGAATATTGAACAAAAATAACATCCCTTTCAACTGTTGAATGAAAATAATATTCCTTACGAATATTAAATGAATATAATATTCCTTACGAATATTAAATGAAGATAATATTTCTTGTGAATATTGAACGAAATAAAATTTCTTACGAATACGAAAAATAATATCGTAAGCTAATATGAAATAAATAATACTCCTTACCTCAAAAAGAAGAGTATTCCAACTGGTATAGCGGGAATATTCTTGAAGAAAACTTTCACTATTTTATATACTCAAAGCTTCCTAAAACTCGAAAAAAATACGCTCAATATTATAGAAGAAGAATTCTCTGATTCTGGTGTCAATTCTAACTAAGCATCTTATTTATAGGAGAATGGAAAGGATACTATTTAAAAATAAAAATCACGGATCGCACGAATACCATCGATTCACTAGCACACCGTGAAGAAAATTTTCTAAAAATTTATTTTTACTATTCATTACTATGCAATAAAATATTCTAATAAAATAAAAACTTTAAATAAAATATAATATATTCTATTTATAATCAAATAAAACAAAACTTATAATATATATATATATATATATATATATATTAACTTTGTTTATATATATATATATATATATATATATATATATACACATGCCCTTTTTTCCATGCCATTCCTTTTCTTTTTTCCATGCCAATCCATGCCACCCGTGACCAATTATTCCTCCCCCCACATTTCATTTTTCTTCCAGTGGGCCCCACATATGGCCCCGCATTTATTATATAAAAAAATACTGAATAACTTTCTACAGATTATTTTGAAAAAGGGATAAATGGGGGTCCGTAAAATAAGCAACATTTACATCAAATACTTCATAAAAATCCCCTCAATATTTTTAATAACATTTATTCATTATTATTATAACTCGCGATATTAACAACCAGATCGTTCTCAGGAAAGAAGGGGCTTTCCAATAAGGATTTCTCCCTATTGGCGCGCAATTAAGTGACCAAACCTCTCCTCGACAGAACTTTCTAGACATCATCAATATTGCAAATAATAATATGAATAACTGTATCGTCTCAATTATTGATTTAATAATATATAAAATATTGACAATAATTGAATCAAATAACGTGAGATATTATGCAACAATTACTGTGGCAATAATTTAACAAAACTGAGTGACTTCTAAGCATCAATAATCAATATCGTGTGCTACTATGCAACCACACGTATTACTGTACTTTTATCACCGGGTATTTCAACAATTATTGGTAAAACTTCCGCCGTTATTTTCATAAAAAGTTACTTCTGTCGTTTTCTAACTTCGATAGTAATTCCGTTGTGGGGTTCACCAATGATTGCATCGTTGCACGAATATTCCCTGTTAAAACGAATATTCCCCGACCAATCGAATATTTTATAACAACTTGCTTACTTTGCAAAATTTATAAATATTATCCACAACTATAACATTATATCAAATTCACACCATAATATTCAAAAAATATTTCGAGAAAATTAATCTTTATTCATAAAATTTGGGGTCTTACACAAGTGGTCCCATGGGAGGAATTATGTTACCAGCACATGGTTGAACCAAAGAATGCATGTACTGGTTTTTGAAAAACAAGGGAAAGTAAAGGCAAGCTTCTCATTTTTCAATGCCTAACATATCAATTCATAATTGGTGAGGCCCACCATTTGGAACAAGTTTTGCAAGCAACATTTTCCACCCACCATAACTTTTATCACACACACACACACACACACACACACACATATATATATATATATATATATAATACTATTATTTAAATAATTATAATATATTTAAATGAATATTTTATCGGAGAAATAATTATAATTCCACATAAAATATGTCAAACTTTCAACAATTATTTCATGCTAAAAATTCCTTCATTTAAATAAAAATTGAACCAATATCCACCACATAATAATTAATATTATAAGCTCACAATATCAACAACCAGATCATTCCCAGGAAAGAGGGGGCTTTTCGATTAGGATTTATCCTTATTGACGCACAATTAGATGACCAAACCCCTTTCCTAGACAGAATTTTTTAGACATTGTCAATAATGTTAACTAATAATATGAATAATTGTGTCGCGCCAATTATTAATTTAATAATGTTAAATACTGTGCAGATGATACTGTGACAATAATTGAATCAATAATATAAGAAACTGTGCAACAATTATTGTGGCAATTATTGAATAAAACTGAGTGACTTCTCACGTAAGCATCAATAATCAAAGATATTGTACAATACCGTGTGATACTATGCAACCATGCGTATTACTGTACTTTTATCACCGGGTATTTCAACAGTTAATGGTAAAACTTTCGCCGTTATTTTTATAAAAATATATTTCTGTCGTTTTCTAACTCCGACAATAATTCTATTGTGGGGTCCACCAATGATTGTTCCGTCGTATGAATATTCCCTGAAAAAACGTATTTCCCGACCAATCGAATATTTTATGACAACTTAATTACTTTGCAAAATTTATAAATATTACCCACAACTATAACATTATATCAAATCCACACCATAATATTCAAAAATAATATTTAGAGAAAAATTAATCTTTATTCATAAAAGTTGGGGTCTTACAACACTGCTCAACAAATGAGTTGGCATAGAACAATGGATGTCATGCCTGGTCAGCTGACTCACCTAGCTGAGGGAGATGAATGGAAGAATTTTGATGCCAATTTTCCATAATTTTCCCACAAAGTTAGGAATGACAGGCTTGGTATGGCTACAGATGGCTTCTTTCCATTTAATAATTTTAGTCAGCCTTACTCTGTTTGGCCAGTGATTATGGTAGCTTACAATCTTCTACTTTCAATGTGCATGAGGGATCCGTATCTTTTCTTGACTTTATTTATACTGGGGGATAATAGTCCTACAAAAGACATTAATGTGTACCTTAGGTCGTTAGTCGATGAACTTAAGATGTTGTGGGAAACAGGTGTTCAGACTTTTGATAAATCTGTCGGGCAGAATTTTATGATGAAGGCAGCTTTGTTGTGGACTATCACTGACTTTTCGGTACTTGGGATGATTAGTGGTTGGTCGACTCATGGTAAGTTGTCATACCCATCATCAGATGGGGATGTGCAAGTATATGCCCATCAGTATGGGGATGAAAAACTAGTTTCTTTGAATCGCTTCGTAGATTCTTGCTGTTGAGCACGATTATAGAAAGATGTCTACATAGTTCAATGTAAAGACAGAGAAGAAGGGGTTGTTGGTCGTTGTTTGGCAAATGATGTATTGGGTTGGCTAAATGATATGACATTTCCACCGCCTAGGAAGGAGCATGGTAAGTTGAGAGCAATAGGATACGAGAAAAGTCATAACTGGACACACTTACTGATTTGGTTTGAGTTGTCATATTGGGTCACACTAGAACTTCGTCATTGTATAGATATCATGCATATAGAAAATAATGTATTCGAGAACTTGATTTACATTGTACTAGATATGAGTGGCAAAACAAAATCAATGATAAAGCACGTAAATACTTCTAGGAAATGAATATCAGGTGGGAATTGTGGCTCTGACCTAACAAGTCATAACCAAAAGCTCCATTTTGTCTTACCAAGCAACAGGTTGAAAACATTTACAAGTGGCTTAGTGAATTGAAGCTCCCAGATGGATATCCAGCTAACATATCTCGTTGTACTAATGTTGAGCAGTTGAAAATTATTGGGTTCAAAAGTCACGACTATCATGTATTCATGCAGAAGTTGATGCCGATTACATTTTCTGAGGTGTTACCGAGGAATATTAATGATACCTTTATCGCACTTTCAAATTTCTTTCAGGATATTTGCTCAACTATTATAAGGTATAGTGTTGTTGAGCAGATGGAGAAAAATATAGTGTTGATAATGTGCAAGCTCGAAATGATCTTACCACCGGGGTTCTTTAACTCGATAGAGCATTTGCCTATTCATCTGCCATATGAACTTAAGCTTGGAGGACGGGTGCAATATCGATGGATGTATCTGATGAGTAGGTTTTTAACCTACGATTTAACCTTATTTAGCTTGGTTTGTTGTTAGTTTTTGAGTATATTATGTAACTTTTGATGGGTTTTTGTTTTGTTTACAGGTTAATGAGGTGTAGGCATACAAGAGTTGACATTTTGAAGAAATCACAAGAATTTTTACATTCTCAGACTACTGCAAGGGGCCATTTTACATGAATATATAGAAGAAGACACGGGTATTGCGAGAGGAGTACACAATCGATGGGGCGGTGGTGGGTCACATGTTGAAGGAAGGAAGGAAGGACACGACGCTGTAGCGCCGATCGGACGGTCGATACATAATTTTCTTTCTTATGCATGAAGTTAAGTTTTAATTAGAATGATAATTTCTTTATGTAATAAGGTCAGGGTAGGAGTGTAACAAGGAAGTTATTTCTTAGTAATTGGGGTTTTGGGGACTATAAATTGTTGGGTATGAAAAGAAGTTTGATTTTGATTCAAAATTTCATGAGGCTTGGATCGGATGACTTTGATATGGATTGGGATTGGATTTGGTTTTGCTATTTGAAATAACTTATGCCAATTAGAAGACAAGTAAGGAAGAAATAATCAATTACACTGTAAGGAGCCCTAATTTTCAGAGAAGAACATTGGAGGAAAACAAGGAAGGTCAAGATCACGAAGACTATAGAATTGAAGGCAAAGAAGTGTGGTTTTGTAACTATTCTATTTCTTTACTTCGAATTTTGTAATTGGGATGATGAATTCTTTACTTATTTCAGTATTTAATTCATTTATGATGAACTGAATTAGTTTTTAGTCTTATAATGGATCTTTAATGTTGAACAATGATTGTCATGCCTTAATTTCAGTTTAATACAACTATCAATTTAGTTTATCTATTGTGATTTGTACTTTAATTTATGAATTGATTGATCACCAATTCTATGTGGATTTATATAGACTCGAGAGATGATGTATGAATCTAGACCTAATCACTTTAACATGTGTTCTTAAATTCTGTGTTTTAATAGAATCTTGATTAATGTTTAGGATAGAGATATACCTAACATTGCATGTAATCGGGTAAAGAACTTGTAATTTAAATCTTCTTTAATTTTAATTCATATAGAGATATATTGAATTAGTTAATTAGGGTGTTTGGCTTAAATCTATCAAATTTGTGGATTTAAGTTAATATGGTGTTAGTGTATCGAGGGATGGCTAATTCTACTTGAGTGTTCTTGATTAATAAACTGAGATAATGAATTGAACTGGAATAGGGAGTGATAATTAGAGTGAGACTTAAAGTGAAGTTGTAAGCCTAATTCTCCATTATTTGCTTGAAATTTATGGTTACTTAGTGTATTGATTGGTTTGGATTTTTAGTTTTTAGTTTTTATTAATTATAATCATTAATTTGAATAGTTTAATAAAATTAGGTTAATATAGAACTGGTAATTGTTGGATTTAATTTCATATTGGTCTCTATGGAATGATTCTTTTCTTACTATTATATTACTTGTTGACCACGTGCACTTGTATGTATAACATATATAGATTTTACCCAATAGTATCCTTTTGAGAGGTAATGTCACCTACATTGTGCAATATTCATCATCTTTATAATTAATTTATCCGATACTGTCATATTTCAGGTATATTCATCGATTAAAGCAGAAAGTTAAAAGTAAAGCTCGTGTAAAAGTTTCTATTGTTGAACGCTATACGGTGGAAGAGCTTGTTAACTTCTACTCGTTGTACTTTGACGATGTAGTCGCAACGAAGCACAACCGTTTAATTCGGAATGAGGTCGTCGATCCGTCTGGTCGTGCTGATGAGTTGACTGCATTCACTTATCCGGCTAAACCATTTGGACATGAGACGAAGACTTACCTAACCGATACAGATTTGAAGATTGTATCTACATACGTGCTTCTAAATATGCTAAGTATCGTCGTACATCAAGTATGTATTATTATAAGTTGAAGCTTTAATATCTAACCTTAATCAATAATTAAATAATATTATATTATTGTATGTAGTTCATTTAAAGCGAAGGCGCATGCTTCTAACCCGGGGTTGACTACAACACTGATGGAAGCATTCACTAATGAAAATTTCTAACAGTGGTTTAAGAGAAGGGTCGAAGAAGAAAATGCTTCTGAGCGTTTTAGAGATGTCATTTTAGGCCCGTACAAACTTATTAGTTCATTTCCAGGCTGCATCATTAATGAGTATAGATTCAAGGTTGATGACTTGGATGAACTGACATCAGTCAACTCTGGCATGGACGTGTTGGGAAGTTGTTACAAAGATTCTGAGTTCAATTACTATGGACGATTAGAGGAAGTTGTTGTGCTCAATTATCCCGGGGGTAAAAAGGTCGTTACATTTTAAGTGTCGTTGGTTTGATACTGCAAAGGGTGTTAAAGTTTATCGTAATAGAATCATCATAATATATATAAACTCGAAGTTATAGTCTGATGACGTATTTGTGTTAGCCAGCCAAGCAACTCAAGTGTACTATGCCCTTAATGTCGTAAATTATAGAACCCATTGGTATACAGTTGTCACAACAAAGACTCAGAAATTTGATGGTACTAATATGTCTGGAACAGATGACCAGTTGCAAGAACAAGTTAGCAATCCTAGCCACGTATTGCTATATGATGATGATGTCGTGGGGGTTGATGTCGTTGACATGCCTGATGTTGATGAAGTGGAGGAAGATGTGGTTGTCAGTCTGTATGTGGTCGTAAAAGATGATAGTGAGGAATAAATTGATACGCAAGAGGAATAGAAAGAATCAGAGGATGAAAATGATTTTGATTCTGACAGGTTTCATGACATACTACTTCTTAACTAATTGGTGTTTTGTAAATAAATTACTACTAAAAACAATAATTAGAATAAATTAACTGAAATTTAATGTCATTTATATCTATTATTTCTGTAGTACAACTATGCCTAGACATAGTGGTGGAGGTGGAGGTGGTGGTGGTGGCGGCTTTACAGGATCAGGTGACGGCTCCTAGGGCAGGTCGTCTTCATCAAGTAGTGAGTTAATTTCATTTTATCCTAATAACACTTATTTTCTTTAATAAAAAACATCCATTTACTATTTTTTGACAATGTCATAACTATATTATACATATAGATGCTAGACGTCGGCGTCAGTGAGGGCCTAACCTCGGTAGATTAGGTTGTACGTCGGCAGTTCGTGACACGGTTCATGTTGATGTTGGCTCGTCGGTGTAAGTTTCAACTATAATATATTTTGTTCAATTAAAATGATATTATTATGTGATTAATAAATTAAAATAATTCATTTAAATTTTATATTCTAGTATTATGGATGTTGTCACTAAGACAACCGTACACGCCATATGGCTGCAGCATCTCTCGACTGGTTGCATGCGATTTAGCCACTACGCGTGGTATGATACCGACTTTATGGTGATAGTGTTGCTCGAGTTTCACGTAAGTTGTCTAATTACATATATTAAATCAAAAATTTAGTTCTAGTTATTTACATATTTTTCAAATAATTATTGATATGTACGTTATGTCCGTTTGATAGAGGTATTAAAGATATGAGGCCGACAACAGTGACGCGGACGGTGACGTTGTTATTATTGCACACATTTCAAAGAACTATGCTGGTTGGTTGTACGAGACGCGACGGAAGGCAGACCAGGCAGTTGAAGAATAGCCCGAGACTACTATACAAGATCATCAGCCGCCGATAATATCAAATGCATCATGGGCTGCCATGTGTACGTACTGGGATGATGCTGCCTTGAAGACCAAGTCTGAGGAGATGAAGAAGAATTGAGGCCAACTACGGATTGTATATACTTCTGGCTCGCAGTCATTTTAGGAGGTTAAGTCGGTATGTATTTATATTTAGTTTAGTTTAATTTTAAATTTCATCTATAGTAAAGTAAGGTGATATTAATTAATGTATGATTTAGGCCATGCAGAGTAGCTTGGGTCGACCTCCTACTATGATGTAGTTTGGGATAGAGTCCATACGCCGAAGGATTCAACTTTGGGGTCAACAATGTCTCCCGTAACATTAGCTATACAGGTACTATATTTACTACAAAGATTATAATTTAGAATCATATTACGTAATTAATATGATGATATCAAGTTAACTCGCATATAAATATATTAAATTACAGGATCGGTTTGAGAAGCTCTAGGACACGCATGTAGTTGACTTGCAGGCTGCTAGGGGCGATCCCGAGATATTAGATTCTACTATCCCTCCGCCTGAGATTAGTTTATATCAAGATGAGGAGATGACTCTTTGGGTCGTGTCTCAGGATCCTCTTAGTAGCACTATTAGTCAATATCGAGTGTTGGAGTTGCCAAGGATATTAGCCTATATACTACATGGAGGTATAATATTTTAGTATAGATTTCTCATTCATGAATAAAGTGATTTGGATTATAATTGATATGATATTTATTTTGGAAGGTACTAGCCAGCGTCTGCGTCTGAGAGCCCTCGTGGGACCATCATATATGAGCGCTGGCTTAGACGATGATATGTTCCAGAGGGTTATAACGGTGGTGTCGGAGTGGTATGGTACGGATCCTTTATTCCGTCATCAATGACTCGCCACCTTGATTGTGCTTTCGCCTCCATCGACTTTTTTTTATTATATCGCAATTGGTGCCACCGCCGAGAGTACGGGTATCACTCCGGAGTAGTTCATCGCGATACGCGACGAGGTGGTCCGGATGGTGGTTACCTTACTCTTGGACGCTTTTGGGCCGCTGTTGAGTCAACCCTCGACTACTCAGGTATACTATTCATTTTAAATTTCCTTGTTCTGCATGTTATTTAGTTTTCATTTATTTGCATCTTTAATTGTATTATATATATGGACTAATGAGTTATATTTTTAATTGTATCAACAGCGTGCCCATTCTGATCATGAGCAGAGGGACGACGTCGATGAATATTTTCATACGCCAGAGTAGCAGCGTCGACGTCCGCCCGATGATCCTCCTCACACCAGGGGTAGTACTACTGGCTTGACTTAGTTTAGTTGATATTTGACAGTTTTGTAGTTTAAACCTTGTATATAATTCATATAGCCAAAATTTTATGTGAACGAGTCATTTTTGTATATATTATGGAGTATTATACGTATTTTAAGAGTATTGTTGTATATCTTATGGAGAATAGGACATATTGTAGTTAATATAGAGTATTTTTTGTTATTGTTGGACTTGTATGTATGTGAACAACTATCATATTATTATGTTGGACTTGTATATCACTACTAGAATACTAGGCAACTGAAACCAATTTTTAGACACGGACTAAGTTCCGTCTCTAATTCTAGTAATTTGAGACGGACTTAGAAACCAAAATTTTGCTATGTCTCGACATGATTTGGAAGTAAAAAACCGACACGAATTCTGAAACCACAAGCATCGTCTCAAATTTTAGAAACGGGATTAGAGACGAATTTAACCATCTCAAAAAGTAAATATTATTTAGAAAATTATAAACTCGTTTTTGAAATAGATTTGAGACCAACTGTGCTCGTCTCAGATTAATAATTAAAAAAAGAAATAAATATTTATGTTTGAAACGGATTAGAGACCGAAATATCCGTCTCTGACTTTTATTTTCCCTCCTAATATTAGTCTCCAATTCACTTCTTATTGTTAGAGACGGATTCGAGACGGATATAGTTCGTCTCGGTATTTTAGTTTTCCACCAAAAATTCCCTCCAATTATATCAACAAAAAAAAACTACTCCCTTAATCCTAAATTAATTGTTCAATTTTGACTTTTTTAAGTCAAATTGACTATTTTTAGAATTAATAATTAAGCATATATAAATATATTTCTAAAATTATAAAAATTGGGGTTAGTAATAAATTGTATATACTTTCTTTTGATTATAATTTCTTCACCTTTATTTTAGCAAAAATAATAAAAAGATTAGTTTTAAAAATGGTCAATTTAATTTTAAAAAATCAAAACTAAACAATTAATTGGGGATGGAGGGAGTATATCAAAAAAAAAAAGAAGAAATAAGACTAAATTGAGGTTAAAAGAAACAAAATCCCCAAAATCGTTACATCCCTGTTCCTTCTTTCTATCATATTGAAAATCCCCAAAATCCATCTTCTCAATTGCAACCATAGCTCCCGATTTTGCTTCTCAATGTCTATCCCAAAGCCCATCTCTTCTCAAATGCAACCATAAATTCCCGATTTTGCTTCTCTTATCCTAGCCCACCAGCCCGAATCCGACTCTTCTTCAGCACAGTCAACTTCTTCTTCATTTCCCAATTCCAAGTCAGCCGATTTAGATTCCGGTACCGAAGCTGGACTCCCGAAGCTGCCTTGATTTGCGTACTTGATTATGGGTACTGAAGGCGATGGATTGCGCTTGAAATGAGTTCTTCAGTCTGTACGCTTCATGCCATTGCGGTATTGTTAAAACAGACTAAAGATTGGGACTGGTTTATTAATCTTAGTGCTTCGGATTATCCTCTCATGCCCAAAGATGGTTAGTTGTTTTTCATGCACTAGTTTTGGTGTTTAATTGATGGTTCATGGTTGAATATTCAGAATTTGGTATATATTTTGTTTTTGATTAAATATGTTTGGTTTGATTTCATTTGATTCTAGATTTGTGCTGACAATTAGGTAGTTGGGATTTTGAAAGGAGTTGTTGATGGAGTTAAAATTGTTTGATTCCAAGTCATTTTGTGGTTCTAGCCGGATGTTTTGGAGCCCTTTTTTGAACTCCAGGCATATGGTTGGTTTAAAAGTCTCTCCACAGCTTTGTTTTTTTGAAGGTAATGGTTTTTTGCTCTTGAAAATTGGGGGATTCTACTTCTCTATTCTATATTTGAACTTTGAAAATTGGGGGATTCTACTTCCACTCTGTGGTTCCATTGTAAGCGCAGTATTTAAATTCTGGGATTCTACTTGCATATGAATCTTTTTCCTTTTGTAGCATTATAGTGCTAGTTGATGTCTTCTCCTCCCCCTCACTCCCTGCCTGACTGATGGTAGTCATACTTATGTTCTGGGTAATGAACCTGTCCTGAAAACATGATTTTGCAGTGACAGAAGACTTTTCCTGTCCATTCTGCTTGGTCAAATGTGCAAGCTATAAGGTAAACCTGAATTTAACTTCTAAATGTGAACCTATTGATAATATTTTTTGAGTTTCAAGATGATTCTGACATATATTTTCATTATTTTTTTAGGGTCTGAGGCATCACTTACCCTCATCTCATGATTTGTTCAACTTTGAATTTTGGGTTGGTGTGACTTCATGAATGTGTAATGGCTTTTGATTGATACCTCATTGAAACTTACACGTAATTATGTTCACATTGGGCAGGTAAATGAAGAGTATCAAGTTGTGACGTACTGTATCTGTGAATACTGATCAGTGGAGATCTGAGGTCAGGATACTATGTCAATCCTGAATGTTTCTATAAAGTATTGCTAGTGGTATTTGATCATTTAATTACTTAGATTCATTTATAAAATAATACATCTGTAGCTCTGAATCTAAATACATAGTACAACCAAGAATGATCTATACAGGGACATATGTTTACCTATATATTCGAAATTACTCCCCGCTAGTTGATCATATACAGGGACATTTATAGTTGCTGCTTGGGTGATGGATGATGCCTATTTTTTTTTTCTTCATTGCTTTGCTGATACAAAGCCTATATCAATCTCTTTTTAGTTTGGCATGTGCATATTCGTAACAAAGCTATATATATCTATAATATACACGTATTAATTTTTTTTCCAGGTTGGTTTAAAGTTGTTTGAATTAACTGTCTTTAAAACTTTACTATCTTAATTTTCCAATTAGATTGTAGCAGATGGTGTTGATCCCAAGCAATAGACGTTTTTCTTTTGGTAAGTGTTATTTCTTTTGCTTCATTGGATGTTGATATGATTGTTGAACAAACTTGAATGGGGAAAACAATGTTTGTATGGTTCAAAGCCATTAAGGCGCATAATACCAAAGAGCTTGGTTCAAAATGCAAAGCACGTTCATCCTCTTGTATTAGATTCTGACTTACCGACAGCAATTAATGGACATTGGGAAAAGATTGATGGTATAATTTCTCTCCATTTGCTCCGTATCTTCTTTTGCAACCAATTGTTGTCTCAATTGTTTCTAATTGAACTATATGATATCATAGCTTTGAGCCGGTGCAATTAGTAATGACTTTTTTTGGCAATATTTGGAATGAATCATGAGGACATTGATATACTCTGACCTTATATATAGTTTTTGTGATATTCCAGTACGATAGTGTTTAGACTTTTTATTATTGTTCTCGTTCCATGGAACTTTTCTGTGATTTTTGCAAAATGAAATTTGATGATGTTGGATTGCATTATCTTGAGAATGGGTGCCCTTCACTTCAGGTACAACAAATTCTTTTTCCCTAACGTATATACTATATGATATTTGTTTGCAAATTAAATTCTAAACTGTTCTTAAAGTAACTCTTCCTTGGTTGACAATATTTTATTTCCCTATTATTTATAGCTTTTGTTTTTGTAATTGAGAAAACTTCTTGATGAAGAAGTAAAAACAGAGCAAACAACTAAATTTGGTTTAGGTGATTTATAAACTTCTTCAAAGCTTGGTCCCATCTTGTATATAATTGCATATATTTGCATAGACTTGCATATTATCATCTGCATATATGTGCGTATAGATATGTTTATGTTTTGATTGTGTTTAATAGGGTTATACCACATAGCCAAGATGTCATTCATAAAGTCACAGTGAAAATTTGTATCCACTATTAGATGATATTTTATTTTTGTGACTTTGTTTAAATTTATATTTAATCCATTGGCATGTGACATATTAATCCTGTGCAGTCTCACCAGGTATCTGTTGGTTCTTTTTGTCTTACTTAAGATATTTTTGCACTTCATTTTCTTTTGCCCTTCTTTGTATTCAAACTTTTTTCTTTATGATCAGTATCATTGCCAAGTCATGGGAACTTGGATTCTTACAATTGCTGCTTGAACTCTGACAAGGTATTTTAAGTGTTCATTTCCTCGCATGTATGGTACTATGATGAACCAGCTGCTTGTCATACTTGATAACTATAAGTAAATATAAGAAGGTAACTATTAGGAAAAGGTATTCAGAAAATCTGGATGCCTAAATGCTTACTAGAGAATTTTTTTGTCTTGGCTTGGAGAACACATGTTTTGCCAAATTCTCAAGCGAAGGGAGTAAAATCTGAGTGTAATTTTTTGTTGAGTTGTTTTATTGTCTGGTTGGTAGAATGGCTTACCTGATACAATATTGGATGCCTCGTCTCATATGAGTAATCCATTTACTCTTATACCACAATGCGACCAAAAGTACTGGCCTTATCTTCTCATATGGGGTTCTATGTTATATACTTGCAGATCAAATGCTATATGCAGCAGCTGCTCCGTGGACTAGAACACTGCCATAGTCGTGGAGTTCTGCACCGTGACATTAAGGGCTCAAATCTTCTAATTGGCGACAATGGTAATCTCAAGATTGCTGATTTTGGATTGGCGAACTTTTATCACATCAATAAAAGGCAGCCTCTAACAAGTCGGGTAGTTACCTTGTGGTATCGGCCTCCTGAACTGTTGCTTGGTGCTATAAATTATGGAGTAGTTGTCGATTTGTGGAGTTCTGGTTGCATTCTTGCGGAATTATATGCTGGAAAGCCTATAATGCCTGGAAGAACAGAGGTACTTTCACATCTATGAGCAGGTTTTATCACTTGTATATCCAGTTAACGATTGTGAGCTGCTTTTATTAACATTTAACTGTTGAAATAAATTTAGCCCCTCTTCAATTTTATTTTATGCTCAATTAGAATTATGAATTATTAATCTTTTAATCAGTTTTAAGGGAATTTCTGAAAATTACGAGTTACTGTAGAAGTTTTTGAGTAAAAGCCGTTATGTCTTTCTTAAAATTATAACTTTAGAAAAGTGATGTGAATTTCCTTCTTGTTGTTAAAAGATTAATTTTTATTTATTTTTTAACTTGTGGTATATATTTGTGTTGTAGAACTTGCTTATTTTGAGGTTTTCTGATGTTACATGACGGTCAGTCACTTTGTTTTGGTAATGTACAAGGATAAAACATGAGTTAAATTTGTTTTCTTCTATAAGTTGTTTGGGCTAAACCCAAATGTGATCCCAGATTTACGTGTTACATGCTTTAGGTTTTATTACCTACATATATATGGTTTCTCATTTCGTTGGTGTAGAACTATTTGTTACACCTTATGTATAAACTTGTACTGAGATTATTGCTTAAAATAGGTGCAATCTGCAAGTTGCTCATGTTTGTTCATAGACCATAGTATGTAATCAGTTTTCTTAGTCTTATGTTTAGAATGCATGCATTCATTTCATATATTTGACATGCATTCCATGTACTACTACTTGTAGGATGTTGATGTCGAGGATGAGCATGATGAAGATTCAGGCGATAGTAACGAGGATGGAGACTCGTGATTATATATGCATGTTGATCTTTTAGGTAGTATTTTTTAGAAGTTACTTTTGTTTACCATCGAGGATGAGATATGATGGTGTGATTATGCATATTTTTGAGCTTTAAAGCAGTAATTTTTAGAAGTTACTTTTGTTGTATTTGGTGAGACTTGTAGTACGTTGATATTTGTAATAGTACTCATCGATAGATGTCTTGTCTAGTATGGTCTATAAATAACAATTTAATAATTATCATTATTATTTTGAACATATTTAGTTTTAGATTTTGAAATTAAATTATGAAAATATTTATAATTTGCGATGTTGGCGTCAAAGTTAACACGAATTTTGAGACGGTTGTAGCCTGTCTCAAAATATGCACGCTAAAAAGACATTAGCGTCAAAGTTAAAACGGGATTGAGACGGATCGTATCCGTCTCAAAATGTGTAAAATAAATAGTTGCTGCCTATTTTGAGACGGATTTGAAACGGTGTTTTTTGTCTCAACTTAAGTGAACTAAAATAAAGCGCCAAATCTGCCCGCCAAATTTGAAATCGACAAAATCGGTTTTAAAATTCAGCTCCCAATGGGTTAGCTCTAAGACGGATTTGAAACATACTATGTCCGTCTCAGATGGTTTGAGTCGGATTTGAGACGGCAATTTTTCGTATCTAATTTTCTGTTTTGAGACAAGCATAATTAGCGACATGACCAACTGACAAGGCCAAATTCTGCCTCAAAATCCGTCTCAAAATCGATTTTGAGACGGATTTTGTCCGTCTCAGATGCCCAGATTTTTGGTAGTGTATGTTGTTGGATGGTTATTATTATGTTGATTGTACTGTTGGAAATATAAACAGGTTTTACAGGTATAAAATTGTGGGTTAAAACCCTGGATGTTGCCAAAACAGAGCAAATTTTTTTTTAAAAAAAAACTTTATCCTCGACGGAATAAGGTAACCTCGACGGAATTCCGTCGGAAATAAGTTTGTATACATGCCAAGAGATATTTCCATGTGGCAGCTTAATAGCGAACGAATAATCTCGACGGAAGGTGTTCAGTCGAGGATATATGTGACGCCCCCAAAATAGGTATACATCACCCATTCTGAGTCGCTAAATACATGGTACAAAATTCAAATACAACTTAATTAATACAACTATCGTGTAAATACGACAAAACATATGCTGAGAGTTTTAACACAAATATTGTCTTGAAGACAATATCCAAACTCAAATTCAATCTTATTACAATTATTATCACACTATTTTATAGAATAGTGAGGACTACTAAAACAATCATCTGGACCGTCACTCCGTTCCCTGACTAATCCCAGCTATATTCTCATTTCCTGAAGCAAACAATGAAAGCAAAGGGTGAGCTCAACAAGCCTAGTAAAAAATATTATGACTAAGATAATGCGGAATAAATTATCGTTAGCCTTCAACAGTGTTAAACTGATAGAATATAATAGACAACAAGTTTAACTGTAGCAGAACAAATAATCCATTATAAGAGTCAAGTAGAGCATAATATCTACTATCTTCTGTGATTTAAAAGTTTATCATCAATTTTATCGCTGAGACTCAGCTCAATAAATAATCCATATCACTGAATTATCCATGCACTACGGGCCAATGATATTCATTATTATCACCAATGGTCATGATCGTGCCAACAACTGTCCATCAATGCACTACGAGCCAATGAGGACTTTTATCACATCATTTGTAACATTACGGGTCATGATTTTACCGAATGATCCCTGGTCATAATCATACCAATCAACAGTCCATCTATGCACTACGGGCCAAAGATGACTTTCATAACAATATAAACATGATGATGATGACAATGATATAAGAATTCAATTAAATGCGAGCAAAGGATAAATTCTAAATATTTATAATTTAATTTATCCAGAATTCAATAATGTCCATATTATCAACATGATACTACTTTGTGGGGTAAAATTCAAGAATAATATTGTATCAAAAATAATTTGGACCGAAAAGAAATCAATTTTTATCATGAATAATACCCCGGGTGAATAGTACCTGAGTGAATAGTACCCCGTGAATAGTACTTCGAGAATAGTACCCCGTGAATAGTACTCTGGCATGAAAAGTTTAAAACTTATCAAGAATGCTCAGAATAATATTTTCATGAAAAGATACTGGATGAAGCGCAAATATCAAAGATATTCTACTAATTTCAGGAATTATAGAAGCAATACTTACTATAGTAAGTTTAAATTTAGGAATATAAAATGAAATAATATCTCTTCCATACTATGGAGTATGAAAGAAAATAATATTTCTTATGAGTATTGAAATAAAATAATATCTTTTACCTTAGTAAAAACTGGATTTGACTGGAATATCGGATATTATTCTGAGAAAATCTTGTAGAATAACTACACTCAAAGTATCCTTATACTCAAGAAAATACTCACAATACTATAGAATAAGAACTTCTGATTTTGAAGGTGTGATTTAAGAAGGAGGGTTATCCCTCTATTTATAGTGAGATTTCGGAGGAAAAACAAACAGGCTGCCTAACTCTGGCAACCATTTTCTACGCCTAACTAATGCCTAACTTTCTCTTCCTTTTAATTGGCTAAAGGCCCACACATTGGAAAACATAATCTTGTAGGAAATTTCTCCACCAACCAAGTGGTCCCATGGGAAGAATTATGTTACCAGCACATGGTTGAACCAAAGAATGCATGTACTGGTTTTTGAAAAACAAGGGAAGCTCATTCTTCCTTCATTTCTCACCAATTCACCAAAGCTATAGAGCAATTATTATAGAGAGAAGCTATAGATAGAAAATCTATAGAGAGAAAGAAGAAGAGAAGTCTGCTCCATCACTATTCTAGTATCCAGTCTTCTTTTGAGGTAAGGGATGGTAAATGGATATTATTATGGTAAGGGATATTATTTGTTGTACCCGTAAGGGGTGTTATTCTTTTGTATTCATGAAGAGAACTTCTGTTATTCCATTCTTCATTATTCTGTTGGAATAACCTGTATATGCGATATACCCTATACTTGGTGAAATTCTTCTATTATTCCGTCTTTATTATTCTGTCGGAATATCCTGTCTGTGCGTTTTATGCCGGACCTGGTTCCATTATTATTATTTTGTCTTTATTATTCTGTTTAATATCCTCGCTCATGCATTTTATGCCGCACTGTTCCATTACTTATTATTCTCATTTATTATTACGTTTGGAATATCCTCACTTGAATGTCATTTCACGACCTAGTTCCGTTATTTATTATTCTGTTGGGAATAACCTGTCTGTGCGATCTCTATCGCATGCATGGTGAATCCTTCTGTTATTCCATTCTTTATTATTCTGTTGGAATAACCTGTCTATATAGGTTACCACATGCATGGTGAATGATCCTTTATATTCATTCCTTATTAAATTGTGAAAATAATCTGTTTACGTTAATTATGATGAGAGTTATAATAAAAGTATGGGATTGATAAAAATCATGGGTATATGAAGTATTAGTAAGTGTTATGATGAGTTATGTTAGTTATTATGTGAAAACATGAAAGTTTCTTAGAAATTACAAAGGGTTGAAAAATCAAATTTTGGTAAAAACGGAACATGAAATTCAATTGACCATATCTCCTATTATATTTTGAATTTTTGAGTGTGGTCGAGTTCTAGAGTTAGATCTATGAGTTTTGTAGCATCTCCAAGTGGAATCACTGGAAAATGAGTTGTATATTTTTGTGTGGACTGATTTTAGCAAAGGAGTCAAAAGCTGAAAATTTTGAAAAAGCTACTGATCTTATTTTTAAAAGGGCATTTTTGACCACTTAATTTATGAGAAAAATTCTGGCCTTTTGGGACATGAAAGTATATGGTATAAAGAACTTCCTGTCCAAAATTGAGCTCATTCCGACTTAAAATGAGCAAGTTATGACCATTTCAATATTTAGGTTTTTTCAACAAAAAATGCTATAATCGGAGTTCTATAACTCCGATGACCATGAAATTTAAACTGGAAGCTCAAGTTAACATGTGTAAGATTTTTCCAAGATTTGGGGATTTTTGGAGTTAAACCTGAGGTAGCTAATTTCTTAAGGAATTAATTGGAAATTGATTTTTGAAAAATAGTAAATGAATTTTAAAAATTCCAAGAAAAATATATGTTCTTTATGGGACTATATTATGCTAAATCTCAGAAAAGAAATATTTTTGGAACTGATTTGGTATTTTTCATGAAAATGGTTTAGTTACGAACATATGAGTTAAATATGTTATGTGAAGTAACAAAGTTGGAAAATATAATTTTATGGCTTGAAAATCCTATATAAGGTATATGTAGATTGTTGATAAGGGATTTGATCATTGGTGATGAAATCTTATGAGTATGGCATTTTTGAATGATTAAATACATTATTTAATAAAGTGTAAACAATTGAAATAAATTGTTTATAAGTTTAAGAGGTGATTAAAATATTGTTATAATTATGAGTTATTTAAGTGTTGGATAATGTTTTGATAAAATTAAAGTCTTTAATATTTATCCTTGCTTTAGTTTGATTAATGCTTATATCATTGTCATCATCATCATGCTTATATGGTGATGAAAGTTATCTTTGGCTTACGTGCGAAGATGGACTGTTGTTTATTGAATTATATATCTTTGGCTTACGTACAAAGATGAATTGTTGATTATTGGTTTTATTGTTGTATATCTTTGGCTTACGTGCAGAGATGGACTTGGTATAATTATGACTAGGGATTATTCGGTATTGTCATGACCATTGATGATTTAATGAATATCCTTAGCCCGTAGTGCAGGGATGATTCGATGATGTGGTTTATTTATTAAGCTGAGTCTCAGCGATAATAATTGATAAAAACATTTTTAAATCATAGAAGATAGTAGGTTTTATTCTCTACTTGACTCTTCTAATGGATTGCTTATTTTGCTGCAGTTAAACTTGATGTCTATTGTATTTTATCAGTTTAACATTATTGAAGACTAATGATAATTTATTTTGCATTATCTTAGTCATAATATTTCTTACTGGGCTAGTTGAGCTTACCCTTTCCTTCACTGTTCTCTTCAGGAAATGAGAATATAGCTGGGACGAGTCGGGGAATGGAGTGACGGTCCGGATAATAGTATTAGTAGTCCTCACTATTCTGTTAAATATAGTGTGACAATAAATGTACGAGGACTGAATTTGAGTTTGTATACTGTCTATGAGGACTCCATTGAGAATGGATATTGTCTAGAAGGCAGTATTCTTGTTTAAACTCTCAGTTTATGTTTTGTCGTATTTTACACGACAGTTGTATAATTAAGTTCGTATTTGTATTTTGTACCATGTATTTGACAACTCAGAATAGGTGATGTATACCTAATTTTGGGGGCGTCACAATAATGCCACATGAAGGTATAATTTACATCATCTCCTTTTCTTTTACCACTTTATTCAATTTGAAAGATATTTTCATGTAAGTCAAGAATATAAAGTTCATCAAGTAATCTACTAGTTTCAAACAAAAAATTATTATTATAAATAGAACAACAAGTGTTCTTTATTATAAAATCAAAACCTTCCTTGTCTAACAAGGGAATAAAAATAATATTTCTCAAAATAACTGGAACATAGAAACAATTAACTAACTCAACAGACTTGCCCTTAGGCAATACTAAACTATAAGTTCCTACGCCTAATGCAATAATTTTGGCTCCATTCCCCACACGTATGACAACTTCTCATTTGTTTAGCTTTCTACTTCTACATATGCCCTACATATAATTGCGTATATGAGAACGACAACCAATATCTAATACCTAAGTATTACTTTGACTTACAGGAAGATTTATTTCAATCATGAACAAACATGTATCTGTAGCTGAAACTTCACTAAACTTTTTCTACTTAGCCACTACAAGATACTCTTTGTAGTTTCTCTTCCAGTGCCCTAGGTTATTGTAATGGAAGCAAATTCCTTTGCTGTCAGGATTAACTTTCTTCTTGTCCTTGATTGGTGCATTTCCTTTTGCCTTCTTCTTGTTATTTTTTGCAGAAGAACTTTTGGCTCTCTTCCTTTTTTTGGAAGATTCACCTATTAGAAAAACTTAGTATTTCTTGGTTGGAAAGTGACTCTCAACAGTTTTCAGCATGTTGAGGAGTTCAGGCAGGTTGACATCTAGCTTATTCATGTGGAAAATCACAACAAATTATGAAAAAGAGTTTAGGAGTGACTGCAAAATCAAATCTTGACTCGACTCTCCATCCATGACAAAACCTAGTTGTCCTAGTTGTTCTATTAAATTGATAATTTTTAGAACATAAGTTTGTACTGTAGTGTCATCGTTCATTCTAGAAATATAATTACACACAATCATATTGATGTAAAACGCGGAAGCATGACATACATCATATTTAAAAAAAATTATGCAATCCTAGGACTTACCTTTATGAGTTATTATTAATTGAGGAAATGTTCAAAATTATACCGTATGAAGACAAATTAACTCTTGATTTAATTTTTAAATTCCAATTCTTCATTCCTTCGTGCTCCTTCAATTTCACGGATCAAACGCAAGCTACTCAGTATGTATAGCACTCCAAAGGTGATTCACCAAGAGAATATAGATGAAAAAGAAGTAATTTAGGTTTATAAAAAATCTAAAGTGGCTAGCCCCTTTTCTTTATCTCTCCTAAATTATTTAAGCTTGAGAGAATAATAGTAGTAGTGTCAACCCTAATCTATAATAAGATCTTTCCTTATATAGACAAATCATCTTTCCTAAACTATTTATGACTTAGTATTTTTAATCTAATTCCTAAACTAAATTATTTATAATAATAATAATAATAAGAATACTTCTTCTTAATTTCTAATTAGTATTTCTTAAATAGTTTATTATAAATACTAAGCTATTTAATCTGTTGCACCATAGTACAAATTAAATATACTTAATTTATCATTATGTGAGCCAATTATTTTTAAATCAATATTTTTCTTTTATGGTCTGACTTTTTAGGTTCAATATTATGCCGGTAGTAGAATAAATAAAATTAGAACTATTCTAATTTTATTTAAACGATTTAAACTTTTTTAATTCTTGAATATATAATTTATATAATTAATTATATTTATTTTACATCGTGAGTGACATCTCTCAGTATATCATGACTATCTAGATGATATGAAATCAACGTTTAACCACAGACAACATATTTAGTAAATAATTATCATACAATTAAATTCTTCTACCACACAATGTCCCAATAAAATATAAAATATGAAATTATTTGTCAAGTTTTATTTATTTGATTATATGCATTTCAATGCTCTGAAGTAAAAATCTAGTTAATGTAAATTAGAAACTCATTTCAAATTTTCATTTAACCATGACCAGTGATTTTTGAGTTGTCACTGATCGAATCACATAGGACAATATCACCCTTTATTGGAAGAGGTAGATAATTTGTTAATCATTCACCTAACTCTATGTACACTTTTTTATACCCGAACATACCCTTTTATATACCTAAAGAGCCTTAAAGAATATGACAAAGTATAACTCGGAATACACAAGTTACTATGATGATATCAAGTCCAAGGATCATTTGTACTATTATCAATATAGGAACTCCTATTGACAGGTATGTAAAACTCCATTAGGTCATGTTTTTTTAAACGAATTACGTTCATTGAACTTATTCTTTAACAAACACCTACATACTTGCTTTAGTGTCCATCCAAATGATTATGAGATCAATCATTCTCTTCAAAAGAGAAAACATAATATGTATTAATTTGTTCGGATTCAGTAACCTCATACTAGTGATCCTTAGGAACATTATAGTTTTGAGCTATCTAGATTTTAGATATCATTAGCATGATCTTAGCATGATTCTAAAATTATTGCTCCAAACTACGAGTTTATTACAACAATTAATTATAACAATTAAACATGGATAAATAAATGTCTTTAAATAAAAAAATTCTTTTATTAATAAATGAATAAGATTACAAAGTAAATGCTCAATAACATTAAATGTGATTGGCTTGAGGGCACACTGCTTTTAGTTATTATTATAAAAATAAAATTATAATATACTTATAGACTATATGATTTAAGGGGGTGTATTCAATTAAGATTTTTAAAGATTTTTTTTAAGTGACATACTTTTGTAGAATTTGTGGGATTTTAATGACTTTCAAAGACTTTAAAGACTTTTTTAAAATGACTTTTATAGACTCTATAAAATAAGTAATAGACTTTTATAAACTTTTTATCAAAACTGTGATAGACTTTTGTATACTTCTAATATATCTTGCAACTTATATTAATTGTTAATTAGCCCATGTGTACAACAACTCCCTCTTTTTTCATGAACTAGAGTAAATCTCATTATATTATTGTGGCATGAGATTTTATATATGTTGAAAGCGTTCATATTATTCTACTCATTTTATAATACATTTGGATACTCGGATACCAATAAAACTTTAGAAACTACAAATATTTAATACAAAAAATTAAGCTCACTTTTCATTGAGCTATATATACTTTATGCATATCATGTATGCTTTATTTGAAATTATTGTTTTTCATTCCAAATCTACAAAATTATCATCAATACTTATTTACGTAACTAGCAATTAAAAATTAATATAAACATTTGCAATATATCGATTTTCATTCAAATATTTGAATATTACCTAAATCTTAGTATCAAAATTTGCAAATAAAAATAATATATACTTGTTTCATGTATATTTTAAAATAGCAAGTTATTTTTTAAATAAAAAAATATTTTTATTTATATTCTTTTTAATAAATTTTAGTTTAGTAATGTAACATATAATAAAATGATGATAAAAAGCTTGAAGAGCTTATATATTTTATACAACTATATATCACTATAAAGTACGTACTTCTATATAAATTGCTTTCCCTCTCTCTCACTTTTTCTTCTTCATTTAACTCTGATTAAGTTAATTTACGAAATTATAAAATTATAAAATATTGTGTATTTATTTTTATTTTTGAAATAATAACGTGTGTTTATTATTAAATAACAAATAAATTCAAAATTTAAAAATTTTGAATTTTGTACGTTGACTATAAAAACAAAATAAATGTTTTATTTTTGTGGGTACAGCAGAAGTATTAATTATTCTACATTATAAAGTAATTAGAAATTTTGGATTCATGTGAAGTAATTAGAAATATTGGATTCATGTGAATTGTATTTTAAATTTATTTAGTTTATTAAGATGAGATATGAAGTCTTTAGAAATCTTTTAGATGATGATACGACTTTGAATATGGGTCGATAGTTATAATTCTTTTTTAAAGTTTGTCAAACTCTACCATTTAATAGAAATCAAAAAGTCTATGACTTTTTGAATACCAAAATACTTTTATAGACTTTGTAAAATCTCTTAATTCAATCACTAACTTAACTTTTAAAGACATTAAAAAAGTTTTAATTGAATACCACTAAACTTTTATAAACTCTTTAAATATCCTGATTGAATACAACCAAACTTTTAAAATCTTTAAAAGTCTTTAAAAATTTTAATTGAATACACCCCCTTTATTAAATAAAAATTAATTACTCTATCCAATAAGAATTTGTAAAATAAAATTCAAAATATCAAACATTATAATTTTACAACGAGACCATTAGTTCAGTTCAACGGTGTTAAATTATGACTTAATGATACAGTTTACATGGAAACAATTATAAGATTATCTTACCTAATAGTAATTTGTTATCATTATTAAATAAAATTTTGTTATTACTTAGATAAATAGTTTGAGAAGATTTTTTTTATACATATTTTTCAATCATAAGATCTTGTGCTTTGCACGGGATGCAGACGCTAGTACTATAATTAAATACACAATTTGGTTTGTCCTTTTTTTTGTTCGAACCTTTACTATTTATCAATCCAAATCAGAAACTGGAAACAATAACAAAGTTTTATAAGGAAATGAGAATTAATAGTATAGTTTCATACGGAAAAAATTAAAATATGATCATCTTACATAATATTAATTTGTTACTTTTATCAAAATATATATTATAATGCAAGCTTATTTAAAAATTGGAATTAGTATGTATCGTAGTTTTATAAGTAAACGAGAATCAGTAGTATAATTGTATAAAGAAATAATCAAAATAAGATAATCTTGCCTAATATTATTTGATTTTTTTATTCAAATCTATATACAATAATACAAGTTTAAGTAAAATTATATTTCAGTTTAGATAAAATAGTTTTGACAAGGAAAAAATTATTATAAAAATTATCTACCTAACTTAAATTTGTTATTATTATTAAAATATAATATAATAATAGT
This sequence comes from Panax ginseng, assembly GCA_020205605.1. Taxonomy (NCBI): domain Eukaryota; kingdom Viridiplantae; phylum Streptophyta; class Magnoliopsida; order Apiales; family Araliaceae; genus Panax; species Panax ginseng. The sequence continues at coordinate 18,660,324 of CM035134.1, forward strand.
TTTAGTATAAATGAGATTTAATCATTATTAAATAAAAAATAATTACTCTATCCGATAAGAATTTATATAATAAAATTCAAAACGACAATAATATTATACTTCTTCAAAAATACCTTTCGTTCAGTTCAACTAAGTCAAAAATAAAATTAGTAAAATAATTTACATGGAAACAATTATAAGATCATCTTAGTTAGTATTAATTTTTTACCATTATTAGATAAAATTTTATTACAACTTAGATAATCTATCTATCTATATTTACTATTTGGTTCGTTCTTTTTTTTTCCTTTGGTTTGGTTAGACCTTTTACTTTTCCTAATTAAGTTAGGTCAACTTTTGTTATTAATTCCTACATTAATTCAACTTTCCTACATTCATTCAACCAAATATAGTTTTACAAGGAAACGCATCATCTTACCTAATATTAATTTGTTATCATTATTATATATATATATATATATATATATATTTATAATTATTACTTAGTTTATATAGTTTGAGAATAAATAATTTTCTCATAAAAATCGTCTAACTTAACATGAATTTATTACTATTATTTTTATCAAAATATAAATATAATTATATATTCATGTGTATCTTACTTAATATTAATTAAATTGTTACTACGTACTATTAAAACAAAAGTTTAGATGTAATAAAGAGCATGTCTCAGTTGTAATTTTTTAATTTCAAATATTAAGAAGTATACTAGTAAAAACAAAACAATTAAGGCTTATTTTACTAAGTTCAGAATTGGATTGTCTTTATAGTATACCTAAATGTACTTGTGCTTTTGGTTCTGCAAGAAAAATAGAAGACTTAAAAGCAATATTTGAAATTAAGCAATTTTTTATGGGATTAAATGATCAGTTTACTAATACTAGCTTTTGTTGATGAATTCCTTACCTTCATTAAACCAGGCCTAGTTACAAGGAGAATATCAAAGAGAATGTGTTTACAAATTAAGTGGATCGAACTGGATTTTAAATTTTTTTAATTGTAGTTTAAAGTGTAATACACTAGCGCGAGGAGAGAGAGATTATGTGGCTTATTAGTTAGGGATGATTTGGCAACACTTAATCAATCACATAAGCCACCTGCAGCTCAAGTATTGTAGCGCCCTCAAAATGGGGGCCAACTTAATTCAAAATTAGGATTAAATCAATCTCAATTTTGTGCGTTAGATGCTATCTTAGTTCAACCTTACATCATAATTAGACGCAATATTGACTGAAATGCGGATAATTTAAATTTTTTCTTATTCCTGTCTTTCTTGCATTCCCTGAATCACAACATTTACGATTATATATTTTGGAATCATATTTATTTAATGATTCCTTTATCAGAGTAAATAGGATTCACCTATCACCTTACATACAAACAATCAACATAATACATTCTCATTTCAAAATAAATGATCTTCATTTATTGAATAATTAAAGATCTACATATCTAATGTTTACACATATAAACACCATCATCATAATTCAGGGATAAATATTTTTTTGGTCACTCTACTTTAGGCCAACTTACAAATGAGTCACTAAACTTTTTTTTTCTTACAGTCAACTCATTGAACTTTAGATTTCTTACAAACTATTATAAAAACCGTTAAGTTCTTTGACTTTTAACGGAATTTGACAAATTGGAGAGAGAAAGCTGACATGAAATTTTTATGAATGATTTTCAACGCTTAAGTTGTAAGACCCCAAATATAAATGAAATTAAATTTTCTCTATTTATTATTTTGAAATAGTAAGGGTTGATTTGATTAATGTGGTTAGTTATGGGTAAAATGCGCAAATATTTCAAATAAGCAAGTGGTTATAAAATATTCATTGTTGTCGAAAAATATTCGTTTGGTTGTGAAATATTCTTACTGTTGGGAAATATTCGTACGACGGCACAGCCTTGTGTGGGTCCCATAACGAAAAGTGATTGGATGAAGAAAACGACAAGTATAAGTTGTTTATAAATAACGACGTAGTTATTCTGAAGTTATCTTGTTGAAATACTCTTGCGTGGTTAAAACACGTGAAGACACCGACATTGCACCAATTATTGATTATTACGTAAGAAGGCACTACTCAATAATTGTTATAGTAATTACTGTTCAATATTTTATTTTATTGATTCAATAATTACTACGTTGATATTTTATATTATTGCTGTTTCAATAATTGTCACTACACATTATTTTCCATTATCGGAGCAATAATTCATATTATTTGAATAATATTATTAAATAACATTATTTGCAATGTCTAGAAAGTTCTATCTAAGGAGAGGTTTGGTCACCTAATTGCACGCCAGTAAGGAGAAATCCTTATTGAAAAGCCCCCTCTTTCCTGGGAACTGTCTGGTTGTCAGTATTGTGATTCTGTAATATTATTTGTGAATAATTAATTATTAATTTATATGATGAGAAAAATATTTATTTTATGTGGATATAGATGGAGAAAATTTTTAATGTAACAATTGTTGAAAATAAATATTTTATTTTTTTCTGATAAAATAATTCATTTAAATATATTATTATATTATAATAATATAATAATGGTGATATCTTTACAATGAATATGGGATATATGAATATATGAGGAGGAAGAGTATTTTTGTTACTAAAAATATTTAAAACATGTTTTTCATGTTTGTGGACCCCATTTCTTGAATGAAATTTGATTATAGCTTGTAAAATCATCCGTATGTGAATTTCGGTCAAGTTCTGCTTGGAATTTGGAAAAACTTAAAACTACAAAGTTGTAGAGAATTGAATTTCTTATGAAATGGACATAAGATTCGAATTTTTCTGATAAAAGGGCTATTTATTATGAATTATTGAAGTTCCGGAATAATTGATTTTTAAAGTTTTAAATATTTTTTTTAATAAAAACATTTTTTTTCATTTTGTGGGCCCCACTAACATGTGCAAAGTGCTGAATTCAGTTGGTAAAAGTGGGCGTAGGAAATTTATATAAATATATTATTATTTTATTAAATTTTCTACTTTTGTGTTCTAAGCATTTTCCTATAAATAGAGTGCTTAGGTTATAATTGAAAATCACACCAGAAACAAGTTTTCTCTCTCTTTCTCTCTCTATATTATCAAGCGTATTCTTGTGAGTATTTTGATACTTTGAGTGTTGCTATACGGTGCAAGTTCCCTTCAGCACTATATGTGAGACCCCAGATTTTATGAATAAAGATTTAAATTTCTCAAAATATTTTTTTTAATATTATGGTACGGATTTGATATAATGTTATAGTTGTGGGTAGTATTTATAAATTTTACAAAGTATGCAAGTTGTTATATTATATTCGATTGGTCGGGGAATATTCTTTTTGTCGGAGAATATTCGTACGACGGCACAATCATTGGTGAACCCACAACGGAATTATTATCGGATTGAGAAAACGACAAAAATATTTTATTGAAAATAACGACGAAAGTTTTACTGGTTGATCTTTGTTGAACTACTCGGTAGTAAAAGTACGATGTCTGGCGTGGTTGCATAGTAGCACACAGTATTGATTATTGATGCTTACGTGAGAAGTCACTCAGTTATACTCAATTATTGCTATAATTATTGTTGCATCATATCTCTCATATTATTGATTCGATTATTGTTACAGTATCGATCATCTGCATTATATGATATTTTATTAAATCAATAATTGAGACGACAAAGTTATTAATATTATTAAATTGCAATATTTACAACGTCTAGAAGTTCTGCCAAGGAGAGGTTTGGTCACCTAATTATGCGTCAATAGGGAGAAATCCTTCTTGGAAAGCCCCCTCTTTCCTAGGAACGACCTGGTTGTTAAATATTATGAGTTATGATATTAATGATGAATGTTATTGAAATTGTAGTTGTGCTCGGAGTTGAATTTGGAGACGCGGATGTGATAATTGAGTTCGGAACGATGAAATTAGTAAAAATAGACTATAAACCCAAATTTTTTTGATTTTTACTATTTGATCAAAAAGTCAACAGTTGACTTTTTCGAGAAAAATCAAACTTTGAAATTTTAAAATTTATATTTTTGATAAACATAGTTTCATTGTGTTGGAATTGTTTGTGTTAGTGAAAATCGATATCTATTTCGATGATAATTAATGCCTGGGGGGTTATATTGATAAACCGGGTAATTTATCGGATAAATGAGCAATTAGTTGATACTAATTCGCATGCTTATATAACTATTTATTCACATATGTGCACTATTGAGTCACATTCTTATACTATTAGGGGAGTTGGTGCAAGATTGATGATACTTGCATGACTGAGTTAAAAATGGAGGTATAGATGGTGGTACTATACTGTAATTCGTATTTTCACATGTCTAAAACTATTTGTTCACATGATTTACTATTAAATCACATTATTTACTATTAGGGGAGGTGGTGTAAGTTTGATAATACTTGTAGGACTAAATTAAAAATAAAAGAAAAGTTGGAGGTATTGTTCTATAATTTTTCGAGCCCCAAAATGTGCAATTATCAAAACTATATTTTTTTATAAATAGAAGCTCATTCTTCCTTCATTTCTCACCAATTCACCAAAGCTATAGAGCAATTATTATAGAGAGAAATTATAGAGAGAAGTTATAGAGAGAAAATCCATAGAGAGAAAGAAGAAGAGAAGTCTGCTACATTTCTATTCCAGTATCTAGCTTTATTCTAAGGTAAGGGATATTATTTGTTGTACCCGTAAGGGGTGTTATTCTTTTGTATTCATGAATAGAACTTCTGTTATTCCATTCTTTATTATTCTGTTGGAATAACCTGTATACGCGGAATCCCCTATACTTGGTGAAATTCTTCTGTTATTCCATTCTTTATTATTCTATTGCAATAACCTGTATGCGCGGTTTACCCTATACTTGGTGGAATAACCTGTATATGCGGTTTATGTGACGCCCCCAAAATAGGTCCATTCCACCCAACCCATTCTGAGTCGCCAATAACAAGGTACAAAAACAACTACAACTTTATTAATACATTTGTCGTGCAAAATACGACAACACATAAACTGTGAGTTTAAATACAAATATTGTCTTCTAGACAATATCCACACGCAAATAAATCCTCATTATTGATACACTATTTTACAGTATAGTGAGGACTACTAAAACAACTATCTAGAACCATCACTCCACACCCTGACTAGTTCCTGCTATAATCTCGCTTCCTGAGAAGAAAAATGTAACAAAAGGAAAGGGTGAGCTCAACTAGCCCAGTAAAGAATATTATGACTAAGATAATATAGAACAAATTATCGTTAGTCTTCAACAGGGAAAAATCTGATAGAATACAATAGACAACAAGTTTCGGATCAATATTCGCAATGAAATAATAATTCATAGAAGAGTTACGTAGAGAATGAAATCTACTATAATCTATGAATTTAACGAATCCATCATCAATATTTTATCCTGTAACATCAATCAATATTCATCTAAAATCAAATATTCATCTTTGCACTACAGGCCAAAGATATTCATCGATCGGTCGTGTTCATCTCAACACTGTTCATCTTTGCACTACGGGCCAAAGATATTCATAAGAAAATCAACCATCTTTGCACTACAGGCCAAAGATATTCAGTAATATCATCATTTAGGACTGAGGATGATGAAAAATATTTTAAAGAAAACGAATCCAGTGAAACAAAATAATAAGTATTAAGGATTCGTACTTTAAATAATCCAAGTTCAAAAATACTTCATAAATAACCAGATTAGAGTAAAATTTAAAAATGAAGATCAAAACATAGATCCAATCAAAGATAGGAATCATAACAGACAATCTTGGACACAGAAAAGAAAATTTAATTTTTCTGTGAATAGTGTAAATCAGATTGAATGAATAATGTCGATACGTGAATAGTGACGTATACGTGAATAGTAACTCCGACACCAAAAGATAGAAATTTCACAAAAAATATCATCATGCTTCGTGAATAGTACTCGTGAATAATAACTCGTGAATAGTAACTCGTGAATAGTAACCCCGACATGAAAAAGTTCCAAATTTGATAAAAAGTTCCAACCAATATTTCGGCATAATGATATTGAAGAAATAATATTATTTTAGAAGAAAATAACCTCCCTTACCTTGAAATAACCGTACTTTAATCAATTTCTATATAGTCTTGTGAACTTCATGACCAGAGTATAGCAACACTCAAAGTATACTCACAAGAATACGCTCGATAATATAGAGGGAGAAAGAGAGAAAACTTTGTTTCTGGTGTGATTTTGAATTCTAACTTAGACTTCTATTTATAGGAAAATGCTAGAACGCCAAAGGAGACTAAATTAATAAAATATTAATTTATTTATATAATTTTCCTTAGCCCACCATTTTGACCAAAGAAATCAGCCACAAAACATGTTAAAGATGCCCACCAACCTTTGAAAAACGTTTTTCTTGAAAATAATAATTAAAACTTCCAAAAATCAATTATTTCGAAACTCCAGAACTTCAATAATTCACAATAAATAGCCCTTTTATCAGAAAATTCAAATCTCGCAACTTTTTATAGGAATTTCAATTCTCTACAACTTTGCAGAAGAAATTTTTTCCAAATTCCAAACAGAAATTATCCGAAATCAACAAACGGATGATTTTACAGTCTATAATCAATTTTCGGTCAAGAATTGTGTCCACCGACACATAAAACATGTGTTATTTAATGCCACAAAAATACTCTTCCTCCTCATATACTCATATATCTCACATTCATTGTAAAAATATCACCGTTAATATATTATTAAAATAATATATTTAAATGAATTATTTTATCAGAAAAGATAAAATATTAATTTTCAACAATTGTTACATTAAAAATTTTCTCCATTTATATCCACATAAAAATCAATATTTTCCTCATCATATAAATTAATAATTAATTATTCACAAATAATATTACAGAATCACATTATTGACAACTAGGCGCCTTCTAGGGATGGAGGGGCTTTCCAATAAGGATCTCTCTCTTCGGGCGCCGCAATTAGATGACCAAACCTCTCCTTAGATGAACTTTCTAGACATTGCCAATAATGTTATCTAATAATATTATTCAGATAATATGAATTATTACTCTGATAATAGAAAATACTGTGCGGTGACAATTAACAACGATAATATTAACAAAGAATTATTGAATCAATAAAATAAAATCTTTGAGCGATAAATCTTTGTAACAATTATTGAGTAGTGCCTTCTTACGTAAGAATCAATAATTGGTGTAATACCGTGTGTTACTGTGTTTTAAACCACCGGGTATTCCAATAGTATTAACTGTGACACCCCCAAAATAGGTCCATTCCACCTGACTCATTCTGAGTCGCCAAATACATGGTACAGAAAACAACTACAACTTTATTACTACAATTGTCGTGCAAAATACAACAACACATATACTGTGAGTTTTAATACAAATATTGTAACGTATATAATACGACAATATTCATACTCAAATTATTACATGCCATATAAAGTACAACAGCAAATATTTCAAGTCTCCAAAGGGATACGAGAAGAATTATGTTCTCTTCATTTTAATGCGGTGCACTTTTGACGCTTCTAGGTTGGGTTCGCCTCACCCTATTGTTGTTCACCAAAATCAATTATTAAGTGACGTATAAAATACGACACACACATCTTAGGTCATCAATACAATTATATATTGTATGTCATGCCATTTTATAATGTGTTGAGAAACTTGGACAGTCTCGGACCATCACACTATTCTCCTGTTATCCCCGCTCGACCCAGCTACACTTTTATTACCTGAAAGGAATTGTGAAACAAAAGGGTGAGCACAACTAGCCCAGTAAAGAATATCATGACTAAAGATAATTAAATTATCAATAGCATTCATCAGTAATAAATCAGAGATTTAGAACATATGGTAGATGATAAAACTTTTCAATCATAGTTACAGCGAAACGAACAATCCATTAGAAGAGTCAAATAGACTATAAAGTCTATTGTCTTCTCCACGTTAAAAGTCCACCAACAATGTTTTATCCTTGTAACATCAATCAACAGTTCCTTTCCACAATCATAAGAATAACTCATAATTATAATTGTGATTCTAATTACTCTTCTCATCCAGGACGAATATAATTTTCATCACATGTCTTTACCTGAAACATCAAAGATCATGGTTATACCAAATCACAGTTCATGTTCATAATTATACTAATAAATTCATCGTTGCAAATAGGGTCAAAGATATTCATCAACAGTTCATCTTTACACTACAGGCTAAAGATATTCAACAACAGGTCATCTTTGCATTACGAGCCAAAGATATTCATCAATAATTCATCTTTGCACTCACAAAGCAAAGATATTCAACAACAGTCATCTTTTTGTTTCTGAGCTAAAGATATTCATCAATAATTCATCTTTTTACACTCACAAAGCAAAGATATTCATCAACAGTTCATCTTTACACTAAAGGCTAAAGATATTCAACAACAGGTCATCTTTGCATTACGAGCCAAAGATATTCATCAATAATTCATCTTTGCACTACAGGCTAAAGATATTCAACAACAGGTCATCTTTGCTTTACGAGCTAAAGATATTCATCAATAATTCATCTTTGCACTACAGGCTAAAGATATTCAACAACAGGTCATCTTTGCATTACGAGCCAAAGATATTCATCAATAATTTATCTTTGCACTACAGGCTAAAGATATTCAATAACAGGTCATCTTTGCTTTACGAGCTAAAGATATTCATCAATAATTCATCTTTGCACTACAGGCTAAAGATATTCAACAATAGGTCATCTTTGCATTACGAGCCAAAGAGAACTCATATTCACAATCATACCAATAATCTACCCATCTTTATACTTAAGTCAAAGAGAAATTTCTTCACCAGGATTATAAAAATATTATATATGATAATAAAAACAATATTATCAAAACATGGATTCAATCAAAGATAATAACCATATAGACATCTTAGACGAAAAGGAAAATTTCATTTTTCGGTGAATAGTGTCGTATACGTGAATAGTAATCCCGACACAAAAAGGTAAAGTTTCACAATAAAATCCATATCAATAATTATAACACATTAATCCAAATGTTATAAATCACTTAAAAATCTTAATATTATTAATATTACAATAATATTTAATAATTTCTTAAACTTATAAATAATTTATTTAAATTATTTACACTTTACTAATTAATGCATTTAATCATCATAAAATGCCAAACTCATAAGATTTTATCACCAATAACTAAAACCCTTATCAAAAATCTGCATATACCTCATATATGATTCTCAAGCCATAAAATCATATTTTCTAATTTTTTTCTTCACATAACATATTTAATTCATTTACTCATAACTAATTCATTTTCATGAAAAATACTAAATCCGTTTTAAAATATTTCTTTTCTGGGCTTTAGCATAATATAGTCCCATATTGAACATATATTTTTCTTAAAATTTTTAAAATTCATTTACTATTTTTCACATGGCCAAAACTGCCAAAAATTTAGACATTTATCATAAATTGTACTTTAGTCCAAAAATTCTGAAATTTACAGAATATGCTCATGTTATATATATGTACACCCAATAAAAATTTCACCAATTTTGGAGTTAACCACAAGGAGTTATAAGGGTTTACTTTTAAAATAATCTTTTCTCATAAAATCCATAACTCCTAATCTATACATCCAAAAATCGTCATCTTTGGACACAATCAATAAAACTTATCAAAATATCATTTCAAATTTTTTTAGAATTTTTGAAGATAAGAAAAATTACAAAACTGAAAAACATAATAACCCTTAAAATCCCTTACAATCTCTTACCTCAAAAAGAAGCGATTACTTACATTGAATAACGGCCGAATCGAACTTGCACCGTATAGCAATACTCAAGATATCTAAATAGTCACAAGAATACGCTCAATAATATAGAGAGAGAAAGAGAGAGAAAACTTCAGTTTCTGGTGTGATTTTTAATTCTAACCTAAGCACCTATTTATAGGAAAATGCTTAGCACACCAAAGTAGAAAATTGAATATAATATTAATATATTTATATAATTTTCCTTAGCCCACCATTTTGACCAAAGAAATCAGCCACACATGTTCCAAAAGCAACAAAAACGTTTTTATAACAAAAAGTACTTAAAACTCCAAAAATCAATTTAGACCCGATATACCGAAACTTCAATAATTCACAATAAATAGCCCCTTTGTCAGAAAAATTCGAAACATGCAACTTTCCATAGGAAATTCCATTATCTACAACTTTGCAGAAGGAAGTTTTTCCAAATTCCAAACAGAAATTGACCGAAATTCATAAACGGGCGATTTTACAGGCTATAATCAGATTTCGGTCAAAATTTGTGTACACCATCATGTTTAACATGTGTTAAACATTTTTTGTAACACACAAAACATGTGTTTAGCATTTAATGCAACAAAACTACTCTTCCTCCTCATTTATTCATATATTACACATTCATTGTAAAAAATATCACCATTATTATATTCTTTGTAATATAATAATATATTTTATCGAGAAAAGATAAAATATCAATTTTCAACAATTGTTACATTAAAAATTTTCTCCATCTATATCCACATAAAATTAATATTTTCCTCATCATATAAATCAATAATTAATTATTTATAAATAATATTACAGAATCACAGTACTGACAACCAGGCCGTTCTCAGGAAAGAGGGGGCTTTCCAATAAGGACTTCTCCTTACCGGCGCGCAATTAGATGACCAAACCTCTCCTTAGACAGAACTTTCTAAACATTGCCAATAATGTTTTCTAATAATATTATTCCAATAATATGAATTATTGTTCTGATAATGAAAATACTGTGCAGTGACAATTATTAAAACAACAATAATATAAAATATCAACGCAACAATTATTGAATCAATAAAATAAAATATTTGAACAGTAATTACTGTAACAAAAATTATCATGCTTCATGAATAGTAACTCGTGAATAGTAACTCATGAATAGTAACTCGTGAATACTAACTCATGAATAGTAACCCGTGAATAGTAACTATAAAAAATTGAATACTTTTCTTTCATAAAATTCGGGGTCTTACAATCTCCCCTCCTTATGAAATTTCGTCCCCAAAATTTACGTACCTGGTATTTCAAAGAGTCAAAAATACCTTGCTTTCATCTCAGATTCCATCTTCCCTGTCATAATGATTTCTCCATTGCCCATCTTCTGTATTTCAGATAGCATTCTAGAATACAACTTCAAACCAGGATTAATTGAACAAATTAACATATCACATAATATCCCGATATTATGACTGACCAACAAATAAGCTTAGGTAGGACACACTAGCGAAGGATTTACTCGTCTCTCCCCTCCTAGTTCTATTCCCCGATCTCCGCCAGAGAGATCATATCCCTAAGCTCGATACCAACCGTGACTCATGTCCCAACCGTGGACAAACACCTCACAAAGGGTACTATCGGTTGACAATCAAGATAATGGCGTCCCCTACGGAGAGTCTGGCTTCGATGCATCCCACACAAGGAAGTCACCAGCGAGAGGCTCGGGGCTCTTTACTTATAGCTCTGATACCAACTGTGACGCCCCTAAAATAGGTCCATTCCACCTGACCCATTTTGAGTCACCAAATACATGGTTCAGAAAACAACTACAACTTTATTACTACAATTGTCGTGCAAAATACAACAACACATATACTGTGAGTTTTAATACAAATATTGTAACGTATATAATACGACAATATTCATACTCAAATTATTACATGCCATATAAAGTACAGAAGTAAATATTTCAAGTCTCCAAAGGGACACGAGAAGAATTATGTTCTCTTCATTTTAATGTGGTGCACTTTTGAGGCTTCTAGGTTGGGTTCGCCTCACCCTATTGTTGTTCACCAAAATCAATTATTAAGTGACGTATAAAATACGACACACACATCTTAGGTCATCAATACAATTATATATTGTATGTCATGCCATTTTATAATGTGTTGAGAAACTTGGATGATCTCGGACCATCACACTATTCCCTCAATATTATCCCATTTCGACCCAGTACACTTTTATTACACCGAAGGAATTGTGAAACAAAAGGGTGAGCACAACTAGCCCAGTAAAGAATATCATGACTAGAGATAATTAAATTATCAATAGCATTCATCAGTAATAAATCAGAGATTTAGAACATATGGTAGATGATAAAACTTTTCAACCATAGTTCAAATAAACGAAGCGATCCATTAGAAGAGTCAAATAGACTATAAAGTCTATTGTCTTCTCACGTTAAAAGTCCACCAACAATGTTTTATCCTCAGAACATCAATCAACAGTTCCTTTCCACAATCATAAGAATAACTCATAATTATAATTGTGATTCTAATTACTCTTCTCATCCAGGACGAATATAATTTTCATCACATGTCTTTACCTAAAACATCAAAGATCATGGTTATACCAAATCACAGTTCCTGTTCATAATCATACTAATAAATTCATCGTTGCACTACGGGTCAAAGATATTCATCAACAGTTCATCTTTACACTACAGGCTAAAGATATTCAACAACAGGTCATCTTTGCATTACGAGCCAAAGATATTCATCAATAATTCATCTTTGCACTACAGGCTAAAGATATTCAACAACAGGTCATCTTTGCTTTACGAGCTAAAGATATTCATCAATAATTCATCTTTGCACTACAGGCTAAAGATATTCATCAACAGTTCATCTTTACACCAAAGGCTAAAGATATTCAACAACAGGTCATCTTTGCATTACGAGCCAAAGATATTCATCAATAATTCATCTTTGCACTACAGGCTAAAGATATTCAACAACAGATCATCTTTGCTTTACGAGCTAAAGATATTCATCAATAATTCATCTTTGTACTACAGGCTAAAGATATTCAACAACAGGTCATCTTTGCATTACGAGCTAACGATATTCATTAATAATTCATCTTTGCACTACAGACTGAAGATATTCAATAACAAGTCATCTTTGCTTTACGAGCTAACGATATTCATTAATAATTCATCTTTGCACTACAAGCTAAAGATATTCAACAACAGGTCATCTTTGCATTACGAGCCAAAGAGAACTCATATTCACAATCATACCAATAATCTACCCATCTTTATACTTAAGTCAAAGAGAAATTTCTTCACCAGGATTATAAAAATATTATATATGATAAAAAAACAATATTATCAAAACATGGATTCAAACAAAGATAGTAACCATATAGACATCTTGGACGAAAAGGAAAATTTCATTTTTTGGTGAATAGTGTCGTATACGTGAATAGTAACCCCGACACAAAAAGGTAAAGTTTTACAATAAAATCTATATCAATAATTATAACACATTAATCCAAATGTTATAAATCACTTAAAAATCTTAATATTATTAATATTACAACAATATTTAATAATTTCTTAAACTTATAAATAATTTATTTAAATTATTTACACTTTACTAATTAATGCATTTAATCATCATAAAATGCCAAACTCATAAGATTTTATCACCAATAACTAAAACCCTCATCAAAAATCTGCATATACCTCATATATGATTCTCAAGCCATAAAATCATATTTTCCAATTTTTTTTCTTCACATAACATATTTAATTCATTTACTCATAACTAATTCATTTTCATAAAAAATACCAAATCAGTTTCAAAAATATTTCTTTTCTGGGATTTAGCATAATATAGTCCCATATTGAACATATATTTTTCTTAGAATTTTTAAAATTCATTTACTATTTTTCAAATGGCCAAAACTGCCAAATATTTAGACATTTATCATAAATTGTACTTTAGTCCAAAAATTCCGAAATTTACAGAATATGCTCATGTTATATATATGTACTCCCAATAAAAATTTTACCAATTTTAGAGTTAACCACAAGGAGTTATAAGGGTTTACTTTTAAAATAATCTTTTCTCATAAAATCCATAACTCCTAATCTATACATCCAAAAATCTTCATCTTTGGACACAATCAATAAAACTCATCAAAATATCATTTTAAATTTTTCCAGAATTTTTGAAGGTCAGAAAAATTACAAAACTGAAAAACATAATAACCCTTAAAATCCCTTACAATCTCTTACCTCAAAAGAGCAGTACTTCTGACTGGAATAACGCTGAACGAACTTGCACCATATAGCAATACTCAAGATATCTAAATACTCACAAGAATACGCTCGATAATATAGAGAAGAGAAAAAGAGAAAGTTTTAAAGGTGTGATTTTCAATTCTAACCTAAGCACCTATTTATAGGAAAATGCTTAGCACACCAAAATAGAAAATTGAATATAATATTAATATATTTATATAATTTTCCTTAGCCCACCATTTTGACCAAAGAAATCAGCCACACATGTTCCAAAAGCAACAAAAACGTTTTTATAACAAAAAGTACTTAAAACTCCAAAAATCAATTTAGACCCGATATACCGAAACTTCAATAATTCACAATAAATAGCCCCTTTGTCAGAAAAATTCGAAACTCGCAACTTTCCATAGGAAATTCCATTATCTACAACTTTACAGAAGGAAGTTTTTCCAAATTCCAAACAGAAATTGACCGAAATCCACAAACGGGCAATTTTACAGGCTATAATCAGATTTCGATCAAAATTTGTGTACACCATCATGTTTAACATGTGTTAAACATTTTTTGTAACACACAAAACATGTGTTTAGCATTTAATGCAACAAAACTACTCTTCCTCCTCATTTATTCATATATTACACATTCATTGTAAAAATATCACCATTATTATATTACTGTAATATAATAATATATTTTATCAGAAAAGATAAAATATCAATTTTCAACAATTGTTACATTAAAAATTTTCTCCATCTATATCCACATAAAATTAATATTTTCCTCATCATATAAATCAATAATTAATTATTTATAAATAATATTACAGAATCACAAGATCTTGTGACACCGTGCCGCTCTCGGAAAGAGGGGCTTTCCAATAAGGACTTCTCCTTACCGGCGCGCAATTGGATGACCAAACCTCTCCTTAGACAGAACTTTCTAGACATTGCCAATAATGTTTTCTAATAATATTATTCCAATAATATGAATTATTGTTCTGATAATGAAAATACTGTGCAGTGACAATTATTAAAACAACAATAATATAAAATATCAATGCAACAATTATTGAATCAATAAAATAAAATATTTGAACAGTAATTACTGTAACAAAAATTATCATGCTTCGTGAATAGTAACTCGTGAATACTAACTCATGAATAGTAACTCGTGAATAGTAACTCATGAATAGTAACTATAAAAAATTGAATACTTTTTTTTCATAAAATTCGGGGTCTTATATTACGGTAACAACTACGTCATTATTTATAAACAACTTATACTTGTCGTTTTCTTCATCCAATCGTTTTTCGTTATGGTCCCACACAAGGCTGCGCCGTCATACGAATATTCCCCGACAGTACGAATATTCCACGACTAAACGAATATTCCCCGTCAACAATGAATATTTTATAACCACTTGCTTATTTAAAATATTTGCGCATTTTACCCATAACTCACCACATTAATCAAATCAACCTTTACTATTTAAAAATAATAAGTAAAGGAAATTCCATTTTATTTAAAAAAAATTCGGGGTCTTACAATAAAGTATTCGTCATATGAAGGAGGTAGAGTTTATTAAACTAGAACAGAACGACATGAAGGTATCCCAGTACAAGGTGAAGTTCGCGGAGTTATCCAGGTTTGCACCTCATTTGGTAGAGAATGAGGAACGTATGACGCGAATGTTTTTGAGAGGTTTGAAACTCGAAATTCGTCAATACCTCATTTCTCATAAATTTTCTCTATATTCAGATGTTGTGAACATGGCTCAATTATTAGAGCGAGATAATGAGTCTGTTCAACTAGGCGACCAACAACACGATAAAAATCATACTGGTGGCAACGGCCATCGGGACAATGATAACCATCGTGAAAGAAATTATCAGGCAAGAAATGGTAACCACTTCGGTGGTAATCATGGCCAAGATAATAGAAGAAATAATTCAAGTGGAAATTTCAAGAAGAGAAGATTAAACGATGACGGGAAGACGTCGGCAGCAGCATCAGCACCAGCAACAAATTCTAGGGGAGGAGAACGACCGCCAGTTAGATGTTACAAATGCGGAGAGGAGGGACATATAAGTCCAAACTGTTCACAGCCTTCCAAGGTATGTTTTAGTTGTGGAAAAGAAGATCACATAGCTCGATTTTGTCCTGTAGCGAAATCAAGTCCAGCAGGAACGGTGGCACCAAAGGCGGATACGGAAAAGACAAAGTCAACGGTTCTTGGAAGAGCATTTGTCGTGACCGGTCAAAATGCGAAGAACCCGAACGAAGTTAGCACGGGTTAGTTAATTATAAATTCTTGTGAAGTTTATACCTTATTAGATATTGATTATACCCATTCTTTTATCTCTCTTGCTTGCGTTCAACGTTTAAACTTGACTCTAGAGAAATTAGACTTTGACCTATCTATGGAGACTCCGTTAGGAGAAATTTTCATTACATCGACTGTTTAGAAATCTTGCTTGATTCAGGTTGGCACTATCACATTACATGTTGACCTTATTTCTTTAAAGATACTTGCTTTTGATGTGATTTTAGGGATTGATTGGTTAACTACTCATCATGCCAAAATTGATTGCTTTCGTATAGTTGCTAGTTTTCATATTCCTAAGCAACCTGTTATTCGAATTCAAGCAATCAAACCATTGAAGTCAAATATTTTCATATCAAGCCATGAAGTCATTCATTTATTGAAAAACGGATGTCAAGTTTTCTTAGCCTATGTCATGGATTTAAACAAGAATACATCAGATTTGAATGATATTTCTGTTGTTAGTAAATCTCCTGACGTATTTCCTAAAGAATTACTAGAGCGTGATATTAAATTTTTTATCGACTTTGAACCCGGTACAAAACCCATTTCTAAAATCTCATATCGAATGACTCCTATTGAACTTCAGGAGTTAAAAACCCAAGTACAAGAGTTGATACTCAAGCCTCTATCTGGTGACTTCCTTTGTGGAATGCACCGAAGCCAGACTCTCCGTAGGGGACGCTATATGTGTGTGGTGGTAAAACGATAGGTGTTATTGTGATGTGCTATCCAAGATTGGGATATGAGTCACAGTTGAGAACAACCGAAGTCAGTAATTGAAATACGTAGCTTTTTAGGTTTAACTGGTTACTATCAGAGATTCGTGGAAGGATTTTTTTTTGGAATCGCTACTCCGTTAACTTAGCTGACTCGGAAAGATACAAAATTTGTATGGAGCGAGGAATGCGAGAAGATTTTACAAGAGCTCAAGAGGCGACTCATTTCAGCACTTGTTCTGACCATACAATCCTAGAAAAGCGAACGTGGTAGCTGACGCGTTGAGTAGAAGATCGTACTCGAGTACGAGTGCGATATTGTTGGACACAAAGACCTATTTTGTATAATTTACAAACGATAGAGATATAGTTAAAGACTCTAGGGACCCACGTGATGATATATGAGTAGAATCGACTTTAATCGATAACGTTAAAGCAGCTCAAGCTACAGACCTGGAGCTGATGAATATAAAGAAGAAGGCATTATTCTAGAAGTAAGAGTCGATGAAGAGAAGAAAGCTCAAACCTTCGATTTATTTGAAATCCTCGATAGAGTAGGAACTGTGGTATATAAACTCGCCTTAATGCTAAGTATGTCGCGTGTTCATAACGTTTTTTTTCACGTATCGATGTTACGTAAATATGTGGATGACTCGAACCACGCTATTGAGTTAGAACCGGACAAGATAGCCGAAGACTTAACGTACGAGGAGATACTTGTCAAGCTCTTGGTAGGAAGGAGCATGTCCTACGCACAAAGGTTATACACAAGTTAAAGTTTTGTGGAGGAACCATGCTATTGAGGAAATGACCTGAGAGTTGGAATCGGGAATGAAAGCGAGGTATCCTCACCTTTTCGAAACACTAGGTATGTACGTCAATTTCGAGGACAAAATTTCATAAGGAGGGGAGATTGTAAGACCCCGAATTTTTTTTAAATAAAATAGAATTTCCTTTACTTATTATTTTGAAATAGTAAGGGTTGATTTGATTAATATGGTGAGTTATGGGTAAAATGCGCAAATATTTTAAATAAGCAAGTGGTTATAAAATATTCATTGTTGACGGGGAATATTCGTTTGGTCGTGGAATATTAAATGCTTGTCGAGAATATTAATGTATGTGGTATGACCTTGTTTGGACCATAACGGAAAACGATTGGATGAAGAAAACGACAAGTATAAGTTGTTTATAAATAACGGCGTAGTTGTTACCGTTAATACTATTGGAATACCCGGTGGTTAAAACACAGTAGCACACGGTATTACACCAATTATTTATTTTTACGTAAGAAGACACTACTCAATAATAGATACGATGTTCTTTTGCTCGATTATTTTATTTTATTGATTCAATAATTCTTTGTGTTGATATTCTTTGTTTTTAATAATTATCACCGCACAATATTTTCTATTATCGTAGCAATAATTCATATTATCTCAATAATATTATTAGATAACATTATTGGTAATGTCTAGAAAGTTCATCTAAGGAGAGGTTTGGTCATCTAATTGCGCTACCAATAAGGAGAGATCCTTATTGAAAGCCCCTCCATCTGAGAGGCTGCACGGTTGTCAATAATGTGATTACGTAATATTATTTGTGAATAATTAATTATTAATTTATATGATGAGAAAAATATTGATTTTTATGTGGATATAAATGGAGAAAATTTTTAATGTGACAATTATTGAAAATTAATATTTTATCTTTTTCCTCGATAAAATAATTTATTTAAATATATTATTTTAATAATATATTAACGGTGATATTTTTACAATGAATGTGGGATATATGAGTATATGAGGAGGAAGAGTATTTTGTGGCATTAAATGTTTAACACATATTTTGTGTGTAAATGGACACAATTCTTGACCGAAAATTGATTATAGACTGTAAAATCGTCCGTTTGTGGATTTCGGATAATTTCTGTTTGGAATTTGAAAAAAATTTCTTCTGCAAAGTTGTAGAGAATTGAAATTCCTATACAAAAATTGCGAGATTTGAATTTTCTGATAAAAGGGCTATTTATTGTGAATTATTGAAGTTCTGGAGTTTCGAAATAATTGATTTTTGGAAGTTTTAATTATTATTTTCAAGAAAAAAGTTTTTCAAAGGTTGGTAGGCATCTTTAACATGTGTTGTGGCTGATTTCTTTGGTCAAAATGGTGGGCTAAGGAAAATTATATAAATAAATTAATATTTTATTAATTTAGTCTCCTCTGGCGTTCTAGCATTTTCCTATAAATAGAGGGCTAAGTTAGAATTGAAAATCACACCAGAAACAAAGTTTTCTCTCTTTCTCTCTCTATATTATCGAGCGTATTCTTGTGAGTATACTTTAAGTGTTGCTATACGGTGCGAGTTTCTGTTGGCACTATACCGAAATTCAGTCAGAAGTATGGTTATTTCGAGGTAAGGGAGGTTATTTTCTTCTAAAATGATATTATTTCTTCAATATCATTATGCCGAAATATTGGTTGGAACTTTTTATCAAATTTGAAACTTTTTCATGTCGAGGTTACTATTCACGAGTTACTATTCATAAATTACTATTCATGAGTTACTATTCATGAGTTACTATTCACGAGTACTATTCACGAAGCATGATGATATTTTTTGTGAAATTTCTATCTTTTGGTGTCGGAGTTACTATTCACGTATATGACACTATTCACGAATACAACATTATTCACAGAAAAATTAAATTTTCTTTTCTGTGTCCAAGATTGTCTGTTATGATTCCTATCTTTGATTGGATCTATGTTTTGATCTTCATTTTTAAATTTTACTCCAATCTGGTTATTTATGAAGTATTTTTGAACTTGGATTATTTAAAGTACGAATCCTTAATACTTGTTCTTTTATTTCATTGGATTCGTTTTCTTTAAAATATTTTTCATCATTCTCAGTCCTAAATGATGATATTACTGAATATCTTTGGCCTGTAGTGCAAAGATGGTTGATTTTATTATGAATATCTTTGGCCCGTAGTGCCAAGATGAACAGGTGTTGAGATGAACATGACCGACTGATGAATATCTTTGGCCTGTAGTGAAAAGATGAATATTTGAATTGAGATGAATATTGATTGATGTTACAGGGATAAAATATTGATGATAGACTGTTAAATTCATAGATTATAGTAGATTTCATTCTCTACGTAACTCTTCTATGAATTATTATTTCCGCTGCGAATATTGATCTGAAACTTGTTGTCTATTGTATTCTATTAGATTTTTCCCTGTTGAAGACTAACGATAATTTGTTCTATATTATCTTAGTCATAACATTCTTTACTGGGCTAGTTGAGCTCACCCTTTCCTTTTGTTCCATTTTTCTTCTTAGGACGCGAGATTATAGCAGGAACTAGTCGGGGTGTGGAGTGATGGTTCTAGATAGTTGTTTTAGTAGTCCTCACTATTCTGTAAAATAGTATATCAATAATGAGGATTTATTTACTTGTGGATATTGTCTAGAAGACAATATTTTGCATGACAAATGTATTAATAAAGTTGTAGTTATTTCTGTACCTTGTTATTGACGACTCAGAATGGGTTGGGTGGAATGGACCTATTTTGGGGGCGTCACAGTTTACCCTATACTTGGTGATCTTCTTCTGTTATTCTATTCTTTATTATTATGTTGGAATAACATGTAAATGCAAAGTACTACATACATGGTGAAATTCTTTTATTATTCCATTCTTTAATATTCTGTCAGAATATCCTGTCGGTGTGAATTTCACCTGACCTGGTTCCATTACTTATTATTTCGCATTTAATATTCTGTCGAAATATCCTGTCAGTGTGAATTTCACCTGACCTGGTTCCATTATTTATTATTCCGTATTTATTATTACTGTTGGAATATCCTCGCTTGTGAATTTCACGACTGGTTCCGTTATTTATTATTACATTGGGAATAACTCATATGCATGCGATCTATCGCATGCATGGTGAATCCTTCTGTTATTCCATTCTTTATTATTTTGTTGGAATAACCTGTCTATGTGGATTGCCACATGCATGGTGAATGATCCTTTGTATTCATTCCTTATTAAATTGTGAAAATGATCTGTTTACGTTGATTATGATGAGAGTCATAATAAAAGTATGGGACTGATGAAAATCATGGGTATATGAAGTATTAGTAACTGTTATGATGAGTTATGTTAATTATTATGTGAAAACATGAAAGTTTCTTAGAAATCACAAAGGGTTGAAAAATCGAATTTTGGTGAAAACGTAACATGAAATTCAATTGACCATATATCCTATTATATTTTGAATTTTTGAGTTTGGTCAGGTTCTAGAGTTAGATCTATGAGTTTTGTAGCATCTCCAAGTGGAATCACTGGAAAATGTGTTATAGATTTTTGTGTGAACTGATTTTAGCAAAAGAGTCAAAAGCTGCAAATTTCGAAAAAGCTACTGATCCAAATTTTAAAAGGGCATTTTCGGCTACTTAATTTATGAGAAAAATTCTGGCCTTTTGGGAAATGAAAGCATATGGTATAAAGAACCTCCTGTCCAAAAATGAGCTTATTCCGACTTAAAATGAGCAAGTTATGACCATTTCAATATTTAGGTTTTTCCGACGAAAAATGTTATAACTGGAGTTCTATAACTCCGATGACCATGAAATTTAAACTGGAAGTTCACATTAACATGTGTAAGATTTTGCCAAGATTTGGGAATTTTTGGAGTTAAACTTGAATAGTTAATTTCTTAAGGAATTAATTAGAAATTAATTTTTGAAAAATAGTAAATGAATTTTAAAAATTACGAGAAAAATATATGTTCATTATGGGACTATGTTATGCTAAATCCCAGAAAAGAAATATTTTTGGAACTGATTTGGTATTTTTCATGAAAATAATTTAGTTACGAACATATGAGTTAAATATGTTATGTGAAGTAACAAAGTTAAAAAATAGAATTTTATGGCTTCGAAATCCTATATAAAGTATATACAGATTTTTGATGAGGGATTTAAATCATTGGTGATGAAATCTTATGAGTATGACATTTTTGAATGATTAAATTTATTATTTGGTAAAATGTAAACAATTAAAATAAACTGTTTATAAGTTAAGAAGTGATTAAAATATTGTTGTGATATTAACAATATTAGATTATGAGTTTATTAAGTGATTGATAATATTTGGATAAATTTAAAGTCTTTAATATTTATCTTTGATTTCGTTTAATTAATACTTATATCATTGTCATCATCCTCATGTTTTTATTTTTTTGAAAGTCATCTGTGGCCTGTAGTGCATAGATGAACTTGGTATGATTATGATCAGGGATTATTCGGTATAATCATGACCGTAATGTTACAAATGATGTGGTAAAAGTCATCTTTGGCCGTAGTGCATAGATGGACTTGATATGATTATGACTAGGGATTATTCGGTATAATCATGACCGTAATTGAAAACACGAATATCCTTGGCCCGTAGTGGATGGATAATTCGTGGTCGTGATACTATTAAGCTGAGTCTCAGCATTATTGGTTATACAGTTGTATGTCTTTGGCCTGTAGTGCAAAGATGAATTGTTAATGAATATCTTTGGCCGTAGTGCAAAGATGAATTTATTAATATGATTATGAGCAAGAATTGTGATTTGGTATAACCATAATTTTTGATGTTTCAGGTAAAGACAGGTGATGAAAATTATCTTCGTCCTGGATGAGAAATGGAATTTGAAACCACAATTATGATTATGAGTTATTTATATGATTGTGGACAGGAATTGTTGATTGATGTTACAGGGATAAAACATTATTGGTGGACTTTTAACATGGAGAAGATAATAGACCTGATGGTCTATTTGACTCTTTTAATGGATTGCTCGTTCCGCTGCAACTATGGTTAAAACTTTTATCATCTACCATATGTTCTAAATCTTTGATTTATTACTGATGAAGGCTATTAATAAATTAATTATCTTTAGTCATGATATTCTTTACTGGGCTAGTTGTGCTCACCCTTTTGCTTCACAATTTCTTTCAGGTAATAAGAGTGTAGTTGGGTCGAGCGGGGATAAAAGGGAAATAGTGAGATGGTTCGAGACTGTTGAAGTTTCTCAACACATTATAAAATGGCATGACATGCAATATATAATTGCATTGAGGACCTAAGATATACGTGTCGTATTTTATACGTCACTTAATAATTGATTTTGGCGAACAACAATAGGGGGATGAGAACCCGACTTTGAAATCATCAAAAGTGCACCTCATTAGAATGAACATGATAATAATCTTCTCGTTCTTCTTTTGGGTCTTAAAATATTTGTTGCTGTATTTTATATGGCATTGTAACAATTTGAGTTGGATACTGTCTACGAGATAATATTGTATTAAAACTCACAGCTTATCTGTTGTCGTACTCTGCACGATAGTTCAATAGTTGTATAAATGAAGTTTGTATTTGATTTTTATAGTGTGATATCTGGCGACTCAAGATGGGTCGGGTGGACCTATTTTGGGGGCGTCACACTATATCCAGTATTCCAGTCAGAAGTATTGTCTTTTCGAGGTAAGGGATGTTATTTTTTTTAAAATGATATTATTTCTTCTAATATCATTATGCCGGAATATTGGTAAGATTTTTCTTGTGAAATTCTTGTCTTTTAGTGTCGGGGTTACTATTCACGTATATGGCACTATTCACGAATAGGACACTATTCACAGAAAAATTAAATTTTCATTTTTGTCCAAAATATCTATTATGGATACTAGCTTTGATTGTATCCATGTTTTGATCATTCTTGAATTTTACTTCACTATGGTTATTTATAAAGTATTTTTAAACTTGGACTGTTTAAAGTACAAATCCTTAATATTTCTTCTTTTGTTTCACTGGATTCGTTTTCTTTAAAATATTTTTCATCATCCTCAGTCCTAAATGATGATATTACTGAATATCTTTGGACTGTAGTGCAAAGATGGTTGATTTTCTTATGAATATCTTTGGGCCGTAGTGCAAAGATGTACAGGTGTTGAGATGAACATGACCAACTGATGAATATCTTTGGCCTGTAGTGCAAAGATGAATATTTGATTTATGATGTATATTGATTGATGTTACAGGGATAAAATATTGATGATGAATTTTTAAAATCATAGAAGATAGTAGATTTCATTCTCTACGTAATTCTTCTAATGAATTGTTATTTTCGCTGCGAATATTGATTTAAAACTTGTTGTCTATTGTATTCTATCAGATTTTTTCCTGTTGAGAACTAATGATAATTTGTTTTATATTATCTTAGTCATTATATTCTTTACTGGGCTAGTTGAGCTCACCCTTTTCCTTTTTGTTCCATTGTTCTTCTCAGGAGGCGAGAATGTAGCGAGTACTAGTCAGGGAATGGAATGATGGTTCTAGAAGTTGTCTTAGTAGTCCTCACTATTTTATAAAATAGTGTATCAATAATTATAATGAGGACTTATTTGAGTGTTGATATTGTCTAGAAGATAATATTTATTTTTGAACTCACAGTTTATGTGTTGTCATATTTTGCACGACAATTGTATTAATAAAGTTGTAGTTGTTTCTGTACCATATATTTTGGCGACTCAGAATGGGTGTTGTATACCTATTTTGGGGGCGTCACAGTTGGTATCAGAGCTTAGGGATATGGTCTCTGACGGAGATCGGGGAATAGAACTAGGAGGGGAGAGATGAGTAAATCCTTCGCTAGTGTGTCCTACCTAAGCTTATTTGTTGGTTGGTCAGAATATAGAGATATTATGTGATACGTTAATTTCTTTAATTAACCCTTGTTTTATGGTAGTATTTGAGAATGACAACTGAGAATGTTAACGAGTGGAGTAAATGAAACCGTGGAGACACCTTTTACTCACCAATGAGGAGAAACGTCTGTGGTAAACAATGTTCCTCCTCATAAAACAACACCACCGATCGTCGATGATGAACGACGGGATGTTTAGAAGCTTTTTGCAGTTCACGTAAAATCAGACGAACGAGACTCGTGTACAAAATACAGGTGGAAATGATAGCAACACACGATTTGTTACAGCCAAGCAGTTCAAAGAGTTGGGACCACCAGAATTCTGGGGAAAGCCAGATCCGATTAAGGCGGAGACGTGGTCAAGCAAATTACTAAGATATTCAACGTCTTGGGATGCACGGAGGAACAGAAGGTTCCATTTGCCACCTTTATGTTCTGTAATGAGGCAGATTACTGGTGGAAATCTGTGAAGCATACCCACTACAAGAAAAAGGCCTATCTGTGACCAATAATATCAGAGACCGGATATACGATCGCTGATAATAGTGTTAGCGACCGCTATGTATGACCGGGATAAATTCTAGTTGCTAGTAAATATCAACGACCGCATGCGGTCGCTGATCAGTCGCTGATATGAATTTTCCCCCCAAAAATTTGGTGCAAAACCCTGGCGCGATTTTTTGTTGCGACTAATCTTCATCAATGATCGCATGCGATCAACAAAGCGTCCGCCCATAATTAAAAATCAAATGATCATGAAAGTGATTTGGCTACGATTCTTCTTAAATGCATTCGTGGTCGAGGCGTCTATCATTGATGAAGAGAAAGAAAGAAAAAAAAAGAGGGCGACAGAAGAAGGAGAAGAGGGAGAAGGAGGAGAAGAGAAGAGAAGAGCTCGCTACTACTCGCTACTCCTCGCTCATCCATGTATTTTCTCTCTCTCCTCTCATACATACAGATAATTCTCTACTTACAATTCATATATGTATTTCCAAATGGGATTTGAGTTATGCTCATCTGTATAATGTCTCTCAAACATTAGGCATTTACTTGTATTTGGGTGTGGATTGAATTTCAGTTCTAAGTATTTGGGTGTGGATTGAATTTCCGTTCTAATATAAACAAGGGACAAGTAAGGAAGATGAAAACAAACCCTTTTGTTTCTTCAGTTTAGGGCTAAATTTACTTAAATGTGAATTTTATATTTTGTTAATTTTTATTTTGGTTTAAATTGACAATGGCGTTGACTTTTTGTTTGAATGTTGACTTTTTTTCTTTTCTTCGGGTCTAATTTTCTTAACTGAACTGATTTTTTACATATGTGTATCGTCATTACTTTTTTCTTGCATACTGTTTGGCATGGAATTATGTATCTGCTATATGTGCATAGATGAAGGCATAAATACCTACATTGGACATAAATTATATGGTATGTATTACGAGAGGATTGAGTTTAGTATCTAATTTGTAATGTGTGATTGAAATATTGAATCTTTGATGCAAATGTTAATTTTGTTGAAGTCGGATTACATGTAAAGCTGGGTAGATTTTTACATGAGATAGGGATTTTGGGAAGAGACCCTTTTATGGTTTGTAGGATTTTGAAGAATACCAGCTGGGTAATTTTAGTAGTCTTATCAACTATTGTTCCTCCTTACCCAAAATGGTGTTGGTTTATTGATTTACTAGGCTTTTTAGTATTATTTCTGAATGAACTACTTTATTTCATCCTGTAAAATGACAGTTGCAAGCGTAAGAAATCAAGGATTGAGATTTGGCAGTTTATGATAATCGCTAGGCTATCAGGATTGATATTTGGATAGTTGGACAGTTATAAAGAGAAAATTGATCCAAACTGATCGAAACATTCATTTGGACAGTTGTATAAATTGGTTGCATTGTACAGGAGAGTTTTTTTTGTATAACAAAAGTTATCTAGAATGCAAACTATAAAAATACAACTAATTTCTATAAACTGCTCAATTAGACCACCTGCCCATTTTGAACAGCTTAAAATCAGTATCCCCAAAAGATGGCATCTCTATTCCGTTTAGATTGAATAAATTTAATTGAGGAAGGAATGAAATGATCTTCAATGTATTTGGTGATCATTTCAAAAAATAAACAACCACACATTCCAATAGAATAAAGAACTAAGAGATAAATGCCCTAATCAGAAGTAAGTTAATTATTGCGCTCATGTGTAAAGTAAAGATAGAAGCTTGCAAAAATGAAAGCGCGAGTTTTTGGAACTCTAAATTTGTAGTATACTCCTGAACTTTTTACTGCTTTAATATGCATTCAATCGTTATTATTTTGGTCTTATTATATTGGGAATTTGTATATTTCTCTTGGTTTGTGTCTTGGGTGCCTAGAAATGACCTTATATACATGTCGTCGTGCATGTGGCTAGTCCATATTATAGGGGAGACTTTGGCAAATTTTTTTTATTGGTCGGGTAGTTGCGAACATGTATAATATTAACGAGCTCTTTATGTGCTTACTAGTATGCTCAAGTCATATGCTTACTGGCTAGTATGCTCTAGTCATATGCTTATAAGTATGCTTAAATGTTATAATCATATGCTTACAAGTATGCTCAAGTCATATGGTTACAAGTATGCTCAATTCATATGGTTACAAGTATGTTCAAGTCATATGCTTACAAGTATGCTGAAATGTTAATCATATGGTTACAAGTATGCTCAAGTCATATGGTTACAAGTATGCTCAAGTCATATAATTAATAAGCTCATGTTTATGCATAGTAGATGCAGTGGAATCATGGACCTCTATTGAGATCAGTAGTTGGATAAGACGACGAAAGTCAAGTGCCCATATAGATCTTCTGGTTTTGATTTAGAGTTGGTTGCCAAGTGTTTTTGGAGTATCGCGTATAGTCACCGGAATGTATGAATGGTAAGTTGCGAATCGATGTCCATGTTTGAAGTGTAAGAATATAAATTATATGGATAGAGACATGGTAAACTATCATTTACTTGTTTACGGGTTCATGAGAAATTACGAAGAATCTTTGGTGGGCACATGGGCGGAGAGAAGAGATGGTGGCATCACACAAGTACACAATTCGAGGCGATAGTACTCATCGTTATGAATGAAATGGTTCATGATATTGCAAGGCGATTTTGATTGGGAGCAAAAGCGAGAGAGCTACCTATGAATTACGATGCCAAAGAGTTCTTTAAGTTGTTAGGCGAGGTAGCGAGCCATTATTATGGCATGGTTGCACCAAACACACTACATTATCTGCGGTGGCGACATTACTAAACATCAAGGCTGATCATAACATGAGCCATGAGTATTTTGAGCCACTCTTGAAGGCCATTAAGAGTATGTTGCCTGATGGTGAGAAATTACCTTGTAACTATTACTTTTGTAAGAAAATGGTGAAGAAGTTGGGTCTTGGATACCAAAAGATTGATGCATGTCCCAACGATTGCATGTTGTTTTATAAGAAAAATGAACAAATGACAAGGTGCACGTTTTGCAGTCATGATCGGTTTAGGCCTAATAAAGAGGGTGTGACTACAAAAAAATCAAGTATACCGTTTAAGATTCTAAGGTATTTTCCAATAACACATCGGCTAAAAAGATTGTACATGTCTTCAAGAAAATTTGAACATATGAGTTGGCATCACGAAATCTCCACTAAAGATGGAGAACTAAATCATCCATGAGATGGGCGGGATTGGAAAGATTTCAACTTAGCACATCCCGGATTTGCATTGGAACCTAGAAATGTGAGGCTTGGATTGTCCAATCGATGGTTTCATTCCGTTTGGCCACTCAAATTGCTTTTGTACTCATGTTGGCTTTGTGATTGTTACTCCGTCTGAAGTTGCCTTCTTAGATGTGTATGAAAAAACGACCATACTTGTTTTTTCACTCGTGGTTCACAGTCCTAAGAGTCTTGGAAAGAACTTAGATGTTTACTTGAGACCTCTTATAGGCGATTTGAAGGTATTGTGGGAGGATGGAGTCTGAGACTTGGGATGTTGCAACAAAACAAATTTCAACCTTAGAGGCGTGGTTATGTGGACTATAAGTGACTTCCCGACTTATGGTATGTTAGGTGGATGGAGTACACACGATAAGTTGGCTTGTCCGTATTGTATGGAGCATACAAAGTCGTTTAATCTATCAAAAGGTTGAAAGCCTTGTTGGTTTGGTGTCATCATCGTTGTTCTTCTTAGGTAGATCACCCGTTCGAAGAAATAGAAACACTTGAGAAAGGAAAGTAGACAATTATATGCACTTGCATGCGATTGTCGGGAGCGGAGATGCAAGATCGTGTGATGAGATTCTTTGGTTATCCCATTTGGTAAGGTTGATTCCACAAACATAATTAATGGGTTTGGCGAATCTCATAACTGGGGTTCGAGAAGTATCTTTTGGGAGAGCGCCTTATTGGTCTACAAATTTGATTAAATTTATAATCTAGATGTGATGCATATTGAGAAGAATGTGTTTGAGATAATGTGTTTAACAACTTGTGATGAATATTACGGGGAAGACAAAAGATAACGATAAAGGCACGTTTGGACATGAAAGATATTTATAAGGCGTCTGGATTAGAACTTTATGAATCTCTTAATAGTAAGATTGTCAAAGCCGCATGCAAGGTACACATTGTCCAAAAAGCAAGTTGAAGATGTGTGCACATGGGTTAAGTCTCTGAAACTACCCGGATGGATATCGTCGAACATTGCAAGGTGTATTCGGGTGGGAAATTGCAAGGGATGAAGAGTCATGATATCATCGTGTGTTCATGGAGAGACTCATTACTATAACATTTCGGGATCTGCTTGATAAACCAATATGGGATGCTTTGGCGGATCTTAGTCGTTTCTTCAAAGACTTATGTTCAAAATCATTAAATGAGAAGGACACATCCGTACATACTTAAGAAGAACATCATAGAGATCACGTAAAACTGGAAAAAATATTCCCACCGGTTTTTTTGACTCCATGGAGCATTTGCAAATCCATCTTCCCTATGAAGCTCGTGTTGGGGTCCAGTTCAATATAGATGGATGTACCCTTTCGAGAGGGTAATGGGAAACCTTAAGAGGAAGGTGAAGAATAAAGCTTATGTCGAGGTTCGATATGTGAGGCATCTGATTTCGATGAGATATCTACGTTTGTCTCGGACTATTTTCCTGGATGAAGTCTTGACAAAAGGCCAATCGAGTATCGAGACATGATGATGGGGAAATGTTGAACTAAATGGTCGACTCTCTTGTATTTGGTCTATCGGTAGCTTATGGAAAAGGGAAGCGTATTCTCTCTCGAGCAAAATTACATCTTTGCATATACTTACATTCTTCTCAATTGCGAGGAGATTGACGAATTTGTGAGGTACACATGTAAACTTGATAATTTATCTTTTAAGTTGAAAATTTATTCAATATGTTAATGTTTATAACATGGTATAGATTGTACGATGACGAAGTTAAAAAGTGAAGCATCCGGCATAAGCGATAAAGATATTCAAATCAATCGGGATAAAAATTTGCACTTTGGCTAAAGGACAAAGTAAGTTCAATTTTAAGCACGTAGTACATATATATATATATATATACTCCATGTTAACTATGACTTCATTTAATAAGATGGAGTTTTTGTAGGCTTTGGTTGAGGAACAACGATTACTTTAATGTACTGAAGTCTAGCTATGGGACTAGACGAGGGACCAAGTCGGCCATAATGGTTACAAAATAAATGGTTGTGAATTTCACACAAAGGCATATGGGCGCGGTAAAAGAACAACGAACTCTAGAGTGTGTGTCAAGGAGATTGTTACAATGAGCTTGGTCGTGCCTTTTATGGAGAGTTGGAGGAAATCGTAGAGTTGTCGTCAAGAGACGCGTCTGAGGTCATATTCACTTGTTCAAGTGTCATTGGTTTGATTCAGAAAAAGGGATACGTGTTGACAGACATTGAATCGTCGATATTGACCTCCATAGGTCTGCGTACTCCAATGAACCGTTTGTTTTACCAACTCAAGCAAAGACAAGTATATTACACTCCTAGTCCCATTAGGAAAAGGGATAGACCGCCTTCTGATTGGCAAGTTGTAATTCATACTCCGCGCATAGTCGTGTAGAATTAGTTGATGGGGAGATTTACCAAGAAGCGGATGCTTCATAGTCAAACTATAATAAATGTGGAGGACGACAATGAAGTAATCCAATTAGATGGTGGAGATGAACCACATGAATTAGATTCCGAGTCAATACTTGTGTCGGATGACATTGATCTTGAGGAGGAAGAGTTATTGGTTTGAATCGACCTTTGAATCTGAAGCGGATGATGGTTATGAATCTGCAACACGTATACAAGATGATTCTCAATCAGACATTGACACTTGAACAAATGAAATGTATGTTTAGCATTACATGTTTTTTATATCATTGTCATGTTTATGCACTAAACTATTTAAATGCAACTTTTGTTTATTGTCATTTTATATATTATATATATATATATATATACATGTTTATATCACTGTCATGTTTATGTACTAAACTATTTAAATGCAACTTTTGTTTATTGTCATTTTATATTCATATATATATACATGTTTATATCACTGTCATATTTATTGTCATATATACATGTAATCAAATGACTCATAATAACATCTTGAAATTTGTAATATACAGATGGCTTACGAAGCGGTATGAGAGAAAAGCGCAGCTTAGGTAGGGGCCTAATCATGTGCCCAAGGCCCTACTAATCCGGATGATCGGATTCTTATTCGATTCGCCTCCTCCTCAAAAGAATATACGTCGTCGTCGCATATATCATTTTATATATAAGCATTTAAGATTCCATTTATTGTATATTGGTAATGTTTTGATTGATATTATATTATATTAGTTTTGTGTCTTGGGTGCCTAGAAATGTCCATATATAATGCTGCGTAAATGCATGTGGCTAGTCCATATTATAGGGGAGACTACGGCGAATTTTTTTTAAGTATTATAAGTATAAGTTTGAAAAATGTTCATAAGTATTATAACTTAGATGTAAATTGATTTAATATATGCTAATTGATGTTGTATATTATAGTGATTTTTCGGATAATAAAATCGTCAAGTGCATATCACAAAATTGTGTGTTCTGAAATTGGCCTACACTTTGTGATTACGTTAGGCGAAACACACCTATCGCCCACAAGGATCTTTGTTTAAAGCGAAATTTCGGTATGTTTTTTAATTATGATGAGATAAATATTAATATAATATTAATATAATATTCAAAGGATAATTATTTAGTAATGTTATTATTGTTGTTTTATTTGTAGAAACGGTATAGATGGGAGGGCCTTGTGAAGCTTGATTAATCTGAGACATTATTTTGCGCGAAGTCTTGCTGGGTCACACTAAAGACAATTTGAATAAAGAAAGACAAAAGGCCCTTCACAATGCCGAGATCGATCATCCAGGCCAGGGAGAAGATTACATGCACGAGCATAGCCCCTGGTGGTGCACCCAAGCCATATGGGCTGAGATGTGTGCCCAATGGAGAGCTGAGAGCTGGGTGAAAAGACGAAAGACTGCCGCCACCAACAGATCCTCGGGTGTACCCAATGACGAAAAGGCTAAAGGGACATACAAGGGCGGTAGTATTTCACAGTTACAACATATCACTACCAGGGTACGTATTTACAAGTTTTAATGTGTTTATAATCATGAATTATAGAAAATATATCACATTTATACTTAGTAATATTATGCTATTTTTTTGTATAGGAGTCTCAGTCTCAAGGTCTGCCTATCCATTGGCTGGATGTATACGTGGCCACCAGTGATGGTCTGCCTGAGGCTATCCAGATAGCGGTAATAAATTTTAACAACTTGATCTTTAATGCTTATAAAATTAATATATTTTTAACTATTTAATTGTTAACATGATGACAAGATACTTATAAGCGTTTATTGAATGAGCGCTATCCTGAAGGCACTCCACGTCCGCCTATTAATCAAGAGTTGTGGGAGAGGGCGTCTGTTATGAAGAAGAACTACATTAAAAGTCAAGGACAACGACGACGCCCATCCTTGATGGCTCAGTTGCTCTTACCCCCAGTTACACGGTCATCGAGCCATCCAAATTGCTCATACTCCTTTGACCGTGTGAGAGCTATATGTCAAGATCGCAATCTTTTGAAGATACTGGACGGGCATCTGGGGGCTCTGAGTGCTGAGGAGTTAGCTAAAGCAGTAGCGGCAACAGCAGCATCACAACACGGGGATGACGACAAGGTATAAAATCAATTTATTGTATATATTATCGTAATATACCAATATTAACATAGTTAGTATATATTTGTAACTTATTTTATTATTTTGTTTATTACAGGGTGATCAAGGAGGAGATGATGCTTGAAGTACCTACTTTAGATTAGTTTTGTAGTTATAGTATAAGCTTGTACTTGTATATTCATTCTTTGGATGTTTGTATGTTACTTAAACAAGTTTTGAAATGTTATTATATTTATTCAAATCATATTGGTTTTTAAAGGTTTATATATTAGTTTGGTGGACGATGGGTGTTTATATTGTTGTGTATGCTGTTGTTAGGTATGTGTGTTGGGATAAAAATGGTACAAAACAGTATTGTGTTTTTGGGAATTACGTAAAACAAAGAAAAATCATTTTTTATTTTTTCCATATCAATCGCATGCGTCACGATCGTGATAATTATTTAGTGACGGCTTAATATTTGAGGGTATCGGCGATCATCATTGCGGTTGTTGATCTCGTCACCGCCACGCGTGACCACATTAGCTTTGGTCCCGGACCATGCTGACTCAGCTTAGCGACCGTATTTGTCATTTTGGTCGCTTATATCGGTCGCAAATATGTCGGTCGTTAATGGTGGTCGTTGATGTGCATATCAGCGACCAGAATTTGTGCGAGGACTATCAGCGACCGCATGCGGTCGTCGATAGTTATCTTCGACCGGAAGCGGTCACTGATAAACCTTTTTCTTGTAATGACCCATCCAGCCGCACTCAGCATGTCTTGGGAAATATTTCAGAAACTGTTCAATGACAAGTACTTTCCTGAAAGTATTCGTCATATGAAGGAGGGAGAGTTTATTAGACTAGAGCAGAACAACATGATGGTGTCCCAGTACGAGGTGAAGTTCGCGGAGTTATCCAGGTTTGCACCTCATTTGGTGGAGAATGAGGAACGTATGACGCGGATGTTTTTGAGAGGTTTGAAACCTGACATAAGTCAATATCTCATTTCTTATAAGTTTTCTCTATATTCAGATGTTGTCAACAGGGCTCAACTATTAGAGCAAGATAACGAGTACATTCAACCGAGGGACCACAACCAGGGTCATACCAAGGATGGCGATGATCATCGAGCAACGATAACCAGCGGGGAAAGAAAAATGCGGACAAGAGCGGAAACCACTCTGGTGGTAATCATGGCCATGAAAATAGAAGAAGTGAGTCGGGGGGAGATTTTAAAAAAAAGAGATTCAACAATGACAATGTGAAGACGTCAGTACCAGCAACAACTGGTTCTAAGGGAGGAGAACGACCACCTGTCGTATGCTATAAATGTGGAAAAGAGGGACATATCAGCCCAAACTGTCCTCAACAGTTCAAGGTATGCTATAATTGTGGAAAGGAAGGACATATCGCTCGAGATTGTACGGTAGCAAAACTAAGTCCAGTGGGGATGGTGACTCAAAAGGATGTCCTAGAAAAGTCAAAGTCAACGGTTCCTGGAAGAGCGTTTATCGTGACTGGTCAAAATGCAAAGAACCCAAACGAGGTGATCACGGGTAAGCTAATCATAAATTCTTGTAAAGTTTATACATTACTAGATACTAGTGCTACCCATTCATTTATCTTTCCTACTTGTGCTCAACGTTTAAACTTGACACCGGAGAAATTAGACTTTGACTTATCTGTGGAGACTCCGTTAGGAGAAACTTTCATCACATCCACTGTTTATAAATCTTGTTTGATCCAAGTTGACACCATCATATTACCTATTGATCTTATCTCTTTAAAGATACTTGCATTTGACGTGATTTTAGGGATTGATTGGTTAACTACACATAATGCCAAAATTGATTGTTTTCGTAAGGTTGTAATTTTCATATTCCTAACCAACCTGTTATGCGAATTCAAGTGGCTAAACCACTAAAATCAATCATTGCTATATCAAGCCATAAAGCCATTCATTTATTGAAAAACAGATGTCAAGCTTTCTTAGCCCATGTTATGGATTTGAATAAAGACACGTCAGATTTGAATAATATTTCTGTTGTTAGTGAATTTCCTGATGTATTTCCTAAAGAACTTCTCGGTCTACCCCCAGAACGTGAAGTTGAATTCTTTATTGACCTTGAACCTGGTACAAAGCCCATTTCTAAAACCCCATATCGAAAGGCTCCTATTGAACTTTAGGAGTTAAAGGTCCAACTACAGGAGTTATTGGGCATCGGTTTCATTTGTCCTAGTACATCTCCTTGGGGTGCTCTTATTTTATTCGTAAAGAAGAAAGACGGGAGTATGCAACTTTGTATTGACTACCGGGAATTAAACTATGTCACAATCAAGAATAGGTATCCACTACCTCGTATTTATGACCTGTTTGACCAGTTACAAGGAGCACAATTCTTTTCAAAGATCGATCTTCATTCTGGATATCATCAGCTGAAGATTAGAACTGAGGATATTCCAAAGACTGCCTTTAGAACTTGGTATAGGCATTATAAATTCCTAGTCATGTATTTTAGATTGACTAATGCTCCTGCAACTTTCATGGATATGATGAACCGAGTATTTAAAGAATATTTAGATTAGTTCGTTGTTGTCTTTATTGATGACATCCTCATATATTCCAAAAGTCGTGAAGATAATGAGCACCATTTGAAGCTAGTACTCCAAAGGCTTCGTGAAAACAAACTTTATGCCTAGTTGAAGAAGTACGAGTTCTGGCTTGCGGAAGTAGCATTCCTTGGGCACGTGGTGTTAAAACATGGAGTATCTGTTGACCCGGCGAAGATTAAAGCAATAAAAAGTTGGGAGCAACCGAAGACGGTGACCGAAGTTCGTAGCTTTCTGGGCTTAGCTGGTTATTATCGAAGATTTGTGGAAGGGTTTTCTCGAATCGCTACTCCGTTAACTCAGTTGACTCAGAAGGATATAAAATTCGTATGGAGCGAGGAATGCGAAAAGAGTTGACTCATTTTGGCACCTGTTCTGACAATACCATCTGGTCCGGATGGATTTGTTATCTACAGTGATGCTTCGGGTAAAGGGTTAGGATGTGTTCTCATGCAACATGGGAAAGTCATAGCCTATGCCTCGCGACAACTTAAAGAATATGAGAGGAATTATCCTACTCATGATCTAGAGTTAGCGTGATCGCTTTTGGCTAAAGATCTGGAGGCACTATCTATATGCGGAGAAAGTGGCGATATATTCAGACCATAAAAGCCTCAAATATTTCTTCACCCAAAAGGAACTCAACATGCGGCAATGACGTTGGCTCGAGTAGTTGAAAGATTACGACCACACCATTGAATACCATCCTGGAAAAGCGAACGTGGTAGCTGACGCGTTGAGTAGAAGATCATATGCGGGAACGAGTGCGATGTTGTCAACACAAAGGCCCATTTTGTGTGATTTACAAAAGATGAAGATAGAATTCAAGACTTCGGGGACCCATGCGATGATGTCAAGTATACGCATAGAACCGACTTTAATCAAAAAAGTTAAAGTTGCTCAAGTTACAGACCCGGAGCTGATGCGTATGAAGAAGAAAGTACAAGAAGGTGCTATTCCAGAAGCAAGAATCGATGAAGAAGGAATACTTCGAGTCCACTCTAGACTTTGTGTTCCTAACGACTCTGATTTGAAATACAAGATAATAATGGAGGCACACAATACACCATTTGCAATCCATCTTGGAAGTACCAAAATGTATCGTGATCTTCGACATACATTTTGGTGGAACAATATGAAGAGAGAGATCGCGAAGTTTATCTTGAGGTGTTTAACTTTTCAACGGGTAAAGGCGGAACATCAAGTGCCTAAGGGTCCATTGCAACCACTTGAGATTCCAAAATGGAAGTGGGAACACATTATAATAGATTTCATTACGGGTCTTCCCACGATTTCTCAAGGCATAAATACTATTTGGGTTATTGTTGATAGATTAACCAAGTCTGCTCATTTCTTGCCGATACGGGAGACTTATTCCCTTGAACATCTTGCTTGTATGTATGTAAATGAGATTGTTAGATTATATGGCATGCCAGTATCCATAGTTTCGGATCGTAACCCAAGATTCACTTCACGATTTTGGGTTAGCTTGCAAAAAGCTATGGGCACGGATTTATGATTCAATTCGGCATACCATCCTCAAACGGACGGACAATCAGAGATGACTATTCAAACTCTTGAAGATCTATTAAGACTCTGTGTCCTAGACTTCAAAGGGAGTTGGGATAAGTATTTACCATTGGTGGAATTCTCCTACAACAATAGTTATCATGCAAGTATAGGTGTGGCTCCATTCGAAGCATTATATGGACGAAAGTGTCACTCTCTAGTATATTAGGATGAGGTGGGTGAAGCAACATTGTTGGGACCAGAGTTGGTACGTATGACTACAAAAAAGATCCAAATGATTCGACAACGTATACAAATGGCACAGAATCGACAAAAGAGTTATGCAAATCTTCATCGAAAAGGAAGTGAAATTTAGTATTGGGGATCATGTATTATTGCGAGTTGCCCCATAGAAAGGAGTTACAAGATTTGGGAAGAGAGGAAAGCTCAATCCACGATTTATTGGTCCATTTCAGATTCTTGTCCGAGTAGGAAATGTGGCCTATAGACTCGCGTTACCTCCAAGTATGTCTCGTGTTCATAATGTTTTTCACATATCTGTGCTTCGTAAATATGTGAAAGACCCGAACCACGTTATTGAGTTAGAACCGGACGAGATAGCCGAAGACTTAACGTATGAGGAGGTACCTGTCAAGATCTTGGATAGAAAGGAGCATGTCCTCCGTACAAAGGTCATACCACAAGTCAAAGTTTTATGGAGGAACCATCCTATTAAGGAAATGACCTGGGAATTGGAAACGAAAATGAAAGCGAGGTATCCTCACCTTTTCAAAACACCAGGTATGTACGTCAATTTTGAGGACGAAATTTCATAAGGAGGGGAGGTTGTAAGACCCCAACTTATTATAAATGAAATTAAATTTCCTCTATTTATTATTTTGAAATAGTAATGGTTGATTTGATTAATGTGGTTAGTTATGGGTAAAATGCGCAAATATTTTAAATAAGCAAGTGGTTATAAAATATTCATTGTTGTCTTGGGGAATATTCGTTTGCGTGGAATATTCTTCTTTGTGAATATTCGTATTTGCCGGCGGTAAGCTTGAATTTGTATGGGCCCCATAACTTGAAAGCGATTGGATGAAGAAAATGACAAGTATAAGTTGTTTATAAATAATCAGCGTAGTTATTCACAGAATACCTTGTTGAAATACTCTTGGTTAAAACACATAAGAGTGCTTACCAGATATTGCACCAATTATTAATTCTTACATAAAAAGGCACTACTCAATAATTATTATAGTAATTACTGTTCAATATTGATTCAATAATTATTGCGTTGATATTTTATGTTATTGTTGTTTCAATAATTGTCACTACACAGTATTTTCCATTATCGGAGCAATAATTCATATTATTTGAATAATATTATTAGATAATATTATTGGCAATGTGTGACGCCCCCAAAATAGGTCCACCCGACCCATTCTGAGTCGCCAGATATCACACTATAAAAATCAAATACAAACTTCATTTATACAACTATTGAACTGTGGTGCAGAGTACGACAACAGATAAGCCGTAAGTTTTAATACAATATTGTCTCATAGACAGTATCCAACTTAATTTGTTACAATACCATATAAAATACAGCAACAAATATTTTAAGACCCCAAAGAAGAACGAGAAGATTACTATCATATTCATTCTAATGAGATGCACTTTTGACGCATTCAAAGTCGGGTTCTCATCACCCTATTGTTGTTCGCCAAAATCAATTATTAAGTGATGTATAAAATACGACACACACATCTTAGGTCCTCAATGCAATTATATATTGCATGTCATGCCATTTTATAATGTATTGAGAAACTTCAACGATCTTGAACCATCTCACTATTTCCTGTTATCCCATTTCGACCCAAATTTACACTTTTATTACCTGAAAGGAATTGTGAAGCAAAAGGGTGAGCACAACTAGCCCAGTAAAGAATATCATGACTAAAGGTAATTAAATTATCAATAGCCTTCATCAGTAATAAATCAAAGATTTAGAACATATGGTAGATGATAAAACTTTTCAACCATAGTTGCAGCGGAACGAGCAATCCATTAAAAGAGTCAAATAGACCATCAGGTCTATTATATCCTCTATGTTAAAAGTTCACCAATAATATTTTATCCCTGTAACATCAATCAACAATTCCTGTCCACAATTATATGAATAACTCATAATCATAATTGTGATTCTGAATTCCTTTTCAAACCCAGGACGAAGATAATTTTCATCACCTATCTTCACCTGAAACATCTAAAATCATGGTTATACCAAATCACAATTCCTGCTCATAATCATACTAATAAATTCATCTTTGCACTATGGCCAAATATATACAACTGTATAACTAATAATTAACAGTTCATCTTTGCACTATAGGCCAAAGATATACAACTGTAAAACCAATAATGCTGAGACTCAGCTTAATAGGATTGATGCGTGAGTTTTATACACATGAATTGGATATATTCGGGCTTAATTTATTGTTGTTCTAAAGTCTTTTAGGATTTTTTTATGTGTTTGTGTCTATTCAAGCATGTTTTATATTTTTTT
Source organism: Panax ginseng (assembly GCA_020205605.1). NCBI lineage: Eukaryota > Viridiplantae > Streptophyta > Magnoliopsida > Apiales > Araliaceae > Panax > Panax ginseng. The sequence goes on from CM035134.1 coordinate 18,700,283, forward strand.
GTAGGATTTGGGACAAAAGTTACTTGGATCGACGTTTGGGGTGGCTAGATTCGCGTTTTCGGCTTGCCATTTACACAACAGTCACTTCAGAGCCAATTTGACTATAGCTCCGGACATTATTTTAAAATACTCAAAGAATGAAAGTTGTAGATCTACTTTTTCTCTTTCCGGATCATCTTGAATCATCTAAATCGGAGTTCGGCCGAAGAAGTTATGGTCATTTTCCCAAAGGACGTCGGAGTAAAAAATGTCAGAACTTGTAACAGTGCCGGGGCGCTATTTCTAGAGTTAAATACAGCGCCAGGGCTCTATAAGGCAGACTCTCATTGTCGTGGAATGAAGTCTTTGGTCAGCAATCGGAGAAGAGGTTGGAAAGTGCGGCTGGACGCTGCTTTTGGGCGAATTTTAACACCCTTTTGACTCCAAATTGGATTGAGTTTGTTCATAAACTCAAAATTAGACTTGTAACCTATAAATACATGATGTAAGGCATAAAATAAAGGGAGATTACATAGCTTAGCCTAGATTAAACACTCCTTTAGATTAGAACATAACCCTAGTTCTTATTAGTTTTGGAGATTGAAGCAACTTGGAGACCATTGAAGATTCAAAGCAGAGGAGCCGAAAGAGGAGTCTCAAGGCTACTTGACAATAGATTATATTCTCTCTTCTTCTTTTTTTATCTTTTAATGTCTATTCAATTGTGAATTCTCGATTTTAATTCATTAATTATGAACTAACTCTTTCATTAAGATTTCAATTGAACTTTTTATGATTATGAATTGATTATTTGATTTATTCTAATTATTTATGTTGAAGTGAATTGTTCATCTTGCTTTGTGCTTATTGATTAATTATCCGATCAAGAATTACCTTGTTACTCTAGAAGGAATTGAGAAAGGAATTTTAGGGTTAGAATCGAGCATGGTGACATGTGACTTAGTTATTTGCACAAAGGAATAATTAGGTTTGTGAATAGAATGAGAATATCTATTTGCGCATGTAACACATAAGGAATTGGGATTGTAACGAGTTTAATTCAATTGTTTTGCATAGAGATATAGCAAAATTAATCAAGGGTTAAATAGAAGGCAATTGATCACTCGAGAGGCTTTTGGCATTTGAGAATTCCTCATTAACAATTCAAGAGACATAATAATTGGGATAATTGGATAATTGGTTTATAGTTCATAATTGGGGATATTGGAGTCTTAGCCTTTATTTATTTGAATTCATTTATAAAGTAACCTAGTTTTAATTAGTTAATTTAGTTTTCTTAATTAGAAAATTCACAATTTGCTATTGTTTAAATAAAATTAATTTGGTTAAGAGTTAGTAATTGGTAATTTTTATTAAATAATTCCTCGTGGAACGATACTCTACTTTCACTTTATTACTTGTTGACCGTATACTTGCAACGTATTCATTGATTGCGAAATCGATCAACAAGTTTTTGGCGCCATTGCCGAGGAATTAGTTTAATATTTTTTTACCAATATTAATTTCAATCAAATTAGTCTTAATTTCAACATTTTTTTTTATTTTTAATTCTCTTCTTATATTTCTCTCATTTTAGGTACCATGGATGACTTTAAGTATCAATGGCCATACACGAACGTGACTCAACCAAGGGGAATGGAGATTGACAGACTCGCGACACTTTCTGCAATGGCAGCACAAATTAAAGAACTTTCGAGGAAGTTGGACGTTATCGCATCCTAACAGAGTCGAAGGATGGCAGTTATGTGTGACTATTGTGCTGGCAATCACCCGAGTAATCAATGCACCATCAATCTTGGGCTTGCAGACAAGATGGTGGTAACTACCTCAATCAGTATGCATATGATAATTATGAACAAGTTTGGGTGTATCACCCGGATTCTTCATGGAGCTACAACTATCAAGACCAATACTCTATTCTAAATCCAACATACACGCCGGAGTGAGGGATTAATCAAACGGGGTCAATTCTAAAACTTGCGGATCAGATAGAGCAAATGACCAAAGTCATAAATAACTTTCCTCCAAACACTTGGCTTTATGACATGGATGACGAAATTGATGAAGTGCCCGAGCCAAATCTACAACTGGATGAGACACGAGATGTTGAAAGAGAGGAGACAAGTGGGGATAATCAAAATAAGGTCGGTGAAGAACTAACTATGATTACCAACGAGGAGGAGCCGATGTTATTAGTGCCCCAAGTTCCTTCTCCACCAAGTTCAAGAATCCTGCTAGATTTACAAAACCTTGTCCGCTAGGTAGTCATGTCGCTTGCAATACTCCTTGTGACGTAAAAGCGAGTACAACTTCAAGCCATGGTTCAATGAGTTGGAGAAGGTAGAAGAAGAGATTTTTGTGTCCGACAAGCCTCATTGCTGAATCTATTCGCAGACACATGGAGAAACCACCTAGATGCTTTGGACGTTCTTGAATGTGATCTTATCTAAAGAAAGCATGCTAGGTGACTTTAATACAATGGCTATTACAAATGGGAACCTACCAAAACTATATTAATTCCGATGGATGGAGGGTTTCTCAACTTTCAAGAGGAATTGATAGCGTTGACCGAGACAAAAGTCAAATGAAAAGACTATAAAACAAGCGCTTATTGGGAGGCAACCCAAGTTTAATTTTTATTTTCAGTTTTTATTAGGTTTTATATTAGTAGTTTTGAATTTGCATTTATTTAGGATTTAATAAAAATTGCTTCTATCATGGGTTTACAGGTTATTCAAGTCAAATTCAAGTGTGGTGCCCAATTTGTTCCATGTGCTTAGCCTATTCTCCAAACTTAGCGAATAAGGAGGAAGATTGCTATATTTTTTCGTGGAAGTCCTCTGCTTTAATTTTTTCTATTGTAGCCATTGAGGACAATGTCTAGTTTAAGTTTGGGGGCATTTTAGTGTCGTATTGCATATAGTTAGTTATTTACATTGTAGTTCATTATGTTTTCGGGTTATTTACATTTAGTTTTTGCATTCAGTTTTTTGTTTAATTTTTTTTTTTTTAAAAATCGCAAAAATAGTAGTTAGTTTACTGTGTTTGTTATTTAGTTTATATTTGCATGATTCCAACTGTTAGATAGTAAAAGTCTATTTTGGCCAATGATGAGACCGAATTAAGTAGATAAGTATAGTATTGAATATTAAGGCTTTGATGTGATTTCTTGTTATGAATTGAATCTTTTCCTGTTTTGAAACCGGTATAATCAAGGTTAAGACGTTAATAACAAAATGGTGTTGACCGATTAAGTTTAAATTGATACATAATGGATTTCTTAAGGATAATATTAGTGTGAAGGAATGAAAGACATGAATAAAGCGAGATGGCTAAATTTTGATAAAAACTTAAGTTTGGGGGGAAAATTTGGGATATATAAGCTTCATAAAAAAGAAAAAAAAGAAAAAGAAATAAAATTACTGTGGCTAGTTTTATTTGGGGCCTTTGTTACTTGAGTAGAAAATGCGCTCAAGGGGTATCTTTACAACCTAAATACCCTAAGGTCTTATATGGTCCGGGAGTCGTTGGTCGAAAGCTCGCTAAGGGTGACATCATTAGCCTAATGAAATGAGACATTGCATACCATCATTTAAAAAAAAAGTAAAAACAAAAACAAAAAAAACAATAAAAGCGGAAAAGAGCAAAAAGCCCCGTAATGAAAAGTAAAGCATAAGTATCCCGGATTGGACTCTTGAACTTGGTGGATGTTTGATCGTAGTTGGATCTAGCTTGTTCATGAATTTTGTGAGTTTTCACCGTATTTATGCCTTTAAAGAGACCTATTATGTGTTAAATTTGATTTTATATCAGTTAACATTGTTATGGAGCACACACGCACTATATCAGTGATAACAGTCTAATATTTGATGATTGATTGGAAAATTACTGATTTGTTTTAATATGATGTATTATCATGTTTACTTGATTTCTCTAAGGCCGGTTGAATAGACTTGTTTCTGTCATTACTGTTGGATTCGTAGGCATATAGATTAGTTTCATTACATTGCATTGCATAACATTTTTGTGTTTTTGCTTGAGGACAAACAAAGATTTAAGTTTGGGGGTATTTGATGAATGAGTTTTATACACATGAATTGGATATATTCGGGCTTAATTTATTGTTATTCTCAAGTCTTTTAGGATGTTTTTATGTGTTTGTGTCTATTCAAGCATGTTTTATATATTTTTGTAGGATTTGGGACAAAAGTTACTTGGATCGACGTTTGGGGTGGCTAGATTCGCGTTTTCGGCTTGCCATTTACACAACAGTCACTTCAGGGCCAATTTGACTATAGATCCGGACATTATTTTAAAAAACTCAAAAAATGAAAGTTGTAGATCTACTTTTCCTCTTTCCGGATCATCTTGAATAATCTAAATCGGAGTTCGACCGAAGAAGTTATGGTCATTTTCCCAAAGGACGTTAGAGTAAAAATGTCGAAATATACTTGTAATGTCAATGGGTGCTATTTCTAGAGTTAAATACAGCGTACGGGCTCTATAAGGCGACTCTCAAGATCGTGAATGAAGGTCAGCCTTTGGAGAAGAGGTTGGTGCTACCGGACGCTGCTTTTAAATAATTTTAACACCCTTTTGACTCCAAATTGGATTGAGTTTGTTCCTAAACTCAAAATTAGACTTGTAACCTATAAATACATGATGTAAGGCATAAAATAAAGGGAGATTACATAGCTTAGCCTAGATTAAACACTCCTTTAGATTAGAACATAACCCTAGTTCTTATTAGTTTTGGAGATTGAAGCAACTTGGAGACCATTGAAGATTCAAAGTAGGAGCGAAAGAGGAGTCTCAAGGCTACTGACAATAGATTATATTCTCTTCTCTTCTCTTACTTTTATCTTTTAATGTCTATTCAATTGTGAATTCTGGATTTTAATTCATTAATTATGAACTAACTCTTTCATTAAGATTTCAATTGAACTTTTTATGATTATGAATTGATTATTTGATTTATTCTAATTATTTATGTTGAAGTGAATTGTTCATCTTGCTTTGTGCTTATTGATTAATTATCCGATCAAGAATTACCTTGTTACTCTAGAAGGAATTGAGAAAGAATTCTAGGGTTAGAATCGGGCATGGTGACATGTGACTTAGTTATTTGCACAAAGTGAATAATTAGGTTTGTGAATAGAATGAGAATATCTATTTGCGCATGTAACACATAAGGAATTGGGATTATAATTGAGTTTAATTCAATTATTTTGCATAGAGATATAGCAAAATTAATCAAGTTAAATAGAAGGCAATTGATCACCGAGAGAGAGGCTTTTGGTATTTGAGAATTCCATTAACAATTCAAGAGACATAATAATTGGGATAATTGGATAATTGGTTTATAGTTCATAATTGGGGATATTGGAGTCTTAGCCTTTATTTATTTGAATTCATTTATAAAGTAACCTAGTTTTAATTAGTTAATTTAGTTTTCTTAATTAGAAAATTCACAATTTGCTATTGTTTAAATAAAATTAATTTGGTTAAGAGTTAGTAATTGGTAATTTTTATTAAATAATTCCTTGTGGGAACGATACTCTACTTTCACTTTATTACTTGTTGACCGTGTATACTTGCACGTATTCATTGATTGCGAAATCGATCAACAAGTTTGTGGCGCCATTGCCGAGGAATTAGTTAATATTTTTTTACCAATATTAATTTCAATCAAATTAGTCTTAATTTCAACATTTTTTTTTATTTTTAATTCTCTTCTTATATTTCTCTCATTTTAGGTACCATGGATGACTTTAAGTATCAATGGCCATACACTAACGTGACTCAACCAAGGGAATGGAGATCGACAGACTCATGACACTTTTTCTCGAATGGCAAAGACAAATTAAAGAACTTTCGAGGAAGTTGGGCGTTATCGCATCCTAACAGAGTCGAAGGATGGCGCTATGTGTGACTATTGTGTCGGTAATCACCCGAGTAATCAATGCACCATCAATCTTGGGCCTAGACAAGATGGTGGTAACTACCTCAATCAAGATGCATATGATAATTATGAACAAGTTTGGGTGTATCACGGATTCTTCTTCATGGAGCTACAACTATCAAGACCAATACTCTATTCTAAATCCAACATACACGCCGGAGTGAGGGATTAATCAAACGGGGTCAATTCTAAAACTTGCGGATCAGATAGAGCAAATGACCAAAGTCATAAACAACTTTCCTCCAAACACTTGGCTTTATGACATGGATGACGAAATTGATGAAGTGCCCGAGCCAAATCTACAACTGGATGAGACACGAGATGTTGAAAGAGAGGAGACAAGTGGGGATAATCAAAATAAGGTCGGTGAAGAACTAACTATGATTACCAACGAGGAGGAGCCGATGTTATTAGTGCCCCAAGTTCCTTCTCCACCAAGTTCAAGAATCCGGTTAGATTTGCAAAACCTTGTCCGCTAGGTAGTCATGTCGTCGGCAATACTCCTTGTGACGTAAAAGCGAGTACAACTTCGAAGCCATGGTTCAATGAGTTGGAGAAGGTAGAAGAAGAGATTTTTGTGTCTGACAAGCCTCATTGCCAGAATCTATTCGCAGACACAATGGAGAAACCACCTAGATGCTGGACGTTCTTGAATGTGATCTTATCTAAAGAAAGCATGCTAGGTGACTTTAATACAATGGCTATTACAAATGGGAACCTACCAAAAACTATATTAATTCCGATGGATGGAGGGTTTCTCAACTTTCGAAGAGGAATTGGATAGCGTTGACCAGACAAAGTTAGGCTGAAAGACTATAAAACAAGCGCTTATTGGGAGGCAACCCAAGTTTAATTTTTATTTTCAGTTTTTATTAGGTTTTATATTAGTAGTTTTGAATTTGTATTTATTTAGGATTTAATAAAAATTGCTTATATCATGGGTTTACAGGTGTTATTCAAGTCAAATTCAAGTGTGGTGCCCAATTTGTTCCATGTGCTTAAATTTATTCTCCAAACTTAGCGCATAAGGAGGAAGATTGCTATATTTTCGTGGAAGTCCTCTGCTTTAATTTTTTTCTATTGTAGCCATTGAGGACAATGTCTAGTTTAAGTTTGGGGGCATTTTAGTGTCGTATTGCATATAGTTAGTTATTTACATTGTAGTTCATTATGTTTTCAAGTTATTTACATTTAGTTTTTGCATTCGCTTTTTTGTTTAATTTTTTTTTTTTTTTAAAAATCGCAAAAAATAGTAGTTAGTTCTTCGTGTTTGTCGCGTTTAGTTTATATTTGCATGATTCCAATCATTAGATAGTAAAAGTCTATTTTGGCCAATGATGAGACCGGAATTAAGTAGATAAGTATAGTATTGAATATTAAGGCTTTGATGTGATTTCTTGTTATGAATTGAATCTTTTCCCGTTTGAAACCGGTATAATCAAGGTTAAGACGTTAATAACAAATATGTTGACCGATTAAGTTTAAATTGATACATAATGGATTTCTTAAGGATAATACTAGTGTGAAGGAATGAAAGACATGAATAAAGTGAGATGGCTAAATTTTGATAAAAACTTAAGTTTGGGGGAAAATTTGGGATATATAAGCTTCATTAAAAAGAAAAAAAAAGAAAAGAAATAAAATTACCGTGGCTAGTTTTATTTCGGGGCCTTTTGTTACTTGAGTAAAAATGCGCTCAAGGGGTATCTTACAACCTAAGCGCCCTAAGGTCTTATATGGTCCGGGAGTCGTTGGTCGAAAGCTCGCTATAAGGTGACAATCATTAGCCTAATGAAATGAGACATTGCATGCGGTCATGGTTAAAAAAAAGTACAAAAAAAAAAAAAAAAAAACAATAAAACGAAAAGAGCAAAAAAGCCCCGTAATGAAAAGTAAAGCATAAGTATCCTGATTGGACTCTTGAACTTGGTGGATGTTTGATCGTAGTTGGATCTAGCTTGTTCGTGAATTTTGTGAGTTTTCACCGTATTATGATGCCTTTAAAGAGAACTATTATGTGTTAAATTTGATTTTATATCGCTTAACATTGTTATGGAGCACACACGCACTATATCGTTGATAATGATCTAAGATTTGATGATTGATTGGGAAATTACCGATTTGTTTTAATATGATGTATTATCATGTTTACTTGATTTCTCTAGGCCAGTTGAATAGACTTGTTTCGCTCATTACCGTTGGATTCAGTGAGCATATAGATTAGTTTCATTACATTGCATTGCATAACATTTTGTGTTTTTGCTTGAGGACAAACAAAGATTTAAGTTTGGGGGTATTTGATGAATGAGTTTTATACACATGAATTGGATATATTCGGGCTTAATTTATTGTTATTCTCAAGTCTTTTAGGATGTTTTTATGTGTTTGTGTCTATTCAAGCATGTTTTATATTTTTTTGTAGGATTTGGGACAAAAGTTACTTGGATCGACGTTTGGGGTGGCTAGATTCGCGTTTTCGGCTTGCCATTTACACAACAGTCACTTCAGAGCCAATTTGACTATAGCTCCGGACATTATTTTAAAAAACTCAAAGAATGAAAGTTGTAGATCTACTTTTCCTCTTTCCGGATCATCTGGAATCATCTAAATCGGAGTTCGACCGAAGAAGTTATGGTCATTTGCCCAAAGGACGTCAGAGTAAAAAATGTCAGAACTTGTAACAGCGCCGGGGTGCTATTTCTAGAGTTAAATACAGCGCAATGGGCTCTATAAGGCGCATCAATAAATGAATGAAAGGTTTGAGCAATTTGGAGAAGAGATTGGGTGCGGCCTGGACGCGTTTTGGGCGAATTTTAACACCCTTTTGACTCCAAATTGGATTGAGTTTGTTCCTAAACTCAAAATTAGACTTGTAACCTATAAATACATGATGTAAGGCATAAAATAAAGGGAGATTACATAGCTTAGCCTAGATTAAACACTCCTTTAGATTAGAACATAACCCTAGTTCTTATTAGTTTTGGAGATTGAAGCAACTTGGAGACCATTGAAGATTCAAAGCAGGAGCGAAAGAGGAGTCTCAAGGCTACTGACAATAGATTATATTCTCTTCTCTTCTCTTATTTTTATCTTTTAATGTCTATTCAATTGTGAATTCGGATTTTAATTCATTAATTATGAACTAACTCTTTCATTAAGATTTCAATTGAACTTTTTATGATTATGAATTGATTATTTGATTTATTCTAATTATTTATGTTGAAGTGAATTGTTCATCTTGCTTTGTGCTTATTGATTAATTATCCGATCAAGAATTACCTTGTTACTCTAGAAGGAATTGAGAAAGGAATTCTAGGGTTAGAACCGAGTATGGTGACATGTGACTTAGTTATTTGCACAGTGAATAATTAGGTTTGTGAATAGAATGAGAATATCTATTTGCCGCATGTAACACATAAGGAATTGGGATTGTAACGAGTTTAATTCAATTGTTTTGCATAGAGATATAGCAAAATTAATCAAGGTTAAATAGAAGGCAATTGATCACCGAGAGGGCTTTTTGGCATTTGAGAATTCCTCATAACAATTCAGAGACATAATAATTGGGATAATTGGATAATTGGTTTATAGTTCATAATTGGGGATATTGGAGTCTTAGCCTTTATTTATTTGAATTCATTTATAAAGTAACCTAGTTTTAATTAGTTAATTTAGTTTTCTTAATTAGAAAATTCACAATTTGCTATTGTTTAAATAAAATTAATTTGGTTAAGAGTTAGTAATTGGTAATTTTTATTAAATAAATCTTCGTGGGAACGATACTCTACTTTCACTTTATTACTTGTTGACCGTGTATACTTGCACGTATTCATTGATTGCGAAATCGATCAACAAGTATCACGACCACGAATTATCCATGCACTACGGGCCAAGGATATTTGTGTTTTTAATTACGGTCATGATTATACCAAATAATCCCTGGTCATAATCATACCAAGTCCATCAATGCACTACGGGCCAAAGATGACTTTTACCACATCATTTATAACATTACAGTTATGATTATACCAAATAATCCCTGGTCATAATCATACCAAGTCCATCTATGCACTACGGGCCAAAGATAACTTTTACCACATCATTTGTAACATTACGGTCATGATTATACCGAATAATCCCTGGTCATAATCATACCAAGTCCATCTAGGCACGACAGGCCACATATGACTTTTAAAAAATATAAAAATGAGGATGATGACAATGATATAAGCATTAATCAAACGAAAATAAGGATAAATATTAAAGACTTTAAATTTACCCAAATATTATCAATCACATAATAAATTCATAATCTAATATTGTTAATATCATAACAATATTTTAATCACTTCTTAAACTTATAAACAATTTATTTCACTTGTATACACTTTACCAAATAATGCATTTAATCATTAAAAAATGCCATACTCATAAGATTTCATTACCAATGATCAAATCCCTCATCAACAATATGCATATACCTTATATAGGATTTCCAAGCCATAAAATCCTATTTTCCAACTTTGTTACTTCACAAACATATTTAACTCATATATTCGTAACTAAACTATTTTCATGAAAAATACCAAATCAGTCCCAAAAATATTTTTTTTCTGGGATTTAGCATAATATAGTCCCATAATGCAAAATATATTTTTCTCGGAATTTTTAAAATTCATTTACTATTTTTCAAAAAATTAATTTCTAATTAATTCCTTAAGAAATTAGCTACCTCAAGTTTAACTCCAAAAATTCTCAAATCTTGGCAAAATCTTACACATGTTAATGTGAACTTCAAGTTTAAATTTCATGGTCATCGGAGTTATAGAACTCCAGTTATAGCGTTTTTCGTCGAAAAAACCTAAATATTAAAATGGTCATAACTTGCTCATTTTAAGTCGAAATGAGCTCATTTTTGGACATGATGTTCTTTATACCATATACTTTCATGTCCCAAAAGGTCAGAATTTTCCTCATAAATTAAGTGGCCAAAAATGCCCTTTTAAAAATAAAATCAATAGCTTTTTTGAAATTTCCATCTTTTGACTCCTTTGCTAAAATCAGTCCACACGAAAATCTACAACACCTTTTCCAGTGATTCCACTTGGAAATGCTACAAAACTCATAGACCTAACTCTAGAACTTGACCACACTAAAAAAAAAAATTCAAAATATAATAGGAGATATGGTCAATTGAATTTCATGTTACGTTTTTACCAAAATCTGATTTTTCAACCCTTTATGATTTCTAAGAAACTTTCATGTTTTCACATAATAACCAACATAACTCATCATAATACTTACTAATACTTCATATACCCATGATTTTTATCAGTCCAAAGCTTTTATTATGACTCTCATCATAATCAACGCAACCAAATCATTTCCACAATTTAATAAGGAATGAATATAAAGGATCATTCACCATGCATGTGTTAATCCACATAGACAGGTTATTCCAACAGAATAATAAAGAATGGAATAACAGAAGGATTCACCATGTATGCGATAGAGACTGCACAGATAGGTTATTCCCAACAGAATAATAAATAACGGAACCAGGTCAGGTGAAATTCACATCGACAAGATATTCCAACAGAATAATAAATGCGGAATAATAAACAATGGAACCAGGTCAAGTGAAATTCACACCGACAGGATATTCCGACAGAATATTAAATGTGAAATAATAAGTAATGGAACTAGGTCAGGTGAAATTCACACCGACAGAATATTAAAGAATGGAATAATAGAAGAATTTCACCATGTATGCAGTACTTTGCATTTACAGGTTATTCCAATATAATAATAAAGAATGGAATAACAGAAGAAGATCACCAAGTTTAGGGTAAACCACATATACAGGTTATTCCACCAAGTATAGGGTAAATCACAGACACAAAAGTTAGTTATTCAATGTAATAATAAAGAATGGAATAACAGAAGGATTTCACCAAGTATAGGGGTTTTCGCGTATACAGGTTATTCCAACAGAATAATAAAGAATGGAATAACAGAAGTTCTCTTCATGAATTCAAAAGAAATAATACCCCTTACGGGTACAACAAATAATATCCCTTACCTTAGAAATAAGCTGGATACTGGAATAGAAATGTAGCAGACTTCTCTTCTTCTTTCTCTCTATAGATTTTCTCTCTATAGCTTCTCTCTATAATTTTTCTCTATAATAAACACTCTATAGCTTTGGTGAATTGGTGAGAAATGAAGGAAGAATGAGCTTCTATTTATAGGAAAATATAGTTTCGATAATTGCACATTTTGGGGCTCGAAAAATTACAGTACAATACCTCCAACTTTTCTTTCATTTTTAATTCGGTCATCCAAGTATTATCAAACTTGCACCAACTCCCCTAATAGTAAATCATGTGAATCAATAGTAAAATCATGTGACTCAATAGTAAATCATGTGACTCAATAGTTCTAAACATGTGAAAAATTAATTACAGTATAATACCTCCATCTATACCTCCATCTTTAACTTAGTCATGCAAGTATTATCAATCTTGCACCAACTCCCCTAATAGTAAGTGAATGTGACTCAATAGTACACACATGTGAACAAATAGTTATATAAGCATGTGAATAAGTAGTAATTAATTGCTCATTTACCCGATTAATTACCCGGTTGGTCAATATAACTTCCAGACATCGATTACTATCGAAATAAATGTCGATTTCCACTAACACTAACAATCCCAACACAATGGAAATATTTTTCTCAAAAATTTCATTTTTGAAATTTCAAAGTTTGACTTGTTTCGAAAAAGTCAACTGTTGACTTGTTTGACCAAAAAGTCAACCTCGGAAAATTTGTGTTTATAGTCTATTTCTACTAATTTCATCGTTCTGGACTCAAATATCACGTCCGCGTCTCCAAATTCAATTCCGAACTTAAATTCGATATCAATAACATTCATCATTAATATTATAACTCACAATATTTAACAACCAGGTCGTTCCCAGGAAAGAGGGGGCTTTCCAATAAGAATTTCTCTCTATTGACGCGCAATTAGGTGACCAAACCTCTCCTTGGTAGAACTTCTAGACATTGAAAATATTACAATTTAATAATATTAATAACTTTATCGTCTCAATTATTGATTTAATAATATATCATATAATGCAGAGGATACTGTGACAATAATCGAATCAATAATATGAGAGATATGATGCAACAATTACTATAACAATAATTGAGTATAACTGAGTGACTTCTCACGTAAGCATCAATAACTAATATCGTGTGCCACTATGCAACCACGCCAGACATCGCATTTCTTTTTTACTACCGAAAGTAGTTCAACAAAGATTAATCAGTGAAAACTTCCGCCGTTATTTTCAATAAAATACTTTTATGTCGCTTTCTCAATCCGAATAATAATTCCGCTTAATGGGTTCACCAATGATTGTGCCGTCGTACGGATATTCCCCGACAAAAAGAATATTCCCCGACCAATCGAATATAACATAACAACTTGCATACTTTGCAAAATTTATAAATACTACCCACAACTATAACATTATATCAAATCCATACCATAATATTAAAAAAATATATTTTGAGAACTTTAAATCTTTATTCATAAAATCTGGGATCTCACACAATGTCTAGAAAGTTCTGTCTAAGGAGAAGTTTGGTCACCTAATTACGTGCCAGTAAGGAGAAATCCTTATTAGAAAGCCCTCTCTTTCCTGGGAACTGCATGGTTGTCAGTATTATGATTCTATAATATTATTTGTGAATAATTAATTATTGATTTATATGATGAGGAAAATATTCATTTTATGTGGATATAGATGGAGAAAATTTTTAATGTGACAATTGTTGAAAATAAATATTTTATCTTTTTCTGATAAAATAATTTATTTAAATATATTATTATAGTATAATAATATAATAATGATGATATCTTTACAATGAATGTGGGATATATGAATATATGAGGAGAAAGAGTATTTTTGTTACTAAAAATATTTATAACATGTTTTTTTATGTTTGTGGACCCCACCTCTTTACTAAAATTTGATTATAGCTTGTAAAATCGTCCGTATGTGGATTTTGGTCAAGTTCTGCTTGGAATTTGGAAAAACTTAAAACTACAAAGTTGTAGAGAATTGAATTTCCTATGGAATGGACATAAGATTTGGATTTTTCTGATAAAAGGGTGATTTATTATGAATTATTGAAGTTCCGGAATAATTAATTTTTGAAGTTTTAAATATTTTTTTTAATAAAAACATTTTTTTTTCATTTTGTGGGCCCCACTAACATGTGCAAAGTGATGAATTCAGTTGGTAAAAGTGGGCGTAGGAAATTTATATAAATATATTATTATTTTATTAAATTTTCTGCTTTGGTGTTCTAAGTATTTTCCTATAAATAGGGTGCTTAGGTTAGATGAAAATCACACCAGAAACAAGTTTTCTCTCTCTATATTATCGAGCGTATTCTTGTGAGTATTTTGATACTTTGAGTGTTGTTATACGGTGCAAGTTCTGTGACACCCCCAAAATAGGTATACATCACCCATCTTGGAAATTATATTTCAAATAAACTCCAAGATCATATAGGTGGTGCTCGTAGATATACTCAGCAAGTGGATGTGCACAACTCTGTCTTATGATAACACGAGGTTGTATGTCATTAGACATGTTGTATGATAGTGGCAAAAACACCCTTCCAAAGTTAGGTTCACCTCACCCTATTTGGTTTACCAAAATTAAATATCAAATGACGTATACAATACGACACACTTATCTAAAGTTCTCAATAAAATTATTTCCATACTATTTAGGGAGAACTTCAACAGCTATAAAAAACCGTTCTATTCCCATGTTATCCCCATTGACTCTTCAAGAATCTAGACTTGTAAAAAATTGGCCTGAGCTCATGGTAGACCACCGCCCGCTTAAAAAAACTGGCTATGAGCTTCACTTTTTTGACCCATAAAAAACTAGGCCGTTTTAGCCCGGCCCAATTTTAGCCCGGCCCAATGGAGACCCGCCCGGTCATTTGCAAAAACCCTATCTGTATCTCTAATCTCCTAACTTCTTTAATCTCCTTACTCCTCGCTAAGGGCTAAATACCGGCATAATAAAGGGAGTAAGGGATTGAGAGTGAGACAGAGAGTCTGATACAACACCACCTCAATTCACTTCACTTCGATCGATCGACGCTATTCTCCTCGACCTCACTTCACTGCTTCACAGTTCGGCACTTCGGCAGTTCCTCCTCTCCCCTAAAAGGTTAAAATCCTACTCTATTCTCCTCGATGTCCTCGTCTCACTGTCTCAGGTATTTCCCCGCTCTTGTTTCAATAAGATATTTTAAGGGTTTATGAACCGGATTAGACTAGATCTAGAATTTACCGATTTATATTTGTGGGTTTATGATATTATATGTTTTTGTGTTTAGCTGCAAGCAATTTATCTGTATATTTTTGGATTTATATGATATTATATGTTCTTATAGAAAGAAGAGATTATCAAATGTTGATTACCCACATGTCTGAGCTGGCAGCAATGGCTAAGAAACCCTAGCTCTGTCCAAAACCTTAATTCAATTGTAGCTCCTTGTTCAATTTCACTGCAAACCCCTGTTTAAATTAATCAACTTTACAGCCTTACAGTTACAGGAATCAGGTATAAACATATATATAGATATACATATATAATTCGCAACTGGGCGTGCGATTTTATTAGGAGAGAGATTAGAAGAGAATGGACGGAATTCAACCAAACCCAATGCGGAGGACAGTAGAGGATGTTTTTAACGACTTCAAAGGCAGAAGGGCTGGCTTGATAAACTATGATTTGGTTATTTTCAAAATCAGTTAGTATGCATATAGTTGATAATTTCAGTTGGCTATGAAAAGGAAGAAATACATGTTTACACGGTTATTATATTGCAAATAATTTTATACAAGGGAGAATCCTTGGAGTAGTTTTCAATTAATTATTGTGTGTGTTTTGCTTCTCTTGGTTGTCCCATTATATGATTATATCTGTCATTCCTTATCTTCCATTTGGTGATGACGAGCATTGAAGGATGGTGAATTTTTCATGAAATGACCGTATTGAATTTCATTATGGCTTTAAGTTCGAGTCTTGGCATAGTTTCACACATTACTGTAGATACCATCAACTTTAGGCCAGTGATTTTTAATGCACTTTGACCGTCTGATAAAAATGATTTAGAAAACTTTTGCTGATGGGAAATTTTGAATTTGGACATCTGTTCACACATTTATATTAATCCAGTGTTTTTATTTTCAATAATACTGCTTCAGAAGTCATGAATTTTAATACAGTATTTCATTTGAAATTCTTTGTCTACTGTACTTATAGTTACTATTTTTTGGGATTTGGGATTCGTAAAATCCCGACTTTTATAAAATAAAAGTCTAATTTAATTTATGATTATTATTTTATAATTTAAAAATGTTAATTGTTAAATGGTCAAACAAACAATTAATCGGATAAATGAGCTAATAAAAGGGGAAAGTGGATTAATGAAATGTTGATAATATAGAAGAAAGAGAGTAAGTGGGAAATGGTGGGGGAAATAATTGTGGAAGAAATGCTGATTTTCTATATGCTCCAAACTTTTCATAATTCATTCAACAAAGTCTTTTATGATTGGTGAATTTTCAAATGGTAGACAAGTGTGGGGTGAAGGTGTTGGCTAACTTATTAGCCTACTAAAGCAATTATCAGCCTTCTCTTCATTTGATACTCCCGTAGCCCATGTTTAAGAGAGAGAAAAAGAATGAGAAAGGATGGGGATAGGAAGGAAATGAGGGAAAGGAAAAAGAGAGCAATAATTATACTTCCTCCCACCTCCATTTCTCCTGCAACGAAATCAGCAGAAAATAGGGAGAGAAGAGAGAAAGGAGAGAGGAAGAAAGAAGAATATGAAACCATGGAAGCATGAAGGTAGAATATAAACTCAAAAGGTAAAACCAAAACTTTTCATCTCTTTAATTTTTTAGGAGTTTGATTTGTTGAAAGTTGAGTTATAGGGGATCATAATGGATCCAAAGTAATAAGGAAGTATATGATAAAGATTTTATGTTTAATCCATGTCATAATAGAATTTAAGATCAAAAAGTTGGGCATATGTTTGAGGATGAACAAAAGTTATGTTGAGGACTTAAATCAAACTTATAAAAGTGTTGATGGTTGATCTATGTGTAAAATCTGAGGAGGAGGATCTATAGATTAAGAAGTTATGGAAATATTCCAATTTGAATGGACTAAAAATGATTTAAATCGAAGTAGTGGTGAAAGTTTTCGTAAAACATGTTAAGCGATGAAAAACTTAGTCTTGGGGGACTTTTGAGCCAGATTTTGGAATAATTATTGAATCTAAAATATTATGAAATCATGGGAGTTTTGTAGAGCATGTTATAAGCTTTCCATACCCTCGAAAATGGACAAATTCAGATAACGGATGAAGAAGTTATGAAGATTTGAAGTATGTGTGTTAAAAGTTGCAAAATCTGGAAAATTAGAGTTAAGTGTCAAGGGTCGAGCTCCTAGGCGCTAGGCTCAGCACTTAGATTCTGTTATTGGGCACCTTGGCACTTGCCCAAGGCCAAAGTTGGGCGCCTAGGCACTGGTCTAGTGTTAAACCAAAATCTATCCGGACGTCCTTTAGTAAATTAGGCATAACTTTTTCATACGAATTCCGATTGAGGCGATTCAAGATGATCCGGAACGAGGATGAATAGACCTATAATTTTTGTTCTTTATTTTTTTCAATTTGAGGTTGTTAGTAGGTGTCAAAATGGTTATCTTTGGGACTGTTGTGTTTTTGGAGGCAATCGGAGGACGTCGGGCATGCACGTATGCAACGTGTAATGTTTTCGACGATAAAGGATGTTGTTCTAAGTTGCAAAACATGAACATTATTAAATATAATGATATTATGCAAAGACAACTTAAATGAATAATGATTTATTAGTTGATGTATATGTTATTCGAGATAATTATGATTTGATGTTGATCCTTACTTTTAATAGAATTTAAATTGTTTATAAGTAAGGTATTGATTTGATTCTTACGTAAGAAGTAACTCGGTATTTATTTCAATAATTACCACAGTAGTTATTACACAGTGACTCATATTATTTGATATGATATAATTAAACCAGTTGGAAATATTGAGAGTCTATGTTAATAATTGTGAATAATGGTTCAAAGATTGAAAAGGGTGTTGATTAAAGATAAGTATGATATACAGATGTTTATTCAATTATTTTTTTTTTTACAAAAGTAAGTTTGGCAGGACTTGCCGACACTCTACATTTTCTAAAGTAGTCTGGACCACAACTCAATTATTTTTAAAACGTGTACAAGTTGGTTTAATTTTCTCTGTGGGACCATAAATTCCACTACCATTATTATATACCTCATTTGGTTATTTTTTTCAGAGGAGGTGTGCTAGTTGTTTACTAAATTTTCAGTATAAATAGGTTGCCCGGTTGAGCAACTAAACACACACCATCACTACACTAAAAATATAGAATTCTTTGACTACAATATTGTGAGTATAATATTGTGAGTATTTCTATTGAGTGTAATGTTACTCCAAGTGTAGATAAGGAATGCAAGCATTGTTTATGTTGATCAATTTCATAGAAAGCAGAATCAGAACACATGCTAAGGTAAGGGATATCATTATTGTGGTAAGAGGGTATCATTTTTATGGTAAAAGGATTATCATTTTCTTTCATACTTCATGTTATGGTAAGATATTATTATTCGTTTATTCAGTTTATCATTAAATGGTGAAAAGTCCTGGAAGGATTAGAATATCCTTAATAGTTGTGATTCATCTATTATTATGTTATCAATTTGGACTCTGGATAATTAAGTTGAAAATTGCTAAGATTTATGTTATCTTATTATTCTGATGATGTATGTTTATTCATTATATATATATATATATATATATATATATATATATATATATATCGATGTCATCATTCTCATGCATTATATTGTGTTAAAAGCCATCTATGGCCGTTGGTGCATAGATGGACTTGGTATGATTATGACTAGGATTATTCGGTATAATTATTACGACCGTAATGTTACAAATGATGTGGTAAAAGTCATCTTTGGCCCAGAGTGCATAGATGAACTTGGTATGATTATGACCAAGGATTATTCTAAGATAATCATGGCCGTAATGTTACAAATGATGTGGTAAAAGTCATCTTTGGCAGAAGTATGCATATATGGACTTGGTATGATTATGACCAGGATTATTCGGTATAATCATGACCAGTATTGAAAACACGAATATCCTTGGCCCATAGTGCATGGATAATTCGTGGTCGTGATACTATTAAGCTGAGTCTCAGCATTATTGGTTTTACAGTTGTATATCTTTGGCATGTAGTGCAAAGATGAACTGTTGGTTATTGGTTTTACAGTTGTATATCTTTGGCATGTAGTGCAAAGTTGGACTGTTGATTTACTTGATTATAAATATGAATTGTGATTTAATTATAATCTGTGGTGGTTCAGGTGAAGACAGGTGATGAGAGTTCTTTTTGTCTTGGGTATAACAAAGAACTGTTGATGAGTATTACAGGAATGAAATATTAACGATGGACTTTTAATCTAGAGGAGATAGTAGACATTATGTTCAACTTGACTCTTCTAATAGATTGTTCATTCTGCTGCTATTATGGTTGAAAACTTTTATCTTCTACCATATGTTCTAAATATCTGAATTCTTTTGATAATTTAATTATCTTAAGTCACGATATTCTTTACTGAGCTATTTGTGCTCACCCTTTTACTTTACCACCTCTTTCAGGTAATAAATGTGTAGCTGGGACTAGCAGAGAGAACATGGATATAAAGTGGTGATACAAATTAGTCACAAGCCTAATCAAATTATGAAACGGTGTGGCATAATAATTGTACTAAGAACTTAAAATGTGTGTGACATGTTTTATACATCATTTGATATTTAATTTTGATGAACTATAATAGGGTGAGGCGAATCAGAATTTGAAAACGTCAAAGGTGCACTCCATTAGAATGAGAAGAACGGAAATCTTCTCGTGTTCCTTCGGGGACTTGATATATTTGTTGTTGTACTTTATATGGCATTGTAATAACTTAAATATGAATATTGTCATATTATATACGTAACAATATTTGTATTGAAACTCACATTATATGAGTCATTGTATTTTGCACGACAATTATATAAATGGAGTTGTAAGTAGTGTATTTTCTAGCGACCCAAGATGGGTGATGTATACCTATTTTGGGGGCGTCACTGGATCAGTAGACAGCCAGGAATGTTTTATGATCAAGTGCGGGAAACTATGAGTTTAAGCCAAATGAGATGGAAGCTAAAAGTTAGTAAGCTAACTTGTTAGTATGTGTCAGGATGAGAAGAGAGAATAAGGCTGTTGAAGAGATGCTGCTGGGTCAGTTTTACAATGGCTTCTAACAGAAGTACGTGGGATATGATGGAAATGAGTGACGAGGATGCAGACATTCAAGACATTAATTTACTATATGTTTATGTATGAGAGGGGCTTTACCTTGGGCTTGCAACATTTAATTTTGATTTACTTTTTGTATCCTCTCACTTGTTTACAGATTTTTTTTAAATAAAAAAAAAGTAAAAAGCCTGTGAGCGGTAAAATACTGACCAAAACCACGGCCGCTTAATTTCGGCCCATCAAAACCCGGGCCATTTTGGCCCGGCCCGCCGATGGCCCGGCCCGTTTGGGCCAGCCCGACCCATTTGCCAGGTCTATTGGCAACACTCTTATTACCTGAAAGAAATTGTGAAGCAAAAAGGGTGAGCACAACTAGCCCAGTAAAGAATATCATAACTAAAGATAATTAAATTATTAATAGCCTTCGTCAATAATAAATCAGAGATTTAGAACATATGGTAGATGATAAAACTTTTCAAACATAGTTGCAGTGGAACGAGAAATCCATTAAAAGAGTCAAATAGACCATCATGTCTATTATCTTCTCCATATTAAAAGTCCACCAATAATATTTTATCCCTGTAACATCAATCAACAATTCATGTCCACAATTATATGAATAACTCATAATCATAATTGTGATTCTGAATTCCTTTTCGCACCCAGGACGAAGATAATTTATATCACCTATCTTCACCTGAAACATCAAAAATAATGGTTATACCAAATCATAATTCATGCTCATAATCATACTAATAAATTCATCTTTGCACTACTACCAAAGATATACAATCAGATAACTAATAATCAATAGCCCATCTTTGCACTACAAAAGCCAAAGATATACAATCAGAAATTAATAATGTTTGAGACTCAAATTAATAGTATCACGACCACGACTTATCCATGCACTACGTGCAAGGATATTCGTATTATTATTACTACCATGATTATACCGAATAATCCTCGTCATAATCATACCAAGTTCATCTATGCACCACAGTGCCACGAGATGACTTTCAACACAACACAAGCATGAGAATGATGACAATGATATAAGCATTAATCAAACAAAAATAAGGATAAATATTAAAGACTTTAAATTTATCCAAATATTATCAATCACTTAATAAACTCATAATCTAATATTATTAATATTATAACAATATTTTAATCATTTCTTAAATTTATAAATAATTTATTTCAATTGTTTACACTATACCAAATAATGCATTTAATCATTCAAAAATGACATACTCGTGATTTTATCACCAATGATTAAATCCCTCATCAAAAATCTACATATACCCTATATAAGATTTCCAAGCCATAAAATCCTATTTTTCAACTTTGTTTCTTTACATAACATATTTAACTCATTTACTCATAACTAGATCATTTTCATGGAAAATACCAAATCAGTCCTAAAAATATTTCTTTTCTGGGATTTAGCAGAATATAGTCCCATATTGAACATATATTTTTCTCGGAATTTTTAAAATTTATTTACTATTTTTCAAAAATTAATTTCTAATTAATTCCTTAAGAAATTAGCTACCTCAAGTTTAACTCAAGAATTTTCCAAATCTTGGCAGGATCTTACACATGTTAACGTGATCTTCCAGTTTAAATTTCATGGTCATCGGAGTTATAGAACTCCAGTTATAGCGTTTTTTCGTCGGAAAAACCTAAATATTGAAATAGTCATAACTTGCTCATTTTAAGTCGGAATGAGCTCATTTTTGGACAGGAGGTACTTTATACCATATATTTCCATGTCCCAAAAGGCCATAATTTTTCTCACAAATTAAGTGGCCAAAAATGCCCTTTTAAATTTTTGGGCAATAGCTTTTTCATAATTTGCAGCTTTTGACTCCTTTGCTAAAATCAGTCCACACGAAAATCCATAACACCTTTTCCAGTGATTCCACCTGGATAAGTTAGAAAACTCATAGATCTAACTCTAGAACTTGACCACACTCAAAAATTCGAAATATAATAGGAGATATGGTCAATTGAATTTCATGTTCCATTTTCACCAAAAATCTGATTTTTCAACCCTTTGTGATTTCTAAGAAACTTTCATGTTTTCACATAATAACCAACATCATAACACTTACTAATACTACATATACCCATGATTTTCATCAGTCCAATGCTTTTATTATGACTATCATCATAATCCACGTAAACAGATCATTTTCACAAGTTAATAAGGAATGAATACAAAGGATTATTCGCCATGCATGTGGTAATCCACATAGACAGGTTATTCCAATAGAATAATAAAGAATGGAATAATAGAAGAATTCACCATGCATGCGATAGACAACACAGACAGGTTATTCTCAACATAATAATAAAGAACGGAACCAGGTCAGGCGTAATCCGCACCGACAGGATATTCCAACAGAATAATAAAGAATGAAATAATAACAGAAATTACCATGCATGCGATAAACTGTACAGATAGATTATTCCAACAGAATAATAATTAATGGAACTAGGTCATGCGTAATACGCACCGACAGGATATTCCAACAGAATGATAAAGAATGGAATAACAGAAGAATTTCACCATGTATGCGATAGACCGCACAGACAGGTTATTCCAATAGAATAATAAATAATGGAACCAGGTCACGCGTAAATGCACAGACATGATATTCTAACAGAATAATAAAGAATGGAATAACAACAGAAATTACCATGCATGTGATAGACAGCACAAACAGGTTATTCCAACTTAATAATAATTAATGGAACCAGGTCAGAGTAATACGACCGACCGATACATGATATTCCAATAGAATGATAAAGAATGGAATAACAGAAGAATTTCACCATGTATGTGGTACTTCGCATAGACAGGTTATTCCAACATAATAATAAGGAATGAAATAACAATAGCACTCTTCATGAATACGAAAGAAATAATACCTTACGAGTACAACAAATAATATCCCTTACCTTATAAAGAAGAGTACTCCGACGGGTAGGGCGGGGATATACTTGAAGAAAACTTGTACTACGCTCAAAGCTTTCTTAAACTCTAAAGAAATACGATCAAGATTATAGAAGAAGAATTCTCTCTACAGTTTCTCTCTCTAGAGTTTCAGTGAATTCGTAAGAAATAATGAAGGAATGAGCTTATATTTATAGAAGAATGGATTGAATAGTAACTAATTCATGAACGGTCCAGATTGATTTACTTTTAAACGGACGGTCCAGATTGGTTTACTATAAAATATTCTAATAAAATAAAATCTTTTAAATAAAATATAATATATTCTATTTATAATCTAATAAAACGAATAACTTTATAAAAGTATTCTATTTTATATAAAAAGCTTTTCTGTTTTATTACATTAATAATACTAATAAAACAAAACTTCATAATCATTATTACAATTCACATTATTAATCGACCAGGTCGTTCCCAGGAAAGAGGGGGCTTTCTAATAAGAATTTCTCCCTATTGGCGCGCAATTAGTCGACCAAACCTCAATTTGGCAGAACTTCTAGACATCGTTAATATTGCAAATAATAATATTAACAACTTGTCATCTCAATTAATTAATTAATAATATAAAAAATATCGATAATAATTTAATCAAATAACGTGAGATACTATTCAACAATTACTGTAGCAATAATTGAACAAAACTGAGTGACTTCTCATGTAAGCATCAATAATCAATACCGTGTGCTACTATGCAACCACGCGTATTACTGTACTTTTACTATCGAGTAGTTCAACAGTATTAACGATAAAACTTCCGTCGTTATTTTCATAAAAATATTTTTTTCGTTTTCTCAATCCGACAATAATTCTGTTGTGGGGTCCACCAATGATTGTGACGCCGTACGAATATTCCCCAACAAAAATAATATTCTCCGACCAATCGAATATAATACAACAACTTGCATACTTTGCAAAATTTTCAAATGTCACCCTTAACTTTAAACTTTTATCAATTTAACTATTCACCAAAATAATAAAAAAAATTTGAATACTTCTATTTCATAAAATTCGAGGTCTCACAATCTCCTCTCCTTATGATATTTTGCCCTCAAAATTTACGTACATACCTGGTATTTCGAAGAGATGAGAATACCTTGCTTTCCTTTAGGATTGTAACTTCCTGGTTATTTTCTCTGTATCATGATTTCTCCATTTCTCATCTCTTGTGTTTCAGATATCATTCTAGAATATACTTCAAAATAAGGTTAATTGACATATTATAATTTGTCAACTTATCAAGTAAATAATTTCAGCTTAGGTCAGTCACACACTAGCGAAGTATAATACTCGTCTCTCCCCTCTTAGTTCTAGACTCATATCTCCGCCAGCAACCAGATCCCTAAGCTCTGATACCAAATGTGACACCCCCAAAATAGGTATACATCACCTATCTTGAGTCGCCAGAAAATACACTACTGACAACTTCATTTATACAACTGTCGTGCAAAATACGACGACAAGTATACTGTGAGTTTTAATACAAATGTATGTAACTCTCATGGTGCCTTGACCACAACCTTACAACGGTACGTTACATAAAAAATACAGAAAAACCTGCTTTAGAAATTAAAATCTTTGGGAAGTGCTCAAGGAAACCTTCGTACATAGGAGGCCATGAATCTAAGTTATGATATATATCATATGTCTGGAGAATTATCCTTGGTTGACCCAATAGACCCTAAAGAAAAATGAGAAGATTATTATCATGTTCCTTTCAATATTCTTCTCTTGACATATCACTATCTCCACTGTCTCCAAGTGAAAATTATATTTCAAATAAACTCCAAGATCATATAGGTGGTGCTCGTAGATATACTCAGCAAGTGGATGTGCACAACCCTGTCTTATGATAACACGAGGTTGTATGTCATTAGACATCTTATATGATAGTGGCAAAACACCCTTCCAAAGTTAGGTTCACCTCACCCTATTCGGTTCATCAAAATTAAATATCAAATGACGTATACAATACGACACACTTATCTAAAGTTCTCAATAAAATTAATTCCATACTATTAAGGGAGAACTTCAACAGCTATAAACAACCGTTCTATTTCCCTGTTATCCTCGTTTGACTCAGCAACACTCTTATTACCTGAAAGAAATTATGAAGCAAAATGGGTGAGCACAACTAACCAAGTAAAGAATATCATAACTAAAGATAATTAAATTATTAATAGCCTTCGTCAATAATAAATCAGAGATTTAGAACATATGGTAGATGATAAAACTTTTCAACCATAGTTGAAGCGGAACGAGAAATCCATTAAAAGAGTCAAATAGACCATCAGGTCTATTATCTTCTCCATATTAAAAGTCCACCAATAATATTTTATCCCTGTAACATCAATCAACAATTCATGTCCACAATTATATGAATAACTCATAATCATAATTGTGATTCTGAATTCCTTTTCGCACCAAGGACGAAGATAATTTATATCACCTATCTTCACCTGAAATATCAAAAATCATGGTTATACCAAATCATAATTCATGCTCATAATCATACTAATAAATTCATCCTTGCAATACGGCCAAAGATATACAACTGTATAACCAAAAATCAACAGTTCATCTTTTGCACTACAGGCCAAAGATATACAACTGTAAAATTAATAATGCTTAGACTCAGCTTAATAGTATCACGACCATGAATTATCCATGCACTACGGGCCAAGGATATTCGTGTTTTCCATTACGGTCATGATTATACCGAATAATCCCTGGTCATAATCATACCAAGTGCATCTATGCACTACGGGTCAAAGATGACTTTTACCACATCATTTATAACATTACGGTCATGATTATACCGAATAATCCCTAGTCATAATCATACCAAGTTCATCTATGCACTACAGGCCACAGATGACTTTCAACACAACACAAGCATGAGAATGATGACAATGATATAAGCATTAATCAAACAAAAATAAGGATAAATATTAAAGACTTTAAATTTATCCAAATATTATCAATCACTTAATAAACTCATAATCTAATATTATTAATATTATAACAATATTTTAATCACTTCTTAAATTTATAAATAATTTATTTCAATTGTTTACACTATACCAAATAATGCATTTAATCATTTAAAAATGACATACTCGTAAGATTTTATCACCAATGATTAATTTCCTCATCAAAAATCTGCATATACCCTATATAGGATTTTCAAGCCATAAAATCCTATTTTTCAACTTTGTTTCTTTACATAACATATTTAACTCATTTACTCATAACTAGATCATTTTCATGAAAAATACCAAATTAGTCCTAAAAATATTTCTTTTCTGGGATTTAGCAGAATATAGTCCCATATTGAACATATATTTTTCTCAGAATTTTTAAAATTTATTTACTATTTTTCAAAAATTAATTTCTAATTAATTCCTTAAGAAATTAGCTACCTCAAGTTTAAGTCAAGAATTTTCCAAATCTTGGCAGGATCTTACACATGTTAACGTGATCTTCCAGTTTAAATTTCATGGTCATCGGAGTTATAGAACTCCGGTTATAGCGTTTTTCTGTCGGAAAAACTTAAATATTGAAATAGTCATAACTTGCTCATTTTAAGTCGGAATGAGCTAATTTTTGGACAGGAGGTACTTTATACCATATATTTCCATGTCCCAAAAGGCCAAAATTTTTCTCACAAATTAAGTGGCCAAAAATGCCCTTTTAAATTTTTGGGCAGTAGCTTTTTCATAATTTGCAGCTTTTGACTCCTTTGCTAAAATTAGTCCACACGAAAATCCACAACACCTTTTCCAGTGATTCCACCTGGATAAGTTAGAAAACTCATAGATCTAACTCTAGAACTTGACCACACTCGTAGAGGTGGCTCGTTTTTGGGAATTGATTGAGGGATTGGATTGGTGGCTAGAAGGACAGGGCAACATGGGCATTATTCTAATCACTAAAGGGTATTTTTGGAATTTTCCTGAAAACATGTGCCTGACACATGACTACTTTCCAGAAAAACCCTATAAATACCCCTTCCATTCCATTGGGAAGGGGACTTCTCTGGATACTCAAGACTTGGACTCTCGGAAGATCAAAGGACCCTTTTTTGGTGACTTAAAGGCTCGGAGATTCCACCTAAAAGCATTAAAAAGGGGTTTAGACATTCTCTCAACAACGAAGGACTCAAGAAAGCTCTTGGAATCCCTATTACCCTAACACGGTTCTCGAATTCTAGGAGTTCTGCCACACGTTATGGGAATAATCGCCCACCTGTCGTTCTCCCCTCTTCAATCAACCAATCAATTTCGTGCTCTTTGTGGATTTCTCTCCTCCTCAGTCAACATGAAATCCTAACTGGCAAGGCACGATTTCCTTGCCCATATTTAATTGGCGACTCTACTGGGGAGGTATAGAATTCGTGAAGGGTATGCCCACGACTCAAAGTGGGAGAATTACAGGAAGAGCTGCTTCACCAATAAATAGCATTACGTCACCGGATCCAGTTCCAAGGTAAGCCACTCAAGCTTTCCAAGGCGCAAACCTGGATTTTGACCAACCACCTATTAAAGAAGCTTCAGAAGGGAGTTCAACATCACCATATATGGCCAATCAACAACAAACAAGCGCAAGAAGGCAAGGCGAGGATGCAGGTGGAGACCAGACGATTACTGTGCAACTGGAGATGCTCAAGGCATTAAAGGAAACACGAGAAGGTCAAGGGATGATAATGGCCATGATGCTGGAAATGCAGAGAAAGCAAGAGGAGATGGGGAATTTTCGCCAGCAGTTGATGCAGATTCGCACTTTCAAGGCCATGTTCCCAGGAAGTTCGCATGGGGAACAAGCAGGAGTGGAAGACAACAATAATGATAGCAACAACAAAGAGAACCAGATTGTACCTCCATCGACGGAAAGTCAATCGGTTCCAATAATCAACTTGGAGGCCCAGAACAATGGTGACGTGCCACAACCTAGGTACTACAATTGGGATGACCTAAAATTATAATTTTTCAAGAAATTTTTCTATGTACAAAAACAGGTAACCATTGTGGAGCTCATGCGGTTCAAGCAGAAATCGAATGAGGAGTTGTCAGATTATGTTGACAGGTTCAGGGCCCAGACACAGAAGTGCGCAGAGCCGATTGAAGAAAAGAACTTAGTTAACATTTGCAACAATGGTGCCTTAGATGCCTTCAAGCCCCACCTCATCACCAAGGCTTGTGATTCCTTCGCGACCATCTCATCTTTTACACAAGACTTGGGAGGAATCATGACATTGCCCACTAACCATGCGACGGTTACATGGAAGGGCAAGAGGGCAACAACTATAGCTTTTGCTGACTCTCAGTTAAACCCACAAGGGGGCAAGAGGGAGAAGCATGAGAAGAATTTTGACCCAAGCAGAGGAAAGCCTGGAGACAAATATGCAAGAAACCCAGTCCCGGAGGCTATCACATGTAGTGAGAAAGCATTCAGGGGTCTGTATGAACAATGGGTTAAACATGGAGTGGTGAAACCCCCAAGGCCTAGATTTGCAGTGACGAAAGAAATAAAGAGAAGACCAGACTTCTGTGTATTCCACCAATACGCGGGACACTCAACTGTGGACTGTTATAGCCTACGGAGGATATTCCACGAGAAACTAGCAAATGGGGAGTTTGAACTTAGAAAGGAAAGTAGCGTTCATAACAAGCCGCTGCCAAACCACAAGGGGAAGGAAATGTGAAACACTGTTATTCACAGCACAGGCCCAGAAGTGGAGATGATGATGGATGAAAAGGAGGAGTGTGATCCAGGCCTGCAGGTGACGGCATTGATGAACGGAGCCAAGTTCAGAATTTTTTTGATCATATAGGATTGGCCAAGGAAGCAAGGATTGAGGCAACCATGGCAATTATCAAGGCTGCCGAGACGCAGGAGACTTGCATGGCCATAAGCAAAGGATTTGTGAAGACTATGGAGGAAGAAGAAAATAAGATATCTTTCTCTAAAGCTGATAGAGAGATAAGATACCCGCACAATAGGCCGTTGTATGTGACAGCAGTAATCAATGGCATAGAGGTGCGGAGGGCGTTCATTGACAATGGAACATCTGTAAATATTATGCCCTACATCGTGTTCAAACGGTTAGGCCTGCTGGTGAAGAAGATTGTGAAGGAACAAACGAACATTACAGGATTCGCCAACCAAAGCACAAGAACCCTGGGACACATTAAGGTGGACATGCAAGTTGGGAAGATTCGAGGGCCTGTAATGTTTCATGTTGCCAAGGTGGATGCATCATATCATGTCTTGCTGGGAAGGGCTTGGCAAAATGACTACGGGGTTAGTACCCTCGGTCTTTCATCAGTGCCTGAAAGCTATTTGGAAAGGGAGAGAAGTGAAGGTACCAGCAACTCAGAATCCCTTTGGACCAGAGGAGGCACACATCACCAAAGCAACTTTCTTTGATGATGTCGCTGAAGAGGGAGAGAACTAGATTGCAAGGCCTGATTCCCTAAGACTAGCAAGCTGGGAGGAAGTGCAGGAAGATAAGTTCGTGCCTACAGAGAAAGAGAAGAAGAAGACCTCAGAACATGGAGAATGTTCCAAGAATAGGAAGCCAGTAGTAGTAGACTTAGAGAAAGAAGGAAGAGAAGAAAAGAAAAGGCCAGCAGACCCTGAAGATGCCAGAAATATAATAAATGCCAAGCGGATGGAACAATTTGAGGATGGCCAGAAGACAAAATGGGAGAGGGTTGTTAAACCCGACGGAAAGGTGGTGTTTCGATTATGACGGTGCAAGGGGGAAGAGCCCAAGGAAACGTGTGAACCCAATGGCTCAGGAGGTGTCCCCCACTCCAGCAATAATGAAGAAGAAGTTGTACAACAAAAGGTAGAACTAGCTCCAGAATGCTTCGAGGATAGGCCAAAACCTTAACAAAATGAATTAGAGGAAGTTAATTTGGCAACAGAGGGAGGAACACCAATACCGACTTATGTCAACAAGGAGTTGGATGCTAACCAGAAGGAGGAGCTGGTACAATTATTGCGAGAGTATAGGGATGTCTTTGCTTGGAATTACGACGAGATGCCCGGAATTAACAAGGATCTTGTGGAGCACAATCTAAACATAAGCCCGAGAATGAAGCCAGTGAGGCAAGTACCTCGCAACTATGCACCCGAAGTCGAAACTCAAATAAAGGAAGAGATCAAGAAGTTGCTAGAAGTAGGGTTCATCAAGCTAATTCAACATCCAATATGGCTATCCAGCATTGTACCGGTAAAGAAATCAAATAGACAGCTACGAATATGTGTGGAATTCAGAGACTTGAACAAGGCATGCCCAAAGGACATGTATCCATTACCCAACATAGACACTTTGGTAGATGCAACAGCTAATCATGAGATGTTGTCATTCATGGACAGGTTTGTGGGTTACAATCAGATAAAGATGTCCGTAGAAGATGCAGAGTTGACAGCCTTTCGTACCCCGTTTAGGAATTTCTATTATGTAGTAATGCCATTCGGGTTGAAGAATGCGGGGGCAACTTATCAAAGGGCAATGTACGCTATATTTCATGACATGATTCATGATATAGTGGAGGACTACGTGGACAACATAGTAGTGAAATCCAAGAAGGCAATAACTCATGTGAAAGACTTGAGGAAGGTGTTTGAGTGGTGTCGAAGGTACAAATTGAGGATGAATCCGAAGAAGTGCGCCTTTGGAATGACCGCAGGAAAATTCTTGGGCTTCTTGGTACACAACAGAGGCTTAGAGGTGGACCCAAGCAAGGCAAAAGAAATCACAGAGATGGCCCCGTCAAAAACACAGAAATAGTTGAAGAGCTTCTTAGGGAAAGTTTCATACATGAGAAGATTCATGCCAGCATTTGCCGAAGTCACAGAACCTTTTGGCAAATTGCTAAAAGGAAAGGCACAATGGAACTGGGGGCAAGACCAACAACAGGCCTTTGAAAAGGTGAAAAGAAATTTGGCTTCAGCACAAACAATGGTGGTGCCACGAAGAGGAATGCCGTTGCAATTGTACATTACATCTACCAAGAAGTCTATAGGTGGATTGATCACGCAGGAGGTGGATGGAGAAGAAAAACCTGTGTATTACATTAACTGGATAATCAGAGGACCAAAAACAAGGTATTCACAGGTGGAGAGGCATTGCCTAGCATTGGTGTTCATTGCGCAGAAAATGAGGCATTATTTTTTAGCACACGAAGTAAAGCTTGCAACAAGAACTCGATCCAATCGGATATCTATTAACTAAGCCAAAGATTAGTAGGAAGACACGCCAGATGGATGATGATTCTTTCGAATCTGAACATCAAGTGTGTAACACCAAAGGCAATCCGATGTCAAGCCTCAAGCGGAACCTATCGCTCAATTTCCAAATGGAGAATATGAACCCCCTTCTGAGGATCTTTCGGGTGGAGAAGTAGAATCAATCGAGTTGATGAATGAGGACCCAAAATGGTGGAGTTTGACTTTTGATGGATCATCTGCAGAAGGTAAAGGCGGAGCAGGAGTGGTGTTGACCACCAAAGAAGGAAATGAAGTGTCCTTGTCATACAAATTAGATTTCCCTTGCACAAACAATGAAGCAGAATATGAGGCGTTCATACTAGGATTATTGGCGGCTCAAGAATTGGGAGCCAAACATCTTAAAGTAAAGGGAGATTCAAACCTCATAGTCTGACAATGAGAAAGAGGTCAATTCGAGTGAAGGAACCTATCTTGGCGCCCATATCGAATCAGTAGCACAAAAGGTGATGGAGGCTTTCAAGAAGGTGGTGATTGAATATGTGCCAAGAGAACAGAATAAACAACCTGATGCACTAGCAACAGTAGCGTCTGGAGTCTATGTCCAAGGTGAGGATTTGGATGTAAAGGTAATAAAGAGAACCCTCCCAACCATGGTGCTAAATTTGTTCCCCAAAGACATGATAGATGATTGGCGATACGACATCTCCCATTAATTGCAAACAAATGAGGGAACAATACCTACCGTGAAGTTACATAAGTACAACATCATCAAAGGTGTCTTGTATCATAAAGAAGCAGACGGTGTATTGACACGATGCTTAGGGAGGCAGGAAGCAAATAAAGTCTTGCAACAGGTGCATGACAAGAACTGCAAATTGGCAGACATAGGCTTGTAACGTGAAATTCTGTTGTCGAGGGGTATTATTGGCCCAAATGAATAAAGGCGTGAGATGCCCTACAACGCCAATGTGTTTCATGCCAAGAATACCCTGGGGAGGATGAATGCTCCTTCATTGAAGATATAGTGGATTGGCGAATCCCTTATGTGGAGTTCTTATAAAGCGGGACTCTTCCGACCAAAAAGAAGGCCGCAATTATAATCAAGAGGAAGTCACAACGTTTCTTCTTGCAGAATGGAGAATTGTTTAGAAGGGGATTCAATGGCAAGCCCCTACGGTGTCTGGAACTAGGTGAAGCCAAAGATTTGGTTTACCAAATGCACAAGGATGAACACCAAGGGGGAGCCAAGTTGTACAAATAACTTATCGACCATGGTTACTACTGGCCAAAGATGGAGGGAGATTGTCTAGAATTTGTTAAAAAGTGCCACATTTGTCAAATACATGGAAACTTGATCCATGCTCCCGCCGTGGATTTGCGAACCTTGGCAACACCATGGCCCTTTCATACATGGGGAATGGATCTTATAGGTCCTGTTCACCCTATTCCAAGGGTAACATATGGATTTTAACTACCACCAAGATGTACACAAAGTGGGTGGAGACAATACCCTTGAAGAAGGCCACGGGACCAGCAGTGGCCAATTTTATCAAGGAGCACATCATTTGCCGTTTTGGGATCCCGAAGATCATTTTGTCAGATAATGGAACTCCCTTCATCAATAGGGATGTCAAAATTCTGATGAAAAGATACAGGGTGAAACATTACAAATCATCACCCTACTACCCGAAAGGCAACGGACAAGCAGAGGCTACAAACAAAACCTTGATAAAAAATTTATCAAAAACCCTAGACGATCATCCAAAGACATGGGCAGAACAATTACCAATAGCGTTATGGGCATATCGAACTTCAAAAAGGAAGCCTACAGGCGAGACCCCATATGCTTTGGTTTATGGTGAAGAAGTTATCTTGCCCGCTGAAATAGAAATACCTTCGGCTCGAATGAGACTTCGAAGCTTGGTCGAGGAAGAAAACCAACCAGCCGCCTTGGAGACCTTAGTTAACTTCCGAGACAAGGCTAAAGAAAAGCTTGAATGGTACCATGAAAGACTGCGACGATAATACAATACCGCGGTGGTACCACGACGAATTCTGGTGGGAGACCTGGTGCTCAAAATGGCAACTCAAGTCATGAGGGGGACCCCAACCACCAAATTTTACCCCAAATGGGAAGGCCCGTATAGGGTACAAGAGACCTCCAAAAGCGGGTATTGCAAGATATCTCGTGTGGGATCAGATGCTGTCTCAGGCCCATTAAACTTAAAGTGGGTAAAGAAATATTACACATGAGAAGAGCATCATAAAAAGTTATACTTTCAACTTCAAAAGTAATCGAGGCACCTGACTAACAGCCCTCAGAAGTTACACTTTCAACTTCAAAAGTGATCGAGGCACCTGACTAAGTACAACCCTTGGAAGTTACACTTTCAAACTTCAAAAGTGATCGAGGCACCTGATTAACAGCCCTCGGGAGTTACAGTTTCAACTTCAAAAGTGACTGAGGCACCTGAGTTTAAGCCCTTAACCCCGAAAGTTACACTTTATCTTTAAAAGTGGCGAACGTTATGCTTTATTCGACAAAAGCAAGAAAGTTACACTTTACCTCTAAAAGTGGAAAACGTTATGCTTTCTTCGACAAAAGCAAGATTTACTAATGAAACGTTATGCTTTTCGTTAAAAGTAATTTGATTATCAATAAATTGACAAACTTTCACTTATACTTGAATGTTTTTTTAAATTTCTTAAAAAAAAAGTCAAGTGTTGGTTTGTGAAATATATATATACATGTTTTTGATAAAATTCATGTTTACTTGCTTATAATACCTATTGTTGTCTTGGAATAATAATTTGAATAACTTGAGATTCTATGATAAATATTGAGTTTTAAGGAATTATTCAAATTAAAAGCAATCAATAAGGTTAAAGAAATTACATTTTGATAAAATGAAATATGTGTAAATGAGTTTCTGAAACAGGAAATCAAAAAAAAACTACTACAACAAGTTATGATCTAAAGGCCAAGACATATCAAAATGAAGTGGAGGCACAACTAAAGCTTCTAAGTCAGGAATGGCAGCATCTCGAATCTTATGATTTGCAGCTTTCAGTTCACTAACCTGTCGGGCAGTTGACTCTAAGTCCCGTCGCTGGCGCTCTACCTCCTGAAGCTGGCCCCCTAAATCTTGAGATTTGATCTTCAATTTGTTGGCAACTTCGTCAAGCTCAGAAAGCTGCACTGAAAAGGATTCATCTTCACACTTATATACAGCAACCTCCAAACGTAATGAAACAAGATCAAAACTTGACTTGAGAAGAGCCAACCTATCACGGAACGGAGACATGTCAACACCTATGGTTGTAAGATCGTCTACATTATCGTTAAACTTCTTCAAGTCCTCAACTCGCAAAGAATATAAAGAAAGAGTGTGCAACCCAAGAATAAGGCCTGCGAGCTAATCTAGGAAGAAGGTTTGGGCTGAAGTTTCCTTAATAATCAACCGGTCAAGTATCTGCGGGAACCGAGCTAGTAGACGCTCCAAAAATTTTTAGACTAGAAGATGATATCTGGAAACCCCTCCAAGAAATAAGATCCCCCTTTGGATTGAAGGAAGCTCCGGTAGGAACTACTTTAGAGGCCATCATGGAATTTATTGAGGCAAGAGATGGAGGAGCAGAGGGATGCTGTAGGGCTGGGGATTCCTTGAAGCCTTGGTCACCTGGAGGATAACCAAGGTCACTATATGGCGAGTGGGAAACATCCGGATGGAGAGCATCAAATAAAGCGAGTGCCTCAACAGGCAAAGGCAAATCTTTCATCTTCTCGCTCTAAAAAACAAAATGTCAAAGCACAATATATTAAAAACAAAGAAAGAAAGGAAATTCAAGGAAAATCATATGTTGATTAAAGAAGGATACTCACAATATAGTCAATGGAAAAGGAGTCGGGAGATGCCACAGAAAGGAATGTTATTCAACCCACCAAAGTGTTATCAACAATGCTGTGACGCCCCCAAAATAGGTATACATCACCTATTCTGAGTTGCCAAAAACATGGTATAGAATACAAATACAATCTTTAATATACAACAAGAGAGCCATGAGTTTTAATATAAATATTGTCTTCTAGACAATATCCACTCTCAGAATAAGTCCTCATTACATTTATTGTCACACTATTTAACAGAATAGTGAGGACTACTAATACTATCATCTGGACCGTCACTCCGTTCCCCGACTAGTCCCGGCTACGTTCTTATTTCCTGAAGTGAAGAGTGAAAGAAAGGGTGAGCTCAACTAGCCCAGAAAGAAATATTATGACTATGATAATGCAGAATAAATTATCATTAGTCTTCAACAATGTTAAACTGATAAAATATAATAGACATCAAGTTTAACTGCAGCGGAACAAGCAATCCATTAAAAGAGTCAAGTAGAGAATAAAATCTACTATCTTTTATGATTTAAAAGGTTTTTCATCACTTTTATCGCTGGGACTCAGCTTAATAAATAAACCACATCATCCCTGCTCTACGACCAAGGATATTTATTAGTATCACAACCACAAATTATCCATGCACTACGGGCCAAAGATATTCGTGTATTCATCAATGGTCATGATCATGCCAACAACTGTCCATCAATGCACTACGGGCCAATGAGGACTTTCACCACATCATTTGTAACATTACGATCATGATTACAATCAATAATCCTCAGTCATAATCATACCAAGTCCATCTATGCACCACAGCCACGATGACTTTCAACAAAATATAAACATGAGGATGATGACAATGATATAGAATTCAATAAAACAAGTTCAAGAATTAATTTATCCAGGAACTAATAACGTCCAAATTGTCAACATGATACTTCTTTGTAAAGTAAAATTTAAGAATGCTCAGAATAATATT
Source organism: Panax ginseng (assembly GCA_020205605.1). Taxonomy (NCBI): domain Eukaryota; kingdom Viridiplantae; phylum Streptophyta; class Magnoliopsida; order Apiales; family Araliaceae; genus Panax; species Panax ginseng. Next base: position 18,736,880 of record CM035134.1, read on the forward strand.
TCCATGAAAGATACTGGATGAAGCGCAAATATCAAGGATATTACACTAATTTCATGGAGTATAGAAGTCAAAACTTTAACCAACTGAGTATAATAAAGAATGGAATAACAAAAGAAATCACCATGCATGTGGTACTTAGCATGATAAAGTTATTCCAACAGAAACAATAAATAACGGAACCGGTCAAAGCGTAAAACGCATGCATGACGGGATATTTTAACGAGAATAATAAAGAAGGAAATAACAATAAAATCACCATGCATGTGGTACTTAGCATGAAACGAGTTATTCCAATGTAATAATAAATAACAGAACCCGAGTTTCGGCGTAAAACGCATAGACAAGATATTCCAATGTAATAATAAAGAGCGGAACCAGTCCCAGGCGTAAAATGCATGATACATGATATTCCAATAGAATAATAAAGAATGGAATAACAACAGAATTTCACCATGTATGTGGTACTTCGCATAGATAGGTTATTCCAGCAGAATAATAAATAATGGAATAACAGAAGAATTTCACCAAGTATGCGGTATTGCATGGCATGAAGTTATTCCAACATAATAACAAAGAATGGAATAGCAGAAGTTCTCTTCATGAAGACGAAAGAAAGAAATAATACCCCTTACCTTATAAAGAAGAGTAATCCAACGGTAGGGCGGGGATATACTTGAAGAAACTTTCACTACGCTCAAAGCTTTCTTAAACACTAAAGAAAGACGCTCAAGATTATAGAAGAAGAATTCTCTCTACAGTTTCTCTCTCTAGAGTTTCAGTGAATTCGTAAGAGATAATGAATGAATGAGCTTCTATTTATAGAAGAATGGTCTGAATAGTAACTAATTCATGAACGGTCCAGATTGATTTACTTTTAATCTAACGGTTCATATTTAAAGCAAAATCTTTTAAATAAAATATAATATATTCTATTTATAATCTAATAAAACGAATAACTTAATTAAAGTATTCTGTTTTATATAAAAAGATTTTACTATGCAAAACACTATGCAGGTACTATGTAACACTCTGCATAAAAAAAATATAATATATTCTATTTATTATCTAATAAAATAGATAACTTTATAAAAGTATTCTATTTTATATAAAAAGATTTTACTATTAGCCTAATAAAATGAATAACTTTATAAAAGTATTCTATTTTATATAAAAAGCTTTTCTATTTTATTTCATTAATAATACTATTAAAATAAAACTTCATCATCATTATCATAATTCACACTATTAATCGACCAGGTCGTTCACAGGAAAGAGGGGGCTTTCCAATAAGGATTTCTCCCTATTGGCGCGCAATTAGGTGACCAAACCTCTCCTTGGCAGAACTTCTAGACATCGTTAATAGTGCAAATAATAATATTAACAACTTTGTTATCTCAACTATTGATTTAATAATATATAAAATATTGACAATAATTGAATCAAATAACGTGAGATATTATGCAACAATTACTGAAGCAATAATTGAACAAAACTGAGTGACTTCTCACGTAAGCATCAATAATCAATACCGTGTGCTACTATGCAACCACACGTATTCCTGTACTTTTAACACTTAGTGTTTCAAAAGTTAACGGTAAAACTTCCGCCGTTATTTTCATAAAATATTTTTTTTGTCATTTTCTCAATTCGATAATAATTCTGTTGTGGGGTCCACTAAATGATTGTCTTGAGTCATCTGAATATTCCTGTTAAAACGAATATTCTCCCAATTAATCGAATATTATAAACAACTTCATGTGCTTTGTAAAATTTCTAAATATTACCCACAACTATAACATTATATCAAATTCATTCAAAAATGATAATTATAGAAAATTCATCTTTATTCATAAAAGTTGGGGTCTTACAAATGCCCTCCCGAGCAATCATAAACTCGGTAGAATCCTTCTGGGGAGGATGAACATCACCAATAATTTCAGAATGATTCCCCCTCGAGGAAGTAAGAGCCTCATCAACATCTTCACACTCATCATGAGGAGCAGTCATAGGAGGGTGTGAAGAAATAGCTGTATCACCCACAGCAGGACTCGAGCTCACATCGGATAAGGTATCCTTAGCATCCAGGCTAACACAATTGTCATGAGGAGTAGATGACTCAATATCAACAAGTACAGGTTGCGGAAGGCTTATGACTAATGAAAACCGTCGCGGCCGCCTCATTGGCAGTACTATACATAAGCCCAAGAGGAACGTCATCATCATCATCATCATCATCTTCATCGACCACGGTAACCTAAAAAAAATATATAAAAAATAAATAAATAAATAAAGGAAACAATTACTCGATGATATGTGAAAGTAGTAATATAAAAAAAATGAGAATAGTACAGCGAAAATTACCGAATTCCTACGGCGTTTCTTGATTAGATCCTCGACTGCCGGGATACTAGGATCAACATCATCAAGGGGGCGTTTTGCTAATGGATTTATGATAAGCCTAATAGGAGGATGACTGATTGGAACCACGGCAGAAGCAATAGGATGAGCTATCTTAGAATCAGTAGTAGTAGCTACTCTCGTTCTAGAACGAGTAACTCTCATCTCCTCGGCATCAGAAGATCCCTGGGGAGGAGCTGAAGAAGACACCCGAAGTGGAGCCCATGGTGGAAGACTCCTGGAAGTAGTGGTGGCCTATGAGGGAAGAGTAGCTAGATCATCTCAAAGAGGAATATCTGTTAACTGAGGGGGAGACGACTTAGGCATCAAAATGTCACGCTTAGCCAACTGACTACTGGCTAGCCAGAGTACTGAGCGAACATTGGGCTTGAGAGAGCATAGCAGTCGTCCCCATTAGAGATGTTTCGGAATAAAAACTGTCAATGAACAAATCAAGGTATCATCCTCCCATCTTTTAAGATTTACCCGCCAGTAATTATGTTCGCCAGTAGTATATCGCCCGCTTCGGGAATTATCGTAAGGGGTCTATAAGGATCACTTGGTAGCCTCAGAAATGCCCATGTAAAAGAGGGGGAAGTACAGACAAAATTAAGAAGAGTAGCCTCATAATTCCCCCGATAGGTGTGATCGAAAGGGCATTCCTGGTCATATCCGAATTATCTCATGACCCTGTGAGGAGAATACAGTACAGTGCCAAAACTATTATTCTTAAGGAAATAGGGAAGCTTTGTAGACCGAAGGAAAATGAACCAAGACAGTGCAGAAGCACTCAAGCTGGTCCTGTTGAGGCTTGAGTAGGTACAAAATTTATGCTTGTAAAAATGAGGTAGATGACCGCAACCCTCTGAAGTAATGGTGTAGGGACGGGCAGTGAAGCATGAATAATAATCAAGGAAAGACCACAAATCAGTATTATCAAGGCTAAATCAGTGATCAATCCAACGTGTCATGTGAGGAATGACATTGGGTGATGAAAAAAGAGGAGATTTCTTCTTCTGCTTAGAGGAATAGCCCAAAAAGCGTTCAAAAAGAAAAATCTGAAGGAAGGAGCATGGAAGGAAGCAATTGACATCGTACCTAAATGAATAAAAGTCAAATAAGAAAAAGGTTAAAGGAAAAGAAGTGCGGTTGTAAAGACAAATATATATATATGAAAGTGATTACCTCCCAATGGATTCTTTCATGGCAAGGGTTGTTTTGTTTAGGCGACGATATAAGGTCCCTAGGAAGAGAGAAGCAAGGGGAATCTCTGAGCCCCGGGATAATAATGCTGCCAAGCTGAACATACGGGCAGAAGAACCATCTGTGGGAGATCTAGGGAAGAGGAAGCGGGACAGCCACATAACCAGATAAGCTGCCAGAGGAAAAGGACAAGTCTCTCCACGGAGGGCAAGAACAGATTTATCATGAATAGAGTTGTCCCACTGGTTGGTCTTGTAGTCACGGAAGAAGTAACAAACCCAGGATAACCAAGAATTTTTCTGTCGACTAGAGGTCTCAAAGTCTGGAAGGAGTGTATCGCCCTTGAAGTGGGAAGTGAAGTGGGAAGATTGCTTGAAGGCTTCCATCAAGTAGGCAACACAGTCGTCATCTCTAGTGGACATGCTAGAAGAGTCGCATGAGTTCGAGGCAACAATGGGAAGGCTACAAGATGTAATTCAAAAAAAAAATATATATATATATATATATATATATGTTTCAAAAAAATGAGAATGAATTAAAGGAATAAAAGAAGAGAACTTACTGATAGAGGGCATAGACATCCTCTAGAGTAGGGGTGAATTCCCCCCAGGCAGTGATGAATGTGCAAGAAGAGGAACACCATCGGGAGATCAACACAGTAAGAACGTTATGGTCATGGTTGATACTTAGGTCTCTACACAGTTGAACACAACGAAAGATGCTCGCATTCTTGAGTATTTCCATGTATTCAGCGTTTCTAAGGATCTCGTCGGTCTAATCCTGCCATCCTTGAAGGCAATTAGATGAATCAGACAGGAAGTGAAGCGGACTGAAAGGGTATTATTGCTTCTCTATGCATAGGCGGGGAATGCAATTAACATGGGGGAAGTCATCCCAACCTCCGCAAGATGGGGCATACAAAAACAAGCTTTCTTTCTCTAGTGGAGGAAAAGTCGCACGGTCATAGTCTTTAACTCTATCCCAAAAGATGTTAGAAGGACCAAAGAAGGGAGCTTTCACCCAATCGGTGATGAAGGGGGACTCCTTGGCAGTTCGTGTGACACCCCCAAAATAGGTATACAACACCCATTCTGAGTCGCCAAAATACATGGAATAGAAAGCAAACTACAACTTTGACAATACAGATGTCGTGTAGAATACGACAATACAACTGTGAGTTTGAATACAAATATTGTCTTCTAGACAATATACACACCCAAATAAGTCCTTATTAATTATTCATACACTATTTTACGTAAGTAGTGAGGATAAATAAAACATCTTCCTAGAACCATCACTCCATACCCCGACTCGATCCTGCTATGTTCTCACCTCACGAGAAGAAAAAAATGGAACAAAAAGGAAAAGGGTGAGCTCAACTAGCCCGATAAAAGAATATTATGACTAAGATAATATACAACAAATTATCGTTAGTCTTCAACAGGAAAAATCTAATAGAATACAATAGACAACAAAGTTTTAGATCAACAAATGCACGGAAGCAAAGAATCCATTAGAAGAGTCACGTAGAAAGAATTCTCATGTCTTCTAAGGTTTAAAAGTCCATCATCAATAGTTTATCCCCAGTAATAACAATCAATATACATCTTTAATCATCTTTGCACTACTGGGCCAAAGATATTCATTTGTATCACCAGATTGGTCATGTTCATCTCAACACTGCTCATCTTTTTGCTACAGCCAAAGATATTCATCGATTAATCGTTCATCTTTGCACTACAGAGCCAAAGATATTCATTTATATCACCATTTAGGACCGAGGATGATGAAAAACATTTTTAAAGAAACGAATCCAAAGAAAACAAAATGACAAGGATTAAGGATTAAGGATTCGTACTTTGTTTTACCCATGTCCAAAAATACTTCAAAAATAATCATATTGGTGTAAAATTCAAGAATGATCAAAACATGGATACAATCAAAGCTAGTATCCGCATAGATATTTTGGACAAAAAGAAAATTTTTATTTTTCTAAATAGTCTTAGTATAATTAATCAGATATCGTGAATAGTGTCGTATACGTGAATAGTAACCCAAACACAACAAGTTCCAAATTTGATAAAAAGTTCACCAATACTTGACATAATGATATTGAAGAAAAAAATATCATTTAAGAAGAAAATAATACCCTTTACCTCAAAATAATCGTATTTACATTGAATTTCTAGATATAGTCTTGTGAAACCCGCACCGTATAGCAACACTCAAAGTATACTCACAAGAATACGCTCGATAATTTAGAGAGAGAAAGAGAGAAAACTTAGTTTCTGGTGTGATTTTCAATTCTAACTTAGCCCTCTATTTATAGGAAAATGTTAGAACGCCAAAGGAGACTAAATTAATAAATTATTATTATTAAAAATCAAATTTCTACGCATGCTAGCCATCAAAGACCAGCATGCCACTCTTGAAAATAATTTTCCAAAGAAATTTCACATGTTGTCAAACAAGAGTGGGTCCCACCCATTATTTAATAAAAATTATTTTATCTTCCGAAACTTCAATAATTCATAGAAAATAGCTCGTTTATCAGAAAAATTCAAAACTCGCGACTTTCCATGGGAAATTCCATTCTCTACAACTTTGCAGAAGAAAATTTTTCCAAATTCCAAACAGAAATTGACCAAAATCCATAAACGGACGATTTTACAGTCTATAATCAATTTTCGGTCAAGAATTGTGTCCACCGACACACAAAACATATGTTAAACATTTAATGCCACAAAATACTCTACCTCCTCATATACTCATATATCCCACAATCATTATAAAAATATCACCGTTAATATATTATTAAAATAATATATTTAAATGTATTATTTTATCGTAAAAGATAAAATATTAATTTTCAACAATTGTCACATTAAAATTTTCTCCATCTATATCCACATAAAATAAATATTTTCTTTATCATAATAATCAATAATTAATTATTCAAAATAATATTACGAATCACAATCTCGACAACCGTGCCGCTCCCAGAAAGAGGGGCTTTCGAATAAGGATTTCTCCTCCTTCTGCCAGCATATGATTAGGTGACCAAACCTCTCCTTAGATGTAACTTTCTAGACATTGCCAATAATGTTATCTCGATAATATTATTCAAATAATATGAATTATTGATTTGATAATGGAAAATACTGTGTAATGACAATTATTGAAACAATAATAATATAAATATCAATGCAAAGAATTATTGAATCAATAAGATAAAATAATGAACAAAGAATTATCTTGTAACAATTATCGAGTAGTGCCTTCTTACGTAAGGATCAATAATTCAACAATACTGCAATACAACTGGTGCTACTCTTGTGCAACCACGCCAGACATCAGATTTTTAACCACCGTGTAACCCAACAATGTTAATTGGTAATAATTTACGTCGTTATTTATAAAACTCAATCTTTGTGCGTTTTCCTTCATCCAACCGCTTTTCCGTTATGGGGCCCACTGATGATCAAGCTTGCACGTCACGGAGATTCCTCTTCGACAAAAAGAATATTCCACGACCAAACGAATATTCCCCGACAATAATGAATATTTTATAACCACTTGCTTATTTTGTAAACTTTGCACATTTCACCCATAACCAAAGAATTATATCAAATTAACCCTTATTAATTTAGAATAATGAATAAAGAAAAATTCAATTTTATTTATAATAAGTTAGGGTCTTACAGTTCGTGGTCCTATAGAGCATTCAGGTGAAAGGGCCTACAAGCAAGGGGAAGTTCATTATAACAATTCTAAATAAAACAAAAGAAAGGATGTCTAGTAAAGTATTTGAGCTTGAAGTACTCACCATGGCAAAGAGGAAAATCCGAGAGTAAAGCTTCAAAACACCTGAAAAAAAGAAGAAACAATGTCAGAAAGAGTTAGGAATCACAATTATGGAAGATAAATTTCTCAAAATTTTTTTAAAAAAAACACTTCAGAAGGCCAAAAGGCATCCTTCGGAGACTTTTTTGGACTTATAATAGTGTATGTCATTGCCATAGGTGATGACTTTGTAGGGCTCGTTGATATCTTTATTTTGATATATTATGGGCCCCGAAACTCTAAATGAGTCAAAAGTTACGATCCAAATAGTAACTGCACCTCCCAAACTTCATTTTTTTTGCCTAAACATTGATCATCTCCTAGGGTTTGGCCCCCTAGGGTTCGTCCCCCTAGGGTTCAGCCTCTTAGGGTTTGCCCCCTAGGGTTCGGTCAAAAGGGGTGGTTTTAACACATGCATGCAGATCATTTTTTTTACGGTTGCGTTTTTGTCGAAAAATGTTAAGTCTTTCTTTTTTATCCGAGGGAAAAAACCATGATGTAATCAAGGTAATGGGGCTCAGAAGACAAAAGAAAGATTGAAAATAAAATAAAATATGAGTAGGGTTCGGCCCCCCTAGGGTTCGGCTCCTATAGGGTTCTGTGACGCCCCCAAAATAGGTATACATCACCTATTCTGAGTCGCCAAATACATGGTACAGAATACAAATACAATCTTTAATATACAACAAAGAGCTGTGAGTGTTAATAGAAATATTGTCTTCTAGACAATATCCACACTTAGAATAAGTCCTCATTACATTTATTGTCACACTATTTAACAGAATAGTGAGGACTACTAATACTATCATCTGGACCGTCACTCCGTTCCCCGACTAGTCCCGGCTACGTTCTCATTTCCTGAAGAGAACAGTGAAAGAAAGGGTAAGCTCAACTAGCCTAGTAAGAAATATTATAACTAAGATAATACAGAATAAATTATCATTAGTCTTCAACAATGTTAAACTGATAAAATATAATAGACATCAAGTTTAACTGCAGCGGAACAAGCAATCCATTAAAAGGGTCAATGAGATAATAAAATCTACTATCTTTTATGATTTAAAAGGTTTTTCATCACTTTTATCGTTGGGACTCAGCTTAATAAATAAACCACATCATCTCTGCTCTACGACCAAGCATATTCATTAGTATCACAACCACAAATTATCCATGCACTACGAGCCAAGGATATTCGTGTATTCATCAATGGTCATGATCATGCCAACAACTATCCATCAATGCACTACGGGCCAATGAGGACTTTTACCACATCATTTATAATATTACGGTCATGATTACACCGAATAATCCCTGGTCATAATCATACCAAGTCCATCTATGCATTACAGGCCACAGATGACTTTCAATAAAATATAAACATGAGGATGATGACAATGATATAAGAATTCAATAAAACAAGTTCAAGATTTAATTTATCCAGGAACTAATAACGTCCAAATTGTCAAAATGATACTTCTTTGTAGAGTAAAATTTAAGAATGCTCAGAAGAATATTTCCATGAAAGATACTGGATGAAGCGCAAATATCAAGGATATTCCACTAATTGAATAACAACTGAGTATAATAAAGAATGGAATAACAAAAGAAATCACCATGCATGCGGTACTTCGAATAGACAGGTTATTCCAACAGAACAATAAATAACGAAACCAGGTCAGGCGTAATATGCACCGACAGAATATTCCAACAGAATAATAAAGAATGGAATAATAACAGAAATTACCATGCATGTGGTACTTTGCATAGACAGGTTATTCCAACACGAATAATAAATAAAGGAACCAGGTCTGGAGTAAAACGCACAGACATGATATTCCAACAGAATAATAAAGATGAAACCAGGCCCGGCGTAAAACGCATAGACAGGATATTCCAACAGAATAATAAAGAATGGAATAACAACAGAATTTCACCATGTATGCGGTATTGCATGACATATTATTCAACGTAACAATAAATAACGGAACCGTGTCAAAGCGTGTACGACCACCGGCTGTGATATTCCAACAGAAAAATAAAGAATGGAATTACAACAGAAATCACCATGCATGCGGTACTTCACATAGACAGGTTATTCCAGCAAAATAATAAATAATGGAATAATAGAAGAATTTCACCAAGTATGCGGTACTTCGCATAGACAGGTTATTCCAGTAGAATAATAAATAATGGAATAACATGAGAATTTCACCAAGTATAGGGTAGCCAGCGTATACAAGTTATTCCAACAGAATAATAAAGACTGGAATAACAGAAATTCTCTTCATGAATATGAAAAAAAAATACCCCTTACCTTATAAAGAAGGGTACTCCGACGGTAGGGCGGGGATATACTTGAAGAAACTTGCACTACGCTCAAAGCTTTCTTAAACGCTAAAGAAAGATGCTCAAGATTATAGAAGAAGAATTCTCTCTACAGTTTCTCTCTCTACAGTTTTAGTGAATTTGTAAGAAATAATGAAGAAATGAGCTTCTATTTATAGAAGAATGGACTGAATAATAACTAATTCATGAACGGTCCAGATTGATTTACTTTTAATCGGACGGTCCATATTTAAAGTAAAATCTTTTAAATAAAATATAATATATTCTATTTATAATCTAATAAAACGAATAACTTTATAAAAGTATTCATTTCATATAAAAAGATTTTACTATACAAAAACACTATGCAGTACTATGTAACACTATATCATAATAAAACATAATATATTCTATTTATTGTCTAATAAAAATGATAACTTTATAAAAGTATTCTGTTTTATATAAAAAGATTTTACTATTAGCCTAATAAAATGAATAACTTTATAAAAGTATTCTGTTTTATATAAAAAGATTTTATGTTTTATTACATTAATAATACTATTAAAACAAAACTTCATCATCATTATTATCCCTATACTCTGACCGACCAATTAAATACCAAATAAACTTAGGTAGGTTATACTAGCGAAGGAATTCCCGGTCTCTCCCCTCCTAGTTCTTGTCTCACATCTCAGCCCGGGATCATATCCCTAAGCTTTGATACCAATTGTGACCCCCCAAAATAGGTATACATCACCTATTTAGAGTCGCCAAATACATGGTACAGAATACAAATACAATCTTTAATATACAATAAAGAGCCGTGAGTTTTAATACAAATATTGTCTTCTAGACAATACCCACTCTCAGAATAAGTCCTCATTACATTTATTGTCACACTATTTAAAAGAATAGTGAGGACTACTAATACTATCATATGGACCGTCACTCCGTTCCCCGACTAGTCCCATTTACGCCTCTCATTTCTTCAAGAGAACAAAGAAAGAAAGGGTGAGGTCAACTAGCCCAGTAAGAAATATTATAACTAAGATAATGCAGAATAAATTAGCATTAGTCTTCAACAATGTTAAACTGATAAAATATAATAGACATCAAGTTTAACTGCAGCGGAACAAGCAATCCATTAAAAAAGTTAAGTAGAGAATAAAATCTACTATCTTTTATGATTTAAAAGGTTTTTCATCTTTTTATCATTGGACTCAAACAATAAATAAACCACATCATCCCTGCTCTACGGCCAAGGATATTCATTAGTATCACAACCACAAATTATCCATGCACTACGGGCCAAGGATATTCATGTATTCATCAATGGTCATGATCATGCCAACAACTGTCCATCAATACACTGCGGGCCAATGAGGACTTTCACCACATCATTTGTAACATTACGGTCATGATTACACCAAATAATCTTTGGTCATAATCATACCAAGTCCATCTATGCACTACAGGCCACAGATGACTTTCAACAAAATATAAACATGAGGATGATGACAATGATATAAGAATTCAATAAAACAAGTTCAAGAATTAATTTATCCAAGAACTAATAACGTCCAAATTATCAACATGATACTTCTTTGTAGAGTAAAATTTAAGAATGCTGAGAAGAATATTTCCATAAAAGATACTGGATGAAGCGCAAATATCAAGGATATTCCACTAATTTCATGGTGTATAGAAGTCAAAACTTTAACCAACTGAGTATAATAAAGAATGGAATAACAAAAGAAATCACCATGCATGCGGTACTTCGCATACACAGGTTATTCTAACAGAACAATAAATAACGGAACTAGGTCAGGCGTAATATGCACCGACAGGATATTCCAATAGAATAATAAAGAATGGAATAACAACAGAAATCACCATGCATGCGGTATCTTGATGTAGGCAGTTATTCCAATGTAATAATAAATAACGGAACCAGTCCGACGTGAAACGCATGCATGTGATATTCCAATATAATAATAAAGATTTTAACTGTGTCCCACAGAAAACGCATGCATGTGATATTCTAATGAATAATAAAGAATGGAATAACAACAAATTTCACCATATATGCGATTGCATGCGTAAAAGTTATTCCAATGTAAACAATAAATAACTGAACTGTGTCAAAGCGTAATACGACCGATGTGATATTCCAACGTAATAATAAAGAATGGAATACCAACAGAAATCACCATGCATGCGGTATTGCGATGATTAAGTTATTCCAAAGAAGTAATAATAAATAATGGAATAATGTAAGAATTTCTCCAAGTATGCGGATTGCGATGTAGTAATAATTCAATGTAATAATAAATAATGGAATAACATGAGAATTTTGTCAAGTATAGGGTAGCTCATGATACAAAAGTTATTCCAATGTAATAATAAAGACCGGAATAATGAAGTTCTCTTCATGAATATGAAAAAAATAATACCCCTTTACCTTATAAAGAATAGATTCTCACTTCGCGGTATGGGATATATATTGAAGAAACTTGTACTACGCTCAAAGCTTTCTTAAACGCTAAAGAAAGATGCTCAAGATTGTAGAAGAAGAATTCTCTCTACGCTTTCTCTCTCGCTTTTAGTGAATTCGTAAGAAATAATGAAGGAATGAGCTTCTATTTATAGAAGAATGGACCTGAATAGTAACTAATTCATGAACGGTCCGATTGATTTACTTTTAATCTGACGGTCCATATTTAAAGCAAAATCTTTTAAATAAAATATAATATATTCTATTTATAATCTAATAAAACGTATAACTTTATAAAAGTATTTTGTTTTATATAAAAAGATTTTACTATGCAAAACACTATGCAGGCACTATGTAACACTATGCATAATAAAATATAATATATTATATTTATTGTCTAATAAAATAGATAACTTTATAAAAGTATTCTGCTTTTATATAAAAAAATTTACTATTAGCTTTGATAAAACGAATAACTTTATAAAAGTATTCTGCTTTTATATAAAAAACTTTTCTGTTTTATTACATTAATAATACTAATAAAACAAAACTTCATCATCATTATCACAATTCACAATATTAATCGACCAGGTCGTTCTCAGGAAAGATGGGGGCTTTCCAATAAGGATTTCTCCCTATTGGCGCGCAATTAGGTGACTAAACCTCTCATTGGCAGAACTTCTAGACATCGTTAATAATGTAAATAATAATATTAACAACTTTGTTATCTCAACTATTGATTTAATAATATATAAAATATTGACAATAATTGAATCAAATAACGTGAGATACTATGCAACAATTACTGAAGCAATAATTAAACAAAACTGAGTGACTTCTCACGTAAGCATCAATAATCAATACCGGATGCTACTATGCAACCACGCGTATTCCTATACTTTTAACATTGGGTGTTTCAACAGTTAACGGTAAAACTTCCGCCGTTATTTTCATAAAATATTTTTTGTCGTTTTCTCAATCCGACAATAATTCTGTTGTGGGGTCCACCAATAATTGTGTCGTCGTACGAATATTTCCCAACAAAAAGAATATTCTCCGACCAAATGAATATTATATAACAACTTGCATAGTTTGCAAAAATTTATAAATATTACCCACAACTATAACATTATATCAAATCCACACCATAATTTTGAAAAAAATATTCGATAAATTTAAATTTTTATTCATAAAATTTGGGGTCTCACGGGTTCAACCCCCCTAGTACCTTTGAGGTCATGTTGCTCTACCAATCAATTGCTTGGGATGAATGCTCCTTCGCCGCAAAGATATAGCCTTTTTCTAATGAAGTTCAAGGGAAAAAACTAAGATTTAATCAAGGTGATGGGGCTCAGAAGACAAAAGAAAGGCTACAATTATCTGAAAAGACAAAAAGATGAAGTAATCAAGACGAGCCTACACGACGATTAAATAACTTCAGAGGATTATTCATATGAGAAGTTGAAACTTAGCCTACACAACGAGCCTTCATAGCGCGACAATTAATCGAGGAAATGTTGCGTCAAATTTGCAAAACAAGGGTGAAGAAAACAAAGAACTTCAGAGGAATGCGCATATAGCCCTCAAAGTCTACTTACGAAAGAAAGAAGAAGAAGAAGAAGAAGAAGAAGAAGAAGAAGAATAGGCGTTTATCATGTTCCTATTTAGGAAATATTTGAGCAATTTTCCCAAAAGATAAGTGGATCTAATCTTGCTTTTAAATAGAAATATATTAAAAATATTATTTGCTAAATATAAAGAAGATTTAATTTTATTCCCCAACAAGGGGTAATTTTTGAAAATAGATATACATATGTATACATACATATATGTATTCATACATATATATATATATATATATATATATATATATATATATATATGAGAAAGAAAATAATAATAAAATATATAATATAAAAAATCTTTTGCTTTCAAATAAAGAAAGATTTGTTTTATTTCCAAAACAAAGAAAGCTTTGATTTTATTTCCAAAATAAAGTTAAGATTTGATTTTATTAATTAAGATCTGATTTGGTAAAAAGGGAAAGATGTGATTTACCCAAAAGAAGGATTTTATTAGATTTAATTTTATTTAGCGATATTTGATTATTATTCTTGTTTTCAATTTCCAGGAAAAATAAAGAAACAAATCTGGGACAAGTGGTGGACATATTTTTGAGGATTTCCCAATATGTTCTAGGAAGATCCCTGCTAGGTTTTGCCTCCCTAGGGTTTAATCCTAAGGGTTTGGGCTCCCTAGGGGGACCCGTAAAAGTGAAGGCCCGCAAAATCGTTCAAAAGCTTGAAGCATTCTTGCACGATCGTCTATTTGGAAATGCGACTCTCGCGCAGGGGGCAAATGTGGGCCCAGGTGCAAAATTAGGGTTCACATGACCTAATTAAATTAAGTGCACAATTAGGGTTCCACGACCTCATTAAATGTGTAAATTAGGGTTCGCATAACCTAATGGAACGAAGATGGAAAAGTCAGAAATAAATGTGCTAGACCCGAGAGAAGCCTCCACGTGTTCCGAGGCAGAAGACTCATGGAGGCGGCTTATTTTTGGGAATTGATTGAGGGATTTGTTTGGTGGCTAGAAGGACAGTGCAACATAGGCATTATTATGAGACCCCAAATTTTATGAAATAAAAGTATTCAATTTTTCTATTTTGGTAAATAGTTAAATTGATAAAAGTTTAAAGTTAAGGGTGACATTTGAAAATTTTTCAAAGTAAGCAAGTTATCATATAGTAATCGGTTGTAAAATACGTGTGGTTGTATAGTAGCACACGGTATTGATTATTAATGCTTACGTGAGAAGTCACTCAGTTTGATTCAATTATTGTCGATATTTGATATATTATTAAATCAATAATTGAGACGACAAAGTTATTCATATTATTAAATTGTAATATTTATAATGTCTAGAAGTTCTGCCAAGGAGAGGTTTGGTCACCTAATTGTACGCCAATAGGGAGAAATCCTTATTGGAAAGCCCCTCTTTCCTAGGAACGACCTAGTTGTTAAATATTGTGAGTTATGATATTAATGATGAATGTTATTATAATTGAATTTGAGTTTAGAGTTGAATTTGGAGACACGGACGTGATATTTGAGTCCGGAACGATGAAATTAGTGGAAATAGACTATAAACACAAAATTTTCCGAGGTTGACTTTTTCGTCAAAAAAGTCAACAGTTGACTTTTTCAAAAAGAAGTTTAACTTTAAATTTCAAAATTGAAATTTTTGAGAAAAATATTTCCATTGTGTTGGGATTGTTAGTGTTAGTGGAAATCGATATTTATTTCGATAGTAATTGATGTCTGGAAGTTATATTGACCAACCGGGTAATTAATCGGGTAAATGAGCAATTAATTGCTACTTATTCACATGCTTATATAACTATTTGTTCACATATGTGTACTATTGAATCACATTCTTATACTATTAGGGGAGTTGGTGCAAGATTGATAATACTTGCATGACTAAGTTAAAAATAGAGGTATAGATGGAGGTACTATACAGTAATTAATTTTTCACATGTTTAGAACTATTGAGTCACATGATTTACAATTGAGTCACATGATTTTACTATTGATTCACATGATTTACTATTAGGGGAGTTGGTGCAAGTTTGATAATACTTGGATGACTGAATTAAAAATGAAAGAAAAGTTGGAGGTATTGTACTGTAATTTTTCGAGCCCCAAAACGTGTAATTATCGAAACTATGTTTTCCTATAAATAGAAGCTCATTCTTTCTTCATTTCTCACCAATTCACCAAAGCTATAGAGCAATTATTATAGAGAGAAACTATAGAGAGAAAGAAGAAGAGAAGTCTGCTACATTTCTATTCCAGTATCCAGCTTTATTATAAGGTAAGGGATATTATTTGTTATACCTGTAAGGAGTATTATTTCTTTCTTATTCACAAAGAGAACTTCTGTTATTCTATTCTTTATTATTATGCTGGAATAACCTGTATATGCAAAGTACTGCATACATGGTAAAATTCTTCTGTAATTCCATTCCTTATTATATTTTGGAATAACCTGTAAATGCAAAGTACTGCATACATGGTGAAATTCTTCTATTATTCCATTCTTTACTATTCTATCGGAATATCTTGTATGTTATTTATGCCGGACCTGGTTCCATTATTTATTATTCCGCATTTAATATTCTCGTTTTAATATCCTCGCTTAATGAATTTCACCGACCGGTTTCATTATTTATTATTCCGCATTTATTATTCTCATTGGAATATCCTCGCTTGGTGAATTTCACCGACCTAGTTCCGTTATTTATTATTCTATTAGAATAACCTGCCTATGGCAAGTACCGCATGCATGGTGATTTCTTCATTTATTCCATTCTTTACTATTCTCATTGGAACATCCCGCTTGCGGTGAATTTTACCCGACCGGTTCCGTTATTTATTATTCTGCTGGCAATAATCATCTGCGGCGGTTTCTATCGCATGCATGGTGAATCCTTCAGTTATTCCATTCTTTATTATTCTGTTGGAATAACCTGTCTATGTGGATTAACACATGCATGGTGAATGATCCTTTATATTCATTCCTTATTAAATTGTGGAAATGATTTGGTTGCGTTGATTATGATGAGAGTCATAATAAAAGCTTTGGACTGATAAAAATCATGGGTATATGAAGTATTAGTAAGTGTTATGATGAGTTATGTTGGTTATTATTTGAAAACATGAAAGTTTCTTAGAAATCACAAAGGGTTGAAAAATCAGATTTTGGTAAAAACGGAACATGAAATTCAATTGACCATATTGTCAACGTCGGGATTTTTAATTGTCCATTTCGTTACTTGTTCTTTGGTGTTCTCATGTTAATGTGAGATTTGTTTGAAAAAATAAGTGAAAAAGGTCCGACAGGTATAATGTCGATGATTGACTTTAAGAGTCGCCAGTTGGTGTTTTTAACTGGTTGCACCAACGCAACAGAAAAGGTTTGCACATTGACCCAGTGTTTTGATATTGCTAAACGGGTTTGTGAAACCGAGATTCATTAAGGGTTCGGCGGCTTGATTATGCGAAGGGAAGGTGTTAGGCACCCCTTGACATCCGTGTTACCACTGTGACCACCACTTCTCAAAAAATTGTTATATGAATGTGTGTGTGTGTGTGTGGATCAATGTGCAATTATATGAAAGTAGTGTGAGGCCTCGTTCGCACCTATATACAAAGGTTTGAATTTTATTTGGAAAATCCAATTTTAACCACAAGATAGCAATGAAGTTTTGTAAAAGAGGTTTTTCAAACCCTGTGCTCAATAGAAATTGAGACCTTTTCATACTTCCATTTTATTGTCTATATGTTCGGCTTGTTTGCTTTTATTTTCGAGATGCGAAGCATTCTCGAGAAAATAATATACAGCAGAGTCGAACTCCTCATGGGCATGACAGCCATCCAAGGAAACTCGCATACATCAGAAAATAATGTACAAGCCGCCATGTACCAGAAAAATGTCCATCATGGGAACTGATCTAGATTCAAGAACCCAACTCTGTGATCACATGATTCCTAGGCTTACAAAATACTACAATTTGTATGGATAGCGAAGGCGCTATATATATATAAAAAAAGTATATATATATATATATAAACATTATCAACCGCCACTAAGTGAACTCCAAAGTGACACAAAAGTAAATAAAGTCAGTAAAAGCGATCGAAGCGCCACTTAAGTGAACTCCAAGCACGACGTAATGTAAATAAAGTCAAAAAGCCACGGAGGAAACTCCAGTGCCCCGACAGAATGTAATATATATATATATATATATATGTACAAATATATATATATATATAAGCAAGAAATGCAATCGGATGTGAATCCCTACCATCGGATATGTCCAATGTTAAATTATATATATATATATATAAAGCAAAGTAAATGCACCTTGTAAAATCCAGTGCTCATCGATATAATACGACAACAGCTTATATATATATATATATGTATATATAAAAGCAATTAAACGCTCTAGATATAAAATCCAGGCTCATCAGACAAAGTCTAACCACAGATTATATATATAATTATATATATATATATATAAACAAATAAACGCTCCGAATATAAAAGCAATTAAACGCTCCGAAAAGTTTCTTAGAAATCACAAAGGGTTGAGAAATCAAATTTTCGTAAAAATGGAACATGAAATTCAATTGACCATATTGTCGACGTCGGGATTTTTAATTGTCCCTTTTTGTTACTTGTTCTTTGGTGTTCTCATGTTAATTTGAGATTTGTTTGAAAAAATAAGTGAAAAAGGTCCGACATGTATAATGTCGATGATTGATTTTAAGAGTCGCCAGTTGGTGTTTTTAACTGGTTGCACCAACGCAACCGAAAAGGTTTGCACATTGACCCAGTGTTTTGACACTGCTAAACGAGTTTATGAAACCGAGATTCATTAAGGGTTCGGGGGCTTGATTATACGGAGGGAAGGTGTTAGGCACCCCCTGACATCCGTGTTACCACGGTGACCGCCACTTCTTAAAGAAATTGTTATATGAATGTGTGTGTGTGTGTGTGCGGATTAATGTGCAATTATATGAAAGTAGTGTGAGGCCTCGTTCGCACCTATATACAAGGGTTTGAATTTTATTTGGAAAATCCAATTTTAACCACAAGATAGCAATGAAGTTTTGTAAAAGAGATTTTTCAAACCCTGTGCTCAATAGGAATTGAGACCTTTTCATACTTCCATTTTATTGTCTATATGTTCGGCTTGTTTACTTTTATTTTCGAGATGCGAAGCATTCTCGACAAAATAATATACAAAGAAGATTTAACTCCTCATGGGCATGATGACCATGCAAGGAAACACATACATCAGAAAATAATGTACAAAATGCCATATGTACCTGTAAAAAATATCCATCATGGGAACCGAATCTAGATTCAATAAACTGAACCTGTGATCACATGATTCTTAGGCTCACAAAATACTGCAATTTGTATGGAAAGTAGTAAGCAGTTATATATATATAAAAGTCTGAATATATATATATATATATATATATATATATATATATATATAAACATTATCAACCGCTACGAAGTGAACTCCAGGCGGGATAAAAGTAAATAAAGCTATAAAAAGCCACGGAGGAAACTCCAGGCCTGACAGAAATGTAAATATATATATATATATATATATATTTACAAATATATATATATATATATATAAGCAGTAAACGCACTGGATGTGAATCTAGGCTCATCGGATATGTCCGACAGCAATTATATATATGTATATATATAAAAGCAAGTAAATGCACCGGATGTAAAATCCAGGCTCATCAGATATGTCTGACAACAGTTATATATATATATATATATATATATATATGTATATATAAAGCAATTAAACGCTCTAGATATAAAATCCAGGCTCATCAGACAAAGTCTAACCACAGATTATATATATAATTATATATATATATAAAAACAAATAAACGTTCCGAATATAAAAGCAATTAAACGCTCCGAAAAGTTTCTTAGAAATCACAAAGGATTGAGAAATCAGATTTTGGTAAAAATGGAACATGAAATTCAATTGACTATATTGTCGACGTCGAGATTTTTAATTGTCCCTTTTCGTTACTTGTTCTTTGGTGTTCTCATGTTAATGTGAGATTTGTTTGAAAAAATAAGTGAAAAAGGTCCGATATGTATAATGTCGATGATTGACTTTAAGAGTCTCCAGTTGGTGTTTTTAACTGGTTGCACCAACGCAACCGAAAAGGTTTGCACATTGACCCAGTGTTTTGACACTGCTAAACGGGTTTGTGAAACCGAGATTCATTACGGGTTCGGGGGCTTGATTATGCGGAGGGAAGGTGTTAGGCACCCCCTGACATCCGTGTTACCACGGTGACCGCCACTTCTCAAAGAAATTATTATATGAATGTGTGTGTGTGTGTGTGTGCGGATCAATGTGCAATTATATGAAAGTAGTGTGAGGCCTCGTTCGCACCTATATACAAGGGTTTGAATTTTATTTGGAAAATCCAATTTTAACCACAAGATAGCAATGAAGTTTTGTAAAAGAGGTTTTTCAAACCCTGTGCTCAATAGGAATTGAGACCTTTTTATACTTCCATTTTATTGTCTATATGTTCGGCTTGTTTTGCTTTTATTTTCGAGATGTGAAGCATTCTTGACAAAATAATATACAGCAGTGTCGAACTCCTCATGGGCATGACAGCCATCCAAGGAAACTCAGACACTGTAAAATAATGTACAAGCTGCTAACAGCCAGAAAAATGTCCATCATGGGAACCGAATCTAGATTCAGTAAACTGAACCTATGATCACATGATTCCTAGGCTCACAAAATACTGCAATTTGTATGGAAAGCAGTAAGCAGTTATATATATATAAAAAAGCTGTAAATATATATATATATATATGAACATTATCAACCGCCACGAAGTGAACTCCAAGCGGGACAAAAGTAAATAAAGCTGTAAAAGCGATCGACTGCCACGAAGTGAACTCTAAGCACGACGTAATGTAAATAAAGCTGTAAAAAGCCACGGAGGAAACTCCAGGCCTGACAGAAATGTAAATATATATATATATATATATATATATATATGTACAAATATATATATATATATAAGCAGTAAACGCACTGGATGTGAATCTAGGCTCATCGGATATGTCCGACAGCAATTATATATATGTATATATATAAAAGAAAGTAAATGCACCGGATGTAAAATCCAGGCTCATCAGATATGTCTAACAACAGTTATATATATAAGTGTATATGTATATATAAATATATAAAAGCAATTAAACGCTCCAGATATAAAATCCATGCTCATCAGACAAAGTCTAACCACAGATTATATATATAAGTATATATATATATATATATATATATATATATATATAAAATAAATAAATAAACGCTCCGAATATAAAAGCAATTAAACGCTCCGAAAAGTTTCTTAGAAATCACAAAGGGTTGAGAAATTAGATTTTGGTAAAAATGGAACATGAAATTCAATTGACCATATTGTCGATGTTGGGATTTTAATTTGTCCCCTTTCGTTACTTGTTCTTTGGTGTTCTCATGTTAATGTGAGATTTGTTTGAAAAAATAAGTGAAAAAGGTCTGACATGTATAATGTCGATGATTGACTTTAAGAGTCACCAGTTGGTGTTTTTAACTGGTTGCACCAACGCAACCGAAAAGGTTTACACATTGACCCAGTGTTTTGACACTTCTAAACGGGTTTGTTAAACCGAGATTCATTAAGGGTTTGGGGGCTTGATTATGCGGAGGGAAGGTGTTAGGCACCCCGTGACATCCGTGTTACCACGGTGACCGCCACTTCTCAAAGAAATTGTTATATGAATGTGTGTGTGTATGTGCGGATCAATGTGAAATTATATGAAAGTAGTGTGAGGCCTCGTTCGCACCTATATACAAGGGTTTGAATTTTATTTGGAAAATCCAATTTTAACCACAAGATAGCAATGAAGTTTTGTAAAAGAGGTTTTTCAAACCCTGTGCTCACTAGGAATTGAGACCTTTTCATACTTCCATTTTATTGTCTATATTTTCGGCTTGTTTGCTTTTATTTTCGAGATGCGAAGCATTCTCGACAAAATAATATACAAGCAGATCTTCGAACTCCTCATGGGCACGACATGTGACCATCCAAGGAAACTTCGATACATCGTAAAAATAATGTACAAGTCGCTACGACCAAAAAATGTCCATCATGGGAACCAGAATCTAGATTCAAGAAACTAAACCCGTGATCACATGATTCCTAGGCTCATAAAATACTGCAATTTGTATGGAAAGCGATGGCGCTTATATATATATATATAAGTCAAATATATATATATATATATATATATATATATATGAACATTATCAACCGCCACGAAGTGAACTCTAAAGTGGGACAAAAGTAAATAAAGTCAGAAAAGCGATCGACTGCCACGAAGTGAACTCCAGGCAGGACGTAATGTAAATAAAGCTGTAAAAAGCCATGGAGGAAACTCTGCACTGATGAAATGTAAATATATATATATATACGTACAAATATATATATATATATATATATATATATATATATATATATATAAGCTGTAAACGCATCGGATGTGAATCCAGTGCTCGCTTGATATGTCCGACAAACAATTATATATATGTATATATATAAAAGCAAGTAAATGCACCGGATTTAAAATCCGTGCTCATCGATATGTCTGACAATAATTATATATATATATATATATATATATATATATATATATATATATATATATATATATATATATAAAAGCAATTAAATGCTAATATAAAATCTGTGCTCATCGACATAAAGTCCGACCACGATTATATATATAAGTATATATATATATATATATATAAGCAAATAAATGCTCCAGCATCAAGTTCAGGCTCAATCGAGGCATAACTCGATAATGTTAGTCCATATATACGAAATATATACATATATTAGTATATATATACAAATGTAAATGAAAACCACATGCAATCAAGTCCGCAAACACACTCACACGACGACTCTCAACGTATACAACAAATTGTGTGATAATAGGAGAAAGAGGCTTTATGAAATGTAAGAAGGCTTACAGTTGGTAATGCAAAGTAGACTTCTTAGACTTTAAATAGATAAACACTCACTCACATGGATACAAAGTAGCTATATGTGAGCTAAATAGTGTTTAAAGAAGAGGAAACACTCAAAAGATGTGTATGCAGAGTAAAATAGACAAGACTTCCTCGCCTTTTTCCTTCTCTCTCTCTCTTTAAATGATCGACCCCCCTATATTTATAGACGGATGGCCGCAACTTAACCTACTACCGGTCGTGGTGGGCCCAGAACATCATGGGTCCCGTCGTCTCGTAGTCGATGCGTTCATTCGCAGCACTATAATGTCCGCTCGAACTTGTAGAACTTCAATCCGAACATCCAAACGAAGTATATTTGTACTTATTTGGATCGCTTGTGTCGAGAGTTACGTAATGACATGGATTAGAGGTTGTACGAAGTCATGAAGAGGGGTCTATGCCCATGGTCTTCAAGCTTCAAAGTCTATCCAAAGTAATGCCACACGTAATAGTCACTCGGGATTGTCATTACTTGGCTCTTGTGGGACGCTGTTGTATGTATGTATGTATGTATGAAGTGCCGAGACGATGTGCCATTTGTCGGATGAATAAGATGATGCGTGACTCCTTGCCGGGGTTATCGTCGGGTTGAGTTGAAAGTAGACGTTGCTCAGGGTTATAGCTGAGATTGGACCACTTGTTGGTATGCTGCGATATCATCTTTTTGACGTGATCAGATGACGTTGTGACTCCTCACCGGGGTTATCATCGGTTTAAGCGGAAAGCAGACGTTGCTCAGGGTTACATCTAAGATTGGACTGCTTGTTTTGTGCCTCACTGTCATCTGTGTATGCTCCTGTCTGAGTTATGTGTGCTTTGACAGGATGTATGTGGTTTGAAGCTGATCGCATGTGTTTGAAACAAGAATTTTCAGAGTTATAGCAGGAACTACGATGGCATCTCTTGGGGCTATCATAAAGGATGGGGTTGCTACTCCCAAAGGTTGTCTCTGGGAGCCGGAACCGAACGTCATGGGTGTTATCGCCGAGACGGTATCTCTCTTCCTGTTGTTGTTGGGTCTTTTGATCTGCATATCTCAGGGTTATCTCCGAGATTGGAAATGACATTCCCGGTGTGTGTTTTGGGTTTGGAACTAATGATCCCGGTTTGTGTTTCGGGTTGGAATCGAACTTCCGGTAGTATCCGGTATGATTGTAAGTTGTCTTTCGTGGTTACCTCAAAAGACAAATCTACCCTCCTACAATGTTAGTAATAGAGTGCAAAAATTTTGAGTGTCTGGATGCCCTCTTTATCATATTCATGCAATGCAAGGCATGGATAGGATAAAGAATACTAGACACTTGAAATGCAAGCAAGATAAACATGATGTTATATGCAGCAACATGATGCAAATGCATGTAGAATACATGAATGATTATCATGTAATCCTGTTGGGATGACAATCAGTGATGGCTTGGACATGCGATCCAAGTCTCTGAGGATGTTGACGTTGGGACTACCACCAAAGTCTTGAATCCTAGACACTGGCGCATACTCCATAGAGGTACCACTTGTGTGAAAGAGATCTGTGGGGATAAAACTGTGCCTATTTGAGGATGTGTATAACATGTTCCCTCATACTGTCGGAGTTACTGCCAACAGTTTGTTGTTATCAGGGTTGCCTGATCTTCGTTGATGTGTGTATCACCGGATAGATCCCCGCTGGATGCATTGTCAAGGCTGCTTAACCCTCATTGATGTGTGTATCAATGGTAGCACTGTGTTGTAACCCTTGCTGGGGAGGGTTGCTTCAATGGGTTTACTTGCCAACGGCTAACATGACGTCAAGGCTGCTTGACCTTCATTGATGTGTGTTTCAATGGTTGCATTGCGGTGTAACCCCCGCTGGGGAAACGTAAATGTTTGAAGGATGTGCGTTGTGACCCCCGCCGGGGAGACATAGATGTGTGATAGCTTTGGCATTGTAACCCCCACCGGGGAGTTTTGATATTTCGTGGTTTCGCGTTGTAACCCCCGTCGAGGATATGTCAAGGTTGCCTGACACTCATTGACAGCATCAGACCTTTGTGGGTATTACCGAGCATGATCTGTGAAAGCTAAGCTCATTGGTATAGTATACCCTGCATTCAGGTGAATACCATTGAGACGACGAGAGTTTAACTCTGACCGAAAAGAAACCGGGATTTTAGGCTGTTCCGCTCCTTTGCGTAGCATTTTTACTCCTGATTTGGCCTTTTCAGCTTACGAGACCTCCTTTGCAACTCTAACTGGAATGAGCCAGAGGTGTGGGACCCATATAGGGGGCGCGGTGTACTACTAAAGTCTGTGAGTTGACCTGCCTACTACCGTGTTTATGTATGTATGGGCCGGTCGTCGCTTTAAAGTCATTTTCAAGTCACTACATGAAGGAAATCTGAGAGCTCCTCTATAGATCTGCTGAGTTCGGGCAACTTTTTGCATATTCTATTACCGTACAAGCGTTCTTCACTGTCCTGGTAACACATGCATATATTTTTTCCAATTTACATCCATTGAAAATGACTTATCGCATGAAATGCATTTAGACACATAGTAGCGAATATGCATGCTGATATGACTTGATAAAAAATATTCAACATAGCAAATGTTAGTATTAAACCATGCTGAACATAATGATGTGAAAAAAAATTGACTTTTGAAGCAGTCAAATTGGCACCTTTTACTATCATTTCTTATCCTATCTGAGGACAAATGAGTAAAAGTAGAATAGTAAAATAATCCTGGTAATTTAGACTACAGTTACGAATCTTTACTGTGATGTGATGAATGCATACAGGATGTATATGACTGTGTACATGTGTGCTACTGAATGGCCACCTAGTCATGCCTATGTGCATGTGGATAGTCCCATTTACAAAGGGGCTATGGCAAAAATTTTCCAAAATGTAGGCATTGGATAATTGTGCATTTTTAACTCTACAGTAGATGTATGTTAAAATAATGCATGTATGAATGTAATCATGGAATGCATTTTGAAAAAGACTCCAGGTACGAAATTACCACACCCTTTCTGAGGTGATTTAGAGACATGCTGTCCAGATATTATGGATCCAGATCAGCCGAGAAGTTCCCGCAGGACCACTTCTGGTGTACGGAGGAGGGCTTTTGAAGAGCCTCAGCGTCGTTCTATGAGACAGCCTCATCATTTGGTGGAGGCGGTGGTACGTCCTATTCAGGTTGAGGTGCCGAATGTCGAGGACGAGGACGAGGATGTTCCGTTCGAGGTTCCTGCTCCTGCTGTACGTGTTCCCCGTAGGGAATTGCCAGGTATTCAAGTGGTAAACCCAGATCTTCTGGGTGACTTGAGTAGGCATCCTTCAGTATACCTGCACGCAAATGAGGTATGAAGTTAGATCTTTAATCTTCCTTATTTCTTATTAATGAGGAGTCAAGGAGTCTGATGTTGATCTGCATTTGATGTAGGTTCCCGGCTTCACACAGCCTCGAGGGAACTAGTTTAACATCCACTCTATGTATCAGGCCTTTCATGATGACTATAGAGCGATTGTCCATGGATGGGGATTCAGGAGATTCTTCTCCATTATACCCCGTCCCTGTCCCTGGGGTTACCTCAGGGCATTGTCTGAGCGGTGGTTTCACCAGACTCAGTCACTCCATTTGCTGGACTGCGAGGTGATGATGACGCCGATGGATTGGCGGTTTATCATAGGTATGGAGTTTGGAGGGGAGCCGGTGCCATGCACGGCGGATATCACCCCTACTTCCGTCAAATCCTTGTTGGGAGTTCCGACGAAAGCGCTTCAAGGGCGGGTGGATTTTGACAGTCCTTTTTGAGCATAGATGCTATATGATGCGGGTCGCTGAGTGAGCCCATACCCGGCGATGTGAGAGTCGTGGATTGCATTCTTGATGATTGTTCCTGATGATCATTAGGGGCTGCTTCATAGTAGATAACTCTTCTACGGTGTCTTTCCTTTTGATCAGCACCACTCGACACGTGGACCGTAGAAAAGAATATAATTGGGGTTCCTACACCTTTGCCTACTTCCTTAGGGGAATGCGCATACGATCGCAGGGCTTGACCAAGGCGTGGTTAGGATTCTACCCATTTCTGCTGGTGAGTGTTTCTCTTGCCTTTTCCCATGTATGGGTTAAGAGTGTTGACTGACAGCAGATGTTTGCCTTTGTGTTGGCAGTTTTGGGCCTATAAGAGGCTCCCTTGTTTGCGTCATGTGAGCGTGTTAGGTTTAGACACCTATCCACGAGGACGGAGATGGCATCATTCTATACTTTCGGAGGTCCCTGTTGCTGAGGGTTCACTCATTGTCGCCTGCAGCTAGAGCTATTGACAGTTGATGTCATCATGTGGATTCCCTACTCTGGAGAGCATTTGGGAGTTGGATTTGAGGATGGGTACCCGACTGGAGTTGAGTACATCATATCCACCCGCAGGATTCCTCTCTTCACAGATGGAGGATGGGAGCTCTATTTGGGAGAGCGTGATATTAGGAGCACTACAGGAGAGATCTGTATGCCGATCTTGCCTCCTGCCAGGCGTTATTGGCCTGTTTTGCAGTCACCCATCGTTGACATCCCATTGTTGGGGATTTACGGTTTTACATTATAAGAGGGCCCCTATTCATAGGAGATGTTCCAGCATTGGTGGATCCCTCGCACGATTGGAGCTCAAACCCGCGCCACACAGTTCATGGGGGATATGGTTCCAGGATCCGTGATGATGACGAATTGGCTAGCCTGTGTCAGAGATCCGACTCATGTGACACAGATTATGATATTGACTCGGCAGCTGGACCGGTCACATCTTTTCATTCGGCATTTGGGCAGAGATCCTGCAGAGGTAGATACTTTTGATCCTTCCAGCTCTGGAGCTGGTCCCTCGGATGACCCATATGGTTTTGCTTTACGATCCTCCTCCTTTGTATAGGCCTCGCATCCCCAGATAGAGATCCAGTGACTCAGGAGGAGTTACATCAGGTTGACAATATCGATGATGTGGATATCGACACCATTGACTTTTTCTGATGTATTTCTTTTGATAGGCCTTTGTTAGCTGCTGGGTACCTTCGCCCCATTTCCCTGTATTTTAGTTGTACATAGATGTATTAGATGATGATATACTTAGGAATGTATGCACGCTTTCCATTCCTATATATCATATTGCCATCTATTGTATCATGCATGTTATTATTATGCATATGTATGTATGTCCGAGATATATTCAAAGATCGACCCTGGATGGTCTTACGACACGGCCCATACAGATGTCTTCTTCGACGCTTAGTCAGTATTGATCATACCCCACCATCTCATGGTGTGGTATCTCGGTATTCGATCATGGTATGATAGTATATCACCATTAGACATGGTGATCGTAGATGATTTGTTGCAGCATACTATGACCTTACTGATGTTTCAAGTTCCTCCGTGATTTATAGAGGGGCATGCTAGAGCACCGGATATCGAATGGAGCGTATTAAGCTTCGGGACCCGTGAGTTGACTCCTACTTTGGAGGAGTATGCACGATTGACGATGCTACCTCTGGACAGACCTTGTGTGTATATGGTGATGGGAGACATGAGTAGACAGTTCATGACTCTCACAGGATTGAGGCGTAGAAGTAGTGCAGATGAGATTACATCCGCCATGTGATCCCAGCGTTTCTGATTGTGTTTGGCTCAGAAAGCTACGCATACAGCATTCCGGGATTTCACCACACCGGAGGATCATTGGCGCTCAGCCAGAGTAGATGTACTGCTTCTATGCGTATTGTCATACGTCTACATGCCGCGATGCATGGATGAGCTTGATATCGGTGATTATGGTAGTGAGAGCTCTCAGGGAGGGTTATACCATTATTCTGATGATTATCGCAGAGACCTTGAGGTCGGCTATATACTGATGCACTTATCCGGCAGGAGTATTCACAGGCAGCTCGGTCATGTTGTACGTGTGGTTCATGTCACACTTGAGACCAATTGGCACATTCAGACATCATGGATTTTGTTTCACCCATGAGATAGCCATGTCGTACTCCTTTCAGCCTGCGGGGTGTACAGATGCTGCATCTTGGTCCACTTTCTTGGCAGAGATTGGAGATCCTTTTGATATATTATCGTGTTTAGGGCTTAGCTCACCCTACAGCTTCATTACTTATGCTGCGGGCATAGATTACCTCCCTCTGGCTGGTTTGAGGGGCATGATCACTTACCACCCATTGGCCGTGATGTGTCAGTTTGACCAGTTTTAGGATTTCCATCCATATGAGGGGGCAGCGAGTCAGTGCTTCACGTCACACCGTTTGTTAACGGAGGATGATCCAGTTGTATGCTGTTGGGATCGGCCGAGAGTCTACTGAGTTTTCATCACCATCCAGTCATTCTGCAGAGTATTCTGCATGGACGGAGACAAAGACTGCATTGGCCGCGGCAGTATCCAAGTGTAGGAGACTGATTATGATGATGAGGAGCCTATAGAGGAGGCTGTCATTCCCACCGATGAATTGATTGATGGGTTGCCAGCATTCGTGCTAGATTCTCCCACCCCGAAAGTGCATCAAGTTATTCAATTATTCTAAGACAACATTTGGAGCAGAGCTTACATCTGATGACCTATGATAGAGATCAGGCTAGGGCCGCGATATTGACAGCTCTTGATGAGAGAGATTGTAAGACCCCAAATTATTAATAAATAAAATTTAATTTCCTTCATTTATTATTTTGAAATAGTAAGGGTTGATTTGATTAATGTGGATAGTTATGGGTAAAATACACAAATATTTCAAATAAGTAAGTGGTTATAAAATATTCGTTTGGTCGTGGAATATTCTTATTATCGGAGAATATTCGTGATGACAAATAAGCAAATTTCCTTGTGTGGGCCCATAACTAAAAGCGATTGGATGAAGAAAATGACAAGTATAAGTTATTTATAAATAATCTACAGAAGTTGTTACCAATTATCATTTGTTAAAATACTCGGTTGGTTAAAACACAAGAAGACGGTTTACCAGATGCACCAATTATTGATTCTTACGTAAGAATGCACTACTCAATAATTGTTACAGTAATTACTATTCACTATTTTATTTTATTGATTCAATAATTGCTGCGTTGATATTTTATATTATTGTTGTTTCAATAATTGTCACTACACAGTATTTTCTATTATCGGAGCAATAATTCATATTATCTGAATAATATTATTGGATAACATTATTGGCAATGTCTAGAAAGTTCTGTCTAAGGAGAGGTTAGGTCATCTAATTGCGCGCTAGTAAGGAGAGATCCTTATTGGAAAGCCCCCTCTATCATGGGAACTGCCTGGTTGTCAGTATTGTAATTCTGTAATATTATTCGTGAATAATTAATTATTGATTTATATGATGAGGAAAATATTGATTTTATGCGGATATAGATGGAGAAAATTTTTAATGTGACAATTGTTAAAAATTAATATTTTATCTTTTTCTGATAAAATAATTCATTTAAATGTATTATTATATTTTAATAATATAATAATAGTGATATTTTTACAGTGAATGTGGAATATATGCGTATATGAGGAGGAGGAGTATTTTTGTTACTAAAAATATTTAAAACATATTAAGCATGTCTGTGGGCCCATTTCTTGACTGAAATTTGATTATAGCCGTTAAAATCGCCCGTTTGTGGATTTCGGTCAATTTCT
The DNA here is from genome assembly GCA_020205605.1 of Panax ginseng. NCBI lineage: Eukaryota > Viridiplantae > Streptophyta > Magnoliopsida > Apiales > Araliaceae > Panax > Panax ginseng. Next base: position 18,767,517 of record CM035134.1, read on the forward strand.
GTTTGGAATTTGGAAAAACTTTCTTCTGTAAAGTTGTAGATAATGAAATTTCCTATGGAAAAACCATGTGGTTTGAATTTTTCTGACAAAAAGGCTATTTATTATAAATTATTGAAGTTCTGAAGTTCCGAAAGAATTAATTTTTGGAAGTTTTAAATATTTATATTAACAAAAACGTTTTTTTTAAGTTTGGTGAGGTGAGCCCACATGGTGGCTGAAATTTTTGGGCAAATCTAGTGTGCGAAGGAAATTTTGTTAAATATATTATTAATTTATTAAATTTTCTGCTTTGGTGTTCTAAGCATTTTCCTATAAATAGGGTGTTTAGGTTAGAATTGAAAATCACACCAGAAACTGAAGTTTTCTCTCTCTTTCTCTCTCGATATATTGAGCGTATTCTTGTGAGTATTTTGATACTTTGACTGTTGCTATACGGTGCAAGTTCCCTTCAACACTATACCTAGTATTCTAGCCATAAGTACTATTCTTTCGAGGTAAGGGATGTTATTTTTTTTTTAAATGATATTATTTCTTCTAATATCATTATGCTGGATTATTGGTAAGATTTTTCTTTGTGAAATTCTTATCTTTTGGTGTCGGGGTCACTATTCACGTATACGGTACTATTCACGTATACAACACTATTCACGAATACGACACTATTTATCAAAAAATGAAATTTTTCCTTTTCGTCCAAAATATCTATTATGGATACTAGCTTTGATTGTATCCATGTTTTGATCATTCTTGAATTTTACTCCACTATGATTATTTATGAGGTATTTTTGGACATGAATAAATCGAAATACGAATCCTTAATGTTTATTCTTTTGTTTCACTGGATTCATTTTCATTAAAATATTTTTCATCATCCTCAGTCCTAAATGATGGTGTTACTGAATATCTTTGGACTGTAGTGCAAAGATGGTTGATTTTATTATGAATATCTTTGGCCCGTAGTGCAAAGATGTACAGGTGTTGAGATGAACATGACCGATCGATGAATATCTTTGGCTCAGAGTGCAAAGATGAATATTTGATTCAAGATGAATATTGATTGATGTTACAGGATAAAAATATCATTGATGGATCGTTAAATTCATAGATAATAATAGATTTCATTCTCTACGTAACTCTTCTATGAATTATTATTTCACCATAATATTAATCAAACTTGTTGTCTATTGTATTTTATCGATTTTTCTGTTGAAGACTAACGATAATTTGTTCTATATTACCTTAGTCATAATGTTCTTTACTAGGCTAGTTGAGCTCACCCTTTTCCTTTTTTTGTTCCATTTTTCTTCTCGTGAGGCGAGAATGTAATGAAAGCACGAGCCTGGGTATGGAATGATGGTTCTAGAGATAGTTGTTTAGTAGTCCTCACCATTTTTGTAAAATAATGTATCAATAATTGTGATGAGGATTTATTTGGGTAGAGATATTGTCTAGAAGATAATATTTGTATTTAAATTCCCATTTTATGGTTGTATTAATAAAGTTGTAGTTGTTTCTGTACCATGTATTGACAATTCAGAATGGGTGATGTATACCTATTTTGGGGGCGTCACAGGGATATTGTTCTGTTAGAGAGGGATGAGGCTAGATCAGTCAGGGATACATTGATACTTGAGCGGGATGTCGCCTTATCTACTAGGGATGTGGCCATTGCAGATAGCACTTCAGTGAGATCCCATATGACGGTTAGTCTTGCCGACATGAGTACCTACATTGATGAGCATTCCGCCACCATGCGCTTAGCCTCGATCCGCTAGCTCGTAGATAGATACCCTCAAGGTGAGCTTGCGGCATTACCTCCATCTTCGAGAGAGGATGTCATGTTAGATCCGATAGTCCGTACACACACAGATCTGTAGATAGCTTTGTATTTTCCTCATTGCATGACTAGCTTAGCCATTTTTGTCATGTACAAAGATGATGTATATATCAAAATAAAGATATTATGTATGGCGGGAAATATATTTTGATTCACTTCCCTTTTAGTTATGCCTTGATACTTGCTTGATATTTTCCTGCTTTCTTCGTGGCCTTTGATCTTGATGCATTCTGAACTTATCCTTGATAGATGGACATTGATTCGTCGCAAGGTCTCTCAGAACGGATCATTGATTACCGAAAATCCCTACCATCCTTGGTGTCTTGGGACTGGTATCTGTATGGAAAAATGGAGAGAGGTTGGTTTCTTCCTCTCTCGAGATTGACCGCACTACGATGGTTGCCGTGATTTCTATTTGTGAGAAGCCTAGTTAATTCCATCTCTTATGGGTTGGTATTGCTCTTTGAGGCACGATCACGCCTTAGATGGTCACCGAATCTTCTATTTGTGAGAATAGGTTGGATAATTCCATCCTTTGATCTCAAAAACCGGTGAAGTGGGGCAATTTGAAGGTTGATCCCAGTACCGTGTGACAAGTTTGTTTGTTCTGGTAGGGGTTAGACTGGACCATGAATGGCTGCCTACGTACTCCTGTTGAAGAGGAGATCAAGTCTGCATAGTTCGAACCTGGTGTAAGAGGTTCAACGCTGAATGCGGAAGGCAGAAGGGTGTAGAAGTATTTTTGTTATTTTTGTTAATTTTTATGAAGGAAGGGCAGAAATGTTTTTGTTGTTTTTCTTTATTGCGACCGGGCTATATAGAATATGGTTGCCTACGTACCCCCGGGTATCAGGGAGATCAGGTCGACGTAGTTCGCCCCTCAGGACGAATTGCAGCTGAAAAGAAGCGCAAATCCCATGTGCAGGCTATACTGCGAGGAGAAGAAAGTTTAATCCCATAAAGGGGATAAACTGCAAGTATGGAAAAAGTTTAATCCCGTGTTGAGGATAAACTACAGGAGTGAAAAGTTTAGTCTCGTCTTCAGGAGAAACTGTAGGTGTGTGAAAAGTTTATTCTCGTCTTCAGGAGAAACTGAGGTTGAGTGAAAATTTTATCCTCGTCTTCAGGAGGAACTGAGGTTGAGTGAAAAGTTTATCCTCGTCTTCAGGTGGAGCAGATGTTGGTGAAAAGTTTATCCTCATCTTCAGAAGGAGCAGATGTTGAAAAGTTTGAAATGAAAGGAAACCAGGCTGCTGGTTTGAAGTGTAAGGAAACCAGGTTGCTGGTTTGAAGTGTATATTTCCCTGAGGGGCCGAAGAGTTTGTAAAATGGAGATAGGGTTCAAAATAGGAATGACTGGTGATTCGAAGATCAAAACAAGGATGTTTGTTTGATGGTAACTTCAGACATAGTACCGTTTCACGGTGTCCGAATTGATAAGCTGTGGAAATTCATCGCCATCAATTTCCTGCAACCTGAGAGCACCTCCTGTCAATACTTCGTTCACAATAAATGGGCCTTCCCAGTTAGGAGCAAATTTTCCCTTAGATTGATCTTGGTTATGAATAATCTTCTTTAAAACCAAGTCATGTTGTTTGAATTGCCATAGTCGAACTTTTTTTGTTGTATTTATCGTATGCGATCCTTTGGTCGATATAATCGACCATGGAAGATAGCATGGTTTGCCTTTCATCTATCAGAGATAATTGGTGATACCTGTCTTGTGCCCATTGATCTTCATCCAACTGAGCATCCATCAATACTCTGAGAGATTCCATTTCCACTTCTATGGGGAGCACCGCTTCCATCCCATAGACTAACGAGTAGGGTGTTGCCCCAGTGGATTAGAGGACATTTTCTGCATGATCTTCTTGATGTTTTTATTAGCCGCTTCAACAGCACCATTCATCTTTGGTCGGTAGATGACAGAGTTGAGATGTTTGATGTGGAATTTTTTTCATAATTCCTCCATCATGTTGTTGTTGAGATTTTTAGCATTGTTTGACACAATGACCTCTGGTTGTCCATATCGACAAACAACATTATTTCTGATGAACGCAATGATGACTTCTTTAGTAACCCTGGGGAAGGAATCTGCTTCTACCCATGTGGTGAAGTAGTTGATCATGGTGAATATGAATCGATGTCCATTATTGGCTTTAGGCTCGATGGGCCCGATCACGTCCATTCCCCACATTGAAAAGGGCCATGGCGAACTCATATTGTGGATTTCCCTTGGAGGGGCGTGGATAGCATTCCCATGGATTTGACATTGATAGCACCTCTTGACGTGATCATCACGAATCGACTTTGAGTGTCACGCCAATAATGTCCCATTCTCGAGAATTTTCTTGACAAGTAGGGGTCCGCCATGCCGAGGGCCCACACTCCACCATGGATCTCATCCATGAGTCGCTGAGCTTGGTCTCTGTCCAGACATCTGAGGAGACCCAATCCTGCATCTCTTTTGTTGAGTGCATCTCCGCTCAGGTAGAATTTTATAGCCAGTCGATGAATTTGCCTCTTCTCAGTTAGGCTAGCTTCAGCGGGTGTAGATCCATCTTGCAGATACTCCTTGATATGCTGATACCAAGGGTTGTGGATGGGAGGAAACTCATCCGATACTTCTCCAATGTAATTCCCATATACTGGGGCTTTATGCATAGCAATCTTGATGCTTGGCATGTTTTCCTTGTCAGGTATATAAACCAAGGAGGCTAACGGTTCTAATGCATCTGCAAAGTCATTCCTATTACGAGGAATGTGTAGAAAGGAGATTTCTTCGAACTCCAAAGCCATCTGTAGAACTTGATGATGGTAAGGTAGTAAATGCAATTCTTTGGTTTGATAGATTCCTGTGGATTGCTTGATTACCAATTCGGAATCCCCAAAGACAGTTAACCGTCTGATACCCATTGAACGGGCAAGTTTGTGTCCCATGATACAGCCTTCATACTCAGATGTGTTGTTGGTATTGACAAACTGAAATTGGACGGCAACGGGATACTGCTCCCCCGTGGCAGATATCAAAACTGCTCCAGCTCCGGAGCCTTCTGAGTTAACAGCTCCATCAAAATACATTCTCCACGAACGACATGTATCGTACTGATGTGGTAGCTGAATTGCCATTACTCCTTCGTCAGGAAAGTATGTTTCTAAGGGTTTGTAATCCCCTGCAGGTGCGGCAGCCAGTTGATCCGCAATTCCTTGACCTTTGACAGACTTTTGTGTCACGTAGACGATGTCAAATTGCTGTAGGATCAACACCCATCTGGACAATCGACAATTCAGTATGGGTTTATTGAACACATACTTAAGAGGATCCATACGAGATATGAGATGAGTTGTGTGACCATGGAGATAATGCTGTAATCTCATGGAATCCCATGCTAAAGCACAATAAGTCATATCAATCAAAGTGTACTTGTGTTCGTTGATGTTGAATCTCTTGCTGAGGTAATAGATAGCTCGCTCTTGGCCTCTATCGTCTTTTCTCGCCTCAAAGATACAAATTTCCATGGCATTGTCATTTATGGACAGGTACATGAACAAGGGAACACCATCCCTGGGAGGTACCAAAATAGGAGCATTAATCAGCTGCTCTTTGATTGTGAGGAAGGCTTTCTGACACTCATCATTCCATTTCATGGAGGAGTTCTTCCTTAATAATTTGAAGATTGGCTCACAGGTTACTGTGAGTTGAGAAATGAATCGGCTAATGAAGTTGATCCTTCACAAAAATCCCCGTATTTCCTTCTCTGTCTGAGGAATGGGCATTTCCTTGATGGCCTGGATTTTAGCAGGATCCAGCTCAATCCCTTTGTGGCTGACAAGGAAACCTAGAAACTTGCCTGACTTGACACCAAAGGCGCACTTGGCGGGATTCAACTTCAAGTTGTACTTATGCAACCTATTGAACAACTTTCTGAGATGGTCTAAATGGTCATCCTCCCTCTGGGATTTGACAATGATGTCATCCACATAGATCTCTATCTCCTTATGCATTAAATCATGGAAAAGAGCCATCATAGCTCGCTGGTAGGTTTCCCCGGCGTTGATGAGGCTGAATAACAACTGTCTATAGCAAAAGGTTCCCCAAGGCGTGATGAAAGTAGTTTTCTCACGATCTTCCTCAACGACCATAATTTGATGGTACCCCGCAAAGCAATCAGCAAAGGAGTACATGTCGTATTGAGCAGTATTGTCAATAAGAATGTGGATAAATGGCACGAGAAAGCTATCTTTAAGGCAAGCTTTACTCAAATCCCGGTAATCCACGCAAACTCGCACCTTTCCCCCTGGTTTAGGTACGGGAACAATGTTGGATATCCATTTCGGATATGTAAACACCATGATGATGCCAGCTTGAAACTATTTCACAATTTCTTCTTTAACCTTTAAACTCCACTCAGGTTTCAATCGCCTGAGCTTTTGTCTAACTGGCTTGAATCCTTCTTTAATAGGAAGGCGATGAAGAACAATGTCAGTGGACAAACCCACCGTGTCTTCATGAGACCATGCAAACACATCCTGGAATTGGGTTAATAGTGCAACCATGTCATTCCGTTGATTTGTGGTAAGGTCTGAACCAATCTGGATTAGCTTAGGGTTATCTAAGGTACCAAGATTAAAAGGAGTGGTTTGATCAAGATTGGGTTTGGGTTTGTCGGTGACCCATTCCTTAATCTCTTGAGGTGTCTCAATGTCCTCTTGGATGTCCATCAAGTCTGAGTCCAACTTTGCATCAAAGTTACAGCCCTTATGGAGAGAAGGCATCTCATCGCTAGAAATGCAGTACATCTAAGTTCGAGTCCTGAAACAAAATATGCTTTCACTTAATATATGCAACTGTTCGATCATACAAAAGTGTTAGCATGTACGTGATAAAATAACTGCTAGTGCTGTAAAGGAAAGCAAGCAATTAAAAGTTATCTACAGGGCAGAGGGATTTTCTGCTAGTTTTACCCTCGTCGAACAATGCTTGGAGTGCTGCTCCAATTGTCGCGAGCAAAGTCCTGAAGGACTGCAATGATAGAAGGATCGTCAGCGTCCTCCTTCTCCCGAATGATTACCATGACATCTGGGCAATCATCGTCTGGGGTGTATCTGTTTGTATGTTCATTATGAACAATGACGCGAATACCTGTCATCATCAAGGCAAGGTCATGTTTGCATTTCTATTCCTTTTCTTCCACTTCGGGATCAGGAATCAGCACCCCTTTAGCTTTGATTGGTACTGGTTTCGGAAATAGCATAGCCACAGCATAAGCTGGTACCTTTACTGGAGATTGCATTAACTCATGGGGTAAAGGTATAGGAAATCGCCGTGCAGCAGAAGCTTGAGGAACCTGCTTATGCTTATGAGGATTCATGTGAGTGGAATTGGCATAATAGCCTAGCCCGACTATCCCAATTTGACTGGACATCTCGATAGGGTGCTTAATACCCTGTTGATCCTTACCAAGCCCTTGTCCAGGTTGGTAACCCAATAGCATCATTTCTTGAGTGGCTGACATTACTTCGTCAGAGATCTTGGGTATAGGAAGTGGCGCTCCAATAGAATGGTATTGCGTGTTACTCACTTCCAGCGTATGAAAACTGGCCGGCTCAACTTCTGAATTGAAGCTGATAATTAGTAGAGTTCCTGGGATAGGACATTCCGGCTCAACATTAACAGTGACTAGACTGTTGTTGATGATGTATTTAAGTTGTTGATGTAAGGTGGAGGGAACGGCTCCAGCTATGTGTATCCATGGTCTACCCAATAGCAGGTTGTATCCTGAATTTATCTTGAGGACGTGAAAGGATACGTTGAATGTATGAGGACCAATCTCAATTGGCAATTCAATCTTTCCAAAGGACTTTCGCCGAGATTCATCAAAAGCTCTAATGATCGTGTGGCTACTTTGAATTCGCTTGAGATTGATATTCATCTTCACCAAGGTGGCATAAAGACATATATTCAGAGATGAACCTCCATCTATCAAAACTCCAACTAGCATATACCCGGAAGACAACACTGTAATGTGCAGTGGTTTGCAATGACCGGTCCCTTCGAGAGGTATGTCGTCATCAGTGAAGGATATCACATTGTTGTTGAAAATGTGATCAACCAAATGTTGAAATCTTTCTACATCCACTGATTTCGGCAGGTAGGCTTCTTCCAAAACCTTTAGCAAGACCTTCTGATGCTCCTCGGAAGAGAAAACCAAGTCCAGAATTGAAATCTGGTGTGGAGCTTCTCGCAAGCTTAAAACCACTTTGGCTTCATTATGACCCATAGTATGGAGGAATTTTTCAATCTTCTCCATAGGCAACTTCCCCTTTGCTTCGCAAATAGGCTTGATAACCCGTTGAAGAAGATACAGTGGATTCTCTTTCGACACTATAGCAGTAGTATAAGACGTAGATCCTTCAGCTTCTCCATAACTCCATGGAACTTTGTGTAAGATGACAACAGGATGTTGTAGTCTGCAAGGCAAAGGAATTGGCTCTGGTGTGGCCACTTTCAAAGGATTGTCCTCTCCTTTGAGTTGGATTGGTCATGTGGGAAATATCTTGACAGTCTCATCATCCACTTCAGATATAACTGCTACTGATCCCTTCTAATAAGTAGGGCATGTATTCCCAACCTTAAGTTGCACAGTGTAATCATCTGCTATTTGTAGGACACCGCTATCGATAAGATTCTGAATGAGATGGCGTAGTGCCCAACATTCTTTTGTGCTATGATCATGAGAATGTGAATGATATTGATACATTTCATCAGGATTGAACCGCCCTGAACGGGAATTGATTGGAGGGAGAAGGAATGTAATTCTTCCTTCGTTGATTAGCATTTGAAGTATCTCCTCCAGAGATTGGCCCAGATAGGTGAATTCTCTCTGATTGGCGAAATCCTGACGTGCTTTAGCACTTGCTCGCTTTGCAACCTTATCCTCCATAGCTTCGCTTTCTGAAGGTGTTGAAGAAGCATTTGTGACAAATGGAAGGAGGTAGGCATGCTCTTGCCTAATTAATTAGCGTGTGAGTTGATGTTGGTGTGTCACCAGTTCTGCCAATTGCTTAATTTGTTTGCAAAGAGATTTCATCTTTCGTTCCATAGTAAACTGGAACTTTGCATAATCCCATTTGTCAACACCATCTTTGATGGGTTGGAAAGATTCACCAGTGGTATTGGAACCATGTCCAGTACTCCAACTGATCATGTTGACTTCTTCCTCTTTGTGTTGAGGGAGAGGGTTGTCTTGAACGTGAGGTTGATCTAGCTTGGTGACCACGATCTCACCATTGTCTATTAAATCTTGGATCTTGTGTTTCAAGTCCCAATAATCCTGAGTATCATGTTCGGGTGCCCCGGCATGATAAACACATTTTCGATTAGCATTGAAACCCCTACCATTAGGGTTGGCTGGTGGAAGAAGATGTGTAATTTTCTTCTGCGCAGTCAGAAGAGCAAGAATGTTCTCGAGCGAATCCCCTAAGGGTGTGAACGTTCGAGGTCGCTTTACTTCTCCACTTTTGGGCAATGGAGGGTTTGAAGATTGTGCTGGAAAAGGGGAGTAGTTTCTCCTCTGCATAGGCATGCTTGGATTGCCTTTCTGTCCTTGCAGTATCAAGGAAACATCCTCCTCTTTCTTTTTATGGACCCTCAAGGTTGTTTCCATAAGATCCGGACCGGATGTGCTCAAAGAATAGCTTTTTTAGAGCGGATAGGTCCTGAATTTTATCGGACTTCAATCCCATTTCAGCCATCTCGCCGTGTTTGATCATTTCAGAAAATGGTTTGCCAATACCAGCTAGAACTCTTTCATAGAAAGGGGCTTCTTGTACATCTATGAAGGTCATGACCATCTCTGATTCTATCATAGAAGGAATAACTTGAGCAGCAAGGCGCCTCCACCTTTGAGCATACTCTCTGAATGACTCATTAGACTGTTTCTTGACTTTGGTAATTTGATACCGGTCAGGAGCCATCTGAGATTGAAAACTGTATTAAGTGAGGAAGGCATGAGCCAGCTCTTTTCTGAAACAGCTGCATTCTAAGCTTTTCATCCTCAGCATAAGATCCTAATTCTCCAATAAACACCTTTAATGTGTAAGGATCCCCTAATCCGTCATATTTCTCGAAATCAGGGGTCTTGAATTTCTCTAGATAATGGACACCAGGAAATATGCAAAGGTTTGTATATGAAACACTACCATGTGTTCCAATCCCCTTGAGAGCGCGAATGGTTTCCTCCATCTGGAGTACCTTCTTCCTGATATCACCGGTGTCTGGATCTGCTTTGAGATGGGTGGTTTCAAGATTTTTGTTGGTTGTATCCAACTGATGTTCTGGAGTTGTCTTTTCCAGATGTTGAACTCCCCCTTGTGTAGAGGACTCTGTATGTGTAGGTATCTCATTACCACAGAGTAGGTAGTGTGTAACTCTTTCAAAGAGGATGCCCAAGCCTCGTGATTTGTTTGCTTAATCCGTCAAATTCTTCTCGGGAAACAGGATTAGACTGTTCATAAGAAGACATGATTGGCTGTAGGCTTGAGGCATTTTTAGACTTAGAGCGGGTAACCGGCCCAATTGCTTCCCTATAAAAGACTTACGTAGCTTAGTCTTAGGGTAATGTAAATGTTATCATAACATATCCGTTTTAGGAATTTGTCCTGCAAAACTGGTTTAGTTAATTGATAACATGTCATGCACATATGGATGAACATGGAATTACAAGTAAATGCTTTTACAAGTAATTGAAAATGGAGAGCATGAAGAGACTTTCCTTCACGTTTGGTTTATCAGAGGTTCACCTATCCTAGGGTTTCTCTCGCGGCTTTTCTGCATGAAGGTTCCCAGATCATCGCAATCTACTTGATAGGAAGTTAATTCGGTCTTTCAACTTGGAGCGGATCTGAGTGGTGCCTTTCCTGAGCCCCTGGGAATTATTCTTCCCACGGGTCCAGTAATCAAAAACCGACAGTATAGCCTCCTAATGGAGGGACCACACAACATACATTCACAAACAACGTGTCTCACCGTTTATGCAAAATGATGACATGTGCGAAGCACTAATATCACAGATAGATATTTAGCAGTGCAGTAAGTAAGATGCATTCGTACACATTTATTAGAAATGTAAATGCAACAATCACACACAAGCATATAAAAATTTTGAAAAGCTTGTAATAGCGGCTTAAGCCCTCTTACTGGAATCCCCAGCAGAGTCGCCACCTGTCGACGTCGGGATTTTTAATTGTCCCTTTTCGTTATTTGTTCTTTGGTGTTCTCATGTTAATGTGAGATTTGTTTGAAAAAATAAGTGAAAAAAGTCCGACATGTATAATGTCGACGATTGACTTTAAGAGTCGCCAGTTGGTGTTTTTAACTGGTTGCACCAACGCAACTGAAAAGGTTTGCACATTGACCCAGTGTTTTGACACTACTAAACGGGTCTGTGAAACCAAGATTCATTAAGGATTCGGGGGCTTGATTATGCGGAGGGAAGGTGTTAGGCACCCCTCGACATCCGTGTTACCACGGTGACCGCCACTTCTCAAAGAAATTGTTATATGAATGTGTGTGTGTGTGTGTGTGTGTGGATCAATGTGCAATTATATGAAAGTAGTGTGAGGCCTCGTTCGCACCTATATACAAGGGTTTGAATTTTATTAGGAAAATCCAATTTTAACCACAAGATAGCAATGAAGTTTTGTAAAAGAGGTTTTTCAAACCCTGTGCTCAATAGGAATTGAGACCTTTTAAAACTTCCATTTTATTGTCTATATGTTCGGCTTGTTTGCTTTTATTTTCGAGATGCGAGGCATTCTCGAGAAAATATACAAAGCAGAACTCTCCATATAAACATGACAAATACCATCCAATGAAACTTCGATAACCTTTGTAAAATAATGTACAAAAGCTGCTTCTGACCCGAAAAATGTCTATCATGGGAACCGAATCTAGATTCAGTAAAATGAACCTGTGATCACATGATTCCTAGGCTCACAAAATACTGCAATTTGTATGGAAAGCAGTAAGCAGTTATATATATATATATATATATATATATATATATATATATATAAAGCTGTAAATATATATATATATATGAACATTATCAACCGCCACGAAGTGAACTCTAGGCGGGACAAAAGTAAATAAAGCTGTAAAAGCGATCGACTGCCACGAAGTGAACTCCAGGCAGGACGTAATGTAAATAAAGCTGTAAAAAGCCACGGAGAAAACTCCAGGCCTAACAGAAATGTAAATATATATATATATGTACAAATATATATATATATATATATATATATAAGTAGTAAACGCACTGGATGTGAATCCAAGCTCATCGGATATGTCCGACAACAATTATATATATGTATAAATATAAAAGCGAGTAAATGCACCGGATGTAAAATCCAAGCTCATCAGATATGTCTGACAACAGTTATATATATAAGTATATATATATATAAGCAATTAAACGCTCCGGATATAAAATCCAAGCTCATCAGACAAAGTCTGACCACAGATTATATATATAAGTATATATATATATATATATATATATATATAAGCAAATAAACACTCCAGACCGAAGTCTAGGCTCAATCGAGGCAAAACTCGATAATGTTAGTCCATATATACGAAATATATACATATATTAGTATATATATACAAATAGAAATGAAAACCACGGACCAAAGTTCGGGCAAACACACTCACACGACTCTCAACGTGTACAACAGTGTGTGATAATAGGAGAAAGAGGCTTTCTGAAATGTAAGAAGGCTTACAGTGGGCTTCCAAAGTAAACTTCTTAAACTTTAAATAGATAAACACTCTGCTCCCGCCGGATACAAAGTAGCTATATGTGAGCTAAATAGTATTTAAAGAAGAAGAAACACTCAAAAGATGTGTATGCACAGTAAAATGGACAGGGCTTCCTCACCTTTTTCCTTCTGTCTCTCTCTTTAAATGGCTGACACCCCCCCCCCCCTCTATATTTATAGACGGATGGTCAGCAGGTCGACTGCGCGGCCGGCATGATTGAACCTACTGGCCGGTCGTAGGTGGGCCGGGCTTCATGGTCATGTCTTCTCGTGAAATCGTGCACTCGTGCACTGTAATATCCGCTCAAACTTGCAGAACTTCAATCCGAGCATCCAAACGAAGTATATCTGTACTTCTTCGGATCGCTTGTGTTGAGAGTTAAGTAATGACATGGATTAGAGGTTGTACGAAGTCATGAAGAGGGGTTTATAACCATGGTCTTCAAGCTTCAAAGTCTATCCAAAGTACTACCACACGTAATAGTCACTCGGGATTGTCACTCCTTGGCTCTTGTGGGACGTTGTTGTATGTATGTATGTATGTATGAAGTGCCGAGACGACGTGCCATTTGTCAGCTAAACAAGATGATGCGTGACTCCTTGCCGGGGTTATCGCCGGGTTGAGTTGAAAGTAGACGTTGCTCAGGGTTATAGCTGAGATTGGACCACTTGTTGGTATGCTGCGATATCATCTTGTTGACGTTATCAAATGACGTTGTGACTCCTCACCGGGGTTATCGTCGATTTAAGCAAAAAACAGACATTGCTCAGGGTTACATCTGAGATTGGACTGCTTGTTTGTGTGCCTCACTGTCATTTGTGTATGCTCCTGTCTGAGGTATGTGTGCTTTGACAAGATGTATGTGGTTTAAATCTGATCGCATGTGTTTGAAACAAGCATTTCCGGAGTTATCACCGGAACTGCGATGGCATCTCTTGGGGCTATCACCAAGGATGGGGTTGCTACTCCCAGTGTTGTCTCTGGGACTGGAACTGAACGTCGCGGTGTTATCGCCGAGACAGAGTTATCCTCTCCGGTGTTGTTGTCGATCTTTTGATCTGCATATCTCGGGGTTATCTCCGAGATTGGAAATGACATTCCCGGTGTGTGTTCTGGGTTTGGAACTGATGATCCCAGTTTGTGTTCCGGGTTGGAATCGAACTTTCGATAGTATCCGGTATGATTGTAAGTTGTCTTTCAGGGTTATCTCCAAAAGACAAATCTACCCTCCAATAATGTTAGTAATAGGAGTGCACAAAATTTCGAGTGTCACACATATCTCCTATTATATTTTGAATTTTTGAGTGTGGTCAAGTTCTAGAGTTAGATCTATGAGTTTTGTAGCATCTCCAAGTGGAATCACTAGAAAAGGAGTTGTAGATTTTTGTGTGGACTGATTTTAGTAAAGGAGTCAAAAGCTGGAAATTTCGAAAAAGCTACTGATCATATTTTTAAAATGGCATTTTCGGCCACTTAATTTATGAAAAAAATTCTGGCCTTTTGGGACATGAAATTATATGGTATAAAGAACCTCCTGACCAAAAATGAGCTCATTCCGACTTAAAATGAGCAAGTTATGACCATTTCAATATTTAGGTTTTTTCGACGAAAAATGCTATAACCGGAGTTCTATAACTCCGATGACCATGAAATTTAAACTGGAAGCTCACGTTAACATGTGTAAGATCCTGCCAAGATTTGGGGATTTTTGGAGTTAAACTTGAGGTAGCTAATTTCTTAAGAAATTAATTGGAAATTGATTTTTGAAAAATAGTAAATGAATTTTAAAAATTCCAAGAAAAATATATGTTCTTTATGAGACTATATTATGCTAAATCCCAGAAAAGATATATTTTTGGAACTGATTTGGTATTTTTCATGAAAATGGTTTAGTTACGAACATATGAGTTAAATATGTTATGTGAAGTAACAAAGTTGGAAAATATGATTTTATGGCTTGGAAATCCTATATAAGGTATATGTAGATTGTTGATAAGGGATTTGATCATTGGTGATGAAATCTTTTAAGTATGGCATTTTTAAATGATTAAATGCATTATTTGATAAAGTATAAACAATTGAAATAAATTGTTTATAAGTTTAAGAAGTGATTAAAATATTGTTATAATTATGAGTTATTTAAGTGTTGGATAATGTTAGGATAAAATTAAAGTCTTTAATATTTATCCTTGTTTTAGTTTAATTAATGCTTATATCATTGTCATCATCCTCATGCTTATATGGTGATGAAAGTTATCTTTGGCTTACGTGCGAAGATGGACTATTGTTTATTGAATTATATATCTTTGGCTTACGTGCAAAGATGAATTGTTGATTATTGCTTTTATTGTTGTATATCTTTGGCTTACGTGCAGAGATGGACTTGGTATGATTATGACTAGGGATTATTCGGTATAGTCATGACCATTGATGATTTAATGAATATCCTTAGCCCGTAGCGCAGGGATGATTCGATGATGTGGTTTATTTATTAAGTTGAGTCTCAGCGATAAGAATTGATGAAAACATTTTTAAATCATAGAAGATAGTAGGTTTTATTCTCTACTTGACTCTTCTAATGGATTGCTTATTTCGCTGCAGTTAAACTTGATGTCTATTGTATTTTATCAGTTTAACATTGTTGAAGACTAATGATAATTTTTTGCATTATCTTAGTCATAATATTTCTTCTTGGGCTAGTTGAGCTCACCCTTTCTTTCACCGTTCTCTTGAAATGAGAATATAGTTTGGACGAGTCGAGGAGCAAGTGACGGTCGAGATGATAACATTAGTAGTCCTCACTATTACATTAAATAGTGTGACAATAAATGTACGAGGACTGAATTTGAGTTTGTATACTGTCTATGATGACTCCATTGAGAATGGATATTGTCTAGAATGCAGTATTCTTGTTTAAACTCTCAGTTTATGTTTTGTCATATTTTACATGACAGTTGTATAATTAAGTTGTATTTGTATTTTGTACCATATATCTGACGACTCAAGATGGGTGATGTATACCAAATTTTGGGGGCGTCATAATTATTCTAATCACTAAAGGTTATTTCTGGAATTTTCCTTAAAACATGTGCCTGGAACATGACTACTTTCCAAAAAAACCCTATAAATACCCCTTCCATTCCATTGGGAAGGGGACTTCTCTGGATACTCAAGACTTGGACTCTTGGATGATCTAAGGTGTAAGATCCCAAATAATTAATAAATGAAATTTAATTTCCTCTATATATTATTTTGAAATAGTAAGGGTTGATGTGATTAATGTGGATAGTTATGGGTAAAATACACAAATATTTCAAAATAAGCAAGTGGTTATAAAATATTCATTGTTGTCGGGGGAATATTCGTTTGGTCGTGGAATATTAAATGCTGTCAGGGGAATATTAAATGCGACGGCTGACCATGTGTGGGCCCCATAACGGAAAGCGATTGGAGGAAGAAAGCGACAAATATAAGTTGTTTAAAAATAACAAATAGTAATTGTTACCGCTTTACAATTTGTTGGAATACCCAAAGGGTTAAAACACAATAATCTGCGTTGTTTCATAGTAAGCACTGATATTGCACCAATTATTGACTCTTACGTGAAGGCACTACTCAATAATGGTTACGATAATTATCGCTCGATATTTTATTGGTTCAATATTTGTTGTGTTGATATTTTATATTGTTGTTGTTTCAATAATTGTCATTACACGGTATTTTTCATTATCGAAGCAATAATTCATATTATCCGAATAATATTATTAGATAACATTATTGGCAATGTCTAGAAAGTTACATCTAAGGAGAGGTTTGGTCACCTAATTGCGCGCCCGAGAAGGAGAAATTCTTATTGGAAAGCCCCTCTTTCACGGAACCGTGCAGTTTGTCGATATTGTGATTCTGTAATATTATTTGGGAATAATTAATTATTGATTCATATGATGAGGAAAAATATTGATTTTATGTGGATATAGATGGAGAAAATTTTTAATGTGACAATTGTTGAAAATTGAAATTTTATCTTTTACGATAAAATAATTCATTTAAATATATATATATTATTATATTTTAATAATATAATAATGGTGATATTTTTACAACGAATGTGATATATGAGTATCTGAGGAAGAAGAGTATTTTTGTTGCAATAAATGTTTAAAACATGTTAAACATGTCGGTGGGACCCCATTTATTGACCGAAATTTGATTATAGCCTCTAAAATCGCTTGGTTTGTGAATTTCGGTCAATTTACATTTTGGAATTTGAAAAACTTTCTTCTGCAAAGTTGTAGAGAATTGAATTTCCTATAAAAACTCGTGTGATTCAAATTTTCTACGACAAAAGGGCTATTTATTGTGAATTATTGAAGTTAGGAGTTAAAATAATTGATTTTTGAAAGTTTTAATTGTTTAAAATAACAAAAACATTTTTAAAAGTTTTGTGAGGTGGGCTACTTGTGTTGAATCTTTGAATTCAAATTGATAAAAAGTGTGCGTAAAATTTAATATATTAATATTTTGTTAAATTTTACGCTTTGGTGTTACAAGCATTTTCCTATAAATAGGGTGCTTAGGTTAGAATTGAAAATTACACCGAAACCAAAGTTTTCTCTCTCTATATTATCGGCGTATTCTTGTGAGTATTTTGAGTATACTTTGAGTATTGCTATATCGGTACAAGTTCAAGTCATAGCCTATATCCCGTTTTTAAATTTAAGAAGTATAAATCTTTCGAGGTAAGGGATATTGTTTTTTTTCAGAATGATATTATTTCTTCAATATCATTATCTTTGAAATATTGATCTGAAGTTTTTAATCAAATTTGGAACTTTTGGTGTCGAAGTTACTATTCACGTGTCTGGCACTATTCACGTATCACGGTATTATTCACGAATACGGACTATTCATCAAAAATAAAAATTTTTCTTTTCGTCAAAAATATCTATTGTGGATATTAGCTTTGATTGTATCCATGTTTTGATCATTCTTGAATTTTACACCACTATGATTATTTTTGAGGTATTTTTGGACGTGGATAAAACGAAGTACGAATCCTGAATCCTTAATCCTTGTCATTTTGTTTCATTGGATTCGTTTTCTTTTAAAAAATATATATATATTTTTCATCATCCTCGATCTTAAATGATGATATTATTGAATATCTTTGGCTGTAGTGCAAAGATGATTTATTTCGATGAATATCTTTGGCACAGAGTGCAAAGATGAATGATTTCGATGAATATATTTGGCCCAGAAGTGCAAAGATGAGCAGTGTTTAGATGAACATGACCAATCGGGTGAATGTCCTTGGCTTTGTAGTGCAAGGATGAATATATGAATCCGATATATATTGATTGATGTTACGAGGATAAAAATATTGATGATGGATTTGTTAAATTCATAGATATTAGTAGATTTCATCCTCTACGTAACTCTTACATGAATTAATATTTTCCATCTATGTAGTATTGATTTAAAACTTGTTGTCTATTGTATTCTATTAAATTTTTCCTGTTGAAGACTAACGATAATTTGTTGTGTATTATCTTAGTCATAATATTCTTTATGGGGCTAGTTGAGCTCACCCTTTTCCTTTTTGTTCCATTTTTCTTCTCGGGAGGCGAGAATGTAGCGAGTGCAGTCGGGGTATGGAATAATGGTTTTAGAGAGTTGTTTAGTAGTCCTCACTATTTTTGTAAAATAATGTATCAATAATTATGATGAGGATTTATTTGTATGTGGATATTGTTTAGATGGCAATATCTCATTTTTAAACTCACGCTTTTCTTTGTTGTAATAATAAAGTTGTAGTTGTTTACATCAGTGTATTGACAACTCGAATGGGTGATGTATACCTATTTTGGGGGTGTCACAGGTTGGTATCGAGCTTAGGGATATGATCTCCTGGGAGATCGGGGAATAGAACTAGGAGGGAGAGACGAGTAAATCCTTCGCTAGTGTGTCCTACCTAAGCTTATTTGATAGTTGGTCAGTATATAGGGATATTATGTGATATATTGATTTCCTTAATTAACCCTTGTTTTATGACAATATTTGAGAATATCGACTGAGAATATTAACAATGGAAATGAGACCGTGGAGACGCCTGTACTCACCAACGAGGAGAACGTGCAACAGGCTAGCAATGTTCCTCCTGTGAACAACACCACTGATCAGACGATGAACGACGCAATGTTTAGAAGCTTTTTGCAGTTCATGCAAAATCAGACGAGGGAGACTCGTGTTCAAAACATAGGAGGAAATGATGGCAATTCATGGGTTGTCACAGCCAAGCAGTTCAAAGAGTTGGGACCACCAGAATTTAAAGGAAAGCCAGATCCGATCATGGCAAAAACATGGGTCAAGCAAATTACCAAGATATTCGATGTCTTGGGATGCACAGAGGAACAGAAGGTTCCATTCGCCACCTTTATGTTCCGTGGCGAGGCAGACTACTAGTGGGAGTCTGTGAAGCTTACCCATCCAACCCACTTTTCAAAGATGTCTTGGGAGACATTTGAAACTATTTAATGACAAATACTTTCTTGAAAGTGTTAAATCATATGAAGGAAGTGGAGTTTATTAGATCGAGCGAGAACAACATGACGGTGTCTCAAAGACGAGGCGAAGTTTGCGAGTTATCGTGTTTGCACCTCATTTGGTGGAGAATGAGGAACGTATGACGCGGATGTTTACGAGAGGTTTGAAACCCGGATCGTCGAAGATCTCATCTCTCATAAATTTTCTCTCTATTCAGATGTTGTTAATGGGCTCAATTGTTAGAAGCGAGATAACGAGTGCTGATCAACCGAGGTACCACAATCGGGATCATCTGGGAGATAGCGATCAACAAAACAACAATAACCATTGGAGAAAGAAAAGATGGACAAAATGGTAACCACTCTGGTGGTAATCATGGCCATAAAAATAGAAGAAGCGAGTCGAGGAGAGATTTTAAAAAGAGGAGATTCAACAACGATAGTGCCGGCTGACAACTAGTTCCAGGAGGAGAACGACCACCGGGTCGTATATGCTATAAATGCGGAAAGAGGACATATCGACCAAAAGCCCCTAGCAGTTCGGTATGCTATAATTGTGGAAAGGAAGGACATATCGCTCGAGATTGCAGTGGCGAAACCTAGTTCAATGAGGAACGGTGACTCAAAAACATCCCGGAAAAAGTCAAAGTCAACGGTTCTGGAAGAGCGTTTGTTGTGATTTGGTCAAAATGCGAGGAACCCAAACGAGGTGATCACGGTAAGCTATTTATAAATTCTTGTGAAGTTTATACTTTACTAGATCTACCCTGCTACACATTCATCATGTATCTCTCCGCTTGTGCTCAATGTTTAAACTTGACTCGGAGAAATTAGACTTTGACTTTATCTGTGGAAACTCCATTAGGAGAAACTTTCATCACATCCACTGCTTATAAATCTTGTTTGATTCAAGTTGGCACCATCACCTTACCTCATTGACCTTATCTCTTTAAAGATACTTGCTTTTGATGTGATTTTAGGGATTGATTGGTTAACTACTCATCATGCCAAAATTGATTGTTTTCGTAAGGTTGTTAGCTTTCATATTCCTAAACAACCTGTTGTACTAATTCAAGCAACTAAACCATTAAAATCAATCACTGTCATATCTAATCATAAAGCTATTCGTTTATTAAAAAACGGATGTCAAGCTTTCTTAGCCCATGTTATGGATTTGAATAAAGACACGTCAAATTTGAATAATATTCCTGTTGTTATTGACTTTCCTGACGTATTTCCTGAAGAACTTCCCGGTCTACCCCCAGAACGTGAAGTTGAATTCTTTATTGACCTTGAACCCAGTACAAAGCCCATTTTAAAACCCCATATCGAATGGCTCTTATTGAACTTCGAGAGTTAAAGGTCCAACTACGTGAGTTGTTGGACATCGGTTTCATTCGTCTAGTACATCTCCTTGGGGTGATCCTGTTTTATTAAGTAAAGAAAAAGACGGAGTATGCGACTTTGTATTGACTATCGGAATTGAACCATGTCACTATCAAGAATAGGTATCCTCACCTCGTATTGATGACTTGTTTGACCAATTGCAAGGAGCACAATTCTTTTCAAAAATCGATCTTCGCTTACGGATATCATCACCAAGATTAGAATCGAGGATATTCCAAAGACTGCCTTTAGAACTCGGTACGGGCATTATGAATTCCTAGTCATGTCTTTCGGATTGACTAATGCCCCTACGGCTTTCATGGATATGATGAACCGAGTATTCAAGGAATATTTGAATCAGTTCGTTGTTGTCTTTATTGATGGCATCCTCATATATTCCAAAAGTCGTGAAGATCATGAGCACCATTTGAAGCTGGTACTACAAAGGCTTCATGAAAATAAGTTATATGCCAAGTTAAAGAAATGCGAGTTACGGCTTGAGGAAGTAGCATTTCTTGGGCACGTCAGTGTCAAAACATGGAGTATCTGTTGACCGTGAAGATTGAAGCAATACAAAGTTGAAGCAACCAAGACGGCGGTGGTCAAGTACGTAGCTTTTACGGGTTTAGTTGGTTATTATCGGAGATTCGTGGAAGGGTTTTCTCGAATCGCTACTCTGTTAACTCAGTTGACTCGGAAGGATACAAAATTCATTTGGAGTGAAGAATGCGAGAAGAGTTTCCAAGAGCTTAAGAGGAGACTTATTTCGACTTTGTTCTAACAATACCATCTGGTTCGGATGGATTTGTTATCTCTGACGATGCTTGAGCAAAGGGTTAGGATGTGTTCTCATGCAACATGGGAAAGTCATAGCCTATACCTCGCGACAACTTAAAGAATATGAGAGGAATTATCCTACTCATGATCTAGAGTTAGCGGCCCAATCGTTTTATATTAAAGATCTGGAGGCACTATCTTTATGGGGAGAAAGTGGAGATATATTCGGACCATAAAAAGCCTTAAATATGTCTTCACTCAAAAAGAACTTAACATCTTGGCGGCAATGACGTTGGCTCGAGCTATTGAAAGACTACGACCACACTATTCAATACCATCCTAGAAAAGCGAGCGTGGTAGTATGGCGCGTTGAGTAGAAGATCATATGCGAGGACGAAAACGATGATGTCAAGTATACGCGATAGAGCCAACTTTAATAGAAAAGTTAAGGATGCTCAAGCCACCCAATCTTGAGTCGATGATGCATATGAAGAAGAAAGTACAAGAAGGTGCTATTCCGGAAGCGAGAATCGATGAAGAAGGAATACTTCGAGTCCACTCTAGACTTTGTGTTCCTAACGACTCTGATTTGAAGTACAAGATTATGATGGAGGCACACAATACACCATTTGCAATCCATCCTGGAAGTACTAAAATGTATCGTGATCTTCGACATACATTTTGGTGGAACAATATGAAGAGAGAGATTGCAAAGTTTATCTCAACATGTTTAACTTGTCAACGTGTAAAGGCGGAGCATCAAGTGCCTAAGGGACCATTGCAACCACTTGAGATTCCGAAATGGAAGTGGGAACACATTACAATGGACTTCGTTACGAGTCTTCCCATGGTTTCTCAAGGCATAAATGTTATTTGGGTTATTGTTGATAGATTAACCAAGTCTGCACATTTCTTGCCGATACGGGAGACTTATTCTCTTGAACGTCTTGCTAGTATGTATGTAAATGAGATTGTGAGGTTGCATGGCATGCCAGTATCTATAGTTTCGGATCGTGACCCAAGATTCACTTCAAGATTTTGGGTTAGCTTGCAAAAAGCTATGGAGTGCGGTTCTGATTGATTTGACATACAATCCTCAAACAGACGGACAATCGAGAGAGACTATTCAAACTCTTGAAGATTTATTAAGACTTTGTGTCCTAGACTTCAAGGCGGTTGGGATAAGTATTTACCATTTGTGGAATTCTCCTACAATAACAGATTATCGAGCAAGTATAGGTGTGGCCCCATTCAAGCATTATATGGACGAAAATGTCGCTCTCCAAAGATAAGTTGGGGACGAGGTGGGTGAAGCAACATTGTTGGGACCCGAGTTGATACGTATGACCACGAGAAAAGATCCAAATGATTAGACAACGCATACAAACGGCACAGGGATCGACAAAAGAGTTATGCGGATCTTCATCGAAAGGGCGTGGAGTTTAGTATAGGGGATCATGTATTGTTGTTGTGTGTTGCCCCATGGAAGGGAGTTATAAGATCCGGGAAGAGAGAAAGCTCAATCCACAATTTATTGGTCCATTTCAAATTCTTGACCGAGTAGGAAATGTAGCCTATAGACTGGTTTACCTCCAAGTATGTCTCGTGTTCATAATGTGTTTCACATATCATATTTCGTAAATATGTGAAAATACCAGAACCACGTTATTGAGTTAGAACCCAGGACGAGATAGTCAAGACTTAACGTATGAGGAGGTACTGTCAAGATCTTGGATAGGAAGGAGCATGTCCTACGCACGAAGGTCATACCACAAGTTAAAGTTTTGTGGAGGAACCATGCTATAGAAGAAATGGCCTGGGAATTGGAAACGGAAATGAAAGCGAGGTATCCTCATCTTTTCGAAACACCAGGTATGCGTATGTCAATTTCGAGGACGAAATTTCATAAGGAGGGAGTTGTAAGACCCCAAATAATTAATAAATAAAATTTAATTTCCTCTATTTATTATTTTGAAATAGTAAGGGTTGATGTGATTAATGTGGATAGTTATGGGTAAAATACGCAAATATTTCAAAATAAGCAAGTGGTTATAAAATATTCATTGTTGTTAGGGGAATATTCGTTTGGTCGTGGAATATTCAATCTTTGTCAGAATATTAAATGCACGCAGTAGCGACCATATGTGGGCCCCATAACGGAAAGCGATTGGAGGAAGAAAATGACAAATATAAGTTGTTTAAAAATAACGGTAGAATTGTTACCGCTTTAATCGTTGGAATACCCGGTGGTTAAAACACAAGATGTCTGGCGTTGTTGCGATGATTACAAGATTGCACCAATTATTGACTCTTACGTGAAGAAGGCACTACTCAATAATGGTTACACGATAATTCTTCGCTCGATATTTTATTGGTTCAATAATTGTTATGTTGATATTTTATATTGTTGTTGTTTCAATAATTGTCATTACACAAGATTTTCATTATCGAAGCAATAATTCATATTATCTCGAATAATATTATTAGATAACATTATTGGCAATGTCTAGAAAGTTACATCTAAGGAGAGGTTTGGTCACCTAATTGCATGCGGCCAAGAAGGAGAAATTCTTATTGGAAAGCCCCTCTTCCTGTGAACCCGCCTGTTGTCAATATTGTGATTACGTAATATTATTTGTGAATAATTAATTATTGATTCATATGATGAGGAAAATATTAATTTTATGTGGATATAGATGGAGAAAATTTTTAATGTGACAATTGTTGAAAATTAAAATTTTATCTTTTTCTGATAAAATAATTCATTTAAATATATATATATATATATTATTATATTTTAATAATATAATAATGGTGAAATTTTTACAACGAATGTGGGATATATGAGTATACGAGGAGGAAGAGTATTTTTGTTGCAATAAATGTTTAAAACATGTTAAACATGTCGGTGGACCCCATTTATTGACTGAAATTTGATTATAGCCTCTAAAATTGCCCGTTTGTGGTTTTCGGTCAATTTTTGTTTGGAATTTGAAAAACCTTTCTTCTGCAAAGTTGTATAAAATTGAATTTCCTATAAAAACACGCGAGATTCAAATTTTCTAACAAAAGGGCTATTTATTATGAATTATTGAAGTTCCGGAGTTCCGAAATAATTGATTTTTGAAAGTTTTAATTGTTTAAAATAATAAAAACGTTTTTTAAAAGTTTTTGTGAGGTGGGCTACTTGTGTTGAATGCTAAATTCAGCTGATAAAAAGTGTGCGTAAGAATTTAATATATTAATATTTTATTAAATTTTCTACTTTGGTGTTCTAAGCATTTTCCTATAAATAGGGTGCTTAGGTTAGAATTGAAAATTACACCAGAAACTGAAGTTTTCTCTCTCTATATTATCGAGCGTATTCTTGTGAGTATTTTGAGTATACTTTGAGTATTGCTATACGGTACAAGTTCAAGTCATAGCCTATATCCGGTGTTTCAGCTAGAAGTATAAATCTTTCGAGGTAAGGGATATTATTTTTTTTTAATGATATTATTTTTTCAATATCATGATCTTTGAAATATTGATCTGAAGTTTTTAATCAAATTTGGAACTTTTGGTGTCTGAGTTACTATTCACGATATCTGACCACTATTCACGATACGATACTATTCACGAATCACGGCCTTATTCATCAAAAATGAAAATTTTTCTTTTAAGTCAAAATATCTATTGTGGATACTAGCTTTGATTGTATCCATGTTTTGATCATTCTTGAATTTTACACCACTATGATTATTTTTGAGGTATTTTTGGACGTGGATAAAAACGAAGTCACGAATCTGAATCCTTAATCCTTGTCATTTTGTTTCATTTGGATTCGTTTCTTTTAAAAAAATATATATATATATTTTCATCATCCTCGATCTTAAATGATGATATTATTGAATATCTTTGGCACATAGTGCAAAGATGATTGATTTCGATGAATATCTTTGGCTCAGAGTGCAAAGATGAATGATTTCGATGAATATATTTGGCCCGTAGTAAAAAGATGAGCAGTGTTTAGATGAACATGACCAATCGGTGAATGTCCTTGGCTCAGAGTGCAAGGATGAATATATGAATCCGGATATATATTGATTGATGTTACAGGATAAAAATATTGATGATGGATCATTAAATTTATAGATATTAGTAGATTTCATCCTCTACGTAACTCTTCTATGAATTAATATTTTCCACTGCGAGTATTGATTTAAAACTTGTTGTCTATTGTATTCTATTAAATTTTTTCCTGTTGAAGACTAACAATAATTTATTGTGTATTATCTTAGTCATAATATTCTTTACTGGGCTAGTTGAGCTCACCCTTTTCCTTTTTGTTCCATTTTTCTTCTCAGGAGGCGAGAATGTAGCGAGTACGAGTCGGGGTATGGAATGATGGTTTTAGAGAGTTATTTAGTAGTCCTCACCATTTTTGTAAAATAATGTATCAATAATTATGATGAGGATTTATTTGTATGTGGATATTGTTTAGATGGCAATATCTGTATTTAAACTCACAGTTTTACTGTTGTAATAATAAAGTTGTAGTTGTTTCTATACCGTGTATTGACAACTCAGAATGGGTGATGTATACCTATTTTGGGGGTGTCACATAAGGACCCTTTTTGGTGACTTAAAGGCTCGGAGATTCCACCTAAAAGCATTAAAAAGGGGTTTAGACATTCACTCAACAACGAAGGACTCAAGAAGGCTCTTGGAATCCCTACTACCCTAACACGGTTCCCGGATTCTAGGAGTTCTGCCACGCGTCATTGGAATAATTGTCCACCTGTCATTATCCCCTCTTCAATCAACCAATCAATTTCATGCTCTTTGTGGATTTCTCTCCTCCTCAGCCAACACGAAACCCTAACTGGCAAGGCACGATTTCCTTGCCCACAAAAGCCAATAGACTTAACGATTTTTGTAACGGTTTGTAAGAAATATAAAGTTCAGTGAGTTGACTGTAAGAAAGAAAAAAGTTTAGTGACTCATTTATAAGTTGACCTAAAGTAGAGTAACCAAAAAAGCATTTATCCCTCATAATTCAATACAAGCTCAACTAAGAAACTAGTCTTCTTTTTATGCGCTTTTGATCATGAAATATCGCATCATAGCATTAACCTACAAATTAAGCAAGATTGAGCACGACGGTCTAGTAAGTCTAACAACTTATCATGCATCACGTAACACATAATTTCATATTCATTTCATGCTTTATATTCTATTTGCATATTACAGAATGCAGCATCAAGATTATCATTGTTTAAATATCACATGTTTCAAAGATGCTAAGTTCCATAACTCAATTCATGTTAGTCGTACTTTGACTTTAATCATTCACAAAGCAAATAATGTAATTCATGAGTATCCACATACTAAAAATATAAGTCATGCTAACAGTTACTTATATCGATTATAAATCCACATAAATAAATTGAAAATTTTGCCTCGGTCTATAGTTCATCATTTACATCATTCACATATACAATTCATTCCTTCAATTGATAACCTACATCATCCATAAGGATGTATGTAATTAACTTAACAGTTATTAAATAGAATATATCTACAATTGATAACTATTCACATCCCCGTTACAATCTCCCATTAACATACCACATCCTCAAGTACTAACTTAGATTTCATTCTTTAATAATCTTATGGTCAAAATGACCATTTTACTCTTACTTCATATTACATGATCTATTTTATCACGTCTTTATCGATAAACTCCTTATGGCGTTTCCAAATAACCTAAAATCACTTTTTTATAATTTCTTAAATCGTATTTTCTTCAGAAAACCCTTCTTAAACACTTTATTATTTTTTCCTCTCTTGGCCACACATACATAGACATATTCCACACACGAAATAATTTTTCTGGAATTTTTCCTTTTAATTAAGTATTTTCAAAAGCCCATTTTAGTTTGTAATTTAGCAAAATTACCTATATTGTGCTTAACTTCAAAATTTTCTAAATCTTGGAATAATCTTATACATATCAAAGTGAACTTCCACTTTAAATTTTGTGGCAATCGGAGTTATAGAACTCGAGTTATAGCTGTTTTCGTTATTAAAACCCTAAAATTAAAATGACCATGACTCCCTCGATTTAAGTCAGAATAAGCTCATCTTCGGACATGAGCTATGTTATACCATATATTTTCATGTCTCAAAGTCCTGAATTTATTTCAATGTTTAATTGGACCAAACAGCCCACGAAAAAAATTAGGGCAATAGGGTTATTCAATTTTTTTTTATATTTGGACTGTTTTGGTAGAATCTGTCCCCACAAAAATCTATAAAATATTTTCCTAAAATTCCAATTGGAGTGTTTAGAGGACTTCCATATCTAACTCCAGAACTTGACCACACTCAAAAATTCAAAATAGGCTAGGAGTTATGCTCGTTTGAATTTCAGTCTCCGTTTTTTACAAAAATAGTTTTTCTAGCTTTCATTCTTACTAAGAAAACTCTCTTGTTTTCATGATTTTCCATACACAAAACGTATAACAAGCATATATACTCCTTCATATCCTCCCTTATAACACATGATCCACCATGATCCACTATCCAAACAATCTCCCACAACCAATCATACTAAAACATAATCTAAGCTTTGAAATTAAAACTAGGGTTTTGAAAAGTTTATACCTTCTTGCTTAGCTTCCTTTCTTTTCTTGCTAGATGATACTTACTTGAACTTCTAGCTTGCCCCTCCTCTTCTCCTCTTTCCAAAACCGTGCCCTCTCCTTTCCTTCTCTTGCTCTCTTAAAATTTCTAATAATTGGTGGAAGTGAAAAACTCTTCCAAATAAATTAATGGCCTCTATTTATAGAAAGTCTAAGACTTAAGGTATTATAGTCATTTAGCCTCCAAAACTTTGGCTCCAAGACAACTGTAAGACCCCAACTTATTATAAATAAATTAAATTTTCCTCTATTTATTATTCTAAATTAATAAGGGTTAATTTGATATAATGCTTTGGTTATGGGTGAAATGTGCAAAGTTTACAAAATAAGCAAGTGGTTATGGAATATTCTTTTTTGTCGGGAATCTTCGTACGACGGCGCAGTCATTTGTGGGCCCCATAATGAAAAATGGTTGGATGAAAGAAAACGACAAAGATTGAGTTTTATAAATAACGGCGTAAATTATTATCGTTAAAACTGTTGGGTTACCTGGTGGTTAAAATATCTGATAATATGCGTGGTTGCATAAAGAAGACACCAGATTATTACAGTGATTGTTGAATTATTGATTAAATGCGTAAGAAGGCACTACTCAATAATTGTTACGATAATTACTTGTTCATTATTTATTTTATTGATTCAATAATTCTTTGCGTTGATATTTATATTATTATTGTTTCAATAATTGTCACTGCACAGTATTTTCCATTATCAGATCAATAATTCATATTATTTGAATAAAATTATCAGATAATATTATTGGCAATGTCTAGAAAGTTTTGTCTAAAGAGAGGTTTGGTCACCTAATTGCACGTTAGTAAGGAGAAATCCTTATTGGAAAGCCCCCTCTATCCTGGGAACGGCCTGGTTGTCAGTACTGTAATTCTATAATATTATTTTTGAATAATTAATTATTGATTATTATGATAAAGAAAATATTTATTTTATGTGGATATAGATGGAGAAAATTTTTAATGTGACAATTGTTGAAAATTAATATTTTATCTTTTTCTCGATAAAATAATTTATTTAAATATATTATTTTAATAATATATTAATCTAGAATATTTTTAAATGAATGTGGGATATATGAGTATATGAGGAGGAAGAGTATTTTGTGGCATTAAATATTTAACACATGTTTTATGTGTATTAGGTGGACACAATTCTTAATAGAAAATTGATTATAGTATCGTAAAATCGCCTGGTTTGTGGATTTCGGATAATTTCTGTTTCGAATTTGGAAAAATTTTCTTCTGCAAAGTTGTAGAGAATTGAAATTCCTATAAAAATTTGCGAGATTCGAATTTTTTGATAAAATGGCTATTTATTGTGAATTATTGAAGTTTCGGAGTTCCGAAATAATTGATTTTTGGAAGTTTTAATTATTATTTTCAAGAAAAACGTTTTTCAAAGGTTGGTGGGCATCTTTAACATGTGTTGTGGCTGATTTCTTTGGTCAAAATGGTGGGCTAAGGAAAATTATATAAATAAATTAATATTTTATTAATTTAATTTCCTTTGGCGTTCTAGCATTTTCCTATAAATAGAGGGCTAAGTTAGAATTGAAAATCATACCAGAAATAAGTTTTCTCTCTTTCTCTCTCTATATTATCGAGCGTATTCTTGTGAGTATACTTTGAGTGTTGCTACTCTGGGTCCGAGTTTCTACATCGACTATATCTAGAAATTCAATCAGAAGTACGGTTATTTTGAGGTAAGGGGTATTATTTTCTTCTTAAATGATATTTTTTTCTTCAATATCATTATGCCGAAATATTGGTGAACTTTTTAATCAAATTTGAAACTTGTTGTATCGGGGTTACTATTCATGTATACGGCACTATTCACGTGATCTGACCTTTATTCACGAATCGACCTTTATTCACCAAAAAAAATGAAAATTTTCCTTTTTGTCCAAGATGTCTATTTTGGCTACTATCTTTGATTGTATCCATGTTTTGATCATTATTTTTGAGTTCTGCTTCCAAATCGTTTATTATGAAGTATTATTGATCTTGGATAAACTGTTAAACGAATTCCTAATATTTGTCCTTCTATCTCACTAGATTCGTTCTTAAAAAAATGTTTTTCATCATCCTCGGTCCTTAATGGTGATATTTGATGAATATCTTTGGCCTATAGTGTAAAGATGAATGATTAAACTGATGAATCTCTTTGGCCCGTAGTGCAAAGATGAACAGGTGTTGAGATGAACATGACCAACTGGTGATACAAATGAATATCTTTGGCCTGTAGTGCAAAGATGATTAAAGATGTATATTGATTGTTGTTACAGGGATGAAATATTGATGGTGGACTTTTAAATCTTAGAAGACAGTAGAATTCATTCTCTACATGACTCTTCTAATGGATTGCTGTTTCCGCTGCATTTGTTGATCTAAAACTTGTTGTCTATTATATTTTATCAGATTTTTCCCTGTTAAAGACTAACGATAATTTGTTATATATTATCTTAGTCATAATATTCTTCTTGGGCTAGTTGAGCTCACCCATTCCTTTTTGTTCCATTTTTCTTCTCGGGAGGTGAGAACATAGCGAGGATCGAGCCTGGGTATGGAGTGATGGTTCTAGGAAGATGTTTTAGCGATCCTCACTATTTCTATAAAATAGTGTTTGAATAATTGTAATGAGGACTTATTTGCGTATGGATATTGTCTGAAAGACAATATTTGTACTTAAACTCACAAGATGTATTGTCGTATTTCACACGACATTTGTATTATTGAAGTTGTAGTTTGCTTTATGTACCATGTATTTGGCGACTTAGAATGGGTGTTGTATACATGCTTTGGGGCGTCACGGTTGGTATCGAGCTTAGGGATATGGTCTCCATGAGATCGGGAATAGAACTAGGAGGGAGAGATGAGTAAATCCTTCGCTAGTGTGTCCTACCTAAGCTTATTTGTTGGTCGGTCATAATATAGGGATATTATGTGATATGTTAATTTGTTTAATTAACCCTTATTTTATGGCAGTATTTAAGAATGGCTGCTGAGAACGTTAACAATGGAGTTTATGAGATGGTGGAACAACCTTTAGTCATAAACCAGGAGAACGTGCAACAGGAAGGCAATACTCCTCCTGTAAACAACGTTACCGAGCAAACGATGAATGATGGAATGTTTAGGAGCTTTTTGCAGTTCATGCAAAATCAGACAAGGGAGACTCGTGTGCAAAATACGGGTGCAAATGATGGCAACACGCGGTCTGTCACAGCCAAGTAGTTCAAGGAGCTGGGCCCACCAGATTTCTGGGGAAAGCCCGATCCGATTAAAGCAGAAACATGGGTTAAGTAAATTACCAAGATATTCGATGTCTTGGGGTGCACGGAGGAACATAAGGTTCCATTCGCAACCTTTATGTTCCGTGGAGAGGCAGATTACTGGTGGAAATCCGTGAAGCGTACCCAGCCAGCTGTACTTAAGATGTCGTGGGAAAGATTTCAGAAACTGTTTAATGACAAGTATTTTCCAGAAAGTATTCGTCATATGAAGGAGGTAGAGTTTATTAGACTCGAATAGAATAACATGACGGTGTCTCAATACGAGGCAAAGTTCGCAGAGTTGTCCAGGTTTGCACCTCATTTGGTGGAGAATGAGGAACGCATGACGCGGATGTTTCTGAGAGGTTTAAAACCCGAGATTCGTCAATACCTTATATCTCATAAATTTTTTTTATATTCAGATGTTGTAAATAGGGCGCAGTTGTTAGAGCAAGATAGTGAGTATACTCAACCGAGGGACCACAACCGTGGTCATATTTATGTGGCAAGCGATCGTCGAGCGATGATAACCAAATGAGGAAGGAAGAATACGGACAAAGCGGTAACCACTCGTGGAAATCGTGGCCATGATAATAGAAGAGGTGACTCAAGTGGAAATTTCAGAAAGAGAAGATTCAATAATGACGGGAAGACATCGATGAAGCAAGACCAAAGACCAACAACAAATTCTAGGGGAGGAGAATGACCGCTAGTTAGATGTTACAAATGCGGGGAAGGAGGGACATATCACCCCAAACCGCCCACAACAATCCAAGGTATGTTACAACTGTGGAAAGGAAGGCCACATCGCTTCTAGATTGTACTATAAGCGAAACCAAGTTCAATGGGAGTGGTGATTCCAAGGGTCATCTGGATAAGTCGAAATCGGTTCTGGAAGAAGCGTTTGTCGTGGATCGCCAAAACATGAGGAACCCAAACGAGGTGATCATGGGTAAGCTAATCTTGAATTCTTGCGAAGTTTATACCTTACTAGATACCGGTTCTACCCATTCTTTTATCTCTCCTGCTTGTGCTCAACGTTTAAACTTGACTCCGGAGAAATTAGATTTTGATTTATCTGTTGAAACTCCGTTGGGTGAAACCTTCGTTACATCTACAGTTTATAAATCTTGCATGATCCAAGTTGGCACTATCACATTACCTGTTGATCTTATCTCTTTAAAGATACTTACTTTTGATGTGATTTTAGGAATTGATTGGTTAACCACTCATCATGCCAAAATTGATTGTTTTCGTAAGGTTGTTAGTTTTCATATTCCTAATCAACCTGTCATACGAATTCAAACCACTAAACCACTAAAATCAGTCACTGTCATATCAAGCCACAAATCTATTCGTTTATTGAAAAACGAATGTCAAGCTTTCTTAGCCCATGTTATGGATTTGAATAAAGACAAATCAGATTTAAACAATATTTCTGTGGTTAGAGAATTTCCTGATGTATTTTCTGAAGAGCTTCCCGATTTACCCCCAGAACGTGATGTTGAATTCTTTATTGACCTTGAACCGGGTACAAAACCCATTTCTAAAACCCCATATCGAATGGCTCCTATTGAACTTCAGGAGTTAAAAGTCCAACTATAGGAATTATTAGACATCGGTTTCATTCGTCCCCAACGTCTCCTTGGGGTGCTCTGTTTTATTCAGAAAGAAGAAAGACGGGAGTATGCGACTTTGTATTAACTATCGAGAATTGAACCATGTCACCATCAAGAATAGGTATCCGCTACCTCGCATTGATGACATGTTCGACCAGTTACAAGGAGCACAATTCTTTTCAAATATCGATCTTCGTTCTAGATATCATCAGCTGAAGATTAAAATTGAGGATATTCCAAAGACTGCATTCAGGACTCGATACAGGCATTATGAATTCTTAGTCATGTCTTTTGGATTGACTAATGCTCCTGCTGCTTTCATGGATATGATGAACCGTGTATTCAAGGAATATTTGGATCAGTTCGTTGTTGTCTTTATTGATGACATCCTCATCTATTCCAAAAGCCGTGAAGATCATGAGCACCATTTGAAGCTGGTACTATAAAGACTTCGTGAATACAAGCTTTATGCCAAGCTAAAGAAATGCGACTTGAGGAAGTAGCATTCCTTGGGCACGTGGTGTCAAAACAAGGAGTATCTGTTGACCCGGCGAAGATTGAAGCAATACAAAGTTGGGAGCAAACCAAGTCGGATCAAGTAAATCACAAGTGACTTTAAGGCTTAATAATGGTTATTATCGGAGATTCGTGGAAGGATTTTCTCGAATCGCTACCCCGTTAACTCAGCTGACTCGGAAAGATACAAAATTTGTATGGACCGAGGAATGCGAGAAGAGTTTCCAAGAGCTCAAGAGGAGACTCATTTTGGCACCTATTTTGGCTATACCATCTGGTTCGGATGGATTTGTTATATACAGCGATGCTTCAGGCAAAGGGTTAGGATGTGTTCTCATGCAACATAGGAAAGTCATAGCCTATGCCTCGCGACAGCTCAAAGAATATGAGAGGAATTATCGTACTCATGATCTAGAGTTGGCAGCAGTCGTATTCGCGTTGAAGATATGGAGACACTACTTGTATGGAGAAAAAGTGGAGATTTATACGGACCATAAAAGCCTCAAATATTTCTTCACCCAAAAAGAACTCAATATGCGGCAACGACGTTGGCTTGAGCTATTGAAAGATTACGATCACACTATTCAATATCATCCTGAAAAAGCGAACGTAGTAGCTGACGCATTGAGTAGAAGATCATATGCAAGTACGAGTGCGATATTGTCAACGCAAAGGCCCATTCTGTATGACTTGCAAAGGATGGAGGTAGAATTAAAGACTCCAGGGACCCACGTGATGATGGCGAATATATGAGTAGAACCGACTTTAATCGATAAAGTTAAAGTTGCTCAAGCTACGGACCTGGGGCTAATGAGTATGAAGAAGAAAGTGCAAGAAGGAGCTATTCCGGAAGCAAGAATCGATGAAGAAGGAATACTTCGATTAAACTCTCGACTTTACGTTCTGAACGATTCTGACTTGAAGCATAGAATCATGATAGAGGCACACAACACCCCGTTTGCAATCCATCCTGGGAGTACCAAAATGTATCATTATATTCGACATATATTTTGGTGGAACAATATGAAGAGAGAGATCACGGAGTTTATCTCGAGGTGTTTAACTTGTCAACGAGTAAAGGCGGAGCATCAAGTACCAAAGGGTCCATTGCAACCACTTGAGATTCCGGAATGGAAGTGGGAACACATTACAATGGATTTCGTTACAGGTCTTCCCAAGGTTTCTCAAGGCATAGATGCGATTTGGGTTATTGTTGATAGATTAACCAAGTCTGCTCATTTCTTGCCGATACGAGAAACTTATTCCCTTGAACGTCTTGCTAGTATGTACGTGAATGAGATTGTGCGATTGCATGGCATGCCAGTATCCATAGTTTCGGATCGTGACCCAAGATTCACTTCAAGATTTTGGGTTAGTTTGCAGAAAGCTATGGGCAAAGATTTACGATTTAGTTCAGCATATCATCCTCAAACGGATGGACAATCAGAGAGGACTATTCAAACCCTTGAAGATCTATTAAGATTCCGTGTTTTATATTTCAAAGGAAGTTGGGATAAGTACTTGCCATTGGTGGAATTCTCCTACAACAACAGTTATCAAGCAAGTATAGGCATGGATCCATTTGAGGCGTTGTATGGACGAAAGTGTCGTTCTTCAGTATGCTGGGACGAGATGGGAGAAGCAACATTGTTGGGACCAAAATTAGTACGCATGACTACAGAAAAGATCCAAATGATTCGACAACGTATTCAAACTTCACAAGATCGACAAAGAGTTATGTTGATCTTCATAGAAAGGACGTGGAGTTTAATATTGGAGATCATGTATTGTTACGTGTTGCTCCATGGAAGGGAGTTACAAGATTTGGAAAGAGAGGAAAGCCCAATCCAAGATTTGTTGGTCCATTTGAGATTCTTGACCGAATAGGAAACGTAGCCTATAGACTCGCGTTACCTCCAAGTATGTCTCGTGTTCACAATGTATTCCACATATCTATGCTTCGTAAATATGTGAAAGACTCGAACCACATTATTGCGTTAGAACCAGACGAGATAGCTGAAGATTTAACATACGAGGAGATACCTGTTGAGATTTTGGATAGAAAAGAGCATGTCTTACGCACGAAGTTTATACCACAAGTTAAGGTTTTGTGGAGAAACCATGCCATTGAGAAAATGACATGGGAGTTGGAATCGGAAATGAAAGCGAGGTACCCTCACCAGTTCGAAACACCAGGTACGTACGTTAATTTCGAGGATAAAATTTTATAAGGAGGGGAGGTTGTAAGACCCCAACTTATTATAAATAAATTAAATTTTCCTCTATTCATTATTCTAAATTAATAAGGGTTAATTTGATATAATAATTTGGTTATGGGTGAAATGTGCAAAGTTTACAAAATAAGCAAGTGGTTATGGAATATTCTTTTTTTTCGGGAATCTTAAATGCGATGGCGCAGTCATTTGT
The DNA here is from genome assembly GCA_020205605.1 of Panax ginseng. NCBI lineage: Eukaryota > Viridiplantae > Streptophyta > Magnoliopsida > Apiales > Araliaceae > Panax > Panax ginseng. The sequence goes on from CM035134.1 coordinate 18,803,418, forward strand.
GGGCCCCATAACGAAAAATGGTTGGATGAAAGAAAATGACAAAGATTGAGTTTTATTAATAACGGCGTAAATTATTACCGTTAACACTGTTGAGTTACCTGGTGGTTAAAATACAGTAATATGCGTGGTTACACAGTAGCACACGGTATTGCACAGTATTGTTGAATTATTGATTCGTACGTAAGAAGGCCTACTCAATAATTGTTACAGTAATTACTGTTCATTATTTTATTTATTGATTCAATAATTGCTGCGTTGATATTTATATTATTATTGTTTCAATAATTGTCACTGCACAGTATTTTTCATTATCAGATCAATAATTCATATTATTTGAATAAAATTATCAGATAATATTATTGGCAATGTCTAGAAAGTTCTGTCTAAGGAAAGGTTTGGTCACCTAATTGCACGCCAGTAAGGAGAAATCCTTATTGGAAAGCTCCCTCTATCCTGAGAACGACCTGGTTGTCAGTACTATAATTCTGTAATATTATTTTTGAATAATTAATTATTGATTATTATGATAAAGAAAATATTTATTTTATGTGGATATAGATGGAGAAAATTTTTAATGTGACAATTGTTGAAAATTAATATTTTATCTGTTTCTGATAAAATAATTCATTTAAATATATTATTTTAATAATATATTAACGGTGATATTTTTACAATAAATGTGGAATATATGAGTATATGAGTATGAAGAGTATTTTTGTGGAATTAAATGTTTAACACATGTTTTGTGTGTCGGTGGACACAATTCTTGACCGAAAATTGATTATAGACTGTAAAATCGCCCGTTTGTGGATTTCGGATAATTTCTCTTTAGAATTTGGAAAAATTTTCTTCTGTAAAGTTGTAGAGAATTGAAATTCCTATAAAAAGTCGCGAGATTCAAATTTTCTGATAAAATGGCTATTTATTGTGAATTATTGAAGTTCTGGAGTTCCAAAATAATTGATTTTTGGAAGTTTTAATTATTATTTTCAAGAAAAACATTTTTCAAAGGTTGGTGGGCATCTTTAACATGTGTTGTGGCTGATTTCTTTGGTCAAAATGGTGGGCTAAGGAAAATTATATAAATAAATTAATATTTTATTAATTTAGTCTCCTTTGGCGTTCTAGCATTTTTCTATAAATAGAGGGCTAAGTTAGAATTGAAAATCACACCAGAAATAAGTTTTCTCTCTTTCTCTCTCTATATTATCGAGCGTATTCTTGTGAGTATACTTTGAGTGTTGCTATACGGTGCGAGTTTCTATCAGCACTACACCGAAATTCAATCAGAAGTACGGTTATTTTGAGGTAAGGGGTATTATTTTCTTCTTAAATGATATTTTTTTCTTCAATATCATTATGCCGAAATATTGGTGAACTTTTTAATCAAATTTAGAACTTGTTGTATTGGGGTTACTATTCACGATACTATAGGCACTATTCACGATATCTGGCACTATTCACTTATCACGACATTCAATTCACCTAAAAATAAAAATTTTCCTTTTGTCCAATATGTCTATTTTGGCTACTATCTTTGATTGTATCCATGTTTTGATCGTTATTTTTGAGTTCTGCTTCCAAATCGTTTATTATGAAGTATTATTGATCTTGGATAAACTGTTAAACGAATTCCTAATATTTATCCTTTTATCTCACTAGATTCGTTCTTAAAAAAATGTTTTTCATCATCCTCGGTCCTTAATGGTGATACTTGATGAATATCTTTGTCTTGTAGTGCAAAGATGAATGATTAAACTGATGAATCTCTTTGGCCCGTAGTGCAAAGATGAACAGGTGTTGAGATGAACATGACCAACTGGTGATACAAATGAATATATTTGGCCTGTAGTGCAAAGATGATTAAAGATGTATATTGATTATTGTTACAGGGATGAAATATTGATGATGGACTTTTAAATCTTAGAAGACAGTAGAATTCATTCTCTACGTGACTCTTCTAATGGATTGTTGTTTCCGCTGCATTTGTTGATCTAAAACTTGTTGTCTATTATATTTTATCAGATTTTTTTCTGTTGAAGACTAACGATAATTTGTTGTATATTATCTTAGTCATAATATTCTTTACTGGGCTAGTTGAGCTCGTCCTTTCCTTTTTGTTCCATTTTTTCTTCTCAGGAGATGAGAACATAGCAGGATCGAGTCGGGGTATGGAGTGATGGTTCTAGGAAGATGTTTTAGCAGTCCTCGCTATTTCTATAAAATAGTGTTTGAATAATTGTAATAAGGACTTATTTGCGTGTGGATATTGTCTAGAAGACAATATTTGTACTTAAACTCACAGTATGTATTGTCGTATTTCACACGACATTTGTATTATTGAAGTTGTAGTTTGCTTTATGTACCATGTATTTGGCGACTCGGAATGGGTGTTGTATACCTGTTTTGGGGGCGTCACAACAACCATTCTTTGGCTCCAAGCCAGACCAAACTTTGGCTCCAAGATAACCATTCTTTGACTCTAAGTCTTCATTCTTTGGCTCCAAGTTTGCACTAGTGATGGCTCCAAGCCTTCAAGCCGTCTAATTCTCTAGTCAAGCCATTTTAATTTCCTTGGCTCAATCCTAACCAAGCCCTAATGGTGTAAACGAGTCGAACCAAAACACACAGAGAGTTGCTTGAATTCAACTTGAAATGATAAATTCGTACTTGAATTCGACTCGAATTCAAATTGTATTTGAAGGATTATACTCAGATTCGACTCAACTCGGATACTTATTACTCGAATTCAATCCGACACAGATTGAATTATATTCAAACTACTCACGAGCTTCAAATTCAAGCTTTAATTTGAGTCTCAATATAATAACTAGTTTTTATAATAAATATAATTATAAATTGAATTTATTATTTTACTTAGAAATGAGAAAATGTGTTTACTAATACACTTTACAAATTTAAAATCACAATTGAAATTAAAAAAAATAAAATAATAATAATTAATTATCCAAATTTAATTTAAATTTGTATATATTATAAGAGAATGTATCGAGCATCTAATTGAATATGTATCAATCGATTATGTATCGAATCTTAATCAAGAATTCGAGTAGTTTGAATCTTAAACGAGTCGAGTATAACTTTGCTTAGATTCTACTCATTTTTATTCAAACTATTTTTAATGCTCATATTTGGATCATATTATTAACGATTCCGAGTCTCGCTTGTATTTTTTCGAAATTTAAAAACACTGCTTTAGGTTAGTTCTGACCTTTACCAAGCCCCTTTCATTTCCTAACCAAGCCTTGAAAACCCAAGGCGGCTTAGTTAAACTATCTCCTTTTTCTTTAAATGAATTATTCCACAATTTATTTTGAATAATAGATATATAATAATATATCCAAATAAAATGCTATTCCACAATTTATTTTTCGATCAAAACAAATATATAATATATATTTGCTCATTTCCTTTTTTCCTTTTTATAAATTGTTTCCAACAATTATTATAAATTTTTATATTGCACAATATTTATTTATTTATGCAATCCAATATCACATGATAAGAATTTTATTAATTTAAATTTTTATTTAAATATTTTTCGAAAACTCAGATTGTCGCACGTGTGTTTTGTCATCACAACATAAAGGGGAGAGAAATTAGGATTGGCAAATTCTTTGAGTTAGAGAGATTGTATAGAAGCAAAATGTGGACAAATTTTAAAATTTTCAGGAGTAAATGATTTTAAAAATCGACGAACTTATATTTATTTTATTTTTTAAACAATCAAGTAGTATAATTTTTTTTCATTTAAACATCAAAGTCGAGAAATTATATTTTACCCCGTTCCGTTAACAGTCATTAGTTAACTTGAGTTGACCGGTTGAATTCCAATATGTGGCATTTATTATTATTATTTGGCACAAAAAAATGACATGAAAAATATGACATGTATGTCTATTTCTTGATGAAATCATTTCTAACTCAGATAAAAGATTAAATTTTTAAAAAAAAAATTAAACAAAAACAAAAATGTTTATTCCTTCCCAAATCGTCAATAGACGATTAGCAGAAGTCTCACCCGAAATCCAAAAATCTCTCAACGATAGCCTCTTTAAGTTCCGCCCCTGCAACACAACATCAGACCCATGTCCAAAAGGCCTACAGTTCCCAAAAAATTACGGGAAAAAAAATTCAACATGATGTAAGGTATTGATGTTGGATATATGGTCACAACTTTCAACAAATAATTAAATTATTAACTCGAATAGTTTTTCAATATTATTATTATTATTGATTAATAAGTTCATTGAGATAAATTTAAAATAATATGAAATTAAGTTGTGTTTAGTTTTACATTTTTAAACAATTATACAAATTATTAAAATGTTATAAGGATAAAAATGAATATTTAATCATTTCTCAAATATTAGATTTACTAGCTATCAAATTGGTTAATTTTCAGCTGACGTAATTGATGTTCCAACACTTACTGTTCAACAGCTTAAAGTTTTCAATTCTACTAATTAAACTCTTAAAATTTAGCGTCTTAATTTTCAGTTTATCAAACAGGAACTTAGGGGTTGTTTATTTAGGATTGAATATCGGCTTTGGCCACTCATTAAGTGTATTTTGTTTTAGAAAAAATCGTCTCGAATAATCGAATTTATTCAACCATTCAGATTTATCCGAAATAAATGATTTAGTGTCATTTTTTTGTCTGAATGATGGTTGAATGAATATTTTTTTTTACACAATATTAACTATTATATTAAGTAATATTAAATAAATTTCTAATAATTTTGAATTTTTTTTAGAGAGATAAAATAATAAAAATTTGTTATTCAGATATTTTAGATATGTCAATTATCAAACAACTTTTTTTATTCAAATTCAAATTCAACTCATTTAAATTCAAATTTTATCAAATATCCTTTAAATGTTATGCGAGGATAAAAAGGTTTAAAGTACAAGTAAATTTTAAATTTGAGAGTTTTGTAAAAAAAACCTAGGATCAAATCCAATCAAGTTCGACAATCCATATGAGTAGCAAAAGACCGGCCACCTCATCAGGTACGACAAAATTAAATTTTGATAGCTGGTATGTGTATTAATTGGGGGGAGGTCGCTAACGCCATGTCAGGGGTATCTTTGTGCCACAACATTTTTTTTCTATTTTAAATTAAAATAAAAAAATAATAATATTAAGCGTTTATGTATATCCCACCCACCCTACTTACACCTATCCCGCACCGCCCACTCTCACCCCCATCTATCTACCTACCTTCACCCCTACCCCCACTCCCACACCCACCCGCCTACCTACCCATCCACCCAACATTCCCTCTTAAAAAAATGATATTAACCGATTATGTATACTCTACCCATCCCTACCCACCTAACCCCACCCCACACCCCCCACCTCCCACCTCCCACTCCACCCCACCCAAAAAAAATAATGTACACCACTCACCCCACCTCCACCCAAAAAAATAATGTGTACACTCCCACCCCCACCCCCACCCCCCCCCCACCCCACCATTCTCTCCCAAAATAAATTAATATTAAACAATTATGTATACACCACCCACCCTCTACTCCCGCTCACCCAAAAAATAATAATTGTGTTTGGTGCGGTTACTGAGAGAGAGAGAAGTGTAATTGAATAGAATATAGGTTGAAAAATTGTTAACCGGTTAATTAATTATATTTGTTTTAAAAATATGGGTTCAAACTTTAATCAATCTGAATAAATAAAAATAGTTAACTGATTTATTTGATTCCAATTAATATAGTTTGACTCAATAATTAACTACTTATATTATCAGTCTAATTTTAATACTATAAGCATATTACTATTTTGCTCTCTTTAATTTAAAGGTTTCATATCTTTTTATTTAGTTAACTTTGTGAAACTAATTACACATGCCACGCGTCCACTGCGTGTTTGCGATGAATAAACCAAACACAACCTAGACAGCCAACTAGTAAATTAACATCACACTACCTACATAGATAGACTACACAAATAAAAACATAGCCCAATAAAATAAATCTGCCAACTGAACTAGAGGTTAGGTCCCAAATGAAATAATATTCAACACCCCAGATCCCCAACTAGTAATTGATTTTTAAAATAATTTTGATTTAAGTCTTGCTCATCCTTGACTAAGTCAAAGACAATTAATATATGAACTTAATACGTTAGCTAATGTTTTGTATAAGAAACAAACATTATTTTTAAGTAACTTGAAGAAAAAAATAATACAACTATGAAAAAACTTAATTTAAAAATATAACATCAAATTTGAAAATTTAAAGTTGTACATGACATATTTTTAAATTAAAAATTGAAATAATTGTTTTAACTTTGAAAAGTAATAAATATTGTAATTAATAGTACTGTTTAGATAATATAGAATTTTCATAATTGCATTATTAAAAATTACATTAATTTATGTAAGTTTTAAATTTAAAAATATCTCAAAGACTAAATTACATTAATTTATATCAATTCTAAATTAAAAAATATCTCAAACACATGAAAAAGGTCAATATAAATAATATATGGGAAAAATCAATTTTTGATGTCTGTACTGAGACTCGACTTACAAACTAGAACCACAGTTGAAAAAATTAACAAATTGGTACTTGTACTAAAAAAAATTTACAAGCTATTAATTATTAGGGTTCTATTTAGCTTCTATTTAAATTTGTAACACGTGAGAGGGAACACGATGACATGGCAATGACTGAGCAAGTCAATTGAATGACGAGTAGTTCTCCATCTATGTAAACGAATGTAAGACCATTTTTGGGAAAAAGTTAGGGCTTCAAACCCTTCATCTTTCTCTCTCGATTCTTCAATGAAGAGTAAAATTATTTGCTTAATTTCTTGCTCGATTACTTGGTCGTGTATATATATATATATATATAAATAATTCATTTCAAATGCTCACCCACTTATTTTACATACCATACTCACCCCCTTTAAATGATTTTAACGGCGGACGGTTTCTAAGATATCGAGAACCGTCATATTAGCTTTTAGCGACGGACAACATATAGCGACGGACCAAACCGACTTCGGTCTGTCGCTAAAGGGGGTATGCAAGGTATGTAGGATCAAGGGGTATGCCCTTGATCCTTTATGTGTATATATATATATATATATATATATATATATATATATACCATTGAAAACAAGAACGAATGACCATGATTAGAACTGAAAATCGACGTCTGCTACAAATAGTAACAAATGGTAAAAAAAACATATATCATACGCTACTAATAGTAGCGGACCCTAATCAGAATAACGATTTGACTTTATTAACTAGAGTTTCAATTAATTAACAGGGTTTAGGGTTTATAAACTAGGGTAAGGTTTATTGACCCATTTTTAACTGGGCTTAAGGTTTATTAATCTTATTATAACCCGTGGTTAATTAAACCTAAACCCTAATTAATTAATTGGAACTCTAATTAATAAAATCAAACCCTTATTCTGATTAGGGTCCACTACTATTAGTAGTGAATGATATATATGTTTTTACCATTCGCTACTCTTTGCAGCGGACATTGATTTTCAGTTCTAATCATGACCATTCATTCTTGTTTTCAATGGTATAGATGGCGTATACCCTATATGGATCCATAACAAATATATACTATGAATCATTCCCCATATATATATATATATATATATATATATATATATATATATATATATATATATATAAAAAGGCTTTTTAGTGCCAAATTAAAAGGATGGCTAGCGTCTTGGGAGTGGAATCATGAATGAAATTGCGGAGGAAAATTGTAGTTCATGCAGCCTAAATCAATGGATTCAACCTGAGTTTCTAAGTCGCTGCTATTGTGGAGCAATGGTGCGAATGTGGGAAGGCAAGGAAAGATGGTACAAAACTTCAAGGAAGGTGATTCCTTGGGTGTATTAATGATCATGTATGAATGTATTTTTTTTAAAAAAAAATTCTATATTATTGCTTATGTTAATGGTTGGTGTCAGGGCCGGCCTTGAGTTTTTAAGGGCTTAAAGCGATAACAAAAAAAATGGGCCTTTTGCTAATTGCTATTAAAATAGACATAAAAAAACTAAGAACTTTTCCTGAACAAAAGAGCATAATTACGAAAGAATACCAAATATAATAACCGACTATTTCAATATTTCCAAAGCATCGTTTAGATATCACATTATCACTAAGTCTACCATTGAGATTTGGGCCTATTTTATTGGGTAAATTTTTTGTGGGCCTTTAAATTTAAACTGACGTAGGTTGTGCTCTTTTATTTGGGTATATATATACATAACAAAAATACTTATTGGGGGCCCTAAAAATTTAACAATTTTAGTGGGCCTAAAGCCCGGACACCTTGGGCTTTAGCCCAGGGCCGGTGCTGGTTGGTGTGTAATAGGACAAGAGAGCTTACCACGTTTTCTTTAAATGGTATGATCCATCCTGATAGAGCTAGAGATGTTATTGAATATTTGACATTAAAATCGAAGGTCAGCAGAGAGATGATAAATAAAATGAAGGAGAAAAAAATTGAGAAGGCTAAAAATTGGTTAGCAACTGAGATGGCCGAAAGTTCAGTGGAGACCTTAGAGAAAGAGGTTAAAAAGCTGAAGAAGATGAATGCCAAGCTTGTTGGAAGGAAAAAATTTATTGGTTTCTTATAATTTGCTCATGGATGTGTGTTTTAGTATTTGTTGTTTTACAAATGTAAATATAATTTTAGATTCAATTAGGATTCCAAGCTTTTATTTTGGTCATGAATATAAATTGTAAGTTTAGATTCAGCTGGAATTTCAAGCTTGTATTTTGATTATGGATATGAATGAATGAATGAATTAATAAATGAAAGGAGATTATTATGTTTAATTGCGTTATGTTCTGTTTAGGATTTTAAGCTTACATTTTGGTATTTGATTGTTTAATGTTCTATTTGGTATTTAATTGATAATGACAATACATGGAAAAAATGGCATGCCTGCTTCAGCTAAAGGCAATCCAATTATTCCACTGTTATAATCAACAATGAAAAAAATGACAATAGCCATGCTTTCAAATATTCGGGACTTTAATCAACGTAAATAAAATTTATAAATGTTAGAATTTAGGATCACACGCACGCACACAACAATAGAGAATTAAGATTCACACACACAGAGATTTACGTGGTTCCCCAATTTGGGTACTCCACAGATAGCTTGTTGTTTATTGATGATTCTTTGGTTACATAGGGCTTTTCAATAGATAGTATTTATAGCTACTAATCATATTCTAACTCTACTTCACATTATGTCTCAATTACCTATAATATCTTTCCAAAAACAACCTAGAAAAAACTCGATCACGACTTACTAAGCGGCCACGGCCTTACACAGGTTCTTCTTCTGATGCCCATATTCTTGGTGTGATAACTTCACCGACCTGCACGCCCACGCCACTCCTCGGCTTGTACACACGGCCCCCCAACCACACCTGCGAAACTTCAGATCTGCATCACTGGGCTTCCCACGACCTTGATTCAACCACGAAGGGCTAGTGCGTCGCTTAGACTCCACCTCACCCCTCGCTACGCTCCACTCCGCACTAGCCTTTTTTAGTAGCTTCTATGTTATGAGTCAGAAGTTCCAACAATAAATGTAAAATTTAATGTCCATGAAATGAACTTAAATTTTATAGCAAATTAGGAAGGAATTATATTGAAAAAACTGATGCATGATATTTAGTGAATTATAAGCCTTGCGAATGAGAACATGTAAGGGTGTTATAAATATAATTAGGAAGCTACGGGGTAAAAGAGAATATTAGCAAATAAGTTGATCATTTTTCAAATAAACATGTTTTTTTAAAAAAGTATTAATAATTAATGCTATATATATTGTTAATGCAAAATTTTGTACGCCTGAAGAAATCACTAAAACAAAGAAAGCCAAATCATCGCTTAATGGTTGATGGAGTAGTTGATTATATCAAACTCACGAAATACATTCACACAAACATAAATAAAGACACACACACACACACACACACACACACACACACACACACACACACACACACACACACATATATATATATATATATATATATATATATATATATATATATATATATATATATATATATATGAACACAAGAATTTACGTGGAAACTCAATTGGGAAAAAACCACGGAGAGAGAGAGTAATTCACTATAATAATATTGGGAATACAAGATGTGTATTTGTGTTGTATCTTTTGTGTTCTTGTCCCCCATCTCCTCCTCCTTATTGTTGTATTTATAGATGTCATATCCACCTGAATTCAATGAATTCAATTTGGAGTTGGGGTCCTTTGTAGAATCACCTTATAACTGTTGAATCTAATTAGGAGTAGGAGTCCTAATTAATCCTTCTTATCCCACCAAATAAGGACTCTCTCAATGTCAAAATAAATACATATTGTGGGTCAACACCAAATCTAGCCCATTCAATAAATTGAGTTACACCTTGACTAGACTCAAATAATCACACTCCAACATTGCCCCCCAGTCTCTTATTTATAAGTTTAATAAATAAGAGAGTATTCAAAAAGTCTCCATGGGATTTTTATCCTCGAGATTTTTCTCTTTGGGATTTTTATCTTCGGGATTTCTATCTTCGAGATTTTTATCCTCAAAATTTTTATCCTTCGGAATTTATATCCTCCGGACTTTTATCCTCGAAATTTTTATCCTCGGAATTTTTATCCTCCGGATTTTTATCCACGGGATTTATATCCTCGGGATTTATATCATCGGGATTTATATCATCGGGATTTTTATCCTAGAGATTTTTATCCTCGAGATTTATATCCGTAGAATATTCATCCTTTCAGGAGATCAAAAGCCTTCTCGAAGGACGTTTGGTGTTATTGCTACTTGGTTCACTGCGGAACCACACTTGCGCCGTTTTTAATCCCAGCTAACTTGAAGATTTGAAACCGTGCATCATGCGTAGCTATCGACAGCCACTTTTATTCTGATGAGTCGACTTTAAATTGAGATGAGTTGTGAATATTCCTTCCCATACTAACAAATTAAGTTTGGTGATTTTTCGAATATAATTTTGCTTTCCCACAGATGGTGCCAATGTTAACGCCAAATTTTGTACGCCTGATGAAATCACCAAAATAGCAGGTCAAAAGCGCGCTAACGATTGATGGTGTAGTTGATTATATCAAACTCACGAAATACATTCACACAAACATAAATAAAGACATATAAATATGAACACAAGAATTTACATGGAAACCCAATTGGGAAAAAACCACGGAGAAATAGAATAATCCACTATAATAATATTGAGAGTACAAGATGTGTATTTGTGTTGTATCTTTTGTGTTCTTGTCCCCCATCTCTTCCTCCTTATTGTTATATAATTTATAGATGTTATATCCACCTGAATCCAATTAGGAGTAGGAGTCTTTGTAGAATCACCTTATAACTGCTGAATCCAATTAGGAGTAGGAGTCCTAATTAAACCTCCTTATCCCACCAAATAAGGACTCTCTCAATGTCTAAATATATATATATATATTATGGGTCAACACCAAATCTAGCCTATTAAATAAATTAGGTTACATCTTGACCAGACCCAAATAATCACACTCCAACACACACACACACACACACACACACACACACACATATATATATATATATATATATATATATATATATATATGTGTGTGTGTGTGTGTGTGTGTATGTACGCATCAACGACAACTGGTTGCTAGGGAACTATTTCAGCTACTCAAGAAAAGAAAATGAAAAGATAAGTCAAACCTTAAAAGTTTGACCACATAATCTAGCAAGTTAAAAAAAAATTTATTATCATCACATGGGATGGGATCAGGGACCAAGTCGGCTGAAAAACTGATACGGCTAAGTTTGTTTATTGAGTAATTCTGGGGCGACCGTTTATGAGCGACCGGTCGGAATTTTTTTTTTTAAATGTCTCTCAAATAATTTATAAGATTTATTGGAACTGGAATTTTTACAGAAAAAAATATTTTTGATGTCATTTGGATACACGTAAAAAAATATGTCCGCATGCATGCCGTATATGCATATTTTTTACGTATCCAAAATGACATCCAAAATATTTTTTTCTCAAAAATTCCAATTCCAATAAATCTTATAAATTATTTGGGAGACATTTAAAAAAAAAAAAAAAATTCCGACCGGTAAATTCTAGACTTTTTGTTGTTTATTATAGAGTCCTTCTAGGGGGGCCAAGGCTTTCCGGCCAAGGGTAGTGGCCGTACGGATATTTTTTTTTTTTTTTTTTTGACTACAAAATAATTAATGTGATTTATTGGGCGAATTTTTTAAAATAATAATTTAGGTGTCTTTTTGGATACATCGTAACAAATAGGGTTATACAATCTGTACAACCCTGTTTTTTACGTGTATCCAAATGACACCTAAATTACTGCATTTTGTAAAAATTTCAGTTTCAATAAATCACATTAATTATTTTCTAGTCAAAAGCAAAAAAAAAAAAAAAAATTCCGACCGGTCACTACCCCGATCGGAAAACGCCGGTCCCCCTAGACTTTTTCTTTATTATATGGAAGGTTGGAGGAAGTTTGTTTATTATATGGAAGGATAAGGAAGGTTGGAGGAAGTATATATATATATATATATATATACTTAAATGGAAGGTACGTGAAGGCTGGAAAAAAAAAATACTATATATGGGCTGTGGGCAGCAGCTGTGCATAAGTCGGCTAAAGAAGGGATTAGAAAAAGAAGATATTTTGGTGGGGAAGCTATCCAATTGTACTATAAATACCTAACTTTTTCCCTCTTCCTCCACTTTACCAAATTAAACAACAACATAACAAAAGGAAGATAGAGTGAGGGACCTCAGCAGCAAAGAAAGATAAAGAGAAAATGAGGGAAATCTGCTACTAAGTAGGAGAAGCAAGGGAATTCAAGCCAAAAGAAGCTACTTCACACACAACTAGCTATAAATGCTAAACTTTTAAAGCTTTAAAGATTTTTATTTGATGAAAATAATTATCTTTTATGTATACTTGAACATATATATGTTGCATACCATTGATCATGGAGAAAAAAAATATTGAAAGAAAAAGAAAAACAAGAAAGAAATACATGAAACTATGTAAAGAAAACCCTAGAAAATTAAAAACTAGAAAACCTAGTTTGAGCATTTGAAATTACAAGATAAGGGAGAAAAGTAAAATAAATAAATATTTAAAGTGAAAATGAATATTTAAGAAAGTAAGAAAATGTCCAAATTGGAGAAGCTGAAAAAAATATTAAATACATTTTTTCGCGTAAATAAGTTAAATAAAATTAAAAAATTCAGTTAAGGGTAGTTGTTGACTAAAAATAAAATTATGATAAATTAATATGTTTGGCCTTCATGAATAATGATATATGAATAAATTGTGCAAGTTACTTGATATATGAGATTTCTTGAATTATTCATTTCCGCACTTGTGTGCAATTATGATCCGTTCTTTGATAAACTGTAATTATTCCCCTAAATATCATGTGATTCATGAATTATTTTATGTTATGAGTCTATACCACTTGTTTCTGCTATACATAATTAATGTAATAAATTAAGTTGTTGATATTACCTTTGGAAGTGATTAAATCAATAAATCCAATCCAAATTACTTTGGTACGAATTTCGAGACTAAGACTGAGTATGAGCAACCCTGAAAAGGGAATACTTATATCGGGTAACCGACTTGATGCATTAAGCATAAAAGAATTGTTATGCATAATATGGGGTACGATAGTCTGATCACCTAGAGTACTAGTAGGAGTTTTTTAGTTTGTGTGACTGTTAAACATTGTGGATATTTCACATTTTTTAATTCTTGAACTTGGTGTGAGTTCATGGTCCCTACGACCGCTCAGTATGATGTTAAAAATGATTGAGATTTAAGGAATTCTTTTATTTCCTATTTTTTCATGTTGTTCCATAATTTTATAATAATCAAATTGTTGAATGTAAGACCCCAACTTTTATGAATAAAAATAAATTTTTCTATAAATATCATTTTTGAATATTAAGGTTTGAATTTGAAATAATGTTATAATTGTGGGTAATATTTATAAATTTTGCAAAGTAAGCAAGTTATTATATAATATTCGATTGGTCGGGGAATATTCGTTTTAACAAGGAATATTCGTACGATGACACAATCATTGGTGGACCCCATAACGTAATTATTGTCGGAATGAGAAAACGACAGAAATATCTTTTTATAAAAATAACGGCGGAAGTTTTACCGTTAACTGTTGAAATAACCAGTGTTAAAATTACAATAAAACGTGTGGTTGCATAGTAGCATATGGTATTGATTATTGATGCTTACGTAAGAAGTCACTCAGTTATACTCAATTATTGCTACAGTAATTGTTGCATCATATTGATTCAATTATTGTTACAGTATCATCTGCATAATATTTTATATTATTAGATCAATAATTGAGACGACAAAATTATTAATATTATTATTTGCAATATTGACAATGTCTAGAAGTTCTGTCGAGTAGAGGTTTGGTCATCTAATTGCGCGTCAATAGGGAGAAATCCTTATTAGAAAGCCCCATCTTTCCTGGGAACGACTTGGTTGTTAAATATTGCGAATTATAATAATGATGATAAATGTTGTTAAAAATATTGAGGAGATTTTTATGAAGTATTTGTTGGACCCCCAAATTACCCATTTTCAAAATAATCGGTAGAAAATTTTTCAGTATATTTTTATATAATAAAGGTGGACCCACATGTGGGGGGCCCACAAGAAGTATTGAATTTGAAATTGGGGGATAGTTTGCCTTAATGATGTGGAAGTGTTTATATATATATATATATATATATATATATATATATATATATATATATATATATATATATAAATACAACGGATCTAGTCCGGGATCCTCGATCAGTCCAAAATCCGGACCCCATAAATTTTTTTTTGTTTGTGAACAACTTAAAAAATAAAATAAAATTATGGGCTGAATTTTTTTATAATACAAGATTTTGGGTGTGTTTTTAATACCTACACCAACTAATGTATGTACACATGCCTGCATCGCGCATGAAATGTTTTGCAGTATAGGCATCCAAATCACTACCAAAATCAGATTATGTAAAAATTCCAATTCCATAAAAAAAAATTTAGTTGTTTCAAAAAGAAAAGCAAAAAAAAAAAGGTCCGGATTTTAATAGAGTTCGGGATCCCTTGACCGATCCGGACTCTATATATATATATATATATATAAATATATATATGTGATGCTGGTAAATGAAATGGGGGGGGGGGGATATCTTCATGTGGGATTTATATATATGTTATATATGTATGTTTGTATGCCTTGGACGGCAGGCAACAACTGATTATATATATATATACATATATATATATATATATATATTATAAGTTGTGACCCACGTTTTTGCCTTAATCGGATCCGGCTTTCCCTAGAATTCTGGTGGTCCCAACTCTTTCAACTGCTTGGCTGTGACAAACCGTGCGTTGTTATCATTTCCACCTGTATTTTGTACACGAGTCTCCCTCATATGATTTTGCATGAACTGCAAAAAGCTTTTAAATATTTCGTCATTCATCGTCTGATCAGTGGTGTTGTTTACAGGAGGAACATTGCCGGCCTGTTGCACGTTCTTCTCATTGATGAGTAATGGTGTCTCCACGGTTTTAGTTACTCCATTGTTAACAATCTCGGTTGACATTCTCAAATACTGCCATAAAATAAGGGTTAATTAAAGAAATCAACATATCACATAATATCCCTATATTTTGACCAACCAACAAATAAGCTTAGGTAGGACACACTAGCGAATGATTTACTCGTCTCTCCCTCTAGTTCTATTCCCGATCTCCGCCGGAGATCATATCCTAAGCTCGATACCAAATTTGTGGCGCCCCCAAAATAGGTATACATCACCCATTTTGAGTCAAATCAATAACATAATCTGAAACAACTATAACTTTATTAATACAACATCAAAATCTGTGAGTTTAAATACAAATATTGCCATCTAGACAATATTCACACCCAAATAAGTCCTCATTATAATTATTGGTACATTATTTTACAAAAATGATGAGGACTACTAAAGAACTTTCTAAAACTATCATTCCACACCCACTGTAGAACTCGCTTACATTCTCGTCTCACGAGAAGAAAAATGGAACAAAAAAAAGAAAGGGTGAGCTCAACTAGCCCGATAAAGAATATTATGACTAAGATAATATAGAAAAAATTATCGTTAGTCTTCACGAGGAAAAAATCGATAGAATATAATGAAATGACAAGTTTGAGATCAATATTAGCAATGAAATAATAACTCATAGATGAGTTACGTAGAGAATGAAATCTACTATAATCTATGAATTTAAAAGTCCATCATCATTATTTTATCCTCGTAACATCAATCAATATTCATCTTGAATCAAATATTCATCTTTACACTACTGAGCCAAAGAAATTCATCAGTTAATCATGTTCATCTCAACACTGCTTTATCTTTTGCACTGGCCAAAGATATTCATCCGAAAATCATTAATCTTTTGCACTACTGGGCCAAAGATATTCGATAATATCAATATTTAGGGGTGAGGATGATGAAAATATTATAAAGAAAAACGAATCCAAAGAAACAAAAGAACAAATATTAAGGATTAAGTACTTTAAACAATCTGAGTTCAAAATACTTCAAAAATAATCATAGTGGAGTAAAATTCAAGAATGATCAAAACATGGATACAATCAAAGCTAGTATCCATAATAGATATTTTGGATAAAAAATAAAAATTTAATTTTTTTGTGAATAGTACCGTATTTGTGGATAGTACCGTATACGTGAATAGTATCGTATACATGAATAGTAACTCCGACACTAAAAGACAAGAATTTCACAAGAAAAATACTATCAATATTCTGGCATAATGATATTGAAAGAAATAATATCATTTTAAAAAAAATAATATCCCTTACCTCAAAAAGACAGTACTTCTAGTTGGAATACCGGATATAGTGCTGAAGGGAACTTGCACCGTATAACAACACTCAAGGTATCAAAATACTTACAAGGATACGCTCGATAATATAGAGAGAGAAAACTTTAGTTTCTGATGAGATTTTCAATTCTAACCTAAGCACCCTATTTATAGGAAAATGCTTAGAACACCAAAGCAGAAAATTTAATAAAATAATATTATTATTTTTCTAAAACTTCATACGCACACTTTTCTTAGTCAAACATCAGCCACACATGTTAGCCCACCTCACAAAAAGTAAGAAAAACGTTTTTCATATATAAAATAATTAAAACTTCTAAAAATCAATTATTTCAGAACTTTGGAGCTTCAATAATTCAAAAAACAAATAGCCCTTTATCAGAAAAATTTGAACCTTATGTCCTTTCCATAGGAAATTCCATTATCTACAACTTTGAAGAAGAAAGTTTTTCCAAATTCCAAACAGAAATTGACCGAAATCCATAAACGAGCGATTTTACAGGCTATAATCAAATTCCAGTCAAGAAATGAGCCCACAGACATGTTTAACATGTTTTAAATAATTTTTAGTGACAAAAATATTCTTCCTCATTTATTCATATATCCCACATTCATTGTAAAAATATCACCATTATTATCTTATTAAAATATAATAATATATTATTTTATCGAAAAAGATAAAATATCAATTTTTAACAATTCTCACATTAAACATTTTCTCCATCTATATCAACATAAAATGAATATTTTCCTTATCATAATAATCAATAATTAATTATTCATAAATAAAATTACAGAATCACAATACCGACAACCAGGCCGTTCCCAGGAAAGAGGGGGCTTTCCAATAAGGAATTCTCCTTACTGGCGCACAATGTAAGACCCCAAATAATTAATAAATGAAATTTAATTTCCTCTAATTATTATTTTGAAATAGTAAGGGGTGATGTGATTAATGTGGATAGTTATGGGTAAAATACGCAAATATTTCAAAATAAGCAAGTGGTTATAATATATTCATTGTGGTCGGGGAATATTCGTTTGGTCGTGGAATATTCGTACTGTCGGGGAATATTCGTACGACGGCGCAGCCATGTGTGGGCCCCATAACAGAAAGCGATTGGATGAAGAAAACAACAAATATAAGTTGTTTAAAAATAACTACGTAGTTATTACTGCTAATTAATTACATTAAAATACTCTGTGGTTAAAACACGATGAGATACGGTATTGCACCAATTATTGATTCTTACATAAGAAGGCACTACTCAATAATGGTTACACATAATTACTTCAAGATTTTATTTTATTGATTTAATAATTGTCTTTGCGTTGATATTTATATTCTTGTTGTTTCAATAATTGTCATTACACAATTTTTTTTATTATCGAAGCAATAATTCATATTATCTGAATAATATTATTAGATAACATTATTGGCAATGTCTAGAAAGTTACATCTAATGAGAGGTTTGGTCACCTAATTGCGGCCAAGATGAGAGAAATTCTTATTGAAAGCCCCCTCTTTCCTCAGGAACCTCGTTGTCAATTATGTGATTCTAATATTATTTGTGAATAATTAATTATTGATTTATATGATGAGGAAAATATTGATTTTATGTGGATATAGATGGAGAAAATTTTAATGTGACAATTGTTAAAAATTAATATTTTATCTTTTTCTGATAAAATAATTTATTTAAATATATTATTATATTTTAATAATATAATAATGGTGATATTTTTACAATGAATGTGAGATATATGAGTATACGAGGAGAAAGAGTATTTTTGTTGCAATAAATGTTTAAAACATATTAAACATGTCGGTGGACCCCATTTATTGACTGAAATTTGATTATAGCCTCTAAAATCACCCGTTTGTGGATTTCAGTCAATTTCTGTTTGGAATTTGGGAAAACTTTCTTCTGCAAAGTTGTAGAGAATTGAATTTCCTATAAAAAATTGTGAGATTCGAATTTTCTGACGAAAGGGCTATTTATTGTGAATTATTGAAGTTCCGAAGCTATGAAATAATTGATTTTTGGAAGTTTAAAATATTTAAAGAATGAAAAACGTTTTTTTGTTTGTGGGCAGCCTAACATGTGATGTAAATGCTGAATTCAAAATCTAGAAAGTGTGCGTAGAGAATTTGTTATATATATGATTATTATATTAAATTTTCTACTTTGGTGTTCTAAGCATTTTCCTATAAATAGAGTGCTTAGGTTAGAATTGAAAATTACACCAGAAACTGAAGTTTTCTCTCTCTATATTATCGAGCGTATTCTTGTGAGTATTTTGAGTATACTTTGAGTATTGCTATATACTATGGCAAGTTCAAGTCATAATCAATATCCTGTGTTTCAACTAAAATCTTGTCTTTCGAGGTAAGGATATTTTGTTTTCGTAATGATATTATTTCTTCAATATCATTATCTTCAAATATTGATCTGAAGTTTTTATCAAATTTGGAACTTTTGGTGTCTGAGTTACTATTCACGTGATACTCTGACTATTCACGTATACGACACTTAATTATTCACGAATATTTACACTTATTCATCGAAAAATGAAAATTTTCTTTTTAAATCTAAAATATCTATTGTGGATACTAGCTTTGATTGTATCCATGTTTTGATCATTCTTGAATTTTACACCACTATGATTATTTTTGAGGTATTTTTGGACATGGATAAAACAAAAGTACTTAATCCTTAATCCTTAATCCTTAATCCTTGTCATTTTGTTTCACCGGATTCGCTTTTTAAAAATATTTTTCATCATCCTCAATCTTAAATGATGATATTATTGAATATCTTTGGCCCAGAGTGCAAAGATGAATGATTTTTCGATGAATATCTTTGGCCCAGTAGTGCAAAGATGAACAAGTGTTTAGATGAATACATGACCAATCGATGAATATCTTTGGCTTTCAGAGTGCAAAAGATGAATATTTGATTCCGTATATATATTGATTGATGTTACGGGGATAAAAGATAGACGATGAACTTTAAAATTCATACATGTAAGATAGTAGTTTGCATTCTCTACTTAACTCTTCTAATGAATTATTATTTCATTGCGAATATTGATTTAAAACTTGTTGTCTATTGTATTCTATTAGATTTTTCCCTGTTGAAGACTAATGATAATTTGTTGTATATTATCTTAGTCATAATATTCTTTACTGGGCTAGTTGAGCTCACCCTTTTCCTTTTTGTTCCATTTTTCTTCTCAAGAGGAGATAATGTAGCGAGTACGAGTCGGGGAATGTAATGATGGTTCTAGAAAGAGTTGTTTAGTAGTCCTCACCATTTTTGTAAAATAATCTATCAATAATTATGATGAGGATTTATTTGTATGTGGATATTGTCTAGATGGCAATATCTGTATTTAAACTCACAGTTTTACTTTTGTAATAATAAAGTTGTGGTTGTTTCGCATGCAGTGTATTGACAACTCGTAATGGGTGATGTATACCTATTTTGGGGGCGCCACAGGTTGGTATCGAGCTTAGGGATATGATCTCCGGTCGAGATCGGGGAATAGAACTAGGAGGGGAGAGAGACGAGTAAATCCTTCGCTAGTGTGTCCTACCTAAGCTTATTTGTTAGTTGGTTAGTATATAGGGATATTATGTGATATATTAATTTTCTTAATTAACCCTTGTTTTATGACAGTATTTGAGAATGTCAACTGAGAATATTAACAGTGGAAATGAGACCGTGGAGACGCCTGTACTCACCAACGAGGAGAACGTGCAACAGGCTGGCAATGTTCTTCCTGTGAATAATACCACTGAGCAGATGATGAACGAGGGGATGTTTAGAAGTTTTTTGCAATTCATGCAAAATCAGACGAGGGAGACTCGTGTTCAAAATACATGAGGAAATGATAGCAATTCACGGGTTGTCACAGCCAAGCAGTTCAAAGAGTTGGGACCACCAGAATTTAAGGGAAAGCCAGATCCGATTATGGCGGAGACGTGGGTCAAGCAAATTACCAAGATATTCGATGTCTTGGGATGCACAGAGGAATAGAAGGTTCCATTCGCCACCTTTATGTTCCGTGGCGAGGCAGACTACTGGTGGGAGTCTGTGAAGCGTACCCATCCAGCCGCACTCAGCATGTCTTGGGAGACATTTCAGAAACTATTTAATGACAAATACTTTCCTGAAAGTGTTCGTCATATGAAGGAAGTGGAGTTTATTAGATTGAGGGAAAAACAACATAACGGTGTCTCAGTACGAGGCGAAGTTTGTAGAGTTATCCAGGTTTGCACCTCATTTGGTGGAGAATGAGGAACGTATGACGCGGATGTTTCTGAGAGGTTTGAAACCCGGCATACGTCAGTATCTCATCTCTCATAAATTTTCTCTCTATTCGATGTTGTTAATGGGCTCAATTGTTAGAGCGAGATAACGAGTACTGGTCAACCAAGGTTCCACAATCGGGATCATACTGAGGAGATGGCGATCAACAAAACAACGATAACTAGTGGAGAAATAAAAAGATTCGACAAAAATGGTAACCACTTTGGTGGTAATCATGGCCATGAAAATAGAAGAAGCGAGTCGGGGAGGAGATTTTAAAAGAGGAGATTCAACAACGACCATGTGAAGACGACAAGTGCAAGAAGAATTAGTTCCAAGGAGGAGAACGACCACCCCATCCATATGCTATAAATGCGGAAATAGGGACATATCGGTCCAAACCGCCCACAGTTCAAGTATATGCTATAATTGTGGAAAGGAAGGACATATCGCTTGACAATGGCGAAACCTAGTTCAATGAGGACGGTGACTCAAAAGATCCGTCCCGAAAAGTCAAAGTCAATCTTCTCGGAAGAGCGTTTGTTGTGATCGGTCAAAATGCGAGGAACCCAAACGAGGTGATCACGTAAGCTATTTATAAATTCTTGTGAAGTTTATACCTTACTTGATCCGGGGCTACCCATTCATTTATCTCTCCCGCTTGTGCTCAACGCTTAAACTTGACTCGAGAAATTAGACTTTAACCTATCTGTGGAAACTCCGTTAGAGAAACTTTCATCACATCCACTGCTTATAAATCTTGTCTAATCCAAGTTGGCACCCTTATCTTACTGTTGACCTTATCTCTTTAAAGATACTTGCTTTTGATGTGATTTTAGGGATTGATTGGTTAACTACTCATCATGCCAAAATTGATTGTTTTCGTAAGGTTGTTAGTTTTCATATTCCTAATCAACTTTTGTTGTTCAATTCGAGCAACTAAACCATTAAAATCAATCACCGCTCATATCTAATCATAAAGCTATTCGCTTATTGAAAAGCGGATGTCAACCTTTCTTAGCCCATGTTATGGATTTGAATAAAGACACGTCAAAATTGAATAATATTCCTGTTGTTATTGACTTTCCTGACGTATTTCCTGAAGAACTTCCCGGTCTACCCCCAGAACGTGAAGTTGAATTCTTTATTGATCTTGAACCTGGTACAAAGCCCATTTCTAAAACTCCATATCCAATGGCTCCTATTGAACTTCAGGAGTTAAAGGTCTAACTACAGGAATTGTTGGACATCGGTTTCATTCGTGCTAGTACATCTCCTTGGGGTGCTCCTGTTTTATTTGTAAAGAAGAAAGACGGGAGTATGCGACTTTGTATTGACTATCGGGAATTGAACCATGTCACCATCAAGAATAGGTATCCTCTACCTCGTATTGATGACTTGTTTAACCAGTTGCAAGGAGCACAATTCTTTTCAAAAATCGATCTTCGTTCTGGATATCATCAGCTGAAAATTAGAACTGAGGATATTCCAAAGACTGCCTTCAGAACTCGGTATGGGCATTATGAATTCTTAGTTATGTTTTTCGGATTGACTAATGCTCCTGCGGCTTTCATGGATATGATGAATCGAGTATTCAAAGAATATTTGGATCAATTCGTTGTTGTCTTTATTGATGACATCCTCATATATTCTAAAAGCCGTGAAGATCATGAGCACCATTTGAAGCTGGTACTCCAAAGGCTTCGTGAAAATAAGCTATATGCTAAGTTGAAGAAATGCGAGTTCTGGCTTGAGGAAGTAGCATTCCTTGGGCACGTGGTGTCAAAACATGGAGTATCTGTTGACCCGGCGAAGATTGAAGCAATACAAAGTTGGGAGCAACCGAAGACGGTGACTAAAGTACGTAGCTTTTTGGGTTTAGCTGGTTATTATCGGAGATTCGTGGAAGGGTTTTCTCGAATCGCTACTCCGTTAACTCATCTGACTCGAAAGGATACAAAATTCATATGGAGCGAGGAATGCGAGAAGAGTTTCCAAGAGCTTAAGAGGAGACTCATTTCGGCACCTGTTCTAACAATACCATCTGGTACGGATGGATTTGTTATCTACAGTGATGCTTCGGGCAAAGGGTTAGGATGTGTTCTCATGCAACATGGGAAAGTCATAGCCTATGCCTTGCGACAACTTAAAGAATATGAGAGGAATTATCCTACTCATGATCTAGAGTTGGCAGCAGTCGTTTTCGCGCTAAAGATCTGGAGGCACTATCTATACGGGGAGAAAGTGGAGATATATTCAGACCATAAAAGCCTCAAATATTTCTTCACTCAAAAAGAACTCAACATGCGGCAGCGACGTTGTCTTGAGCTATTAAAAGACTATGATCACACTATTCAATACCATTTTGGAAAAGCAAACGTGGTAGCTGACGCGTTGAGTAGAAGATCATATATGCGGAACGAAATACGATGATGTCAAGTATACGACAGAGCCAACTTTAATAGAAAAGTTAAGGTTGCTCAAGCCACCGCCAATCTTGAGGAATGATGCGTATGAAGAAGAAACTACAAGAAGGTGCTATTCCTAGGAGCGAGAATCGATGATGAAGGAATACTTGAGTCCACTCTGCACTTTGTGTTCCTAACAACTCGATTTGAAGTACAAGATTATGATGGAGGCACACAATACACCATTTGCGATCCATCCTGGAAGTACTAAAATGTATCGTGATCTTCGACATACATTTTGGTGGAACAATATGAAGAGAGAGATTGCAAAGTTTATCTCAATGTGTTTAACTTGTCAACGTGTAAAGGCGGAGAATCTAGTACCTAAGGGTCCGTTGCAACCACTTGAGATTCCGAAATGGAAGTGGGAACACATTACCATGGATTTTGTTACGGGTCTTCCTACGGTTTCTCAAGGCATAAATGCTATTTGGGTTATTGTTGATAGATTAACCAAGTCTGCACATTTCTTGCTTGATATCTGGAGACTTATTCTCTTGAACGTCTTGCTAGTATGTATGTAAATGAGATTGTGAGGTTGCATGACATGCCAAGATCTATAGTTTCGGATCGTGACCCAAGATTCACTTCAAGATTTTGGGTTAGCTTACAAAAAGCTATGGAGTGCGGATTTACGATTGATTCGGCATACCATCCTCAAACGGACGGACAATCAGAGAGGACTATTCAAACTCTTGAAGATTTATTAAGACTCTGTGTCCTAGACTTCAAGGGCAGTTGGGATAAGTATTTACCATTGGTGGAATTCTCCTACAACAACAAATTATCGAGCAAGTATAGGTGTGGCCCCATTCAAGCATTATATGGACAAAATGTCGCTCTCCAAAGATATGTTGGGACGAGGTGGGTGAAGCAATATTGTTGGGACCCGAAAGTTAAATACGATATGACTCACCGAAAAGATCCAAATGATTCGACAACGTATACAAACGGCACAGGATCGACAAAAGAGTTATTCGGATCTTCATCGAAAGGACATGGAGTTTAGTATAGGGGATCATGTATTGTTGCGTGTTGCCCCATGGATGGGAGTTACAAGATTCGGGAAGAGAGGAAAGCTCAATCCACGATTTATTGGTCCATTTCAAATTCTTGACCGAGTAGGAAATGTAGCCTATAGACTCGCGTTACCTCCAAGTATGTCTCGTGTTCATAATGTGTTTCACATATCTGTACTTTGTAAATATGTGAAAGACTCGAACCACGTTATTGAGTTAGAACCGATTTTATAGCCAAGACTTAATGTATGAGGAGGTACCTGTCAAGATCTTGGATAGGAAGGAGCATGTACTATGAACGAAGGTTATACCACAAGTTAAAGTTTTGTGGAGGAATCATGCTATAGAGGAAATGACACAGGAATTGGAAAGCGGAAATGAAAGCGAGGTATCCTCACCTTTTGAAACACCAGTGCGTATGTCAATTTCGAGGGGCGAAATTTCATAAGGAGGGAGAGTTGTAAGACCCCAAATAATTGATAAATAAAATTTAATTTCCTCTAATTATTATTTTGAAATAGTAAGGGGTGATGTGATTAATGTGGATAGTTATGGGTAAAATCACGCAAATATTTCAAAATAAGCAAGTGGTTATAATATATTCATTGTGGTGGGGAATATTCGTTTGGTGCGTGGAATATTAAATCTTTCGGGGAATATTCGTATGCGACAAGTAGCGACCATGTGTGGAGCCCCATAACGAAAAGCGATTGGATGAAGAAAACAACAAATATAAGTTGTTTAAAAATAACCAGCGTAGTTATTCTGAATTAATTCTGTTAAAATACTAAATTGGTTAAAACACAAGAAGACACTTGCGGTATTGCACCAATTATTGATTCTTACATAAGAAGGCACTACTCAATAATGGTTACGATAATTACTTTATTCGATTTTATTTTATTGATTTAATAATTGTCTTGCGTTGATATTTATATTGTTTGTTGTTTCAATAATTGTCATTACACAATTATTTTTTATTATCGAAGCAATAATTCATATTATCCGAATAATATTATTAGATAACATTATTGGCAATGTCTAGAAAGTTACGTCTAATGAGAGGTTTGGTCACCTAATTGCGCTTGGCAGAGAAGAGAAATTCTTATTGAAAGCCCCTCTTCCTGAACCGCACAGGTTGTCAATAATGTGATTCTCATAATATTATTTGTGAATAATTAATTATTGATTTATATGATGAGGAAAATATTGATTTTATGTGGATATAGATGGAGAAAATTTTTAATGTGACAATTGTTAAAAATTAATATTTTATCTTTTTTCGATAAAATAATTTATTTAAATATATTATTATATTTTAATAATATAATAATGGTGATATTTTTACAATGAATGTGAGATATATGAGTATACGAGGAGAAAGAGTATTTTTGTTGCAATAAATGTTTAAAACATGTTAAACATGTCGGTGGACCCCATTTATTGACTGAAATTTGATTATAGCCTCTAAAATCACCCGTTTGTGGATTTCGGTCAATTTCTGTTTTGGAATTTGGAAAACGTTCTTCCGTAAAGTTGTAGAGAATTGAATTTCCTATAAAAACTTCATGAGATTCGAATTTTCTGATAAAAGGGCTATTTATTGTGAATTATTGAAGTTCAAGCTATGCGAATAATTGATTTTTGGAAGTTTAAAATATTTAAAGAATGAAAACGTTTTTTTGTTTGTGGGCAGCCTAGCATGTGATGTAAATGCTGAATTCAAAATCTAGAAAGTAAAGTGAGAGAATTTGTTATATATATTATTATTATATTAAATTTTCTACTTTGGTGTTCTAAGCATTTTCCTATAAATAGAGTCTTGGGTTAGAATTGAAAATTACACCGTAAACTCAAGTTTTCTCTCTCTATATTATCGGCGTATTCTTGTGAGTATTTTGAGTATACTTTGAGTATTGCTATCTGATTGCAAGTTCAAGTCATAGTCGATATCCTGTTGTTTTCACTAAATCTCTTGTCTTTCGAGGTAAGGGTTATTTTTTTTTCGTAATGATATTATTTCTTCAATATCATTATCTTTGAAATATTGATCTGAAGTTTTATCAAATTTGGAACTTTTGGTGTTCTGAGATTCTTATTCACGATACTGGCCTTTATTCACGATATCGACACTATTCACGAATACTGGCCTTTATTCATCGAAAAATGAAAATTTTCCTTTTACGTCTAAAATATCTATTGTGGATACTAGCTTTGATTGTATCCATGTTTTGATCATTCTTGAATTTTACACCACTATGATTATTTTTGAGGTATTTTTGGACATGGATAAAACAAAGTACTGAATCCTTAATCCTTAATCCTTAATCCTTGTCATTTTGTTTCACCGGATTCGTTTCTTTAAAATATTTTCATCATCCTCAATCTTAAATGATGATATTATGGAATATCTTTGGCACGTAGTGCAAAGATGAATGATTTCGATGAATATCTTTGGCTCGTAGTGCAAAGATGAGCAGTGTTTAGATGAACATGACCAATCGATGAATATCTTTGGCTTTGTAGTGCAAAGATGAATATTTGATTCGGATATATATTGATTGATGTTACGGGGATAAAAGATGAGCGATGAACTTTAAAATTCATACATAGAAGATAGTAGTTTGCATTCTCTACTTAACTCTTCTAATGAATTATTATTTCATTACTTATGCGAATATTGATTTAAAACTTGTTGTCTATTGTATTCTATTAGATTTTTCCCCTGTTGAAGACTAATGATAATTTGTTGTATATTATCTTAGTCATAATATTCTTTACTGGGCTAGTTGAGCTCACCCTTTTCCTTTTTGTTCCATTTTTCTTCTCAGGAGGAGATAATGTAGCGAGTACGAGTCGGGGAATGTAATGATGGTTCTAGAAAGAGTTGTTTAGTAGTCCTCACCATTTTTATAAAATAATCTATCAATAATTATGATGAGGATTTATTTGTATGTGGATATTGTCTAGATGACAATATCTGTATTTAAACTCACAGTTTTACTTTTGTAATAATAAAGTTGTGGTTGTTTCTGTATCGTGTATTGACAACTCAGAATGGGTGATGTATACCTATTTTGGGGGCGTCACACACAATTAGGTGACCCAACCTCTCCTTAGACAGAACTTTCTAGACATTGCCAATAATGTTATCTAATAATATTATTCAAATAATATGAATTATTGATCTAATAATGAAAATACTGTGTAGTGACAATTATTGAAACAACAATACTATAAAATATCAACGTAATAATTATTGAATCAATAAAATAAAATATTGAACAGTAACTACTGTAACAATTATTGAGTAGTGCCTTCTTACGTAAAAATCAATAATTGGTGCAATACCGGTATCTTCTTGTGTTTTAACCAATTTAGTATTTTACCAAGATAATACTTGAATAACAACTACTGGCAGATTATTTATAAACAACTTATACTTGTTATTTTCTTCATCCAATCGCTTTCTGTTATGGGGCCCACACAAGGCTGTGTCGTATGCGAATATTCCCAACGGTAAGAATATTCCACGACCAAACGAATATTCTCCAATAAAAAATGAATATTTTATAACCACTTGCTTATTTGAAATATTTGTGCATTTTACCCATAACTAACCACATTAATCAAATCAACCCTTACTATTTCAAAATAATAAATAGAGGAAATTCAATTTCAGTTAATAATAAGTTGGGGTCTTACAACCTCCCCTCCTTATGAAATTTCATCCTCGAAATTGACGTACGTACCTAGTGTTTCAAAAAGGCGAGGATACCTTGCTTTCATTTTCGTTTCCAACTCCCAGGTCATTTCTTCAATAGCATGGTTTCTCCACAAAACTTTGACTTGGGGTATGACCTTTGTGCGTAGAACATGCTCGTTCCTATCCAAGATCTCAACAGGTACCTCCTCGTACGTTAAGTCTTCGGCTATCTTGTCCGGTTCTAACTCAATAACGTGGTTCGGGTCTTTCACATATTTACGTAGCACAGATATGTGAAAAATATTATGAACACGAGACATACTTAGAGGTAACGCGAGTCTATAGGCCACATTTTCTACTCGGTCAAGAATCTGAAATGGACCAATAAATTATGGATTAAGCTTTCCTCATTTCCCAAATCTTGTAACTCCCTTCCATGGAGGAACACGCAACAATACATGATCCCCAATACTAAATTCCACATCCTTTCGATGAAGATCCGCATAACTCTTTTGTCGATCTTGTGCCGTTTGTATACGTTATTGAATTATTTTCTATAATAATCGTCGTACTCTCCGGGTCCCAACAATGTTGCTTCACCCACCTCATCCCAACATACTGGAGAGCGACACTTTCGTCCATACAATGCTTCGAATGGAGCCACACCTATACTTCCCTGATAACTGTTGTTGTAAGAGAATTCCACCAATGGTAAATACTTATCACAACTCTCTTTGAAGTCTAGAACACAGAGTCTTAATAGATCTTCAAGAGTTTGAATAGTCCTCTCTGATTGTCCATCCGTTTGAGGATGGTATGCCGAACTGAATCGTAAATCCGTACCCATAGCTTTTTGCAAGCTAACCCAAAATCGTGAAGTGAATCTTGGGTCACGATCCAAACTATGGATCTTGGCATGCCATGCAATCTCACAATCTCATTTACATATATACTGAGCAAGACATTAAAGGGAATAAGTCTCCGTGATTATGGCAAGAAATGAGCAAATTTGGTTACTCTATCAATAATAACCCAAATAGCATTTATTCCTTGAGAAACCATGGGAAGACCCGTAATGAAATCCATGGTAATGTGTTCCCACTTCCATTTTGGAATCTTAAGTGGTTGCAATGGACCCTTTGGCACTTGATGCTCCGCCTTTACACGTTGACAAGTTAAACACCTCGAGATAAACTTTGCGATCTCTCTTTTCATATTGTTCCACCAAAATGTATGTCGAAGATCATGATACATTTTAATACTTCCTGGATGGATTGCAAACGGTGTATTGTGTCCCTCCATCATGATCTTGTTCTTCAAATCAGAATCGTTGGGAACACAAAGTCTGGAGTGGACTCAAAGTATTCCTTCTTCATCGATTCTTGCTTCTTGAATAATACCTTCTTGCACTTTTTTCTTCATACGCATCAGCTCTGGGTCTGTGGCTTGAGCAACTTTATCTTTATCGATTAAAGTTGGTTCTATGCGTATACTTGACATCATTGCATGGGTCCCCGGAGTCTTGAATTCTATCTTCATCTTTTATAAATCACACAAAATGGGCCTTTGTGTTGACAACATCGCACTTGTTCCCGCATATGATCTTCTACTCAACGCGTCATCTACCACGTTCGCTTTTCCAGGATGGTATTAAATAGTGTGGTCATAATCTTTCAACAGCTCGAGCCAACGTTGTAAGACCCCAACTTATTATAAATAAAATTAAATTTTCTCTATTTATTATTTTGAAATAGTAAGGGTTGATTTGATTAATGTTGTTAGTTATGGGTAAAATACGCAAATATTTCAAATATGCAAGTGGTTATAAAATATTCATTTTTATCGGAGAATATTCATTTGGTCGTGGAATATTCTTACTATCGGGGAATATTCATACAACGGCGCAGCCTTGTGTGGGCCTCATAACGGAAAGCGATTGGATGAAGAAAACGACAAATATAAGTTGTTTATAAATAACAACAGTAGTTATTATTCTGAATTAATCTTGTTGGAATACCGGTGGTTAAAACACGAGTAGCTGCGGTATTGCACCAATTATTGATTCTTACGTAGGAAGACATTACTCAATAATTGTTACAGTAGTTACTGTTCAATATTTTATTTTATTGATTCAATAATTGCTACGTTGATATTTTATATTATTATTATTTCAATAATTGTCATTACATAGTATTTTCATTATCAGATCAATAATTCATATTATTTGAATAATATTATTAGATAATATTATTGGCAGTGTCTAGAAAGTTCTGTTTAAGAAGAGGTTTGGTCACCTAATTCCGCGCCAGTAAGGAGAAATCCTTATTGGAAAGCCCCCTCTTTCCTAGGAACTACCTGGTTGTCAGTATTGTGATTTTACAATATTATTTATGAATAATTAATTATTAATTTATATGATAAAGAAAATATTCATTTTATGTGGATATAGATGGAGAAAATTTTTAATGTGACAATTGTTGAAAAATTCTTATTTTATCTTTTCTGATAAATAATTCATTTAAATATATTATTATATTTTAATAATATAATAATGGTGATATTTTTACAATGAATGTGGGATATATGGGTATATGAGGAGGAGGAGTATTTTTGTTATAATTAATGTTTAAAATATGTTAAACATGTCTGTGAGCCCATTTCTTGACAGAAATTTGATTATAGCTTGTAAAATCGCCCGTTTGTGGGTTTCAGTCAGTTTCTGTTTGGAATTTGGAAAAACTTTCTTCTGCAAAGTTGTAGAGAATGGAGTTTTCTATGGAAAGGGCACGTGGTTTGAATTTTTCTGACAAAAGGGCTATTTATTATGAATTATTGAAGTTCCAAAGTTTCGAAATAATTGATTTTTAGAAGTTTTAATTTTGTTTATTAAGAAAAACGTTTTTTCCATTTAATGGGCCTCACTTGCACATGTTAGTTGCTGAATTCAGTTGTCTTAGGTGTGCGTAGGAATGTTGAGTAAAAATAATATTATTATATTAAATTTTCTGCTTTGGTGTTCTAAGCATTTTCCTATAAATAGGGTGCTTAGATTAGAATTGAAAATCACACCAGAAACTGAAGTTTTCTCTCCCTTTCTCTCTCTAAATTATTGAGCGTATTCTTGTGAGTATTTTGATACTTTGAGTGTTGCTATACGGTGCAAGTTCCCTTCTGCACTATATTCGGTATTCCAGCTAGAAGTACAGTCTATTCAAGGTAAGAGATGTTATTTTTTTTAAAATGATATTATTTCTTCTAATATCATTATGCCGGAATATTGGTAATATTTTTCTTGTGAAATTATTGTCTTTTAGTGTCAGAGTTACTATTCACGTATACGACACTATTCACGAATACGACATTATTCACAGAAAAATTAAATTTTTGTTTTTGTCCAAAATATCTATTATGGATACTAGCTTTGATTGTATCCATGTTTTGATCATTCTTGAATTTTACTCCACTACGATTATTTATGATGTATTTTTGAACATGGATAAACAGAAATACGAATCCTTAATATTTATTCTTTTGTTTCACTGGATTCGTTTTCTTTAAAATATTTTTCATCATCCTCAGTCCTAAATGATGGTATTACTGAATATCTTTGGCCTGTAGTGCAAAGATGATTGATTTTATTATGAATATCTTTGGCCCGAGTGCAAAGATGTACAGATGTTGAGATAAACATGACCGACTGATGAATATCTTTGGCCTGTAGTGCAAAGATGAATATTTGATTTATGATGTATATTGATTGATGTTACAGGGACAAAATATTGATGATGGACTTTTAAATTCATAGATTATAGTAGATTTCATTCTCTACGTAACTCTTGTATGAATTATTATTTTCGTTGCAAATATTGATCTGAAACTTGTTGTCTATTGTATTTTATCAGATTTTTCCCTGTTGAAGACTAACAATAATTTGATCTATATTATCTTAGTCATAATATTCTTTACTGGGCTAGTTGAGCTCACCCTTTTTCTTTTTGTTCCATTTTTCTTCCCCGGAGGTGAGAATGTAGCGAGTACTAGTCGGGGTGTGGAATGAAGGTCTTAGAAAGATGTTTTAGTAGTCCTCACTATTTTTGTAAAATAATATATCAATAATTATAATGACAACTTATTTGGGTGTGGATATTGTCTAGATGGAAATATTTGTATTTAAAGTCACAGTTTTTATATTTTATTAATAAAGTTGTAGTTGTTTCTGTACCACGTTATTGACGACTCAAAATGGGTGATGTATACCTATTTTAGGGGCTTCATTGTTGGTATCAGAGCTTAGGGATATGATCTCTGGTGGAGATCGGAGAATAGAACTAGGAGGGGAGAGACGAGTAAATCCTTCGCTAGTGTGTCCTACCTAAGCTTATTTGTTAGTTGGTCAGGATATAAGGATATTATGTGATATGTTGATTTCCTTAATTAACCCTTGTTTTATGGCAGTATTTGAGAAGGTCAACTAAAAATATTAACAGTGGAGTAAATGAGACCGTGGAGACACCTTTGCTCACCAACGAGGAGGATGTGCAACAGGCTGGCAATGTTCCTCCTGTGAACAACACCACTGAGCAGATGATGAACGACGGGATGTTTAGAAGTTTTTTGCAGTTCATGCAAAATCAGACGAAGGAGACTCGTGTACAAAATATAGGTGGAAATGATAACAATGCACGGTTTGTCATAGCCAAGCAGTTTAAAGAGTTGGGACCACCAGAATTCTGGGGAAAGCCGGATCCAATTAAGGCAGAAACATGGGTCAAACAAATTACCAAGATATTCGATGTCTTGGGATGGACGGAGGAACAAAAGGTTCCATTCGCCACCTTTATGTTCCGTAATGAGGCGATTCATCGGTGGGAATCATGAAGCGTACCCATCCACCAATTTTCGGCATATCTTGGGATACATTTCAGAAACTTTTCAATGACAAGTATTTTCCTGAAAGTATTCGTCATATGAAGGAAGTGGAGTTCATTAGACTGGAACAAAATAACATGACGATGTCCCAGTACAAGGCAAAGTTTGCAGAGTTATCTAGGTTTGCACCTCATTTGGTGGAGAATGAGGAACGTATGATGCGGATGTTTCTGAGAGGTTTGAAACCCGGCATACGTTAATATCTCATTTCTCATAAATTTTCTCTCTATTCAGATGTTGTCAACATGGCTCAATTGTTAGAGCGAGATAATGAGTACGTTCAACCGAGGGACCATAACCAGGATCATACTGGTGACAACAGTCATCAGAACAACGATAACTAGCGGAGAAAGAAGAATACGGACAAAGGCGGTAACCACTCTGGTGGTAATCATGGCCATGAGAATAGAAGAAGTGAGTCGGGAGGAGATTTTAAAAAGAGAAGATTCAACAATGACCATGTGAAGACGTTAACACCAATAACAACTAGTTCTAAGGGAGGAGAACGACCATCGGTCGTATGCTATAAATGTGGAAAAGAGGGACATATCAGCCCAAACTGCCCATAACAGTTCAAGGTATATTATAATTGTGGAAAGGAAGGACATATCGCTCGAGATTGTACGATAGCGAAACCAAGTACAGCGGGGATGGTGACTCAAAAGGCTGTCCTAGAAAAGTCAAAGTCAACGGTTCATGGAAGAGCGTTTGTTGTGACTGGTCAAAATGCGAGGAACCCAAACAAGGTGATCACGGGTAAGCTAATCATAAATTCTTACGAAGTTTATACCTTACTAGATACCAGTGCTACCCATTCATTTATCTCTCCTACTTGTGCTCAACGTTTAAACTTAACTCCGGAGAAATTAGACTTTGATTTTTCTGTGGAGACTCCATTAGGAGAAACTTTCATCACATCCACTGTTTATAATTCTTGTTTGATCCAAATTGGCACCATCACATTACCTGTTGACCTTATCTCTTTAAAGATACTTGCTTTTGATGTGATTTTAGGGATTGATTGGTTAACTACTCATCATGCTAAAATTGATTATTTTCGTAAGGTTGTTAGTTTTCATATTCTTAACCAACCTATTTTATGAATTCAAGCAATTAAACCATTAAAATCAATCACTGTCATATCTAGTCATAAAGCTATTCGTTTATTGAAAAACGGATGTCAAACTTTCTTAGCCCATGTTATGGATTTGAATAAAGACACGTCATATTTGAATAATATTCCTGTTGTTAGTAAATTTCCTGACGTGTTTCCTGAAGAACTTCCCGGTCTACCCCTAGAACGTGAAGTTGAATTCTTTATTGATCTTGAACCTGGTACAAAGCCCATTTCTAAAACCCCGTATCGAATGGCTCCTATTGAACTTCAGGAGTTAAAGGTCCAACTACAGGAGTTATTGGACATCAGTTTCATTCGTCCTAGTACATCTCCTTGGGGTGTTCCTATTTTATTTGTAAAGAAGAAAGATGGGAGTATGCAACTTTGTATTGACTACCGAGAATTAAACCATGTCACTATCAAGAATAGGTATTCTCTACCTCGTATTGATGACCTGTTTGACCAGTTGCAAGGAGCACAATTCTTTTCAAAGATCGATCTTCGTTTTGGATATCATCAGCTGAAGATTAGAACTGAGGATATTCCAAAGACTGCCTTCAGAACTCGGTACGGGCATTATGAATTCTTAGTCATGTCTTTTGGATTGACTAATGCTCCTGCGGCTTTCATGGCTATGATGAACCGGATATTCAAGGAATATTTGGATCAGTTCATTGTTGTCTTTATTGATGACATCCTCATATATTCCAAAAGCCGTGAAGATCATGAGCACCATTTGAAGCTGGTACTCCAAAGGCTTCGCGAAAACAAGCTATACGCTAAGTTGAAGAAATGCGAGTTCTGGCTTGAGGAAGTAGCATTCCTTGGGCACGTGGTGTCAAAACATAGAGTATCTGTTGACCCGACGAAGATTGAAGCAATACAAAAAGTTGGGAGCAACCAAAGTCGATAAATCAAGTGCAGTAGCTTTACAGGGCTTAGTGGTGGTTATTGTCAGAGATTTGTGGAAGGATTTTCTCGAATCGCTACTCCGTTAACTCAGTTGACTCAGAAAAATATAAAATTTATTTGGAGCGAGGAATGCGAGAAGAGTTTCCAAGAGCTTAAGAGGAGACTTATTTCGACACCTGTTCTGACAATACCATCTGGTTCAGATGGATTTGTTATCTACAGCGATGCTTCAGGCAAAGGGTTAGGATGTGTTCTCATGCAACGTGGGAAAGACATAGCCTATGCCTCGCGACAACTTAAAGAGTATGAGAGGAATTATCCTACTCATGATCTAGAGTTGGCAGTAGTCATTTTCGCGCAAAAGATCTGGAGGCACTATCTATATGGAGAGAAAGTGGAGATATATTCAGACCATAAAAGCCTCAAATATTTCTTCACCCAAAAGGAACTCAACATGTGACAATGACGTTGGCTCGAGCTGTTAAAAGATTATGACCACACCATTCAATACCATCCTGGAAAAGCAAACGTGGTAGCTGACGCGTTGAGTAGAAGATCATATGCAGGAACGAGTGCGATGATGTCAAGTATACGCATAGAACCAACTTTAATCGATGAAGTTAAAGTTGTTCAAGCCACAGACCCGAAGCTGATGCGTATGAAGAAGAAAGTACAAGAAGGTACTATTCCGAAAGCAAAAATTGATGAAGAAGGAATACTTCGAGTCCACTCCAAACTTTGTGTTCCTAACGACTCTGATTTGAAGTACAAGATCATGATGGAAGCACATAATACACCGTTTGCAATCCATCCTGGAAGTATCAAAATGTATCGTGATCTTCGACATACATTTTGGTGGAACAATATGAAGAGAGAGATTATAAAGTTTATCTCGAGGTGTTTAACTTGTCAACGTGTAAAGGCGGAACATCAAGTGCCTAAGGGTCCATTGCAACCACTTGAGATTTCGAAATGGAAGTGGGAACACATTATCATGGATTTCGTTACGGGTCTTCCTACGGTTTCTCAAGGCATCGATGCTATTTGGGTTATTGTTGATAGATTAACCAAGTCTGCTCATTTCTTGCCAATACGGGAGACTTATTCCCTTGAACGTCTTGCTCATATGTATATAAATGAGATTGTGAGATTGCATGGCATGCCAGTATCCATAGTTTCAAATCGTGACCCAAGATTCACTTCATAATTTTGGGTTAGCTTGCAAAAAGCTATGGGCACGGATTTATGATTCAGTTTGGTATACCATCCTCAAACGGACGGACAATCAGAGAGGACTATTCAAACTCTTGAAGATCTATTAAGACTCTGTGTTCTAGATTTCAAAGGGAGTTGGGATAAGTATTTACCATTAGTGGAATTCTCATACAACAACAGTTATCAGGCAAGTATAGGTGTGGCTCCATTCAAAGCATTGTATGGACGAAAGTGTCACTCTCCAATATGTTGGGATGAGGTGGGTGAAGCAACATTGTTGGGACCCGAGTTGGTACGTATGACTACGGAAAAGATCCAAATGATTATAAAATATTCATTTTATCGGAGAATATTCGTTTGGTCGTGGAATATTCTTACTGTCGGGGAATATTCGCATTTACTGCAAGACATCTTAATGTGGGCCCCATAACGAAAAAGATTGAATAAAAAAACGACAAATATAAGTTATTTATAAATAACTGGCGTGGTTATTACCGTTAATCTTTGTTGGAATACCCGTGGTTAAAACACGATGCACCACGATATTTGCACCAATGATTGATTCTTACGTGGGAAGGCATTACTCAATAATTATTACGATGAATTCTTTGCTTTAATATTTTATTTTTTGATTCAATAATTGCTATGTTGATATTTTATATTATTGTTGTTTCAATAATTGTCACTACACAGTATTTTCATTATCAGATCAATAATTCATATTATTTGAATAATATTATTAGATAACATTATTGGCAATGTCTAGAAAGTTCTGTCTAAGGAGAGGTTTGGTCACCTAATTGTGCACCAGTAAGGAGAAATCCTTAATGGAAAGCCCCCTTTCCTGGGAACTGCCTGGTTGTTAGTACTGTGATTCTATAATATTATTTGTGAATAATTAATTATTGACTTATATGATAAGGAAAATATTTATTTTATGTGGATATAGACAGAGAAAATTTTTAATGTGACAACTGTTGAAAAATTGTTATTTTATCTTTTCTAATAAATAATTCATTTAAATATATTATTATATTTTAATAATATAATAATGGTGATATTTTTACAATGAATGTGGAATATATGAGTATATGAGGATGAGGAGTATTTTTGTTACAATCAATGTTTAAAACATGTTAAACATGTCTGTGGGCCCATTTCTTGACTGAAATTTGAATATAGCCTATAAAATCGCCCGTTTGTGGATTTCGGTCAGTTTCTATTTGGAATTTGGAAAAACTTTCTTCTGCAAAGTTGTAGAGAATGGAGTTTTCTATGGAAAGGGCATGTGGTTCGAATTTTTCTGACAAAAGGGCTATTTATTATGAATTATTGAAGTTCCGAAGTTTCGAAAGAATTGATTTTTAGAAGTTTTAATTTTGTTTATTAAGAAAAACGTTTTTTCCATTTAATGGGCCTCACTTGCACATGTTAGTTGCTGAATTCAGTTGTCTTAGGTGTGCGTAGGAATGTTGAGTAAAAATAATATTATTATATTAAATTTTTGCTTTGGTGTTCTAAGCATTTTCCTATAAATAGGGTGCTTAGATTAGAATTGAAAATCACACCAGAAACTGAAGTTTTCTCTCCCTTTCTCTCTCTAAATTATTGAGTGTATTCTTGTGAGTATTTTGATACTTTGAGTGTTGCTATACGGTGCAAGTTCCTTCGCACTATATTCGGTATTCCAAATTGTAAGTACACAGATCTATTCAAGGTAAGAGATGTTATTTTTTTTAAAATGATATTATTTCTTCTAATATCATTATGCCGGAATATTGGTAATATTTTTCTTGTGAAATTATTGTCTTTTAGTGTCAGAGTTACTATTCACGTATACGACACTATTCACGTATACGACACTATTCACGAATACGACATTATTCACAGAAAAATTAAATTTTTGTTTTTGTCCAAAATATCTATTATGAAGATCCGCATAACTCTTTTGTCGATCTTGTGCCGTTTGTATACGTTATTGAATTATTTTCTATAGTAATACGTACCAACTCTGGTCCCAACAATGTTGCTTCACCCACCTCATCCCAACATACTGGAGAGCGACACTTTCGTCCATACAATGCTTCGAATGGAGCCACACCTATACTTCCCTGATAACTGTTGTTGTAAGAGAATTCCACCAATGGTAAATACTTATCACAACTCTCTTTGAAGTCTAGAACACAGAGTCTTAATAGATCTTCAAGAGTTTGAATAGTCCTCTCTGATTGTCCATCCGTTTGAGGATGGTATGCCGAACTGAATCGTAAATCCGTACCCATAGCTTTTTGCAAGCTAACCCAAAATCGTGAAGTGAATCTTGGGTCACGATCCGAAACTATGGATACTGGCATGCCATGCAATCTCACAATCTCATTTACATATATACGAGCAAGACATTAAAGGGAATAAGTCTCCCGTATCGGCAAGAAATGAGCAAATTTGGTTACTCTATCAATAATAACCCAAATAGCATTTATTCCTTGAGAAACCATGGGAAGACCCGTAATGAAATCCATGGTAATGTGTTCCCACTTCCATTTTGGAATCTTAAGTGGTTGCAATGGACCCTTTGGCACTTGATGCTCCGCCTTTACACGTTGACAAGTTAAACACCTCGAGATAAACTTTGCGATCTCTCTTTTCATATTGTTCCACCAAAATGTATGTCGAAGATCATGATACATTTTAATACTTCCTGGATGGATTGCAAACGGTGTATTGTGTCCCTCCATCATGATCTTGTTCTTCAAATCAGAATCGTTGGGAACACAAAGTCTGGAGTGGACTCAAAGTATTCCTTCTTCATCGATTCTTGCTTCTTGAATAATACCTTCTTGCACTTTTTTCTTCATACGCATCGCCTGGTCTCTGGTGCGTGGCTTGAGCAACTTTATCTTTATCGATTAAAGTTGGTTCTATCGATATACTGACATCATTGCATGGGTCCCCGAGTCTTGAATTCTATCTTCATCTTTTATAAATCACACAAAATGGGCCTTTGTGTTGACAACATCGCACTTGTTCCGCATATATGATCTTCTACTCAACGCGCCATCTACCACGTTAAGCTTTTTCCAGATGGTATTAAATAGTGTGGTCATAATCTTTCAACAGCTCGAGCCAACGTTGTAAGACCCCAACTTATTATAAATAAAATTAAATTTTCTCTATTTATTATTTTGAAATAGTAAGGGTTGATTTGCTTAATGTTGTTAGTTATGGGTAAAATACGCAAATATTTCAAATATGCAAGTGGTTATAAAATATTCATTTTTATCGGAGAATATTCATTTGGTCGTGGAATATTCTTACTATCGGGGAATATTCATACAACGGCGCAGCCTTGTGTGGGCCTCATAACGGAAAGCGATTGGATGAAGAAAAGCACAAATATAAGTTGTTTATAAATAACAGTACGTAGTTATTCACAATTATCTTGTTGGAATACCCGTTGGTTTAAAACACACGAAGATTACGGTATTGCACCAATTATTGATTCTTACGTAGGAAGACATTACT
This sequence comes from Panax ginseng, assembly GCA_020205605.1. NCBI lineage: Eukaryota > Viridiplantae > Streptophyta > Magnoliopsida > Apiales > Araliaceae > Panax > Panax ginseng. Next base: position 18,843,669 of record CM035134.1, read on the forward strand.
CAATAATTGTTACGAGTTAATTCTTGCTTCAATATTTTATTTTATTGATTCAATAATTGCTACGTTGATATTTTATATTATTATTATTTCAATAATTGTCATTACATAGTATTTTCATTATCGGATCAATAATTCATATTATTTGAATAATATTATTAGATAATATTATTGGCGATTAATCTAGAAAGTTCTGCTTAAGAAGAGGTTTGGTCACCTAATTCCGCCAGAAGTGAGAAATCCTTATTGGAAAGCCCTCTTCCAGGAACTACCCGTTTGTCGATGATTGTGATTTTACAATATTATTTATGAATAATTAATTATTAATTTATATGATAAAGAAAATATTCATTTTATGTGGATATAGATGGAGAAAATTTTAATGTGACAATTGTTGAAAAATTCTTATTTTATCTTTTCTCGATAAATAATTCATTTAAATATATTATTATATTTTAATAATATAATAATGGTGATATTTTTACAATGAATGTGGGATATATGGGTATATGAGGAGGAGGAGTATTTTTGTTATAATTAATGTTTAAAATATGTTAAACATGTCTGTGAGCCCATTTCTTGACAGAAATTTGATTATAGCTTGTAAAATCGCCCGTTTGTGGGTTTCAGTCAGTTTCTGTTTGGAATTTGGAAAAACTTTCTTCTGCAAAGTTGTAGAGAATGGAGTTTTCTATGGAAAGGGCACGTGGTTCGAATTTTTCTGACAAAAGGGCTATTTATTATGAATTATTGAAGTTCCAAAGTTTCGAAATAATTGATTTTTAGAAGTTTTAATTTTGTTTATTAAGAAAAACGTTTTTTCCATTTAATGGGCCTCACTTGCACATGTTAGTTGCTGAATTCAGTTGTCTTAGGTGTGCGTAGGAATGTTGAGTAAAAATAATATTATTATATTAAATTTTCGCTTTGGTGTTCTAAGCATTTTCCTATAAATAGGTGCTTGGATTTAGAATTGAAAATCACACCGTTAAACCCAAGTTTTCTCCCTTTCTCTCTCTAAATTATTGAAGCGTATTCTTGTGAGTATTTTGATACTTTGAGTGTTGCTTATACTGGTGCAAGTTCCCTACGCACTATATTCTAGTATTCCAAATTAGAAAGTACGTACTATTCAAGGTAAGAGATGTTATTTTTTTAAAATGATATTATTTCTTCTAATATCATTATCTTTAATATTGGTAATATTTTTCTTGTGAAATTATTGTCTTTTAGTGTCAGAGTTACTATTCACGTATACGACACTATTCACGTATACGACACTATTCACGAATACGACATTATTCACAGAAAAATTAAATTTTTGTTTTTGTCCAAAATATCTATTATGGATACTAGCTTTGATTGTATCCATGTTTTGATCATTCTTGAATTTTACTCCACTACGATTATTTATGATGTATTTTTGAACATGGATAAATAGAAATACGAATCCTTAATATTTATTCTTTTGTTTCACTGGATTCGTTTTCTTTAAAATATTTTTCATCATCCTCAGTCCTAAATGATGGTATTACTGAATATCTTTGGCCTGTAGTGCAAAGATGATTGATTTTATTATGAATATCTTTGGCCCGTAGTGCAAAGATGTACAGATGTTGAGATAAACATGACCGACTGATGAATATCTTTGGCCTGTAGTGCAAAGATGAATATTTGATTTATGATGTATATTGATTGATGTTACAGGGACAAAATATTGATGATGGACTTTTAAATTCATAGATTATAGTAGATTTCATTCTCTACGTAACTCTTGTATGAATTATTATTTTCGCTGCGAATATTGATCCGAAACTTGTTGTCTATTGTATTTTATCAGATTTTTCCCTGTTGAAGACTAACGATAATTTGTTCTATATTATCTTAGTCATAATATTCTTTACTGGGCTAGTTGAGCTCACCCTTTTCCTTTTTGTTCTATTTTTCTTCTAAGGAGGCGAGAATGTAGCGAGTACTAGTCGGGGTGTGGAATGAAGGTCTTAGAAAGATGTTTTAGTAGTCCTCACTATTTTTGTAAAATAATATATCAATAATTATAATGAGGACTTATTTGGGTGTGGATATTGTCTAGATGGCAATATTTGTATTTAAACTCACAGTTTTAATGTTGTATTAATAAAGTTGTAGTTGTTTCTGTACCATGTTATTGACGACTCAAAATGGGTAATGTATACCTATTTTGGGGGCGTCACAAACGTCGTTGCCGTATGTTGAGTTCCTTTAGGGTGAAGAAATATTTGAGGCTTTTATGGTCTGAATATATCTCCACTTTCTCCCCATATAGATAGTGCCTCCAGATCTTTAGCGCGAAAACAACTGCTGCCAACTCTAGATCATGAGTAGGATGATTCCTTTCATATTCTTTAAGTTGTCGCGAGGCATAGGCTATGACTTTTCAATGTTGCATGAGAACACACCCTAACCCTTTGCCCGAAGCATCGCTGTAGATAACAAATCCATCCGAACCAGATGGTATTGTCAGAACAGGTGCCGAAATGAGTCTCCTCTTAACCTCTTGAAAACTCTTCTCGCATTTCTCGCTCCATATGAATTTTGTATCCTTCCAAGTTAGCTGAGTTAACGGAGTAGCAATTCGAGAAAATCCTTCCACGAATCTCCGATAATAACCAGCTAAGCCTAGAAAGCCACGTACTTCGGTCACCGTCTTCGGTTGCTCCCAACTTTATATTGCTTCAATCTTCACCGGGTCAACAGATACTCCATGTTTTGACACCACGTGCCCAAGGAATGCTACTTCCTCAAGTCAGAACTCGCATTTCTTCAACTTGGCATATAACTTGATTTCACGAAGCCTTTGGAGTACCAGCTTCTAATGGTGGTCATGATCTTCATGGCTTTTGGAATATATTAGGATGTCATCAATAAAGACAACAACGAACCGATCCAAATATTCCTTGAATATTTGGTTCATCATATCCATGAAAGCCGTAGGAGCATTAGTCAATCCAAAAGACATGACTAAGAATTCATAATGCTCGTACCGAGTTCTGAAGGCTGTCTTTGGAATATCCTCAGTTCTAATCTTCAGTTGATGATATCCAGAACGAAGATCGATCTTTAAAAAGAATTGTGCTCCTTGCAACTGGTCAAACAGATCATCAATGCAAGGTAGCGGATACCTATTCTTGATGGTGACATGGTTCAATTCTCGATAGTCAATACTAAGTGGCATACTCCCGTCTGTCTTCTTTACAAATAAAACAGGAGCACCCCAAGGAGATGTACTAGTACGAATGAAACCGATGTCCAACAATTCCTGTAGTTTTATTTTTAACTCCTGAAGTTCAATAGGAGCCATTCGATATGGGGTTTTAGAAATGGGATTTGTACCAGGTTCAAGATCAATAAAGAATTTAACTTCACGTTCTGGGGGTAGACCGGGAAGTTCTTCAGGAAATACGTCAGGAAATTTACTAACAACAGGAATATTATTCAAATCTGACGTGTCTTTATTCAAATCCATAACATGGGCTAAGAAAGCTTGACATTCATTTTTCAATAAACGAATAGCTTTATGACTTGATATGACAGTGATTGATTTTAGTGGTTTAGTTGCTTAAATTCGTACCACAGGTTGGTTAGGAATATGAAAACTAACAACCTTACGAAAACAATCAATTTTGGCATGATGAGTAGTTAACCAATCAATCCCTAAAATCACGTCAAAAGCAAGTATCTTTAAAGAGATAAGATCAACAGGTAATGTGATGGTGCCAACTTGGATCAAACAAGATTTATAAACAGTGGATGTGATGAAAGTTTCTCCTAATGGAGTCTCCACAGAAAAATCAAAGTCTAATTTCTCCGGAGTTAAGTTTAAACGTTGAGCACAAGTAGGAGAGATAAATGAATGGGTAGCACCGGTATCTAGTAAGGTATAAACTTCGTAAGAATTTATGATTAGCTTACCCGTGATCACCTCATTTGGGTTCCTCGCATTTTGACCAGTCACGACAAACGCTCTTCCATGAACCGTTGACTTTGACTTTTCTAGGACAGCCTTTTGAGTCACCATCCCCGCTGTACTTGGTTTCGCTACCGTACAATCTCGAGTGATATGTCCTTCTTTTCCATAATTATAGCATACTGTTGTGGCAGTTTGGGCTGATATGTAAGACCCCAACTTTTATGAATAAAGATTTAAATTTCTCGAAATATTTTTTTTGAATATTATGGTGTGGATTTGATATAATGTTATAGTTGTGGGTAGTATTTATAAATTTTGCAAAGTATACAAGTTGTTATATAATATTCGATTGGTCGAGGAATATTCATTTTAATAGGAAATATTCGTACGACGGCACAATCATTGGTGGACCCCACAACGGAAGTATTGTCGTAGTAAAAAAATGACAAAATTATCTTTTTATAAAAATAACGGTGGAAGTGTTATCGTTAAAACTGTTGAACTACCCAGTAGTAAAAGTATAGTAATACGCATGGTTGCATAATAGCACACGGTATTAGTTATTGATGCTTACGTGATAAGTCACTCAGTTATACTCAATTATTGCTACAGTAATTGCTGCATCATATCTCTCATATTATTGATTCGATTATTATCACAGTATCATCTGCACAATATGTTATATTATTAAATCAATAATTGAGATCACAAAGTTATTCATATTATTAAATTACAATATTTACAATGTCTAGAAGTTCTGTCAAGGAGAGGTTTGGTCACCTAATTATGCGCTAATAGGAGAAATCCTTATTGAAAGCCCCTCTTTCACGGAACAACCTGGTTGCTAAATATTGTGAGTTATAATATTAATGATGAATAAGTTCGTATTGATTAAAGATGAATTTGATAGTTTTATTATGTTGGGATTATTTGTGTTAGTAGAAATCGACATCTATTCCGATGATAATTGACGTCTGGAGGTTATATTGTTCAATCGAGTATTCGAGACACTTTTTATGTCAGAGTACTATTCACGAGTTACTATTCATGAGTTACTATTCACGAGTTACTATTCACGAGTTACTATTTATGAGTTACTATTCATAAGTTACTATTTATGACTTACTATTTACGAGTTACTATTCATGAGTTACTATTCACGAGTTACTATTCATGAGTTACTATTCACGAGTTACTATTCACCCGAATAATATATTTCTTTTTGGTCCAAATTATTTTTGGGTACAATATTATTCCATGAGGAGATGTTCTAATTTTTTAGACCGTTGGTTGAATTTATATTAGTAAATCAATATTGATTGTTGGTTTAAAGTTTTAATAGTGAATCAGTATGAATCGCTGGTTTAAAGTTTTAATAGTCAATCAGTATGGACCATTGCTTTAAGTTTTAATAGTAAACCAATCTGGACCGTCCGTATAAAAGTAAATCAATCTAGACCGTTTATGAATTAGTTATTATTTAATCCGTTCTCCTATAAATAGAAGCTCATTCCTTCATTATTTCTTACGAATTCACTGAAACTCTAGAGAGAGAAATTATAGAGAGAAAAAAGAAGAATTTTCTGCTACTTCACTACTTTTATATCCAGTTTCTTTTACGGTAAGGGGTGTTATTCTTTCATATTCATGAAGAGAACTTCTGTTATTCCATTCTTTATTACTCTCTTGGAATAACCTGCATAAGTGAACTCCCCTATACATGGTGATCTTCTTCTGTTATTCCATTCTTTATTATTATGTTGGAATAACCTATATATGCGAAGTACCGCATACATGGTGAAATTCTTTTATTATTCCATTCTTTATTATTATGTTGGAATAACCTGTCTATGTGAAGTACCGCATACATGGTGAAATTCTTCTATTATTTTATTATTTACTATTCTGTTAGAATATCATGTCTGTGTGTTTTACGCCGGACCTGGTTCCATTATTTATTATTCTGCATTTACTATTCTATCAGAATATCCTGTCTGTGCGTTTTACGCCGGATCTGGTTCCATTATTTATTATTCTGCATTTATTATTCTATCGGAATATCCTGTCTGTGCGTTTTACGCCGGACCTGGTTCCATTATTTATTATTCCGCATTTACTATTCTGTCAGAATATCCTGTCTGTGCGTTTTATGCCGGACCTGGTTCCATTATTTATTATTCCGCATTTATTATTCTATTGGGAATAACCTGTCTTTGCGGTCTCTATCGTATGCATGGTGAATCCTTCTGTTATTCCATTCTTTATTATTCTGTTGGAATAACCTGTCTATGTGGATTACCACATGCATGGTGAATGATCCTTTGTATTCATTCCTTATTAAATTGTGGAAATAATCTATATACGTGGATTACCGCATGGCGGGTGAAAATCCATTTGTAGTTTCATATATTCTTTATTATACTCAGTTGATTAAAGTTTTTGACTTCTATACTCCATGAAATTTGTGGAATATCATTGATATTTGCGCTTCATCCAGTATCTTTTCATGGAAATATTCTTCTGAGCATTCTTGAATTTTACTTTATAAAGAAGTATCATGTTGACAATTTGGACATTATTAGTTCCTGAATAAATTAATTCTTGAACTTGTTTTATTGAACTTGTCATTGTCATCATCCTCATGGTTATATTGTAATGAAAGTCATCTTTGGCTTACGTGCATAGATGGACTTAGTATGATTATGACCAGGGATCATTCGGTATAATCATGACCTGTAATGTTATAAATGATGTGGTAAAAGTCCTCAATGACCTGTAATGCATTGATGGACAGTTTTTGGTATGATTATGACCAGGGATTATTCGGTATAGTCATGACCATTGATGATTTAATGAATATCCTTGGCCCGTAGTACAGGAATGATTAGAAGATGTGGTTTATTTATTAAGTTGAGTCTCAGCGATAAAAGTTGATGAAAACATTTTTAAATCATAGAAGATAGTAGGTTTTATTCTCTACTTGACTCTTCTAATGGATTGCTTATTTCGCTGTAGTTAAACTTGATGTCTATTGTATTTTATCAGTTTAACATTGTTGAAGACTATTGCTAATTTATTCTGCATTAACTTAGTCATAATATTTCTTACTGGGCTAGTTGAGCTCACCCTTTCTTTCACTGTTCTCTTCAGGAAATGAAGCACAAATAGCCCAGTAAAGAATATCATAACTAAAGATAATTAAATTATCAATAGCTTTTTTCAGTAATAAATCAGAGATTTAGAACATATGGTAGATGATAAAACTTTTCAACCATAGTTGCAGCGGAACGAGCAATCCATTATAAGAGTCAAATAGACCATAAAGTCTATTATCTTCTCTATGTTAAAAGTCCACCAACATTGTTTTATCCCTGTAACATCAATCAACAGTTCATGTCCACAATCATTTGAATAACTCATAATAATAATTGTAGTTCTAAATTCCCCTTCTCATCTAGGACAAAGATAATTTTCATCACTTGTCTTTACCTGAAACATCAATGATCATGGTTATACCAAATCAAAGTTCTTGTTTATAATCATACTAATAAATTCATCTTTGCACTACGGGCCAAAGATATTTATCAACAGTTCATCTTTGCACTACATGCCAAAGATATTTAACAACAGGTCATCTTTGCACTACAGGCCAAAGATATTCAACAACAGGTCATCTTTGCACTACGGGCCAAAGATATTCATCAATAATTCATCTTTGCACTACAGGTCAAAGATATTAATATCTCAAAGAAATACATAATCATTTCAGAATTTATATAAACCATAATTATAACCATGTTGATCAATTCACCTTTGCACTTAAGCTAAAAATATTCAATTGTAAATTCAATGGTCATGATCATACCAGTTAACGATTCAACTTTGCACTACTGGCCAAAGAGAACCCATAGTCACGATCATACCAATAATCTACTCATCTTTACACTCAAGTCAAAGAGAAATTTCTTCACCAGGATTATAAAAATGTTATATATGATAATAAAAACAATATGATCAAAACATGAATTTAATTTCAAGAGTAAGATTCATAAATCAACGATAATTTGGTCAGAAAGAGAAACCAAATTTGTCGTGAATAAGTACTAAATGATTCGTACATAAGATCTGTGTATCGTAAATAGTATCGTATACACCTAAATAGTGCCATATACATGAATAATTCGTATATGTGAATAGTAACTCCATAACCTAAAAAGATAAAGTTTCACAATAAAATCATATCAATATTTATAACACTTTAATCCAAATGTTATAAATCACTTAATAATCTCATAATCTAATATTATTAAAATTATAACAATATTTTAATCATTTCTTAAACTTATAAATAATTTATTTTAATTGTTTACACTTTATTAATCAATGCATTTAATTATCTTAAAATGCCAAACTCATAAGATTTCATCACCAATAACCAAAACCCTCGTCAAAAATCTGCATATACCTTATATAGGACTCTCAAGTCATAAAATCCTATTTTCCAATTTTCTTATTTCACATAACATATTTAATTCATTTACTCATAACTAGTCTATTTTCATGAAAATACCAAATCAAGACAAAACAAATTTTCTTTTTCTCGAATTTAGCGAAATATAGTCCCATATTGAACATATATGTTTCTCGGAATTTTTAAAATTCATTTACTATTTTTCATATGGCCAAAACTGCCGAATATTTAGGCATTTATTATAAATTGTACGTTTGTCCAAAAATTTCGAAATTTACAGAGTATACTTCTGTTATATACATGTACTCCCAGTAAAAATTTCACCAATTTTAGAGTTAACCGCAAGGAGTTATAAGGGTTTACTTTTAAAATAGTCTTTTCCCATAAAATTCATAACTCCTAATCTATACATCCAAAAATCACCATTTTTTGACACAATCTAGAAAACTCATCAAATTATCATTTCAAATTTTTTCATAATTTTTGAAGGTCGGAAAAATTACGAAACATGAAAAGCATAATAACCCTTACAATCTCTTACCTCAAAAGAGCAGTACTTCGGACTGGAATATCAGATGTAATGCCGAAGGAAACTTGCACTAAATAGCAACTCTCAAAGTATCTGAATACTCACAAAAATTCGCTCGACACTATAGAGAGAGAAAACTTATGTTTCTGGTGTGATTTTCAATTCTAACCTAAACGCCTATTTATAGGAAAATGCTAGAACGCCAAAGGAGACTAAAATAATAAAATAATAATATAATTTTTCTATGCATGCATGCTTTGAATAAAACTCAGCCACCACAAGTGGGGCCTACCAGAAATCAGCCATTTTATTTTCTGAAACTTCAGTGGGTTCCACCCAATTTTAATAAAAACTATTTTATTTTCTAAAACTTCAGTAATTCATAATAAATAGCCCTTTTATCAGAAAAATACGAATTTTATGTCCATTCCACATGAAATCGAATTCTCTACAACTTTGTAGCTTTAAGTTTTTCCAAATTCCGGACAGAAAATATTCGAAATCCACAAACGGACGATTTTCAACACCTTTTAAAATTCATAACAAATCATACATTAATTTTTTAACGGTTCAAAATTTGTGGGCATATACTCAGCTTATATATGTATAACATATCCAAAAACCACAATGATCCAACGGTCAGATTAAAATTATAACTCACGCAATAGAGCTTTAAGAACACTGATTTGATTTTTAATGCCTCCAAAATAAAACACCTCAGCTTTAATTCCTTAATTTACAACCACATAAAATATATCCATCATTTATATCCACATAAAATAAATATTTTCTTATCATATAAATTAATAAATAATTATTCATAAATAGTATTACAGAATCACAATAATGACAACCAGTAGTTCTAGGAAAGAGGGGCTTTAGATAAGGATTTCTCTTCTTGGCGCAGCATTGATTAGGTGACCAAACCTCTCATCGATTAGATGAACTTTCAAGACTTTGCCAATAATGCTATCTAATAATATTATTCAAATAATATGAATTATTGATCCGATAATGGGAAATATCATGCGTTGACAATTATTGAAACAATAATAATATAAATTATCAAATGAACAATTATTGAATCAATAAAATAAAATATAGAAACGATAATTACCTTTATAACAATTATTGAGCAAAGGCCTTCTTACGTAAGAATCAATAATTAAAAAATCTCATGCAATACTGGTATTGCTTCTTGTGCAACCACGCATATTCATCGTATTTGAACCACACCGGTATTCCAACAATGTTAATTTGTGAACGATTACGCCATTATTTATAAAAACTCAAACTTGTCATTTTCTCCATCCGACAGTTATTCTGTTATGGGGCCCACAACTAACTGCGCCGTCGTACGAATATTCCCCAACAACAAGAATATTCCACGACCAAACGAATATTCCCCGACAACAATGAGTATTTTATAGCCACTTGCTTATTTTGAAAAAAAATTCATATCTCACCCTTAACTTTAACTTTTTATCAATTTAACCATTTACTGAATAACAATTATAAAAAAAATTAAATACTTTTATTTCATAAAATTCGGGGTCTTACACAATATATCATTCCTTGAATTGCCTTATACTTGTTGAGAAAATTACTTGCATGCTCACCTTTCCAAATTATATTTATAGTTAAAGCGGAAGGTCCGGAAGGGTCGAAGAATAAGGATAAAGAAAAGGGTAAAGTGGAAGAAGAGAACTAAAGAATAAATAAGTAATATTATATTATTTAAGTAACGATGTAATATTTTGGGATGTTTGTTTTTGAATGCGGTGGAAGTAAATCTTGGATGAATGTACTACTAAGTTATGTAAATGATGTACTAATAATGAATAATAGTTTGAATAGCGATGCATTAAATCTGGAGTGGTGAGTACTCGGATTTTGGGGGCTTCAAAGCTTAGTATCAGAGTTGTAGGTTAAAACTCTTACATTAGAGAACCTTAGGATATAACTTGGGAGGATAAGTAAAAATTATGATGTGTGAACTCACATAGAGTTCTTGTAAAAAAACACAACAACAAATACAAAATAAGAATAATGGTAACAAAATATTCTAAAATTTATTATTAATTTTTTTATTACATGTTATAATATAAATGTACTATGTCAAATATTTTATAGGATGGTGTTAAACGTGATCAAATAGCAATATAATAGCAAGCAAGGTTTAGTCCCACGAAGAATTGTGAATAATAACTATCAACTACTAATTAATTTTGTATTAAATTAATTTTATTAAAGAAATATCTCAAATTATTGAATTTTAAAAATAAATTAAATGATGAGTGAATTTTACACCTACGAATCATGTATCAATTGACTTGGATTGTGGCTTATTCCTATCATTTCCAGTTGCTTTCATGCATTTTGTGTTCTTTTTATAGGTTATATGTTTGCGAATTGTCTTGGCAGCATTTAGGATGAAACAACAGTGAAAAGATCAAAGTGCAGCAGATCACAGAGCAGCGCGACCATGCCGAAAATGAGCTAGGGTGCAACGCGGCCGCGCCACACTCGAGACCCAAATTTTTTTCTCTGCCATACCAGCACTTTCGCGACCAGAGCCAGTACAAAAGCAGCGCGATCGTGCCACTTCGTAAGTTGACAAAGTTTGACTTTTTAATTCATTAAATGACTACAATTGAGTTGTAATTGGATATGTGATTTATATTTAGATTAAGATTTATGTCATAGGCTATATATAGCCGTTATTAGTCAGTTATATGAGATATTCTAATTCAGGATCAAAAACCCTAGTTTTGAACTTTGAACTTAGAGAGTGTTGGGCCATGATATTTTAGGTATTGGGCCGAGTTACTTGGTTAATCTACTGGGTCATTTCAGTTGGGCCCAATCAGTTGGATCCTCTTTGTTGGGTTTGGTCTTTAGAATATTGGGCCTAATTATTGGACCGACCCACTAGATAAATAAATATCTACATCTTTGATCGGTAATGATGAAAAAGGATAGCTGTTGACCGATATGTCTGCAAGGCATTAATGTGGATGGGATTCATTAAATTAACGGTGACAAACAAATGATGGGATGTGGCGGTCTTTGCATGCGATCAACCGAGATCGCCAACAGTGGGGGATTGTGTCAGATAGTAGTGGGTGGCACGGTAAATCGGGCTTGGGAGTATATCATAGCAAGGAAGTCTTCTAAGTAAAGGTAACTGATAATTTTATCTCTCTCAATACACTAGATTTTATTATCCTCCATTGTTAACCTTGTGATCGCCTGTACTGACTCTCACGCCTGAGCTATCCCCCGACGGTCGAAGTCGTCAAGCTTTTGGTGTTGATCGTGTTTATTGTGCAGGATCAGGACGTATCACGTGATTGGGACGTGGCAGAAGATCTTGGCATTAACATTGGCGCTAGAAGGAGTGCGTGTTCTAGTGTTCTTAAGTTTTCAATCATAAACTTTTAGTTGTTTTACATTAGAAGATGGTGAGGAGTAGAACTGTCACACCGGAAAGACAACCGATGGTTGTGAGTTCATCTTTGCAGCGTATTTCTATCAAGGATCATTTGGATCCTTCAATGAGTGCTCATGACAACACGATTTCCAAGCATGATTTAGGGGGTTCTCGTTCGAGAGCCCATGGTGAAGCCAGAAGGAGGTTGGTCTTTGCTACTGATAAGGAGCATGATCATGGCCGAAGGCGAGTAGAAGGTACCCCGCCTAGAACTCGACACTGAAGTGGTCAGGATGATAAAGCTGCCAAACTGGCAAAGATAGCAGACGAAGCAGATAAAGCTTTGGAGGTTCTCTTGAAGCAGAGAGAAGATATAGCTGAGCAGATGCTTCGGATGGCAAAGCTGGAGCAGATATTTTGGATGGCAGAACTGAAGGATGAGGCATCCAATTATGTCCAGAAGCCATATTTTGGATGGTAAGCTTAAAGATGGACAACCACGAGTTGGAAAGCAGTCTATACACTTTGAAGACATGTCTCGAGGCAATCCTCGGGATCAAAGAAGACCCAAAAGCCATATTTCTAAAGATCCAAAGAGGGTACCTCACCTTAGGGATTCTTAGGGTTATGACACAAGCAAGAGGATGTTCACCAGATAGTATGGAGAAGGCATTCCGTCTTGAGTGTTCTCGTAGCAGCGAAAGGGCTTAGCATCGAAGCAGATCAAGAAGCCATACTCTTGAGAGGCCGAAGAGGGCACTCTACCCTATCGGTTCTCGGGATTATAGTCGAAGTAGACGAAGGAGTTGATCCTGAGAGTATACACCTCAGAATACAAATAAGGCATTCTTCCTTGAGTATTCTCACCACAGTGACAGAAATTTCCACCGAAGTAGATCCAGAAATCACACTCCTGAGAATCCATTGAGGGCACATCGCCCTGTGGGTACTTGTCTTCGGAGAAATCCATCTAAAGTTGTAGGTTAGGATGGAAAGGACCAGACCATTCAGAAGAAGCTTTGAGGAGGTTTATGTCCCAAACGACAAAATTAGAGTTTATGGATGCTGTGTGCAGACAGATATTATACTTCGGACAATCAGTGCAGTAGGTTGTTAGGTTCGGATTCAGCACACAAAATTCACAATGATGTAAGGAGGACCGGGTGGACTCGCTGACCATTCGATGGTAGCCTTTTTGGCAGGTGGTCTTTATGAATTTGTCAGGCTTTTCGTGGTAGGCAAACTTCATCGGTGTAAGGAGGTTCGGTCGGACTCGCTAACCATTCGATGGTAGCCTTAATGGTAGGTGTGTCCTCATAGGTTTGTTATATCCTGCATGGTAAACAAATTCCATAGTCCTTTTAATATTGTTTTACTGCGAGTGGTAAACCAATGCACTGAACTAAGGAGGTTCGGTCAGACTCGCTAACCATTCGATGGTAGCCTTATTGTTAGGTGTGTCCTTATGAATTTTTTTTTAGCCCGTGTGGTGAACAAATTCCATGGTCCTTATAAATTTGTTTTACCCCGTGTGGTAAACAAATGTCCTTATATACTTGTTCTACCATGTGTGGTAAACAAGATCCCGATGGTGCAAGGAGGATCGGCCGAATTCACTTTATATACATGATCTGTCTCACACTTCGGTAACGATAAGTATGCATTACTTTATTTCGTTATAAGTGTTGAGTTCGGTTTGTGTTATTCTTTGTCTTAACTATCATATTACTTGCTTAATTATTCATTAACAGTTTAAGTTAAAGGATAAGTTTGTACATTTTTCAAGTTGATTGATGGTGAATTATTGACAAGAAATGTTCACACAGAAGTATAAGGCATGAAGTTAATATTTCATTAATATTAACTGTTCACAAAAAGTTAGAATTTTTACAGAAAGTTCTATAACTTAAGGTAAAGGGGAGGTGTAAAATCCCAAATTTTACGAACAAAGATTTAATTTTCTCGAATTTTTTTTTAATATTATGGTGTGAATTTGAGATAATGTTATAGTTGTGGGTAGTATTTATAAATTTTGTAAAGTATGCAAGTTGTTATATAATATTCGATTGGTCGGGGAATATTCATTTTAACAGGGAATATTTGTACAACAGAACAATCATTTGTGGACCCCACAACGGAATTATTGTCGGATTAAGAAAACGACAAAAATATTTTTATGAAAATAACGGCGGAAGTTTTATGGTTAATACTGTTAAACTACTCTCAGTAGTAAAAGTACAAGAATACGTCTGGCGTTAGTTGCATAGTAGCACACCCAGATTGATTATTGATGCTTACGTGAAAAACACTCGCTTTTGTTCAATTATTACTACAGATGAATTCTTTGCATGGTATCTCACATTATTTGATTTAATTATTGTCAATTATATATATATATATATATATAAGTTTTGTTTTATTTGTATTATTAGTGTAATAAAATAGAAAAGCTTTTTATATAAAATAGAATACTTAAATAAAGTTATTCGTTTTATTAGGCAATAAGAATATATTATATTTTATTATGCATAGTGTTTGGTATAGTAAAATCTTTTTATATCAAAATGTAATACTTTTATAAAGTTATTCATTTTATTAGACAATAATTAGAATATATTATATTTTATTATGCATAGTGTTTGCATAGTGCCTACATAGTATTTGCATAGTAAAAATTGTTTTATATAAAAAAAATACTTTTATAAAGTTATTCGTTTTATTAGATTATAAATAGAATATATTATATTTTATTTAAAAGATTTTGCTTTAAATCTGATTTGTCCAGATTAAAAGTAAATCAATCTGAACTTTCATGAATTAGTTACTATGCAAATCCATTCTTCAATAAATAGAAGTTCATTCCTTCATTATTTCTTACGAATTCAATTTGAACTCTCTAGAGAGAAACGTAGAGAATTATTCTTCTATCTTGAGCGTATTTCTTTAGCGTTTAAGAAAGCTTTGAGCGTAGTGCAAGTTTCTTCAAGTATATCCCCGCCTCTACCGCTTGAGTACTCTTCTTTTATAAGGTAAGGGGTATTATTTTTTTATATTCATGAAGAGAACTTTTGTTATTCCATTCTTTATTATTACATTGGAATAACTTTTGTATCTGTGATGCATTTCTATACTTGGTAAAATTCTTCTGTTATTCCATTCTTTATTATTATGTTGGAATAACCTGTTTATGCGAAGTACCACATACATGGTGATCTTCTTCTGTTATTTCATTCCTTATTATTATGTTGGAATAACCTGTTTATGCGAAGTACCCCATACATGGTGAAATTCTTCTATTATTCCATTCTTTATTATTATGTTAGAATAACCTGTTTATGCGAAGTACCGCATACATGGTGATCTTCTTCTGTTATTCCATTCTTTATTATTATGTTAGAATAACCTGTTTATACGAAGTACTGCATATATGGTGAAATTCTTCTATTATTCCATCCTTTATTATTCTGTTGGAATATCCCGTCAATGCGAATTTTGCCTGACCTGGTTCCATTATTTATTATTCTACATTTATTATTCCGCTGAATATCCTCGTCATGCATGCGTTTACTGTGGGACCGGTTCCATTATTATTCCGCATTTATTATTCTGTCGGAATATCCTGTCTGTGCATTTTACGTCGGACCTGGTTCCATTATTTATTATTCCGCATTTATTATTCTGTCGGAATATCCTGTCTGTGCATTTACGCTGGACCTGGTTCCATTATTTATTATTCTGTTGGAATAACCTGTCTATGCGATGTACCGCATGCATGGTGATTTCTTTTGTTATTCCATTCTTTATTATACTCAGTCGGTTAAAGTTTTGACTTCTATACTCCATGAAATTAGTGGAATATCCTTGATATTTGTGCTTCATCCAGTATCTTTTCATGAAAATATTCTTCTGAGCATTCTTGAATTTTACTCTACAAAGAAGTATCATGTTGATAATTTGGACGTTATTAGTTCCTGAATAATTTAATTCTTGAACTTGTTTTATTGAATTTTTATATCATTCTCATCATCCTCATGTTTATATTTTGTTGAAAGTCATCTGTGGCCTGTAGTGCATAGATGGACTTGGTATGATTATGACCAGGGATTATTCGGTATAATCATGACCGTAATGTTATAAATGATGTAGAAAAAGTCCTCATTGGCCCGCAATGCATTGATGGATAGTTTTTGGTATGATTATGGTTATGGATTCTCTTCGGCCAAGGGTGCAAAGATTAATTATTTTATGGCATGATCAGGACCGTTGATGAAAACACGATTATCTTTGGCCCGTAGTGCATGGATAATTCGTGGTCGTGATACTAAATAATATCCTTGGCCTGTAGTGCAGGGATGATTTGATGATGTGGATTATTTATTAAGTTGAGTCTCAGCGATAAAAGTGATGAAAAACTTTTTAAATCACAAAAGATAGTAGATTTTATTCTCTACTTGACTCTTTTAATGGATTGCTTGTTCCGCTGTAGTTAAACTTGATGTCTATTGTATTTTATCAGTTTAACATTGTTGAAGGCTAATGATAATTTATTCTACATTATCTTAGTCATAATATTTCTTACTGGGCTAGTTGAGCTCACCCTTTCTTTCACTGTTCTCTTCAGGAAATGAGAATATAAATTTGGGACGAGTCGGGGAATGGAGTGACGGTCCAGATGATAGTATTAGTAGTCCTAACTATTCTGTTAAATAGTGTGACAATAACTGTAAGGAGGACTTATTCTGAGAATGGATATTGTCTAGAAGACAATATTTGTATTAAAACTCACAGCTCTCTTGTTGTATATTTAAGTTTGTATTTGAATTTTGTACCATGTATTTGGCGACTCAGAATAGGTGATGTATACCTGTTTTGGGGGCGTCACAGTTGGTATCAAAGATTAGGGATATGATCCCTGGCTGAGATGTGAGACAAGAACTAGGAGGGGAGAGACGGGGAATTCCTTTGCTAGTATGACCTACCTAAGTTTATTTGGTATTTAATTGGTTGGTCAGAGTATAGGGATAATATGTGATATGTCAATTAACTCTTGTTTTGTGACAGTGTTTGAAAATGACATCCGAGAATGTTGAGATAAGCAATGGAGCAAAATAATATGACCGTATCGTAGTACAAGGCTAAGTTTGCGGAGTTATCTCGGTTTGCATCTCATTTGGTCGATAATGAGGAGCGAATGACGCGAATGTTTCTAAGAGGTTTGAAACCCGATATACGTCAATACCTCATTTCTCATAAACTTTGTTTATGTTTAGATGTTGTGAATAGGGCTCAGTTATTGGAGCGCAATAATGAGTTAGCATAACCAAAAGGTAACGACCAACAACACGATAATAATTGTACCGTTGGCAACGACCATCGGAACAATGATAACCATCATAGGGGAAATTATCATGCCAAGAATGGTAACCACTTTGGTGGTAATCATGACCAAGATAATTGAAGTGGAAATTTCAAGAAGGGAAGGTCATTTAGCTCGATTTTATCGTATAGTGAAGTCAAGTCCAGCTGGGACGGTGGCACCAAAGGCGGATACAGACAAAACAAAGTCGATGGTTTCAGGAAGAGCGTTTTTTTCGTGACTTCTCAAAAAGCAAGTAACCCGAACGAAGTTAACACGGGTTAGTTAATTATAAATTTTTGCGAAGTCTATACCTTATTAGATACTGGTTCTACCCATTCTTTTATCTCTCTTGCTTACTTTCAACGTTTAAATTTGACTCCGGAGAGATTAGACTTTGACTTATCCGTTGAAAATCCGTTAGGAGAAAACTTCATTACTTGTGCTATCCAAGTCTTGGATGAGAGTCACAGTTTTGAATGATAATTCTATTGTTAATAAATTTCCTGACGTATTCTTGAAGACTTCTTGGCCTACCCCAGAACGTGAAATCGAATTTTGTACTGACCCCAGTACAAAACCCATTTCTTAAACCCTCAAATATTTTCTTCACCCAAATCGAATGTAACATGCGCCAAAGATGTTGGCTCGAGCTGTTGAAGATTATGATAGTACCATTCAATACCATCGTAGAAAAGCGAACATGATAGCTGACGCATTGAGTAGAAGATCGTATGCGAATATACGGACCTACGTGAAGAAAATAATTATACGATTAGAATCAACTTTAGTCGATAAAGTTAAAACCGTGCAAGCTACATACTCAGAGCTGATGAATGTGAAGAAGAAGGTTCAAGAGGGCGTTATTTTAGAAGCAAGAATCGACGAAGAGAGGAAATCTCAACCCTCAATTTAATTGGCCCATTTAAAATCCTCGATCAAGTAGGAACTGTGGCTTATAGACTCGTTTTACCGCCAAGTATGTCGCGTGTTCATAACGTTTTTAACGTATCGATGTTACGTAAATATGTGGACGACCCGAACCACATTATTGATTTAGAACCGGACGAGATAGCGGATAATTTAACGTATAAAGATGTACCTGTTAAAATCCTGGAATATATTCTACGCTTAAAGGTTATACCTCAAGAGTTAGAATCTGACGAAGTGTCCTCATCTGTTTGGCATATAATGTACGTACGTACGTAAATTTCGAGGGCAAAATTTCATAAGGAGGGGAGATTGTAAAATCCCAAATTTTACGAATAAAGATTTAATTTTCTCGATTTTTTTTAATATTATGGTGTGAATTTGAGATAATGTTATAGTTGTGGGTAGTATTTATAAATTTTGTAAAGTATGCAAGTTGTTATATAATATTCAATTGGCCGGGAATATTCGTTTTAACAGGGAATATTCGTACGATGGCACAATCATTTGTGGACCCCACAACGGAATTATTGTCGGATTGAGAAAACGACAAAAATATTTTTATGAAAATAACGGCGGAAGTTTTACCGTTAATACTGTTGAACTACTCGATAGTAAAAGTACAGTAATACGCGTGGTTGCATGGTAGCACACAGTATTGATTATTGATGCTTACGTGAGAAAACACTCAGTTTTGTTCAATTATTGCTACAGTAGTTGCTGCATGGTATCTCACGTTATTTGATTCAATTATTGTCGATTGTTATATTATATATATATAGGTTTTGTTTTATTAGTATTATTAGTGTAATAAAACAGAAAATCTTTTTATATAAAATAGAATACTTTAATAAAGTTATTCATTTTATTAGGCAATAATTAGAATATATTATATTTTATTATGCATAGTGTTTTGCATAGTAAAATCTTTTTATATTAAACAGAATACTTTTATAAAGTTATTCATTTTATTAGACAATAATTAGAATATATTATATTTTATTATGCATAGTATTTGTATAGTGCTGCGTATAGTATTTGCGTAGTAAAAATCTTTTTATATAAAACAAAATACTTTTATAAAGTTATTCGTTTTATTAGAAAATAAATAGAATATATTATATTTTATTTAAAAGATTTTGCTTTAAATTTAGACCGTCTAATTAAAAGTAAATCAATCTGGACTGTTCATGAATTAGTTACTATGCAGTCCATTCTTCTATAAATAAAAGCTCATTCCTTCATTATTTCTTACAAATTCATTGAAACTTTAGAGAGAGAAACTGTAGAGAGAATTATTCTTCTATCTTGAGCGTATTTCTTTAGCATTTTAGAAAGCTTTGAGTGTAGTGCAAGTTTCTTCAAGTATATCCCCGCCCTACCGTCGGAGTACTCTTCTTTATAAGGTAAGGAGTATTATTTTTTTTATATTCATGAAGAGAACTTCTGTTATTCCATTCCTTATTATTATGTTGGAATAACCTATTTATGCGAAGTACCGCATACATGGTGAAATTCTTCTATTATTCCATTCTTTATTATTATGTTAGAATAACCTGTTTATGCAAAGTACCACATACATGGTGATCTTCTTCTGTTATTCCATTCTTTATTATTATGTTGGAATAACCTGTTTATGCGAAGTACCGCATATATGGTGAAATTCTTTCTATTATTCCATTCTTTATTATTCTATTGGAATATCCTATCGGTACAAATTTCGCCTGACCTGGTTCCATTATTTATTATTCTGCATTTATTATTCTGTCGGAATATCATGTCTGTGCTTTTTATGCAGGACCTAGTTCCATTATTTATTATTCCGCATTTATTATTCTGTCAGAATATCATGTCTATGCTGCTTTTACGCCAACTCAGTTCCATTATTTATTATTCCGCATTTATTATTCTCGCTTTAATATCCATGTCTGTCGCGTTCTTACGCCTTTACCAGTTCCATTATTTATTATTCTCATTGGAATAACTCGCCTACATCAAGTACCGCATGCATGGTGATTTCTTTTGTTATTCCATTCTTTTTTATCTCCAGTTGTTAAAGTTTTGACTTCTATACTCCATGAAATTAGTGGAATATCCTTGATATTTGCGCTTCATCCAGTATCTTTTCATAGAAATATTCTTCTGAGCATTCCTGAATTTTATTCTACAAAGAAGTATCATGTTGACAATTTGGACGTTATTAGTTCCTGAATAATTTAATTCTTGAACTTGTTTTATTGAATTCTTATATCATTGTTGTGACGCCCCCAAAATAGGTATACATCACCCATTCTGAGTCGCCAAAATACATGACACAGAAAAACAACTACAACTTTATTAATACAATTGTCGTGCAAAATATGACAACACATACTGTGAGTTTAAATACAATATTGTCTTCTAGACAATATCCATACCCAAATAAAGTCCTCATTACAATTATTGATGCATTATTCTATAAAATAGCGAGGACCACTAAAACAGCTATCTTGAATCATCACTCCATACCCCGGCTAATCCCTGCTAAATTCTCACCTCCTGAGAAGAAAAATGGAACAAAAAGGAAAAGGGTGAGCTCAACTAGCCCAGTAAAGAATATTATGACTAAGATAATATACAACAAATTATCCTTAGTCTTCAACAGAAAAAAAATCGATAGAATACAATAGACAACAAGTTTTAGATCAACAATCGGCAATAAAATAACAATTCATTAGAAGAGTTAAGTAGAGAATCAAATCTACTATCATCTATGAATTTAACAGTCCATCATCAATATTTTATCCCTGTAACATCAATCAATATACATCTTTCATCAAATATTCATCTTTGCACTACGGGCCAAAGATATTCATTTGTATCACCAGTTGGTCATGTTCATCTCAACACCTGTTCCTCTTTGCACTACGGGCCAAAGATATTCATCAGGTAATCATTCATCTTTGCACTACAGGCCAAAGATATTCATCAAGTATCACCTTTAAGGACTGAGGATGATGAAAAACATTTTAGAGAACGAATCCAGTGAGACAGAAGGACAAATATTAAGGATTCATATTACAGTTTATCCAAGATTAATAATACTTCATATTAACCAATTGTGAAGCAAAATTCAAAAATAACGCTCAAAACATGGATACAATCAAAGATAGTAGCCAAAATAGACATCTTGGACAAAAAGGAAAATTTTTATTTTTCGGTGAATAGTGTCGTATTCGTGAATAGTGCCGTATACGTGAATAGTGTCGTATACGTAAATAGTAACCCGACACAACAAGTTCCAAATTTGATTAAAAAGTTCACCAATATTTCGGCATAATGATATTGAAGAAAATAATATCCCTTACCTCAAAGAATCAGTACTTCGGAAGGAAATGTCGGAAGTGAAGCTGAATGAAACTTGTACTGAACAGCAACTCTCAAAGTGTCTAAATACTCACAAAATATGCTCAATAATATAGAGAGAGAAAGAGAGAAAGCTTATGTTTCTGGTGTGATTTTCAATTCTAACTTAGCCCTCTATTTATAGGAAAATGTTAGCCCGCCGAAGCAGACTTGACCTGCTACCTGATGGCTTTACCTGCTACTATTGCCACCCACCATATTTGAAATAAAATTCAGTATATTTCTTCACCAACCACAAGTGGGGCCCACTCAATTCTAGATTTTTCCACCAAAATCATTTATAACCCTAATTTCCAAAGTAGTCACCTCTAAAAATTCATAACAAATCATTCGTTCATTTTTAACGGTTCAAAATTTGTGGACATATACCCAACTTATATATATATATATATATATATATATATATATATATATATATATATATATAACATATCCAAAATAACAACGATCCAACTACGATTAAAATTATAACTCACGCAATATATCATAAAAATACTTGATGTGATTTTTAATACCTCCATTCCGACAAAAATACAGATAAAACACCTCAACATTAACTCCTTCAATTATAAGCACATAAAATAAATAAATCCATCATTTATATAAAATAAATATTTCCTTATTATATAAATTAATAATTAATTATTCACAAATAATATTACAGAATCACAATTATGACAACCAGGTCGTTCCCAGGAAAGAGGGGTCTTTCCAATAAGGATTTCTCCTTACTGAAGCGCAATTAGATGACCTAACCTCTCCTTGACAGAACTTTCTAGACATTGTAAATAATTCTATCTAATAATATTATTCAAATAATATGAATTATTGATCTGATAATGAGAAATACTGTGCAGTGACAATTATTGAAATAACAATAATAAAATATCAACACAGCAATTATTGAATCAATAAAATAAAATATTGAAAAGTTGTTACTGTAACAATTATTGAGTAGTGCCTTCTTACGTAAGAATCAATAATTCCAAAATCTTTCGTGCAATACCGTGCGGTGCATCACTCTGCTAACCACCACAGCGTATTAGTGTATTTTAACCACCGCTTATTCCAACAAAGGTTCACTAGTAATAACTATGCCAAGCATTTAAACTTGTCATTTTCTTCATCCAACAGTTATTCTGTTATGAGGCCCACGAATGGCTGCGCCGTCGTATGAATATTCTTTGACAACAAGAATATTCCACAACCAAACGAATATTCCCCGACAAAAATGAATATTCCCCGACAAAAATGAATATTTTATAACCACTTGCTTATTTTGTAAAATTTGCACATTTCACCCATAACCAAAGTATTATATCAAATTAACTCCTTATTATTTCAAGATAATAAATAGAGAAAATTTAATTTTATTCATAATAAGTTGGGGTCTTACAACCTCCCCTCCTTATAAAATTTCGTCCTCAAAATTGACATACGTACCTGGTGTTTCGAACAGGTGAGGATACCTCACTTTTATTTCTGATTCCAACTCCCAAGTCATTTCCTCAATAGCATGGTTCCTCCACAAAACCTTGACTTATGGTATAACCTTTATTCGTAGGATATGCTCTTTCCTATCCAATATCTTGACAGGTACCTCCTCGTACGTTAAATCTTCTACTATCTCGCCCCAGTTCTAACGCAATAATGTGGTTTGGGTCTTTCACATATTTACGAAACATAGATATGTGAAAAACATTATGAACACGAGACATACTTGGAGGTAACGCGAGTCTATAGGCCACATTTCCTATTCGGTCAAGAATCTCAAATGGACCAATAAATCGTGGATTGAGCTTTTCTCTCTTCCCAAATCTTGTAACTCCCTTCCATGGAGCAATACGTAACAGTACATTATCTCCAATATTAAACTCCACGTCCTTTCGATGAAGATCAACATAACTCTTTTATCGATCTTGTGAGGTCTTTATACGTTGCCGGATCATTTGAATCTTTTCTGTAGTCATGCGTACTAATTCTGGTCCCAACAACATTGCTTCTCCCACCTCGTCCCAGCATACTGGAGAATGACACTTTCGTCCATATAACGCCTCGAATGGAGCCATGCCTATACTTGCTTGATAACTGTTGTTATAGGAGAATTCCACCAGTGGCAAGTACTTATCCCAACTTCCTTTAAAATCTAGGACACAAAGTCTTAATAGATCCTCAAGGGTTTGAATAGTCATTTCTGATTGCCCGTCCGTTTGAGGATGGTATGCCAAACTAAATCGTAAATCTGTGCCCATAGCTTTCTGCAAGCTAACCCAAAATCGTGAAGTGAATCTATGGTCACGTTCCGAAACTATGGATACTAGCATGCCATACAATCTCACAATCTCATTTACATACATACTAGCAAGACGTTCAAGGGAATAAATCTCATGTATAGGCAAGAAATGAGCAGACTTGGTTAATTTGTCAATAATAACCCAAATTGCATCTATGCCTTGAGAGACTTTGGGAAGACCCGTAACGAAATCCATGGTAATGTGTTCCCACTTCCATTATGGAATCTCAAGTGGTTGCAATGGACCCTTTGGCACTTGATGCTCCGCCTTTACACGTTGACAAGTTAAACACCTTGAGATAAACTCTGCAATCTCTTTCTTCATATTGCTCCACCAAAATGTATGTCGAAGATCATGATACATTTTGGTACTCCCAGGATGGATTATAAATGGTGTGTTGTGTGCCTCCATCATGATTCTATACTTCAAGTTAGAATCGTTAGTAACGCAAATTCTGGAGTTAACTCTAAGTATTTCTTCTTCATCAATTTTTACCTCCGGAATGGCACCTTCTTGCACTTTCGTCTTCATACATATCATCTCTAGGTCTGTGGCTTGAGCAACTTTAATTTTATCGATTAAAGTCGGTTCTAGTCATATATTTGCCATCATCATGTGGGTCCCTGGAGTCTTTAACTCTATCTCCATCCTTTGCAAGTCATACAAAATGGGTCTTTGTGTTAATAACATCGCACTCGTACCCGCATACGATCTTCAATTCAATGCATCAGCTACAACGTTTGCTTTTCCAGGATGATATTGAATGTTATGGTCGTAATCCTTCAATAGCTCGAGCCAACGTCGTTGCCGCATGTTGAGTTCCTTTGAGTGAAGAAATATTTAAGGCTTTTATGATCCGTATAAATCTCTACTTTCTCTCTGTACAGGTAGTGTCTCTAGATTTTCAATGCAAAAATGACTGCTGCCAACTCCAGATCATGAGTAGGATAATTCCTCTCATATTCTTTGAGTTATCGCGAGGCATAGGCTATGACTTTCCCATGTTGCATGAGAACACATCCTAACCCTTTGCCTGAAGCATCGCTGTAGATAACAAATCCATCCGAACCAGATGGTATTGTTAAAACAGGTGCCGAAATGAGTCTCCTCTTGAGCTCTTGGAAACTCTTCTCGCATTCCTCACTCCGTACGAATTTTGCATCTTTCCGAGTCAGCTGAGTTAACGGAGTAGCGATTCCAAAAAAAACCTTCCACGAATCTCCGATAATAACCAGCTAAGCCCAGAAAGCTACGCACTTCAATAACCGACTTCGGCTGTTCCCAACTTTGGATTACTTCAATCTTTGCTGGGTCAACAGATACTCCATGTTTTGACACCACGTGTCCAAGGAATGTTACTTCCTTAAGCAAGAACTCGCATTTCTTCAACTTGGCATATAGCTTGTTGTCACAAAGTCTTTGAAGTACCAGCTTCAAATGGTGCTCATGATCTTCACGACTTTTGGAATAGATGAGGATGTCATCAATAAAGACAACAACGAACTGATCCAAATATTCCTTGAATACTTTGGTTCATCATATCCATGAAAGCGGCGAGGAGCATTAGTCAATCCAAAAGACATGACTAAGAATTCATAATGCCCGTGACGAGTCCTAAAGGCGCCTTCTTGAATATCCTCGCTTTTATTCTTCAAATTTGATGATATCCGAATGAAGATCGATCTTTGAAAAGAATTGTGCTCCTTCGTGAATCGGTCAAACAGTCATCAATACGAGGTAGTGGATACCTATTATTGATAGTGACATGGTTTAATTCTCGGTAGTCAATACAAAGTCGCATACTCCCGTCTTTCTTCTTTACAAATAAGACAGGAGCACCCCAAGGAGATGTACTAGGACGAATGAAACCGATGTCTAACAATTCCTGTAGTTGGACTTTTAACTCCTGAAGTTCAGTAGGAGCCATTCGATATGAGGTTTTAGAAATGGGTTTTATACCCGATTCAAGATCAATAATGAATTCAACTTCACGCTCTGGGGGTAGACCAGGAAGTTCTTCAGGAAATACGTCAGGAAATTTATTAACAACAGGAATATTATTCAAATCTGACATGTTTTTGTTCAAGTCCATAATATGGGCTAAGAAAGTTTGACATCCATTTTTCAATAAACGAATAGCTTTATGGCTTGATATAATAGCGACTGATTTTAGTGGTTTAGTTTCTTGTATTCGTATAACAGGTTGGTTAGGAATATGAAAACTAACAACCTTACGAAAATAATCAATTTTGGCATGATGAGTGATTAGCCAATCAATCCCTAAAATCGCATCAAATGCAAGTATCTTTAAAGAAATAAGATCAACAGGTAATGTGATTGTGCCAACTTGGATCAAGTAAGATTTATAAATTGTAGATGTATCGAAGGTTTCACCCAACGGAGTTTCAACAGATAAGTTAAAGTCTAATTTCTCCGGAGTCAAGTTTAAACGTTGAGCACAAGCAGGAGAGATAAAAGAATGGGTAAAACCAGTATCTAGTAAGGTATAAACTTCGCAAGAGTTCAAGATTAGCTTACCCGTGATAACCTCATTCGAGTTTCTCGCATTTTGGCCAGTCACGACAAACGCCCTTCCTTGAACCACTGACTTCGTTTTGTCCGTAGTCGCCTTTGGTGCCGTCGTCACAGCTGGACTTATCTTCGCTACCGGACAAAATCGGGCTATATGACCATCTTTTCCACAACTGAAACATACCTTGGAAGACTGTGAACAGTTCTGACTTATGTGCCCCTCCTTTTCGCATCTATAACATCTAACTGGCGGTCGTTCTCCTCCCCTAGAATTTATTGTTGGTGTTGGGACTGCTGCTAATGTCTTCCTATCATTGTTGAATCTCCTCTTTTTGAAATTTCCGCTTGGCTCACCTCTCCTATTGTCATGGTCACGATGACCACCCAAGTGGTTACCGTTTTTGTCCATATTCTTTCCTCCTCGCTGGTTATCATCGCTCCGATGACTACTGTCACCGGTATGACCCTAGTTGTGGTCTCTCGGTTGAACATACTCGTTATCACGCTCTAATAATTGAGCCCTGTTTACAACATCTGAATATAAAGAAAATTTATGCGAGATAAGATATTGTCGAATCTTGGGTTTTAGACCTCTCGAAACATCTCACCATACGCTCTCATTTTCTACCAAATGAGGTACAAACCTAGATAACTCCGCTAACTTACGCCTCGTCTTTGGGACACCGCCATGTTGTTCTGCTCCAAATGAATAAACTCTACCTCCTTCATATGATTTAATACTTTCAGAAAGTACTTGTCATTGAATAGTTTCTGAAATTTTTCCCAAGACATGTTGAGTGCAGCTGGCTGGGTATGCTTCACAGACTCCCACCAGTAATTTGCCTCACCACGAAACATAAAGGTGGCGAATGGAACCTTCTGTTCCTCCGTGCAGCCCAAGACATCGAATATCTTGGTCATTTGCTTAACCCACGTTTCTGCCTTAATCGGATCGGGCTTTCACCAGAAATCTAGTGGTCCCAACTCCTTGAACTGCTTGGCTGTGACAGACCGTGCGTTGCTATCATTTCCACCCATATTTTGTACACGAGTCTGCCTCGTCTGATTTTGCATGAACTGCAAAAAGCTTTTAAACATCTCATCATTCATCATTTGATCAGTGGTGTTGTTTACAGGAGGAATATTTCCATCTGTTGCACGTTCTCCTGGGTTGGGGTTAAAGGTGTCTCCACAGTCTCATACACTCCATTGTTGACTTTCTCAGCTGCCATTCTTATAAACTGCCATAAAACAGGGGTTAATTAAATAAATTAACATATCACATAATATCCCTATACTATGACCGACCAACAAATAAGCTTAGGTAGGACACACTAGCGAAAGATTTACTCATCTCTCCCCTCCTAGTTCTATTCTCCGATCTTCGCCAGAGACCATATCCCTAAGCTCTGATACCAACTGTGACGCCCCCAAAATAGGTATACATCACCCATTCTGAGTCGCCAAAATACATGGTACAGAAAAAAAACTATAACTTTATTAATACAATTATCGTGCAAAATACGACAATATGTACTGTGAGTTTAAATACAATATTGGCTTCTAGACAATATCCATACCCAAATAAAGTCCTCATTACAATTATTGATGCATTATTCTATAAAATAGTGAGTGTAAGACCCCAACTTTTTATAAATGAAATTGAATTTTCTCTATTTATTACTTTGAATATGGGTGAAATGTGCAACTTTGGTTATGGGTGAAATGTGCAAATTTTGCAAAATAAGCAAGTGGTTATAAAATATTCATTTTGTCGGGGAATATTCGTTTGGTCGTGGAATATTCTTGTTGTCGGGAAATATTCATACGACGGCACAGCCATTTGTGGGCCCCATAACTGAAAACGATTGGATGAAGGAAAACGACAAAGTTGGAGTTTTATAAATAACGGCGTAATTGTTACCGTTAACACTGTTGGAATACCCGGTGGTTAAAATACAGTAGCACACGATTTTGTACAGTATTGTTGAATTATTGATTCGTACGTAAGAATGCACTACTCAATAATTGTTACAGTAGTTACTGTTTAATATTTTATTTTATTGATTCAATAATTGATGCGTTGATAGTTTATATTATTATTATTTCAATAATTGTCACTGCACAGTATTTCCCATTATCAGATCAATAATTCATATTATTTGAATAATATTATGAGATAGTATTATTGGCAATGTCTAGAAAGTTCTGTCTAAGGAGAGGTTTGGTTACCTAATTGCGCCACCAATGAAGGAGAAATCCTTATTGAAAGCCCCTCTTCCTCGAACTACTTAGTTGTCATAATTGTGATTCTGTAATATTATTTGTGAATAATTAATTATTAATTTATATGAAAAAGAAATATTTATTTGATGTGGATATAAATGATGGATTTATTTATTTTATGTGGTTATAATTGAAGGATTTATTGTGGAGGAGTTTTATCAGTATCTTTTTCAGAATGGAGGTATTAAAAAATCAAATCAGTATTTTTACGATATATTGCATGAGTTATAATTTTTAATCCATCCGTTGGATCGTTGTGATTTTTGGATATGTTATACATATATAAGTTGGGTATATGTCCACAAATTTTGAACCGTTAAAAATGAACGACTGATTTGTTATGGATTTTAAGAGGTGACTGCTTCGGAAATTAGGGTTATAAATGATTTTGGTGAAAAATTCTAGAATTGAGTGGGCCCCACTTGTGGTTGGTTAAAAATGTGCTGAATTTTATTTTAAATATGGTGGGTGGCAATACTAGCAGGTAAAGCCATCAGGTAGCAGGTCAAGTCTGCTTCGGCGGGCTAACATTTTCCTATAAATAGAGGGCTAAGTTATAATTGAAAATCACACCAGAAATAAAGTTTTCTCTCTTTCTCTCTCTATATTATCGAGCGTATTTTGTGAGTATTTAGATACTTTGAGAGTTTCTATTTTGTACAAGTTTCATTCAGCATCACGTCCGACTTTTCATTCCGGCAATCGCTTCTTTGAGGTAAGGGATGTTATTTTCTTTCAAAATGATATTAATTCTTCAATATCAATATCCAAATATTGGTGAACTTTTTTAATCAAATTTGGAACTTGTTGTGTCGAGAGTTACTATTCACGATACTAAGACTATTCACGATATCTGACTATTCACTTAATACGGCACTATTTACCGAAAAATGAAAATTTTCCTTTTTATCCAAGATGTCTATTTTGGCTACTATCTTTGATTGTATCCATATTTTGAGCGTTATTTTGAATTCTACTTCACACTTGGGTATTATGGAGAATTATTGAATTTTGAAAACCAAACACGAATCCCTAATATTTGTCCTTTTGTCTCACTGGATTCGTTCTCTAAAATGTTTTTCATCATCCTCAGTCCTAAATGATGACATTACTGAATATTTTTGGCATGTAGTGCAAAGATGGTTGATTTTATTATGAATATCTTTGGCCCGTAGTGCAAAGATGTACAAGTGTTGAGATGAACATGACCGACTGATGAATATCTTTGGCCTGTAGTGCAAAGATGAATGTTTGATTCAAGATGAATATTGATTGATGTTACAGGGATAAAATAATGATGATGAACTTTTAAATTCATAGATTATAGTAGATTTCATTCTCTACATAACTCTTCTATGAATTATTATTTCCGCTGCGAATATTGATCTGAAACTTGTTGTCTAATATATTCTATCAGATTTTTCCCTGTTGAAGACTAACGATAATTTGTTCTATGTTATCTTAGTCATAATATTCTTTACTGGGCTAGTTGAGCTCACCCTTTTTCCTTGTTGTTCCATTTTTCTTCTCAGGAGGCAAGAATGTAGCGAGTACTAGTTGGTGTGTGGAATGATGGTTCTAGAAGTTGTTTTATTAGTCCTCACCATTTTTTTGTAAAATAATGTATTAATAATTTTAATGAGGACTTTATTTGGGTGTAGATATTGTCTAGAAGACAATATTGTATTTAAACTCACAGTATGTGTTTTCGTATTTTGCACGACAATTGTATTAATAAAGTTATAGTTGTTTATCTGTACCATGTGTTTTTGGCGACTCGAATGGGTGATGTATACCTATTTTGGGGCGCCACAATTTAATATTAGAGCTTAGGATATGATCTCCAAGCGGAGATCGAGGAATAGAACTAGGAGGGGAGAGACGAGTAAATCCTTCGCTAGTGTGTCCTACCTAAGCTTATTTGTTAGTTGGTCAGTATATAGGAAAATTATGTGATATGTTGATTTCCTTAATTAACCCTTGTTTTATGGCAGTATTTGAGAATGTTGACTAAGAATGTTAACAGTGGAGTAAATGAGACCGTAGAGACACCTTTGCTCACCAATGAGGAGAACGTGCAATAGGCTGGCAATGTTCCTCCTGTGAATAACACCACTGAGCAGATGATGAACGACGGGATGTTTAGAAGCTTTTTGCAGTTCATGAAAAATCAGACGAGGGAGACTCGTCTTCAAAATACAGGTGAAAATGAAAGCAACGCATGGTTTGTCATAGCCAAACAGTTCAAAGAGTTTGGACCACCAGAATTCTGGGGAAAGCCGGATCCGATTAAGGCAGAAACATGGGTTAAACAAATCACCAAAATATTCGATGTCTTGGGATACACGGAGGAACAGAAGGTTCCATTCGCTACTTTTATGTTCTAGAATGAGGCATTCATCGGTGGGAATCTATGAAGCACTCATCCAAAGTGAAGAAGAAGACTCAAAGATATCTTGGAAGACGTTTCATAAACTGTTCAATGACAAGTACTTTCCTAAAAGTATTCGTCATATGAAGGAAGTGGAGTTCATTTGACTAGAACAAAATAACATGACGGTGTCCCAGTACTAGGCAAAGTTTGCACAGTTATCCAGGTTTGCACCTCATTTGGTGGAGAATGAGGAACGTATGACACGGATGTTTCTGAGAGGTTTGAAACCCGACATACGTCAATATCTCATTTCTCATAAATTTTCCCTCTATTCAGATGTTGTGAACAGGGCTCAATTATTAGAGCGAGATAATGAGTACGTTTAACCGAGGGATCACAACCAGGATCATACCGGTGACAATAGTCATCAGAACAACGATAACCAGCCGAGAAAGAAAAATACGGAAAAAAATGGTAACCACTCTGGTGGTAATCATGGCCATGAAAATAGAAGAAGCAAGTCGGGGAGAGATTTTAAAAGGAGGAGATTCAACAATGACCATGTGAAGACGTCAGCGCCAACAGCAACTGGTTCTAAGGGAGGAGAGCGACCACCGGTCATATGCTATAAATGCGGGAAAGAGGGACATATCAGTCCAAACTGCCCACAACAGTTCAAGGTATGTTATAATTATGGAAATAAAGGACATATCGCTCGAGATTGTACAGTAGCGAAACCAAGTCCAGCGGGGATGGTGATTCAAAAGGTTGTCCCAGAAAAGTCAAAGTCAACGATTCCTGGAAGAGCGTTTGTCGTGACTGGTCAAAATGCAAGGAACCCAAACGAGGTGATCACGGGTAAGCTATTTATAAATTCTTGCAAAGTTTATACATTACTAGATACCGGTGCTACCCATTCATTTATTTCTCCTGCTTGTGCTCAACGTTTAAACTTGACTCCGAAGAAATTAGACTTTGATTTATCTGTGGAGACTCTGTTAGGAGAAAGTTTCATCACATCCACTGTTTATAAATCTTATTTGATCCAAGTGGGCACCATCACATTACCTGTTGACCTTATCTCTCTAAAGATACTTGCTTTTGATGTGATTTTAGGGATTGATTGGTTAACTACTCATCATGCCAAAATTGATTGTTTTTGTAAGGTTGTTAGTTTTCATATTCCTAACCAACCTGTTATACAAATACAAGAAACTAAACCACTATAATTAGTCACTATTATATCAATCCATAAAGCTATTCGTTTATTAAAAAACGGATGTCAAGCTTTCTTAGCCCATGTTATGGATTTGAATAAAGACACGTCAGATTTCAATAATATTCCTGTTGTTAGTAAATTTCCAGACGTATTTCCTGAAGAACTTCCCGGTCTATCCCCAAAACGTGAAGTTGAATTCTTTATTGATCTTGAACCTGGTACAAAGCCCATTTCTAAAACCCCATATCGAATGACTCTATTGAACTTCGAGAGTTAAAGGTCCAACTACGAGAGTTGTTGGACATCCAGTTTCATTCGGTCTAGTACATCTCCTTGGGGTGCTCTGTTTTATTCGTAAAGAAGAAAGACGGGAGTATGCGACTTTATATTGACTACCGAGAATTGAACCATGTCACCATCAAGAATAGGAATCCTCTACCTCGCATTGATGACCTGTTCGACCCGATTATAAGGAGCACAATTCTTTTTCAAAGATCGATCTTAGCTCGGATATCATCAATTTGAGATTAAAAGCGAGGATATTCCAAAGATCGCTTCGTAACTCGATGCGGGCATTATGAATTCTTAGTCATGTCCTTTGGATTGACTAATGCTCCTGCTGCTTTCATGGATATGATGAACCGTGTATTCAAGGAATATTTGGATCAGTTCATTGTTGTCTTTATTGATGACATCCTAATCTATTCCAAAAGCCGTGAAGATCATGAGCACCATTTGAAGCTAATACTTGAAAGGCTTCGTGAAAACAAGCTTTATGCCAAGCTGAAGAAATGAGAGTTTTGGCTTGAGGAAGTAGCATTCCTTGGGCACGTGGTGTCAAAACATGGAGTATCTATTGACCCGACGAAGATTGAAGCAATACAAAGTTGGGAGCAACCGAAGTCAGTGACCGAAGTACGTAGCTTTCTGGGCTCAGCTGGTTATTATCATAGATTCGTGGAAGGATTTTCTAGAATCGCTACTCCGTTAACTCAGCTGACTCGGAAGGATACAAAATTCGTCGAGAAATGCTAGAAGAGTTTCCAAGAGCTTAAGAGGAGACTCATTTTGGCACCTGTTCTGACAATACCATCTGGTTCGGATGGATTTGTTATTTACAGCGATGCTTCAGGCAAAGGGTTAGGATGTGTTCTCATGCAACGTGGGAAAGACATAGCCTATGCCTCGCGACAACTCAAAGAATATGAGAGGAATTATCCTACTCATGATCTGGAGTTGGCAGCAGTTGTTTTCGCGTTGAAGATATGGAGACACTACTTGTATGGGGAAAAGGTGGAGATTTATACGGATCATAAAAGCCTCATATATTTCTTCACCCAAAAAGAACCCAATATGCGGCAACGACATTGGCTTGAGCTGTTGAAAGATTACGATCACACTATTCAATATCATCCTGGAAAAGCGAACGTAGTAGCTGACGCATTGAGTAGAAGATCATATGCAAGTACGAGTGTGATATTGTCAACGCAAAGGCCCATTTTGTATGACTTGCAAAGGATGGAGGTAGAATTAAAGACTCCAGGGACCCACGTGATGATGGCGAATATACGAGTAGAACCGACTTTAATCGATAAAGTTAAAGCTGCTCAAGCTACGGACCTGGGGCTGATGCAAATGAAGAAGAAAGTGCAAGAAGGTGCTATTCCAGAAGCAAGAATTGATGAAGAAGGAATACTTCGATTCAACTCTAGACTTTGTGTTCCTAACGATTCGGACTTGAAGCATAGAATCATGATGGAGGCACACAACACCCCGTTTGCAATCCATCCTGGGAGTACCAAAATATATCATGATATTCGACATACATTTTGGTGGAATAATATGAAGAGAGAGATCGCGGAGTTTATCTCGAGGTGTCTAACTTGTCAACGAGTAAAGGCGGAGCATCAAGTGCCAAAGGGTCCATTGCAACAACTTGAGATTCCTGAATGGAAGTGGGAACACATTACCATGGATTTCGTTACAGGTTTTCCCAAAGTTTCTCAAGGTATAGATGCGATTTGGGTTAGTGTTGATAGATTAACCAAGTCTGCCCATTTCTTACCGATACGTGAGACTTATTCCCTTGAACGTCTTGCTCGTATGTATGTGAATGAGATTGTGAGATTGTATGGCATGTCGGTATCCATAGTTTTGGATCGTGACCCAAGATTTACTTTAAGATTTTGGGTTAGCTTGCAGAAAGCTATGGGCACGGATTTATGATTCAGTTCAGCATACCATCCTCAAACGGACGGACAATCAGAAAGGACTATTCAAACCCTTGAAGATCTATTAAGACTTTGTGTGCTAGATTTCAAAGGAAGTTGGGATAAGTACTTGCCACTGGTGGAATTCTCTTACAACAACAGTTATCAAGCAAGTATAGGCATGGCTCCGTTTGAGGTGTTGTATGGACAAAAGTGTCGTTCTCCAGTATGCTGGGACGAAGTGGGAGAAGCAACGTTGTTGGGACCAGAATTAGTATGCATGACTACAGAAAAGATCCAAATGATTCGATAACATATTCAAACCTCACAGAATCGACAAAAGAGTTATACTGATCTTCATCGAAAGGACGTGGAATTTAATATTGGGGATCATGTATTATTACGTATTGCTCCATGGAAGGGAGTTACAAGATTTGGAAAGAGAGGAAAGCTCAATCCAAGGTTTGTTGGTCCATTTGAGATTCTTGACCAAATGGGAAATGTGGCCTATAGACTCGCATTACCTCCAAGCCTGTCTCGTGTTCATAATGTTTTCCATATATCTATGCTTCATAAATATGTAAAAGACCCGAACCATATTATTGCGTTAGAACCAGACGAGATAGCTGAAGATTTAACGTACGAGGAGGTACCTGTTAAGATCTTGGATAGAAAAGAGCATATCCTACGCACCAAGGTTATACAACAAATTATGGTTTTGTGGAGGAACAACGCTATTGAGGAAATGACTTGGGAGTTGGAATCAGAAATGAAAGTGAGGTACCCTCACTTGTTCGAAACACCAGGTACGTACGTCAATTTCGAGAACGAAATTTCATAAGGAGGGGAGGTTGTAAGACCCCAACTTTTTATAAATGAAATTAAATTTCCTCTATTTATTACTTTGAATTAATAAGGTGTTAATTTGATATAATACTTTGGTTATGGGTGAAATGTGCAAATTTTGTAAAATAAGCAAGTGGTTATAAAATATTCATTTTGTCGGGGAATATTCGTTTAGTCGTGGAATATTCTTGTTGTCGGGGAATATTCATACGACGGCATAGCCATTTGTGGGCCCCATAACGAAAAAAGATTGGATGAAGGAAAACGACAAAGTTGGAGTTTTATAAATAACGGCGTAATTGTTACCGTTAACACTTTTGGAATACCCAGTGGTTAAAATACAGCACACGGT
Organism: Panax ginseng; assembly: GCA_020205605.1. NCBI lineage: Eukaryota > Viridiplantae > Streptophyta > Magnoliopsida > Apiales > Araliaceae > Panax > Panax ginseng. Next base: position 18,879,852 of record CM035134.1, read on the forward strand.
TTTGCATAGTATTGTTGAATTATTGATTCATACGTAAGAAGGCACTACTCAATAATTGTTACAGTAGTTACTATTTAATTTTTTATTTTATCGATTCAATAATTGATGCGTTGATAGTTTATATTATTATTGTTTCAATAATTGTCACTGCATAGTATTTTCCATTATTAGATCAATAATTCATATTATTTGAATAATATTATGAGATAGCATTATTGGCAATGTCTAGAAAGTTCTGTCTAAGGAGAGGTTTGGTCACCTAATTGCGCGCCAGTAAGGAGAAATCCTTATTGGAAAGCCCTTTCTTTCCTGGGAACGACCTGGTTGTCATAATTGTGATTTTGTAATATTATTTGTGAATAATTAATTATTGATTTATATGAAAAGGAAATATTTATTTGATGTGGATATAAATGATGGATTTATTTATTTTATGTGGTTATAATTGAAGGATTTATTGTGGAGGAGTTTTATCAGTATCTTTGTCAGAATGGAGGTATTAAAAAATTAAATCAGTATTTTTACGATATATTGCGTGAGTTATAATTTTTAATCCATCCATTGGATCGTTGTGATTTTTGGATATGCTATACATATATAAGTTGGGTATATGTCCACAAATTTTGAACCGTTAAAAATGAACGACTGATTTGTTATGGATTTTAAGAGGTGACTGCTTCGGAAATTAGGGTTATAAATGATTTTGGTGGAAAATTCTAGAATTGAGTGGGCCCCACTTGTGGTTGGTGAAAAATCTGCTGAATTTTATTTTAAATGTGGTGGGTGGAAATAGTAGCAGGTAAAGCCATCAGGTAGCAGGTCAAGTCTGCTTCGGCGGGCTAATATTTTTCTATAAATAGAAGGCTAAGTTATAATTGAAAATCACACCAGAAATAAAGTTTTCTCTCTTTCTCTCTTTATATTATCGAGCGTATTTTGTGAGTATTTAGATACTTTGAGAGTTTCTATTTTGTACAAGTTTCATTCAGCATCACGTCCGACTTTTCATTCCGAAGTACTGCTTCTTTGAGGTAAGGGATGTTATTTTCTTTCAAAATGATATTAATTCTTCAATATCAATATGCCGAAATATTGGTGAACTTTTTAATCAAATTTGGAACTTGTTGTGTCGGAGTTACTATTCACGTATACGGCACTATTCACGTATACGGCACTATTCACGAATACGGCACTATTTACCGAAAAATGAAAATTTTCCTTTTTATCCAAGATGTCTATTTTGGCTACTATCTTTGATTGTATCCATATTTTGAGCGTTATTTTTGAATTCTACTTCACACTTGGGTATTATGGAGAATTATTGAATTTTGGTAAACCGAAACACGAATCCCTAATATTTGTCCTTTTGTCTCACTGGATTCGTTCTCTAAAATGTTTTTCATCATCCTCAGTCCTAAATGATGACATTACTGAATATCTTTGGCCTGTAGTGCAAAGATGGTTGATTTTATTATGAATATCTTTGGCCCGTAGTGCAAAGATGTAGAAGTGTTGAGATGAACATGACCGACTGATGAATATCTTTGGCCTGTAGTGCAAAGATGAATGTTTGATTCAAGATGAATATTGATTGATGTTACAGGGATAAAATAATGATGATGAACTTTTAAATTCATAGATTATAGTAGATTTCATTCTCTACATAACTCTTCTATGAATTATTATTTCCGCTGCGAATATTGATCTGAAACTTGTTGTCTAATATATTCTATCAGATTTTTCCCTGTTGAAGACTAACGATAATTTGTTCTATGTTATCTTAGTCATAATATTCTTTACTGGGCTAGTTGAGCTCACCCTTTTTCCTTGTTGTTCCATTTTTTTTCTCAGGAGGCGAGAATGTAGCGAGTACTAGTTGGGGTGTGGAATGATGGTTCTAGAAGTTGTTTTATTAGTCCTCACCATTTTTTTGTAAAATAATGTATCAATAATTTTAATGAGGACTTTATTTGGGTGTAGATATTGTCTAGAAGACAATATTGTATTTAAACTCACAGTATGTGTTGTCGTATTTTGCACGACAATTGTATTAATAAAGTTATAGTTGTTTATCTGTACCATATATTTGGCGACTCAGAATGGGTGATGTATACCTATTTTGGGGGCGTCACAATGAGGACCACTAAAACAGCTATCTTGAATCATCACTCCATACCCCGGCTAGTCCCTGTGAAATTCTCACCTCCTGAGAAGAAAAATGGAACAAAAAGGAAAAGGGTGAGCTCAACTAGCCCAGTAAAGAATATTATGACTAAGATAATATACAACAAATTATCCTTAGTCTTCAACATGGAAAAATCTGATAGAATACAATAGACAACAAGTTTTAGATCAACAACTGCAGCGGAAATAACAATTCATTAGAAGAGTTAAGTAGAGAATCAAATCTACTATCATCTATGAATTTAAAAGTCCATCATCAATATTTTATCCCTGTAACATCAATCAATATACATCTTGCATCAAATATTCATCTTTGCACTACGGGCCAAAGATATTCATTTGTATCACCATTGGTCATGTTCATCTCAACACTGCTCATCTTTGCATTACGGCCAAAGATATTCATCGTGTAATCATTCATCTTTGCACTACAAAACCAACGATATTCATCAAGTATCACCTTTAAGGATCGAGGATGATGAAAATATTTTTAGAGAACGAATCCAAAGGAGATGTAAGGACAAATATTAAGGATTCAGACATGCTTTATCCAAGATCAATAATACTTCATATTAACCAATTATGAAGCAAAATTCAAAAATAACGCTCAAAACATGAATACAATCAAAGATAGTAGCCAAAATAGACATCTTGGACAAAAAAGAAAATTTTTATTTTTCGATGAATAGTGCCGTATTTGTAAATAGTGTCGTATACGTGAATAGTGCCGTATACGTGAATAGTAATCCCGACACAACAAGTTCTAAATTTGATTAAAAGGTTCACCAATATTTCGGCATAATGATATTGAAGAAAATAATATCATTTAAGAAGAAAATAATATCCCTTACCTCAAAGAATCAAGATTTGAAAGGAAAGGCTCAAGTGAAGTTTGAATGAAACTTGTACTGAACAACAACTCTCAAAGTGTCTAAATACTCAAAAATACGCCTCAATAATATAGAGAGAGAGAGAAAAAGCTTATGTTTCGGTGTGATTTTCAATTCTAACTTAGCCTCTATTTATAGGAAAATGTTAGCCCTACCAAGCGCATTTGACTGCACTACCGATGGCTTTACCTGCTACTATTTCCACCCACCATATTTGAAATAAAATTCAGCACATTTCTTCACCAACCACAAGTGGGGCCCACTCAATTCTAGAATTTTCCACTAAAATCATTTATAACCCTAATTTCCAAAGCAGTCACCTCTAAAAATTCATAACAAATCATTCGTTCATTTTTAACGGTTCAAAGTTTGTGGACATATACCCAACTTATATATATATAACATATCCAAAAATCACAACGATCCAACAGTCAGATTAAAAATTATAACTCACGCAATATATCATAAAAATACTGATGTGATTTTTAATACCTCCATTCCGACAAAAATACAGATAAAACACCTCAACATTAACTCCTTCAATTATAAGCACATAAAATAAATAAATCCATCATTTATATAAAATAAATATTTCTTTATCATATAAATCAATAATTAATTATTCACAAATAATATTACGGAATCACAATTATGACAACCGCAATCGCTCGTGAAAGAGGGCTTTCCAATAAGGATTTCTCCTTCTCGCGCCGCAATTAGATGACCTAACCTCTCCTCGATGTAACTTTCTAGACATTGTCAATAATGCTATCTAATAATATTATTCAAATAATATGAATTATCGATCCGATAATGGGAAATACTATGCAAAGGACAATTATTGAAATAACAATAATAAAATATCAACGCAAAGAATTATCAATCAATAAAATAAAATATTGAAAAGTAATTATCGTAATAATTATTGAGTAGTGCCTTCTTACATAAGAATCAATAATTCTAAAATATTGTGCAATACCGTGTGCTACTGCGCAACCACGTGTGTTACTGTATTTTAACCACCGGTTATTCCAATAGTGTTCACGGTAACAACTACGCCGTTACTTAAACTTGTCGTTTTCTTCATCCGACAGTTATTCTGTTATAAGGCCCACGAATGGCTACGCCGTCGTACGAATATTCTCCGACAACAACAATATTCCACGACCAAACGAATATTCCCCGACAAAAATAAATATTTTATAACCACTTGCTTATTTTGTAAAATTTGCACATTTCACCCATAACCAAAGTATTATATCAAATTAACTCCTTATTATTTCAAGATAATAAATAGAGAAAATTTAATTTTATTCATAATAAGTTGGGGTCTTACAATTGTCATCATCCTCATGTTTATATTTTGTTGAAAGTCATTTGTGGCCTGTAGTGCATAGATGGACTTGGTATGATTATGACCAGGGATTATTCGGTATAATCATGACCGTAATGTTACAAATGATGTGGAAAAAGTCCTCATTGGCCCGTAGTGCATTGATGGACAGTTTTTGATATGATTATGGCTATGGATTCTCTTCGGCCAAAGGTGCAAAGATTAATTGTTTTATGGCATGATCGGGACCAATGATGAAAACACGATTATCTTTGGCCCGTGAGTGCATGGATAATTCATGGTCGTGATACTAAATAATATCCTTGGCCCAGTAGTGCGGGATGATTTGATTATGTGGATTATTTATTAAAACCGAGTCTCAAATATAAAAGTGATGAAAAACTTTATAAATCATAAAAGATAGTAGATTTTATTCTCTACTTGACTCTTTTAATGGATTGCTTGTTCCGCTGCAGTTAAACTTGATGTCTATTATATTTTATCAGTTTAACATTGTTGAAGGCTAATGATAATTTATTCTACATTATCTTAGTCATAATATTTCTTACTGGGCTAGTTGAGCTCACCCTTTCTTTCACTATTCTCTTCAGGAAATGAGAATATAGCTGGGACGAGTCGGGGAATGGAGTGACGGTCCAGATGATAGTATTAGTAGTCCTCACTATTCTGTTAAATAGTGTGACAATAAATATAATGAGGACTTATTCTGAGAGTGGATATTGTCTAGAAGACAATATTTGTATTAAAACTCACAACTCTCTTGTTGTATATTTAAGTTTGTATTTGAATTTTGTACCATGTATTTGGCGACTCAGAATAGGTGATGTATACCTATTTTGGGGGCGTCACAGGAGGTCATCTTCAGGCTTCTTCATTATTATCATCGCCGTCTGAAGAGTCTAGGAAAGATGGATATACCTTGGCTACGACAAGCTTTTTCTTGCCTTTACTTCGGCATATTTCATATCCTTTGGCATACATATGGACGATCTCATCGTTCAGCTCGGTGGATTTAATTTCTGTATTCTACCTGGATCTCCTTATAAAGATCTTCGGTCAGTGGCGGACCCAAGTTCCTAAGGGCCCAAAGTTCTCGGAGTTCTTCTTCAAGCTTTTGATGAAGTACTAGATATATTGCTTCTTTAGCATGAATATTGTTATTTTGCTTCGCCAAGCTCTAATTGGACTCGGTCAGATCTTCATTCTTCTTCGTCAAAATTTCATTCTTCTGAAGCAGGTCAACATTTATATCTGTGATGACCCGATGTGTGGCCTTGGTCGTCTCCAGCTCTTTTTTGACCTTGTCGAGATCCTTCCGAAGGCACTCATTGTTAAAGAGAGCAATGTCAAGGTTGCTTCTCTTTTTTGCCAACACAGACTTCATAATGGCGTTCTCCCTTCAGGCAGCGTCTTCTTCGGCTTCAGCTTCGGCTTCTTTGTATTTTGGACGGAGGGGCTCGAAGATAGCGTTTGCCTGCAGATGATCAATGTTAATGAATCAGTTCAAATTGATGGGCTGAGATGTAATTGAATAAGTTAAGTAGCATCTTACCTTAGCTTGGTATTTCATTCCCTCGGTGACCATGTCCATTATGGAGCTATTGCCAAACCGTTGGTCATCGGTATCACGGACGAAGGAGTTGTAGAACTGAAATGAGAATTTCTCATTGGATTACTCGTCCCGAGAGTGGGGATCCCCATAGCTTGAACTGTTTTAAAGAGACCGGTTTTTTTTTGAGCAAGTTTGGGTATGCGCTCTACTTGTTCTTCGGGCTCTTCGTCAGCAACAACGGTTTCAATCGGGATGTTCGGCGAAAGATCGGCTTCTATAGGAGGTACTTGTGGCTCTTCTGCCGCTGGATGAATTATTTGAATTTTCCTCTTTTTTGCACGAAGGACTCGAGTCCGTTCGTCAAGGGGCATATCTAGGAGGCACTCGTTGTAAGTCTGTGTGAGGGGCTATTTTGATTTTCGGCCAGCTTGCTTTCTTTGGCGAGGTTGGCTTGTCCCTTCAGGGGGAGTTGATTCTGCGGCTTGAGATTCGGTAGTTGAAAGCTCTTCAGTTGATACTTCTGTAGAGGTCGGCGAAGATGAACCCTTTATGTTGCTATTTGATGTTCACCAGATGGGCTTCGGTAAGCTCTATTTTGGGCCTTTATTGATCTTATTATAATTCCTTTTATCTTAGACCGATGCCATTTATACTCTTTCATTAAACATCTTGTTTAATAAAAGACTGGGGGGCAATGTTGGGCCTTGATATTTTAGGTATTGGGCCGAGTTACTTGGTTAATCTACCGGGTCATTTCAGTTGGGTCCTCTTTATTGGGTTGGGTCTTTAGAATATTGGGCCTAATTATTGGACCGACCTACTAGATAACTAAATATATACATCTTTGACCGGTTATGATGAAAAAGGATAGCTGTTGACCGATATGTCTACAAGGCATTAATGTGGATGGGATTCATCGGTACCATGGTGGTGAAAGTGATGATGGATGTGGCGGTCTTTGCATGCGATCATTTGAGATCGCCAAAGAAGTGGGGGATTGTGTCAGATAGTAGTGGGTGGCACGGTAAACTGGGCTTGGGAGTATATCATAGCAAGGAAGTCTTCTAAGTAAAGGTAACTGATAATTTTATCTCTCTCAATACACTAGATTTTATTATCCTCCATTGTTAACCTTGTGATCGCTTGTACTGACTCTCACGCCTGAGCTATCCCCCGAAGGTCGAAGCCGTCAAGCTTTTGGTGTTGATCGTGTTTATTGTGCAGGATCAGGACGTCTTACGTGATTGGGACATGGCAGAAGATCTTGGCGTTAATAGAGAGCATTGCAGATTCAAAGTAGGAATAGAAGGGAAGCTTCAAGATTGCAGAAACCAAATGTTATTCTCTTCTCTATTCCTAATTTTCTATTTTAATGTTTATTCTGTTGTGGATTTTAGACTTTAATTCAATGACAATGAGCTAATTCTCTTGTTTAAGATTGTAATGGATCTTATTGCATAATTTATTTTAGTATGCTTCTCTGTTAATTATTGTGATCTATTCTAGAGATTGTCTATTGTGATTTAGACTTAATTGATTAATTTCCTGGCCAGTAATTACCGTGATAACCTGCATGAACTTGGGAAACGGATTATAGCCAGGCTAAAAGACTCTAAATCAAGCGCTAGATGGGAGGCAACCCATCCATTTACTGTCTTTAGTTTCAATTCTTAGTAATTTTTAGAAATAAGTAGTTATTTTAGTGCTTTCAGTAATTCTAATAGGTTATTTTATGTTCCTTAGGTTCAACTTTGTTATGGTGATGATGATGGGTCAGCCAGGAATAAGAAGCTAAATTGTTGTAGGTATGCATGAGGGATTGGTGGCGCCTAAATTAATTGGGAAAGCAGTAGCGATCAAGGCTCTCTCGAAATCGAAAAAAAACAATTACGCCAAAGAAGCGCGGTCATTGCTCAACCAAGGCCAATTTCGGCGGTGCATACATATCAAATCCCAATTTTTAAATTTACACCACAACTCAGCCTTCTTTGTCTTATTCCTTTATTGATCAGGAAAACTAAGCTCCCTCACTCCTTTAGTCGAACGAATTGAAAATCTCCACTCTCACTTGATCTCCTTTCCCCTCTTGACCCCAACATACCTATTTTATATTTCCAAACCAAATTAGCACTCAAATTCTGACTCTCCCCTAAACCTAAACCAAATTTCTAACTACCCACTCCCTTTCCAAAGCCGAATCAACATCACTCTCTCACGCACAAACTCAAACCCCTACTCCAATCACACTCAATCCACGATCTCCACAACCCCTCTGCTAAACTAAAAACATTAATTACAGAGAAAGAGAATTGCAGAGAGGATTCAACCAAAATTACAGAGGAATTTCGTCTTCATCAAGGGTAAAATTACTCTCTGAAAGTGGGTAAGTATTGCATTGTAATTAGAGAGTTCATAGGGTTGTTAGGTGTTGCTTTGCTTATGATTACATTGAGAATTGAGTTGTATTGGGATTGAGTGCTTCGTACTGGTTGAACAAAGGTACAAATAGAGCATTCTTGTTGGGTCAAATAGAGTACACACCAGGTGTTTGCGAAAAAGTCATGAGTGGCTCAATGTGGAATTGCAAACAAGTTTAATTAGGGGAAGTATACAGGGGTAAGTGAATTGGGATTTGATCATAGTTGTATAGAACCGACAATGGCACCGAAAAGGCTTAGAGGTAAGTCGTTTCGAGCTCAAGAGAACGATGCACCGAAGCAATTCGATAACATCAGATTCTTGAGCACTGAGGTTGATAAATATTTCTACAACGTACTACAAGGGAAAACTTTTGTGTTAGAACGAAGCTTGAAACCGGATGCTAGAATGGATGGTCAATTGTTAGCTATAATCCAGGAGAGAGGTTGGATATTATTCACAAATACACTTCTTGCATCCCAGATTTCATTTGTTCAAGAATTCTATGCAAATGCGAAGATTACTAAAGATGGGAATGCTTTTGTTAGGGGTTGTATAGTTGAATACACAAGACACAACATCAATGAACTGTTCCACATTGCGATTATTTAAGTTAATGACCCGAACTGGATTCATGCATGCAATTATGATTTGAATGAAGTCAGCCAGCTTATTTGCAAATCGGGTACAGTGTGGGAAACAAAGCAAGGGTCGATGGAAAAAATTAGCTTCCTAAACACTGCCTTTAGTCGATATAGAAAGGCATGGTATAGTTTTATATGTGCTAATATGATGCCAACAAGGCATCAGAATGACGTCACGAAGGATAGAGCTATTTTGTTGTATGAAATCATTCGGGGTAAGATGATTGATGTCGGTTATGTCATCAACCAGTCCATTCATCGGTATCTGCAGGGAGGTACTTCAGGTGGCATTCCTCACGCATTGGTTATCTCGCGTTTATGCTACGAAGTCACTATTCGGTGGGAAGAGAATTAGCCCGTTCAATTGCCCATGCTTGATATTGACCATGACATAATTCAAAAGTACAAATTGTGGGACGACGCTGAGTCCCATCCTAGAGGGGAAGGATTTATTTTGCTGGATCAGCAGGACGAGGTGAAACAAGTAGGATGATGAGTTCCACAACCGCCAACAAGGCGATATACCGCTTGGATGCCTATCTTTTGCCTTGATCAAATGGAGCGAAGAATGCTGAGGATGATAGATGCTATATATGTTGGGTAAAATCTATATACGCACAACACGCAAGTATACGTGGTCAACAAGTAATAAAGTGATAAGTTGAGTATCGTTCCCACAGAGAATTAGTTAATAAAAAGCACCAAGTACTAACCCGTAACCAACTCAATCTTATTTAAACGAATGAAATGCAAATTAAATAAATTAAACTACTATTAACTTCCACTAATTAAATTAAGACTATGGAGATTTAAGATCACAACTTCACTTATTGCTTCATTTAAGTTAACACACTTCTCATCAATTATTCTCTATCCCGAATTGTTAATCAAGAACACGAAAGTAGTATTAACCACCTCTCGATGCACTAATACCGTATTAACGTCAATCCACAATTAAGATAGAAATCCGTTAAACACCTTAATCAACTAACCCACTATATCTCTATGTGAATTATAATTGAAGAAGGTTTAAGAGCAAGTTCTCTATAAGATTACATATGGCGTCAAGCGTATCTCTACCTTAACACTCATCAAGTTTAAGCTACTAACAAAATCCTGAACACATGCTAACATGATTAGATCTAAATCAATACTTCATCTCTCAAGTTCATATAGATTATCACGGTAATTGATGGCCAATCAATTAAACAATTAATTCCAAATCACAATAGACAATCCTCACAATAGAAAATACTAATTGATAGCGAAGCATATTAAAATAAACTACACAATAAGATCCATTGTAATCTCAAACAAAGAATTAGTTCATTATTATTGAATTAAAACTAAGAATTCACAATTGAATACACATTAAAAGATAAAGATAGAAGAAGATGAGAAGAAAAAAATCTATTGTTTGTAGATTTGACGCCCCCTCCTTGCTCCTCCTTTGAATCTTCAATGGTCTCCAAGTTGTTTCATTCTCCAAAACTAATAAGAACTAGTGTTTTTCTCTAATTTACTCTAATCTAATTTAATAGAATGCTCTCTAATCTCCTAATAATCTCCTCTAATCTGTGTTATTCCCCTCCTTTTATAAGCCTTTGTACATGTCTTTAAGTCCTCTTGGAAGTCCTTGAATCAAACTACTCAAAACAATCCTTTTCGGACTCAAATTCGGACAAAATCCGCTCATTTTCGCATACGCCAGGCCCGGCTGGCCTTTTCCCTTGCAAAAACCCAGCCCCGGCTGGGTAGTGGACTGCTAAAACGCCCAGGACCCCAGCCCCGGCTGGGTCCTAAGGCACAAAAACGTCCAGCCTCGACGAAGGTGCAATCTGCCAATTAATTTTCTGCTGGAACCTCCTCTGCTAAAACTGCCATAACTTTTAAACCGAAAGGAGTTACAAGGGCCGCGACCTATCAAATCGAAGATATCGACGAGATCTACAACTTTCATTTTTTGAGCTTTCAGAAATAACAAACACATGATGGTCGAAAGTTGACTGGAAGTGACTGTTATGCAAATGACCACCCAAAACGGTGAAGTTCAACGTCCGTTGGTAGAAATGTCATAACTCTTTCATCCGAACTCCGATTTGAATGATTCAAGATGTTTCGGAAAGCTAAGAAAACGCTCTACAATATAGTCCAAGCTCTAATCCAAGAACATGAATTGAACATGAAAGCATAAACGATGTCCGGATTGCTTTTTCCTTGCATTTTCCTTGCTTTTCCTTACCAATAGTCGATCACACCGCTCCCAAACATATAACCTACAAAATGAACATGAAATGCATGAAAAGTAACTAAGACACATGAATAAAAACAACTAATTCAAGTAAAAGATACCGAATAAGTAGGTATAAAACCTACTTATCAATATACAACAATGTGAATGAGATACGGAGCTTCAGTGCACATTTTTTTGAGACGTTAAATCTCACGCTTTTACTCAACTTGGGGCCCTAGTCCAGTTCCTGGCGTATGGAGATCCTCCAGCTTATCCTCCTCCAGATACACCATCTGAAGATGAGGAGGAGGGCGACAATGATGTTTCCTCAGATTAGGGGAGTTTCTCTTTTAATCTTATTCATTTATGCAATACAACGAGGGCATTACCTGTCTTTAAGTTTGGGGGGATTTTTGCATGTAGGTTCATTGTGTGATTGAATTGTGAGTGCATTTAGTCTAGTCATACATACTATGCTTTGTTTTTGTTGGTAGCATATTTATATTTGTTCATATCTGTTTATCTGTTTGTAGTTAGTTAGTTAGTTCACATAGTTTATTTGAATAAATCTGACCAGTTAGTTGGTTTGCATTTAACTTGGCCAATGATGGGAATGTTATTGCATATGCATTTGAACAATATTGATAACTAAGCCATAGACTTAATTTCAAATCATGATGAGAATCTTAATCTATTTGAAACTGATGTAACCAGATAGCACGTTAGGTTAACTATCCTAATTAACTTGGTTTAAATGGTTGCATAATTGTCTTCTTGGGGGATGGTTTTTTTAATGAATAAAAATCGGTAGACTTGTAGTAAAGGCTGAGATGATGTAAAAACTTAAGCTTGGGAGAAAATATGGGATATATATATATATATGTATGAATAAACACATTGACTAGTTTGGTTCTGTGGCCTTTGTTATTCAGGTAAGTAAGCCCTAGGGGTGTCTCTACACTCAGTGCCCTAAAACTAACGGGTTTGGTAGTCTTTGGTCGAAAACTCGCTATATGGGTAACATTGAAAAGCCTAAGAGAACTGAACATTGCACAACCAAGTGTAAACACGGGATGGAGCATAAAACGCACTTGTGATAGAATAAAAGTAAAAATAAATCTTGTGTCGAATCCCAACTTAGTGATTACATAGTGTTAGCCGGAGCTTAACTTGTTTGCAAAGATTCTTAAGTTAAAAATTATGTTTTTCCCTCTAAGAAGCATATTATGTGGTTTATTTGATATGTAGTTGATTTTAATTGTTACTGAGCGTGCACGCACACACAGACACAAACTATATAAGTGATAACAGGTTTTGATTTCTTCATTGATATGAGTTATTGACCTACATTTGTTTGAATTTATTATTTGAATTTGTTGTTAATCTCTTTGAGGCATATGGTTGTATTTCATTTTGGCTGATGGTTGGATATGTAGGCATGTTTTGTGTTGCATTGCATTGTGTTTTATTGCTTGGGGGCAAGCAATGGTTCAAGTTTAGGGGAATTTGATGAGTAGGTTTTACACCTACGAATCAAGTATCGACTGACTTTGATTGTGGCTTATTCCTATCATTTTTAGTTTCTTTTCATGCATTATGTATTCTTTTTGTAAGTTATATGTTTGGGAGTTGTCTTAGTGGCATTTGGGATGAAACAACAGTGAAAAGATCAACGTGCAGCAGATCATAGAGCAGCGCGATCGCACCCAAAATGAGCTAGGGTGCAGCGTGGCCATGTCACACTCCAGACCCATAAATTCTTCTCTGCGCCATACCAAATAGCGGTAGTGCTTAAAGCCAATTATAAAAGCGGTATAATCGCCCACTCGAAAGTTAACCAAGTTTGACTTTTTCATTAAATGACTGCAATTGAGTTGTAATTGGTTACATGATTTATATTTAGATTAAGATTTATGTCAGAGGCTATATATAGCCGTTATTAGTCAATTATATGGGACATTCTAATTCACGATCAAAAACCCTATTTTTGAACTTGGAGATTAAAACAACTTGGAGAGTATTGAAGATTCAAAGTAGGAGCAGAAGGGAAACTTTAAGATTGCAGAAACGAAATTTTATTCTCTTCTTTATTCTACCTTTTGTATTTTAATATTTATTTAGTTGTGGATTCTAGACTTTAATTCAATGGCAATGAACTAATTCTCTTTTTTAAGATTACAATAAATCTTATTGCGTAATTTTTTTAGTATGCTTCTCTGTTAATTATTGTGATCTATTCTAGAGATGGTCTGTTGTGATTTAAACTTAATTGATTAATTGTCTGACCAGTAATTACAGTGATAACCTGTGTGAACTTGGGAAATAGATTATATGTTTAGATCTGATTATAATAACATGTGATTGTGTTTTTTACATGGCGATAGAACTCATGATTTGTGTTTAGGATAGAGATATACATATGCAGCGCGTGTAATTTGATAAGAAACTTGTGCTTTAAATCCTTTTTAATTGTAATTCACATAGGAATATAGTGAATTAGTTAATTAGAGTGTTCAATGCAATTTTATCAATTGTGGATTTGGATTAATTTGTTTATAACGCATCGGTAGGTGGTTTTAAATACTGATGAGTTACTGATTAACAATCCAGAATAGTAAGCATAATAAACAGGAAGTATATTGATATAAGTGAATTTGTGATTTTAAATCTCAATAATCTGATTTTAAATTCGTGGTAGTTAGTATTATTTTAATTAATAGTTATCTTTTCCAAAATTCACAAATTGGTTAATTGTTTAATAACATCGAGATAATACAAAATTGATACTTGTTAGTATAAATTGCAATTCTTTTCTCCGTGGGATCAATACTTTACTTACTCTTTATTACTTGTTGATTACATATACTTTCGTGGTGTGCTAAACTAAAAATAGACCAACATTAGACTAAATTAACTATTCACTAATTACCAAGAACTTGATTTCAAATTAAAAAGGCTTAAGATTACAACTTACCTTAATGTTTCATTTCAATTTAATGACTTCCTGTTAAATTATGTAGGTTATATTGGATTGTTAATCAGAACTCATTAATATTCATAAGCACCTCTCGATGATCTTATAAACAAATCTATTTAAATCCATTAAAGAATAGACTTAGAATGAACATCCTAGACTATATCTCTCTGGGAATTACAATTAACAAGGATTTCAAGCACATATTCTCATTAGATTACGTATGACATATATGTATATCTCTATCCTATACATAAATTATAACTCCTGTTTATGAGGAAACATAATCATATGCTATTACATCCAGTTTTAAATATATAATCCATCTCTCAATTTCATATAGATTACCACGCTAATTGTTGATTAGACAATTAATCAATTAAGCACAAGATATAATAGAGAATCCAAATATAATTAACAATAACAAAAAAGGAAGCAATTTAATTTAACTACACATCGAGTTCTATTGTAATCTTAAAATAAAAATTAGTTCATCATTGAAATAAATAATATCATCCATAAATTATCCATCATCCAAAAATTACAAAATATAAAGGAAAGGAAGAAAAAAAATATTTTGACACAATCTTTTGGTCTCCTCCTTGGCGTTCTATCTTGCTTTTCCTTTGTGATCAATCCTTTGCTTCAAGCCTCCAATCTCTCCTTCAATTCTAGGGTTAGCCAAAAGTTATCTTTAAAGTGTTTTAAGATGATGTATTTATACTCCCCAGATGAAATCCTAACCCTCCAAGAAGTAGCAATCTAAATCCTAGTTAAAATCCTCACAAACTACATAACATAGAATTCTTGGTAGCCGACCTGGTGCTACCACACCAGGTTTTACTAAGCAACTGGCGCTGTCGCACCGAATAGGCAGAGTGCATTTTGAGCTCCAAACCCGGTGATGCCTCATCAGGACTACACTAGACATTGGCTCTGTCGTGCAACTCTAGCCGAGGGCTTCTGTAATGACCCCAAAATCGAGACTATTTTCAATCCTAATCTTGTACGTTAGAAACTATCTTGTACTTGTTTTACCTCATTATTTAATGAAAAAGCTAATAAAAATGCGAATTATTTAAAATCTTTCCTGCATCTTTTCCTTCTTCATTCCCTGAATCGTAACCTTTACGATTACATTTGTTTCAAAATCATATTTATCTAATGATTCCTCTTATCAGAGAACTTATGAGTAATTGCAAACTCATTCTTACTATACAATCTTTCATGTATAATATTATTACACTAATGCTTTAAATATATTTTAAACCAATCACCACAACATACTTCAAAACAATATTCTATATTTATTGAAGTACGTTGTGATGATTGGTTTATAATTTAAAGCATTGCATAATACCATCTAAATTTCATAATACCATCTAAATGTACGTCATCAGCATAATACCATCTAAATTTCAATTAAAGGAAACAATATTTCCATGCACGTCTTCTTATCCATATCATCCAAGTAGCAAGTACCATTGCATTGTATTGTGAACCTATAAAAAGTTTATTTTTACAAGATTGTGCTCGACAGCTCAGCAAATTTAACAGTCTATCATGCATCACATAACACATATTTTCATATTTGAATCATATCTTTCATATCATCAACTTATCATCATCTGCATATCATATGCTTTAAAACAAATTGAGTTCCCTAACTCAAAACACTTTTAGTCATATATTGACTATATTCATTCACTGAGTATCATTAAGCAACCCATAAATGCTCACATCCTTGTAAACATAATATATGCAAACACAAAGATAGACTGAAAAACTTGCCTTGTTTGATGATTATTGCTATAAATTTTCTTAACTTCTCTTTGCAAAAACCTATATAATTAAGATCATATACATCATTATATAGGTTTGGTGGGATGATTGATAATGGGTCTTCAGTAGATATTCTTTATGCACATGCCTACCAGAGGATGCACTTGGATGGAAGAAAGATGGAGATCGGGTAGGAAGCTCCTCTGTATGGTTTCAGTAATGACCCAGTTAAGGTTACAGGAACTATTGAGTTGCCAGTTATCTTCGGCACGTCTCCACAATAGGTAGAAATTATGTGTAAGTTTTATATGGTGCATGTGGATTCGGCCTATAATGCTATCTTGGGAAGACCCACTTTGACAGCTCTTCAAGCAGTAACGTCGATCCCTCATTTCAAGATTAAGTTTCTGACGCCACATGGGGTTAGAGAAGTGGCTGGAGATTAGACTTGGCAAGGAGATGTTATCGTAATGCTTTGATCACTTTAGGGGTAGGGGTCAATAGGCAGAAGCAAACCATGGCTATTGAGATTGAGCCATTTATAGAAAGCAGTATAGAGCCATTGGTTATGCCAGCAGAAGAGGCTGAGGAGTTCGAGCTGATTATTGGTAAGAAAGAAAAGATGGTGAAGATAGGTTCAGGTCTGCCGGAACCTTTCCAGACAAACCTGGTGGAGTTACTTCGGTGTTATGCAGACATCTTTGCTTGGGTTCCTAGTGATATGCCTGGTGTCAGTCGAAAGGTTGCTAAACATAGGTTACAAGTGGACCCAATAAAGAAGCCAGTTCGGTAGAAAAGGCGGATATTTACACCAGAACGACAGAAGATAATTGATGAGGAAATTACAAAGTTGCTGGCTGCAGATTATCCGGAGTGGTTAGCAAATGTAGTCCTGGTGCAGAAGCATAATGGTTGTATAGATTATATTGACCTAAATAAGGCATGCTCGAAGGATTTTTACCCTTTACCTCATATTGATCAACTTATTGATGCAACTTCGGGGTATGCCTTGCTTATCTTTATGGATACTTTTTTGGGTTATCATCAGATTTCTATGTGTAAAGAAGACATCCCGAAGGCATCATTCATTACTCATCGGTCGGTGTACACATATAGGAAGATGACCTTCGGCTTGTTGAACGCAGGAGCTACATATCAGAGGATGATGAATTATGTGTTCACCAGGCAGTTGAGAAAGAATATGGAGGTTTACGTTGACGATATGATTGTTAAAAGCATGACAGTGTAAGGACATTTGGATGATTTAGAGTAATGTTTTCAGACGGTACGTCATTATAATCTGAAGCTGAATCCGACCAAATGTACCTTCGAATTTGGTGCAGGAAAATTTTTGGGTTACCTGGTTAGCAAAAGGGGTAGCAAACCAAAAAAAATCCAGGCTATTATAAATATGAAGTCTCCTCAGTCTTACAAAGACATTCAACGTTTGACAAGTAAAATAGCAGCTTTGAGGAAATTCATGTCCAAATCGGCAGAAAGATGTTTGTCGTTCTTTGAAACATTGAAAAGGCCGAAGAATGCTAAGACATTTCAGTGGACTTCGGACTGTGAAGATGTTTTCCAATGAATAAAGAAGTATTTATCTTCGGCACCTTTGTTGGTGAAGCCAGTTCCTACTGAACCTTTGTACTTGTACTTGGCAGCAAGTTCATTGGCAGTAGGTGCATTTTTGGTGCGAGAGATTAGGGGTAAGCAGAACCCAGTTTAGTATGTAAGCCATGCCCTTAGGGATTCAGAAACAAGGTATCCAAATGTTGAGAAGTTTACCTTTGATTTAATAATAGCTAGTCGAAAGCTTTGGCA
The DNA here is from genome assembly GCA_020205605.1 of Panax ginseng. Lineage (NCBI taxonomy): Eukaryota > Viridiplantae > Streptophyta > Magnoliopsida > Apiales > Araliaceae > Panax > Panax ginseng. The sequence continues at coordinate 18,897,707 of CM035134.1, forward strand.
GTACTTTCAAGGTCGGATAATAGTGGTATACACAGATCAGCCTTTGAAGAAGACTTGTTGAGGTTTCAGGAAGACTTGTTGCATGGACGATGGAGTTGTCTCAGTTTTTTATAGAATATCATCCTCGGATAGCTATTAAAGGTCAGGCATTGGCTTATTTTGTGGTTGAATGTTTGTTTTCTGAACCTGATGATAGTTTGGACGAAGCTGAAAGATCTGAGAAGGCAGTTGCCTTGCTTTGGTAGATGCAGAGTTTTTGGACGTTATATGCTGATGGATCTTCAACTTCGAATGTTAGTGGAGCTGGAATTATATTGAAAAGTCCGGAGGGATTCAAGGTACAACAGGCTATAAGATTTTGGTTCAGGGCAATGAACAATGAGGCAGAGTATGAAGTAGTGTTATCTAGGTTGCGATTGGAAAAGAGTCTCGAGGTTCAGAGGTTGATCATCTACAGTGATTCTCAGTTGGTTATCAAGCAAGTTTCAAGGGAATATGAAGCTCAGGGTTCAAGAATGGTGAAGTATTTAGTAGAGTTAAAGGACCGACTTCAGTACTTCAGTTCTTACGAGTTTCAAGGGGTTAATCAAAATGATAATTCACTTGCCGATGTATTATCAAAGTTGGCTACTACTGAAGTAATTACTTTTGATGGTTCCGTATATTTAGAGACTTTGAAATAACCTAGTATCCAACATGAAGTAATGATGTGTGTGGAGCGTTCTAATTGTTGGATGACCCCATATTTAGAATATTTGGTAGATGGCGTACTTCCTTCGGAACAGATGTTGGCTAAGAAAATGAAGTATAAGAGTGCCAATTTCATACTTATTAATGGTGATCTTTATCAAAGGGCTTATTCATCTCCATTATTAAAGTGCTTGGTTCCTTCTGAAGCTGAGTATGTCCTTTGGGAAGTTTATAAAGGTATTTGTTGTGACCATATGGCTGCAAAGTCTTTAGCATATAAAGTGCTTCGACAAGGATATTATTGGCCCACAATTTTTAAAGAGGCCACTGAGTATGTGAAGAAATGTCAAAAATGCCAGTTGAACAGTCCGATCCCACATCAGCCACCAGAAGAGCTATACTCGATTTTATCGCTTATACCTTTTGTTGTTTGTGGGGTAGATATAGTGGGTCCATTGCCGAAAGCGAAAGGGAAAGTCAATGTTGTTATAGTAGCAATTGATTATATGACCAAGTGGGTGGACGCGAAGCCACTTAGGATGATAACGGAGCAGGAATGTTTAAAATTTTTGAAGGAATCTATAGTGTTTCATTTCGGCATTCCTAAGGTGGTAATCTCAAATAATGGACGCCAGTTTGTGGGTTCAAAGTTTGAAGCATTCTTGAAGGAATTGGGGATTCAGCATAGAAGGACATCAGTTGCTCATCCATAATCGAAAGGGCAAGTTAAGGTAACTAATAGAACCCTTCTGAATGGAATCAAGCGAAGACTAGATGAAGCGAAAGGAAGATAGCCTGAAGAATTACTTAGTGTGTTATGGGCTTATCAAACTACATCGAGAACTACAACTAGAGATTCACCTTTCAGGCTGGCTTATGGTACAGATGCATTAGTTCCTATGGAGATTAGATCTACAAGTCTTTGGGTCAGTCAGTTTAAGGAAGTGTATAATGATGAAGGGCTTAAGGTCAACCTGGATTTGCTCAAAGAAGTTAGGGAAGCAACCTTGATCAGATTAGCCGCATATCAATGACGTGTGGCTAAACATTACAATAAAGGGGTAAAGGTTCGAAGATTTGAGGTGGGAGATTTTGTTCTTAGGGAAGTTGAAGCTTCTACACCTCAGAATTTGGGAAAGCTAATGCCAAATTGAGAAGGTCCTTATGAGGTTGTTGAAGTGTCGAAGCCAGGGACTTATCGTTTGTGAGCATTAGATGGGTCTGAAATCAAGAATACTTGGCATACTAGAAGGCTTCAAAAATATTTTCAGTAGGGACAGTGTTAGTGTACATGAGTCTGTAAATATGTTAACAATCATCAATAAAAGAAGCTTTTTCTCCAATGGTGTTTTATTTATGGGGTGTATGGAGGTTCGGTTGGATTTATTTGACCTTATGATGGCAAACCAAATTTTATGGAGGTTCGGTTGGATTTGTTCGACCTTATGATGGTGAACCAAATTTTATAGAGGTTCGATTAGATTTGTTCGACCTTATGACGGCGAACCAAAATTTTATGGAGGTTCGGTTGGATCTGTTCATCCTTTAGATGGTGAACAAAACCTGCTCATCCTTAAGATGGTTAGTAGGGTCTTGCCTTGTCCTAAAATTGGCAAACTGGATTTTTTGGAGGTTTGGTGGAATGTTCATCCTTAAGATGATGAACAAAACCTGTTCACCCTAAAGTTGGTGAACAGAATATGTTCATCCTTGAGATGGCGAACATGCACGTTAGGAGGTTTGGTTGGATCTATTCGTCCTAAAGATGGCGAATTGGATTATTGAAGATCTGTCTCACACTTCGGTAATGAATAAGTATTGCTTTACATTATTACCTGATTTTATTTAAAGTGTTGAGTTCAGATTATATTATTACTTGGTTTTATTTATCGTTCAGTTTGCTTGATTATTAACTAATAGTCCAAGCTAAATTTAAAAGGAGTAATAAGGGAAGAAGCTGATGGCATTTCATTAAAATAAAAACAAAAGTAATTACAAAAATAATAAGAAATTTTTACAAAGTTCTAAACGTAAAGGTTATGGAGGATCATCTTCAGGCATTATCCTCTTCTTCATCATCCGAAGATTCGAGGAGAGTTGGATTCACCGACCTTCAACGAGCTTCGCCTTGCCTTTGCTTTGGGTAATTTCATATCCCTCGGCATACATTTGAATTATCTCATTGTTCAGCTCAGGCGATTTTTGGTATTCAACTTGGATTTCTTTACGGAGCTCTTCGGTAAGTGGGAGGCCAAGAGCTTTGAGTTCCCGAAGCTCAATTTCAAGTTTACGGCGGTATGTAAGATGTCGTTCTTCGATAACTTTAGCGTTGTTAATTTCTTTCGCCAAGCTCTGGTTAGATTGTGCAAGAGCCTCGTTCTTTCAAACTAGATCTACATTCACTTTAACAGTGGTTCGATGAATGGCTTTGACTGTGGCTAATTGATATTTAACCGTGTAAAGCTCTTTTCTAAGGCATTCATTGTTGAAGAGAGCCATTCCATGATGACTTCTTTCATTTGCCAGAGCAGACCTCAAATTTTGTTTTCTTTTCGAGACGCCCCTAAATCCAGGTCCCTTCGAACCTCGGATCCGGTCTGCCACGATACTACTATCGTCAAACTATTATATCTTTTATTCATAACTTAAATGAATATAACCTTGCTTATTACAATTTAGAATATAAATTCTTTCCATTTCCAGGATCTATGTAATGACCCTAAACTTTTACAAGTTTCTAATCTTGGTCATTCACTGTGACGCCCCCAAAATAGGTATACATCACCTATCTTGAGTCGCCAAATATATGGTACAAAATTCAAATACAACTTAATTATACAACAGTCGTGTAAAATACGACAAAACATATGTTGTGAGTTTTAATACAAATATTGTCATCTAGACAATATCCACACTTAATTGAGTCCTCATTACATTTATAATCATACTATTTAACAGAATAATGAGGACTACTAATGTTATTATCTGGACCGTCACTCCATTCCCCGACTAGTCCTGGCTACGTTCTCATTTCCTGAATAGAACAATGAAAGTAAAAGGGTGAGCTCAACTAGCCCAATAAGAAATATTATGACTAAGATAATACAGAATAAATTATCGTTAGCCTTCAACAGTGTTAAATTGATACAATATACTCCCTCCGTCCCATGATAAAAGTCCTTATTACTATTTTGGATAGTCCCATGTTAAATGTCTACTTTCCTTTAATAATCAAACTTTTACACATTTTTTCTTATTATACCCGTAGCATTAAATATCTCATACTTTTCTTATTCTAATTCTCTCTCCATAATTAATGACATTATTATGGGTAATTTTGTCATTTCATTCCTCTTCTTAATATGCATGAAAAGTCCACCGGGACTTTTATCCTGGGACGGAGGGAGTAACAAACATCAAGTTTAATTGCAGCGGAACAAGCAATCCCTTAAAAGAGTCAAGTAGAAAATAAAATCTACTATCTTTTATGATTTAAAAGGTTTTTCATCACTTTTATCGCTGAGACTCAGCTTAATAAATAATCCACATCATCTCTGCACTATGGCCAAGGATATTCATAAATATCATAACCACAAATTATCCATGCACTACGGGCCAAGGATATTCGTGTATTCATCAATGGTCTTGATCATGCCAACAACTGTCCATCAATGCACTACGGGCCAATGTGGACTTTTACCACATCATTTGTAACATTACGGTCATGATTATACCGATTAATCCCTGGTCATAATCATACCAAGTCCATCTATGCACTACAGGCCACAGATGACTTTAAACATAATATAAACATGAGGATGATGACAATGATATAAGAATTCAATAAAATAAGTTCAAGAATTAATTTATCCAGGAACTAATAACGTCCAAATTGTCAACATGATACTTCTTTGTAGAGTAAAAGTCAAGAATGCTCAGAAGAATATTTCCATGAAAAGATACTGGATGAAGCGCAAATATCAAGGATATTCCACTAATTTCATGGAGTATAGAAGTCAAAACTTTAACCAACTGAGTATAATAAAGAATGGAATAACAAAAGAAATCACCGAGAATGCGATAGATCGCATGCATGAGGTTATTCCAAATGTAATAATAAATAACGGAACTAGGTCATGCGTAAACGCATGCATGACGATATTCCAACAGATAATAAATAACGGAACCGTGTTCAAAGAAATTGCATGCCAGCAGGATGTTCCAATGTAATAATAAATAACGGAACCAAAGTCATGCGTAAATGGACGAGATAGGATGTTCCAATAGAATAATAAAGAATGGAATAACGTAAGAATTTCACCATGTATACGGTGATTGGCATAGATAAAAGTTATTCCAACATAATGATAAAGAATGGGATAACGTAAGAATTTCACCAAGTATAGGGTAGACCACGTTATAAAGTTATTCCAATGAATAAAAAAAATGGAATAATGTGTCTCTTCATGAATAAGAAAGAAATAATACCCACACCTTAGAACAACCGGATATAGGAGTAGTGAAATAGCGTAATACTTTTTTTCTTCTCTCTATAGTTTCTCTCGCTAGAGTTTCAAAGAATTAAGTAAGAAATAATGAAGGAATGAGCTTCTATTTATAGGAGAATGGACTGGATAGTAACTAATTCCTGAACGGTCCAGATTGATTTACTTTTAAACGAACGGTCCAGATTGGTTTACTATAAAACATTCTAATAATACAAAATCTTTTAAATAAAATATAATATATTCTATTTATAATCTAATAAAACGAATAACTTTATAAAAGTATTCTGTTTTATATAAAAAGATTTTACTATGCAAAATACTATGCAGGACTATGCAAACACTATGCATAATAAAATATAATATATTCTATTTATAGTCTAATAAAACGAAAAATTTTATAAAAGTATTATGTTTTATATAAAAAGATTTTACTATACAAAACACTATACATAATTGAATATAATATATTCTATTTATAGTCTAATAAAACAAATAACTTTATAAAAGTATTCTGTTTTATATAAAAAGATTTTCTGTTTTATTACATTAATAATACTAATAAATTAAAACTTCATCATCATTATTATAATTCACACTATTAATCGACCAGGTCGTTCCCAGGAAAGAGGGGGCTTTCCAATAAGGATTTCTCTCTATTGGCGCACAATTAGGTGACCAAACCTCTCCTTGGCAGAACTTTTAAACATCGTTAATATTGCAAATAATAATATTAATAACTTCATCGTCTCAATTATTGATATAATAATATATAAAATATCGACAATAATTGAATCAATTAACGTGAGATATTATGCAACAATTACTGAAGTAATAATTGAACAAAACTGAGTGACTTCTCACGTAAGCATCAATAATCAATATTGTGTGCTACTATGCAACCATGCGTATTCCTGTACTTTTAACACCGAGTGTTTCAACAGTTAACGATAAAACTTCCGTCGTTATTTTCATAAAATATTTTTGGCATTTTTTCAATCCGACAATAATTCTGTTGTGGGGTCCACCAATGATTGTGCCGTCATACGAATATTCCCTGTTAAAACGAATATTCCCCGACCAATCGAATATTATATAACAACTTGCGTACTTTGCAAAAATTTATAACTATTACCCACAACTATAACATTATATCAAATTCATTCCATAATATTCAAAAAATGATAATTATAAAAAATTCATCCTTATTCATTAAAGTTGGGGTCTTACAACCTCCCCTTCTTATGAAATTTCGCCCTCGAAATTAGGGTACGTACCTGGTATGTCGAAGAGGTAAGGATACCTTGATTTCATTTTAGAATCTAACTCCCAGGTCATTTCCTCAACATCGTGGTTCCTCCATAAAATTTTGACTTGAGGTATAACCTTGGAGCGTAGAATATGTTCATTCTTATCCAAGATTTAAACAGGAACCTCTTCATACGTTAAATCTTCCGCTATTTCGTCCGGTTCTAACTCAATAATGTGGTTCGAGTCTTTCACATATTTACGTAACATGGATATATGAAAAACATTATGAACACGAGACATACTTAGCGGTAAAACGAGTCTATAGGCTATAGTCCCTACTCGATCGAGGATTAAAAATGGGCCAATGAATCAAGGATTGAGATTTCCTCTCTTTCCAAATCTCATAACTCCTTTCCATGGAGCAACACGTAACAACACATGATCTCCAATATCGAATTCCACGTCCTTTCGATGAAGATCAGCATAACTCTTTTGTCGGTCTTGTGAGGTTTTTATACGTTGTCGGATCGTTTGAATCTTTTTCGTAGTCATACGTACTAACTCTGGTCCCAACAACGTTGCTTCACCCACCTCATCCCAGCATACTGGAGAACGATACTTTCTTCCATACAACGCCTCGAATGGAGCCATGCCAATACTTATTTGATAACTTTTGTTGTAAGAAAACTCCACCAATGGTAAGACTTGCCTGATTCGTAGTTTATGAACTATGACTTAACTGCTTAAAGCTTATCTGCACTTCGTGTATTCCTACACAGTTATATAATCATGGATTCATATCCATTAGTCATGCATTCATACATTCTTAATGTAATAATAATTTTACATTGTTCTTTAACTAGGTTCATAAAACCTACACTTCACTTTCTCATCATATGCTTAGAATAGCTAGGTATGTATAGTATACCTTAACTACACATGTTCTATAACAACATTCATAAATCTTTCTCACACACTTGACTCTCTATGTGTTCGACACATATTTAAAGTCTATAGATACGCGATCTATATCATTCTTACATTTTATAATGCTTTAATAAAATTTAACAACTCTGTGTTTTATATAACCATTACATGCTCTTATGCTTAAAACATCATCTATGTCAAGTTTTATAGCTTTAGACATTTATTACACATATGCTTTAAAGTTCAGATGACTACTAAAATAGTTTGGCAATCATCATGCTACCGCAGATTTGGCTTTAGGATGGGTGCAATCATACTTGATTCCCCACCGTACCAGATTTGAATATTTAGTTCTCAGTTCACACTTTATTTCTTAAAATGCATGAATGTTAACACATAATATTTACACACGTTAAGAAGTCATTTGTAAAAGTTTAGAACCTCTTGTGTTTATTCAAAGTTGTTTTCCCACTTTAAGGCTTAACGACTTTCTTTAACAAGATTCGATGTTTACAAGCTTTTAAACCATATATTGGTACTAATAAGCCTCTAGTAGCATGCTCATATGTATATATCTTATCTACATATGACTAGCATAGTTTATGACTTGAAATCTTACTTTCAAACCATGCTTTAATGACTTCTATTGTCAAACTAGATAAGTGTACTTATAGTTCATGTTTAAAGACATAAATAGTACTAGCATGTCATACTAAACTAATCATGCAAGGCAACTTCAACTCACACATCATACTTGTTTGTACATATTTCTACGTATGTTTCCAAGGGCAAAATATAACCACTCCATGTTTATAAAACTTTGTTTACAAATGCTACATGAGCTTGCCTTTGAAATCATTTTAACCAAATCAAAGAACTCTAACACACCTGTGATACAACTTTGAATCTTACATCATGCGTACTTAGAACTCATATATATGTTATCAAGGTCAGAATTAGAGGTACATAAGTTTGTCAATGTTTTTTTTCAAAATCTTTATATATCTTCGAAAAATAACCATCTAGGCAACTCATAGTATACAAAGGTAATCAAAGCCATGTGTCATACCAATTTATATGCATGACTAACCCCTTTACATATGCTACAAATATCAAAATTCAAAAGACTCAAGGTTCGTCTAAACTTGTTTTTAAAATCTAAAGTTTCTTTAGAAACATACTCAATCATGCTAAGGCAATTCCTTATAAGTAAGTAAATCTTATATATCATGTCTAATATCATGCATTTTCATGTTATATCACTTAGAATAACATATTCCATCGTCGAGAGCACTATACTTGCGTATGTGCTCGCTCGACGCCCTCCGATCGCCTCCTATTATGTAACAGTCACAAAGATAACTATTTTGACCCTTCCCAATGACCTCAAATTTAAAACCTTAAAGAACAAAAGTTGTAGTTCTATTCGTTCTCGTTCCGGATCATCTTGAATCACCTCAATCGAAGTTCGTATGAAAAAGTTATGCCTAATTTACTACAGCAGGTCAGAGCAGTCTACTCAGCACTGAAGCCCGACGCAGCTGCACCCTAAATGGCCTTGGGGGCAGTGCAGCTGCGCCCCAAATCGCAGAACAGACCCTCAGGCTATGCTATTCATGATTTTGCAGACCTCTACCCCTTTTGATTTTCACAACATGAGTTATACTCATCCAAATCAGTCCATTTTCAAATTTATGGTTTCGTAACTCATAAAACTACAACATACCAAATACCCAATAATTAACATAAACATTAACTAACCCAAATATTAATCTAAAACTCATGCTCATACTCAGTTTTTAAGTTTTGAAAGTTTAGTGAATTCATTCACTACGAATTCGTTTCTCAACCAATTTGGTTCGTTTAACTTCCGTTGTTTTCGTATTGAACTATATTAACAACATCTAACAGAGAACTACAGATTCCAACAAGTTTTAGCCATTAATTTTTGGACTTAAAAGCAAGTATTTCATAATACTTTTCTAGTAATTGAAAAACTTTAAATTCAAGAACATGAATGACATAATTGTTACCTTCTTCATGCTTGAAATTGTTAACTAATACTCTCCCATCCTCCAATTTCTCCTCAATTCATCTTACTTTCTCTATCAAATGCTCAGACATTCAACAAACGGGAAAAGAAGGACAAGTCTTTATTTATAGACAATTTAATACTCAGATAATAATTTTGCCAAATGACTTAATCCAAGGGGAAGAAGAAGAAGCCAATGGTTATTAAGGAGTTGGTCACCTACTCCATTTTCCCCCATTCCATTAGCCATGATTATCAGCTATCTAGCCATCATTGTAAGCTTGAGTTCACGTGAAGAAGAAGTATGCTTACTGTTAGGCACTGTTGGGTCACTTATAATGGGACAAGTAGCTGGTTTTGGTTTACAGTAGCAAAAAGGGTTGCTAAAACACTTAGGTTTATTTCCTTTTTGTTTACCAATTGCAACATTATGGTGTTATTATTATCACCTTGTGATAAGTTAGGAGTATATATACACATAAGCATATAATCCATACACATTTGGGTTAGTTCTAATAATATTTTAATTGGGCTAACTATAAATTAATTGGGTACTCTTAACCCATTATTTTCTGTCGCACTTAAATATCACAATGATTAATATTAATCATTTATCCCCTTACAATTAATTCTCTTTTAATAATTTCAGTTAAACATTCAGTCTAGTTTAACTTTAATACTCAAGACACACAAGACTCATTATAAAATATTAAGGGTCTAGGCCATGTTTGGCCTTTCCCCAATTCCACATTATTTTAATATTTATTTAATATAAGATTTAGGTGTCCCACCTTACCTTAATGCTAAATTATTTAGCTTACTTAAATAATTACATACTTATAATATGTACAACCTTTACACTTAGAATAATTAATATTTACTCTATTAATTATTTAAATTATACATTATACATATAATTATTTGATTGTCCTAAAACAACTTCTTCCATCTTTAACCAATAATTATTTATAACTATATTGGTCCTCTTCTTTTATTAACCACTTATCTTTCAAATATCACAATACTATGTAATATATTTAGAATACCAAATATTAATTAACATATCTCTTTCTTTCCTCTTATGCTAATTAATCCATTTCTTGAAATTAAACTCCACAAACTGATCCTACAGACTGGCGCAGCTGCACTGGTCATAAGCTTGGAAATGGCGCAGCTGCGCCATACCAAGTTCATAGGCAGACAAGTTCTACTTGTGCAGAACCTTTAGCTTCAATTCATGAATACTTCATGCTTTTAAATTACTAACTTGCTATACCAGTTAACTAACATCTACCACAACATTCTTCAATGATTTAGAGGTTAACTCCAAATTCAAACTCTATTTCCCTTAATAGTTAGTTAACTATAAAGACCTCATATATATACATATATATATATATATATCTAATTCTTTCCAAAATTCAAGATATATGTAACACATACATACATTCCTTTAATCTTCACTTCTCTCGTCGACAACGTACACGCATACAAGTCTAACCCTAGCACGCGTTGAGTCTTTAATAGTATTCAATATAGTAAACTGAGTGATTTCCCACAAACAACAAACAAATTAGTTTCCGTCTCGTCTGCACTGTTTTCACAGTGAGTTAGATCGATTACTAATTCGTATATACCTCCGCTCTCTGAAGAAATTATTTAGCCTAGCTCTTATACATCCACCATTAAAGAGTACGATTGCACTACCTTAGACTTGATACTCACTCACACATATACTCAAGAAATTGGTGATTATCAAAGATATTTTAACGTCACCAACTTACTATTATAAAATAATTTCACATAAATTATTTAATATCAATAGATAAGTTTTTATCCATCTTCTTACTAATTTATCTCTACAATATATAATAAATATATAATAACGGTATATATTTATTAAACACAACAACACTTATCACGTATGTAAGACCCCAACTTTTATGAATAAAAATGAATTTTCTATAATTATCATTTTTGAATATTATGGAGTAAATTTGATATAATGTTATAGTTGTGGGCAATATTTATAAATTTTGCAAAGTACGCAAGTTGTTATATAATGTTCGATTGGTCGGGAAATATTAGTTTTAACAGGAAATATTCGTACGACGACACAATCATTGATGGACCCCACAACAGAATTATTGTCGGATTGAGAAAACAACAAAAATATTTTATTAAAAATAACGGCGGAAGTTTTACCGTTGATACTGTTGAACTACTCGGTAGTAAAAGTACAATAATACGTGTGGTTGCATAGTAGCACACGGTATTGATTATTGATGCTTATGTGAGAAGTCATTCAGTTTTATTCAATTATTGTCGATATTTTTTTTATATTATTAAATCAATAATTGAGATGACAGAGTTATTAATATTATTATTTGCAATATTAGCGATGTCTAGAAGTTCTGCCAAGGAGAGGTTTGGTCACCTAATTGCGCGTCAATAGGGAGAAATCCTTATTGGAAAGCTCACTCTTTCCTGGGAAAGACCTGGTTGATTAATAGTGTGAATAATAATAATGATGATGAAGTTTTGTTTTATTCGTATTATTATTGTAATAAAACAGAAAAGCTTTTTATATAAAACAGAATACTTTTATAAAGTTATTCGTTTTATTAGGCTAATAGTAAAATCTTTTTATATAAAACATAATACTTTTATAAAGTTATTCGTTTTGTTAGACAATAATTAGATTATATTATATTTTATTATGCATAGTGTTTTCATAGTGCCTGTATAGTGTTTGCATAGTAAAATATTTTTAAAAGTTATTCATTTTATTAGATTATATATAGAATATATTATATTTTATTTAAAAGATTTTACTTTAAATATGGACCGTCCAATTAAAGTAAATCGATCTGGACCGTTCATGGATTAGTTACTATGCAGTCCATTTTTTCTATAAATAGAAGCTCATTCCTTCATTATTTCTTACGAATTCACTGAAACTCTAGAGAGAGAAACTATAGAGAGAAAGAAGAAAAGTATTCTGCTACTTCACTACTCCGATATCAAGTTTCTTTTACGGTAAGGGGTGTTATTTCTTTAGTATTCATGAAGAGAACTTCTGTTATTCCATTCTTCATTATTCTGTTAGAATAACCTGTATACGCGGGCTACCCTATACTTGTTGAAATTCTTCTATTATTCCGTCTTTATTATTACCGCTTAATATCCTGTCTGTAAGCGCTTATGCTTGGACCGGTTCCATTATTTATTATTCCGCCTTTATTATTCTCGTTTTAATATCCTCGTCGCGTTCGTTCTACCGGACTTGGTTCCATTATTTATTATTTCGTCTTTATTATTCTATCGGAATATCCTGTCTGTGCGTTTACGCCGGACCTAGTTCCATTATTTATTATTTCATTTTTATTATTCTGTTGGAATATCCTGTCAGTGCGTATTACGCCTGACCTGGTTCCATTATTTATTATTCTGTTGGAATAACCTGTCTATGTGAAGTACCGCATGTATGGTGATTTCTTTTGTTATTCCATTTTTTTTATACTCAGTTGGTTAAAGTTTTGACTTCTATACTCCATGAAATTAGTAGAATATCCTTGATATTTGCGCTTCATCCAGTATCTTTTCATCAAAATCTTCTTCTGAGCATTCTTAAATTTTACTCTACAAAGAAGTATCATGTTGACAATTTGGATGTTATTAGTTCCTGAATAAATTAATTCTTGAACTTGTTTTATTGAATTCTTATATCATTGTCATCATCCTCATGTTTATATTTTTGAAAGTCATATGTGGCCTGTTGTGCATAGATGGACTTTGTATAATTATGACCAGGGATTATTCGATGTAATTATGACCGTAATGTTACAAATGATGTGGTAAAAGTCCTCATTGGCCCGTAGTGCATTGATGGACAGTTATTGGCATGATCATGACCATTGATGAATACACGAATATCCTTGGCCCGTAGTGCATGGATAATTTGTGATCGTGACCCTAATGAATATCCTTGGTCAGAAAAGCGGGGATGATGTGGATTATTTATTAAGTCGAGTCCCAAATGATAAAAGTGATGAAAAACATTTTAAATCATAAAAGATAGTAGATTTTATTCTCTACTGACTTTTTAATGGATTGCTTGTTCTCACCGCAGCTTAAACTTGATGTCTATTGTATTTTATCGCTTAATATTGTTGAAGGCTAATGATAATTTATTCTACATTATCTTAGTCATAATATTTCTTCTCGGGCTAGTTGAGCTCACCTTTCTTTCACTATTCTCTTGAAATGAGAATATAGGCGGGACGTAGCCTGGGAAACGGAGTGACGGTCCCGGATGATAGTATTAGTAGTCCTCACTATTCTATTAAATAGTGTGACAATAAATGTAATGAGGACTTATTCTGAGAGTAGATATTGTCTAGAAGACAATATTTGTATTAAAACACACAGCTATTGTTGTATATTTAAGATTGTATTTGTATTCTGTACCATGTATTTGGCGACTCAGAATAGGTGATGTATACCTATTTTGGGGGCGTCACAACATAGCTCACAATACCACATATGTCGTAACACACTTATATATTCTTGTTTGAACCCATCTCATGCTTTAAAAATTTTATTCACTAAATTTTTATTTTAATATTTTCTGAAAATTCGGGTTCTTACATCCTCTCCCCCTTATAAGGATTCCGTCCTCGGAATCATCGAAACCTCCTCTACTCGGTGCTATTTTGAATATTACATATTCTTTTGAATAATTTTATCCATTCTCTTTTCGGAACTTTCATTATAACTTGCTCACTTGCATTCTATCACATTCTCCTTTCTAAGGAACACTTTACTCACTATATTCATCACACAGAAGATTAGGAGTCTTCCACGATTTTTCAATAATCGGGAAGTAGTATGAATAACTCAGATACCAATTTATGTTGAGGCGTCACACAAGACTGTGAACTAGTGCTTCAACACAATCCTTCACACTACACACTAGAGTGTTTATCTATCACGGAGACTGAAAACACCCTCTACATATACACTAGGTGGCCAGCCTATTGTACCACTACGTTGGGTCGTAACGTAGTGTTTTGTAACGACTACATGCGTTACGCTCGAAACCATTGTCCCCGAAAACATGTCCCCTTATAGGGTTGTTCACCTCAGCTTTTCCACATCTGAATATGTACCAGAGCAATCTGGCTTGGCGTAAATAGTCAAAGAACGCTATAATTTCACAAATATTTTTCAGCAGTCGTCTAGCCAAATCAAATAGCTTAGACTTTTATCAACAATTCGGACATCAATCAAAATAATTTGGCCAACTTAATTGACCTTATTTATAACTTAAAAGAAAACCAAAATTCTTTTATGACATCATGATACCGTACCAGATTAGTAATACGTTGAGGATTCCACCATTAGGTGACTTTGTCATATTACATTATACCATAGTGGGCTGATGATCTTTCGATCACAACCAACACTAGGTTCAACTGCATTGATGACTCCATCGTTTACCATTTCTACACCATATCAAATGATGCACATAGTTAGAAATACATTTTGAAAATTTTCAAATTACTTTTGTCTTAGCCGAAATAATTAGCATAGACATAAGAATGACGGTATTGGTTTTAAACATCATTGGTTCAATCACATGATCCAAAGTTTTTTGAGAAAATAGAAATGCCAACATTAGCACGAAGTCAATAAATTTTAAAAATCTAGCAGAGATAGAAGATTTAGAAAATCCATATTTCTCCATCAACTTTACTCCATTGCTTCATTCTATCAATCTTTAACACTTTCAAGAATATGCATGAGAATGATATTCCTATTTACATATGATTTGATTATGATATATATATATATATATATATATGAATGAATATGCAAGTATGCTTGCATTAAAAAAAGTTGTAAAGTCCTTTTATAGATAATAGAAACATATGTATAAGGACTTAGAATGAATTGATGAAATGTGTTAGGTTGATCCTACATAAGTAAAACAGCTTTGTAAAGTCCTTAAAAAGAAATGATGTACAAGGACTATAAACATAGAAGGATCAAACATGTTAGGTTGATCTTATGATGTAATAGATAGGCTTGTCTGATCATCGAGCACTGCACCAAAAATCGTAGTCTGCCAGGAGAGTCAAGGAAAACTCGAGAGCTATCGAAAGCGTAATCGTAGTCTGCAAGATAGTAGATCTCTTGAGTTTGTAGACTTCCGTGAGACGAGGAAGGATCGTAGTGTGTCAAGGAGAACTTCCTCGTAGTAGTCTGCTGAGGAAGTCATGTTCGTAATCGTAGAGACCACGCCTGAGCCGATTTAGTATCTCGCCAAAGCCAAGTCAAGAATCGTAGACTACACTCAGAGTCATAGAGTCTACTAATCATACCAGAGGCAAAGATCGTAGTCGAGCAAGATTAGATGAAGACACCAAGCATAACAATAGAAATCGTAGAGCGTCAAGATCTGATCTCGGAGTCGTAGTGTCTGCACAGCCAAAGCTGAATCATAGAGTGCAGAACTAAGACCTCAATAGATATGCTCACAATGCCAAGACAGAATCATAGAGCAAATATGATTCTCAATTAATGAGCACTCCCAGAATATCCAAAGGAATGAAGCCTCTGGTTGGCACTGCATAGATACGTCCCACCTGAAGGAAACCAGAGAGCACTCAACGAATGGCATGCAAGCTAATAGAAGATCTAAGCACCAACCCAATCAGCGTCAAGATTGATTTGTGAAGCCATTCGAGATGAAGTCTTCTACAAGGAGATCAGAAAAAGACTTTTGTAACTGACTAAGGAAAGTCAGCAAGTGCAGTAGCTATCAAGCAGACAGAAGACAATGATCTTGGAAGTTACTAGGATCATAGTGTTTGCCAAATAAAGAAAGAACTGATGGAGTGCATACAGAGATACTGGATAGCTTCTGAAGAACAAGGCTAAAGTGATTAAGCATTGGGTCAGTCCATTGATGATAAGTGAACGGGAGATCACAAGGAGAAAGCGAGCTGGACATGCCACAAATCTGAAGTGTCTTACTATTCAAAAGGGGCCAGAACAAAGAAGTTAAGCCATCAGTATCTGAGAGCTGCTGAGGCAAACAGAAGTGTTGAAGCACTGCACAAGAGAAGGAAGAGGTGTTCTACATTGAAGATCCAATCAACACTCTTCAAGATCGTAGTGTTGTCTCTACTAGTCAAAAAGACACTACGATCAGGTCCATGAAGACATGCATCAGAATCGTAGAGTTCGAATAGTTAAAGACTGAAGCATTGGCAACGGTTCAATCTGAAGGGTAATATTCGGACAAGAGCTTATTGAGAGCATCAATGCAGAAGGATAACCTCTGATCGAGAAATCAGAAGGAGGAAATAAAGTCTTCGACCTGCCCAAGACATTAAAGTGACATCTCTGATGGGGTAGGTGAAACAGTAGACCGCAGTGTCAAAAAAGTTTGACATGTCACATCTGCAGTCTACCTCAGTCAACTCGAGATCTGTAAAGATATTTGAATAGCTTTCAACGACTACTTTCCAACGAAAGGATTAGGAAGGAGTATAAATCAGCAAGAGCTTCAAAGATCGAGAGTTGTTGGAGTTGCTGAGTTTGGAGAAATGGTAGACTAATCTAACCAACGTAAAATAGTGAGTGACCAATGAAGGTCCGAAGGCTCACTCTACGATCCACCAAGAACACTTAGAGATAGACAAAGAAAGAAGTAGAAGTGAGAGTTTTACAATGTAGAAGTGAGAGTTCTACTACAGGAAGAGTGTTCTGAACTGCCGAGAGAAAGAAAAGCATCATGTCTTCTTGATGTCCATCATGGGAAGACTCTAAGTACCAAAGAGAAGAGCCTACAGTCATCTTAGCAAGTCCATCATGAGAAGGCATCAAGTATCAAGAAAGAAGATCACCAACACCATCATGGTGTCAAGCATGAGAAAGTTTCTAAGTACCTAGCAGAAGATCTTATAGTCATCTTAGAAACTATCATGTGTAGCCATCAAGTATCTAGAAGAATGATCTTCAAGGTAGTTCATCAAGGGATCATCAGAAGCGGTTGAGTAACTGAAGAAGCCAAGCATCATGTAACACTCAACTGTACTTCAAGGATGATCATGCCAAGCT
Organism: Panax ginseng; assembly: GCA_020205605.1. Taxonomy (NCBI): domain Eukaryota; kingdom Viridiplantae; phylum Streptophyta; class Magnoliopsida; order Apiales; family Araliaceae; genus Panax; species Panax ginseng. The sequence continues at coordinate 18,915,242 of CM035134.1, forward strand.
GCTAAGCACAGAAGATGTTCAGAGCTTAAACACATCTTAGCAGCTCAGCACTAACTCCAACAAACAAACAAACAACTCAACAACAAGAAGCCAGGGCCTGAAGGGTCCTTATCCGAAGGGAATAAATGAAGTTCTAAGCCTGCTGGGCTTGAAGAGTTCCTAGGGAAGTAGAGAAGTTCCAAGGCTGCTGGTCTTAAAGAGTTCTTAGCGAACTAAAGTCCCAAAGCTGCTAGCCTTGAAGGAATCTTAGTGATTCAGTAGTTTGCCTTCCTTAGTGGAAATCTCGCTAGTTGAAAGCATAAGAGTGGATTAGAGCTTGAGTCTCTGAACCACTTAAAACCCCTTGTGTCTTTTACTTTATGTCATTTACATTATGTACATTAACTGCTATAACAGCTATGTATGTGCTAACTACTTACTACTAAGTTAACTCTATGAACAATGAACGATTGATTATGAATATATCAATGAAGGGAATCTTTTACTTATTCCACTGTGCTTGAAAAGATTCTTATGTTTGTCATATGCTACTCAATGAGAAATACAACTTAAAAGAGAAAAAGTATTTGAAAATCAAAGGATCTATTCAACCCCCCCCCCCCCCTTCTAGATCTATATTGTGCCTACTGGGAACTAACATTTGGTATCAAAGCAGGTTCTCATGCTATATTCAAAAGCTAATTGCTTTGAGTCTCATCCTAGGCACAAACATTGTTCTAAACTTAGTTTAGTTGTAAGTCACTTGTTATATGCAGATGAGCTCACACCTTGAAAATATTGTGTACAGGTAAATATGTATATACATCTGAAGCTGCTCAGATTGGTTCATACTCTCGATTGCCATATCAACAAGACCAATCCTTGCTCGCAGTCAATCTTGTTGTTTGAATACCAGGCTAGAAAGCTCAACTGACATCAACAAAAAAAGAGTCAGACATCCACCAGCCTGAAAAGATGAAAAGGCCATACATACTAAATAATGCTTATCTAAAGAAGAAAGAAGAACTTCTCAAACATGTGTCTAGCCAACCTGCAGCTGGATGTAAACCTTGTGAACTCAAGGATGTCAAATAATTAGAGATGCTGACACTCTCTTAGCTTATATCTTCAAGACCACGACTGATTGATTGAAGATCAACTGGAGCAACTGGCTGTCAGAAGTAAATGAGAAAACATGCACATCAATGCCTAAACTCTGTATATCAAAGATAAATGACTGTTAAGAAACTAACAACAAAAAGGTACGGGTCCTCGCTAACATAGATATGAACATCATATTTGCACCTTACTTATGAACTATAACAGTTTTCCTTCAAGTATTCATAATCTATCTAAAAAGGTGAAGAGAGAAAGCACACTGATGATGGAAACTCAAATGTCTATAAACTTTCTCTCCAAGCAAGTGTTAGGTTGAAGATGATAACTTGAAAGAGACCTGAAATGGTTTTAAGAGCCTCATAGGTCGATTGAATGTGAAGTAATCTTTGCTGATAAGTTAATGTGCTTTGTACATCCTATGTTCTAAGTGTTTAATGACACACATAGTATGATCAAATCTACAAGAAAATCTTGAAGATTCATAGAAACTGATCACCTCCATAAATCAACCAGGTGCTAATTAATCATAGAGTTGATTCTCACTCTGTGAACATTTAAACTCTGTGAACATAAATTAGCAAAAGATGAAACCATTAAAGAAAAGAGTGTTTTATTAAAATGACAGATTTCTCTCACACTCACCACCATGCATCTCAAAATATATTATCTAAATGAAGTATATGCATGAATACGACTGATGGTGGTCTATATGATGTTCATCCAAATATACGAGGAACAGAGGTTTAGTAACTAACCTTGCAGGGCCCATTTAACCATGGGTACCAAAAATTAGAAATGTATAACCTGCAGGCTATCTGACCACACTAAGGAATGCTAAAGCAAAAGACTTCAGTCAAGAAGAGTCAACCAGCAGAAGGCTTAAGACTGTTCAGAAATAATTATGACAAAATTCCTATATGTCAAAGCCTGTCCTTGAAGACCTGCTGAGCTAATCTGAATGAAGCTCAAATGGCTGCATACCTTTATATGAAAGCAGGCCACTCAAATAGAAATGAAAAAGGGTCGTAGATGCTTAAGCATGCAAAACTTGTTCTCAAGGAAGCTCATATCAGAGGACTATCGAGCATCAAACATTAGGAACTTAGTACGGGAGCAGAACTTCACGAGCACAAGCTGACAAGGAAGACTACGTTTGTAGTGCTGTCAAAGGATCGTAGAATGATCAACCCTGAAGATACTCATTTCTACTATATAAGAAGATTTAATGACTTCAGTCAGAAGGAGATATGCAGGGATGCTTCCTTATATACATAAGGTAAAGGGAATCACACCTCACTGAAAAGACAACATCAACCATGGGGGAGCAGTGATCCGTTAAGAAACAACAGTACTAAAATGTTTTATGAAGCAATGTACCAGCTACAGAGTCCCAAAAATTTGTGGCTGATGAACCAAATGAAGATCCATAGTCAGTAGGAACGTCTCAAAATGTACTATTGATAACCTATCAGCCACCCAATTCAAAATCGTAGAGTACCTACAATCAAACACATGATCGTAGTATAAAAGCAAGAAGACACCACGATCATAGCAAATGCAATTGTCTAAAGTTGATGAAGGGTCTCCTCACCAGAAAAGGTCAAAAGAGATATCAGTGCAAATTACTTCTAAAGTATTTCATCTGGAAAGCGCCTCAGGGACAAACCTGACCCTTAGCTCATTCTAAGAGGTTGGCCCTTCCTAAGCTACCTTAACCCATAAGAAATGCTTAGTCAAGTTCATCTCAAGGACCAAGACAGTCAGCGATCGTAGAGTGAAGGTAAAAGTAAACTCAACGATCATGGAGCAACCTCAACAATCGTAGAAGTACACTCGACGATCGCAGTCTTACAAGAGGATACTCTAGCTCGTGAGAAGCGTTGGAAGAACATGACATTTGCTCAGTCATTCAAAATATGAGAAGATAAGCTCGAATGATGGTTGGAAAGAGGTACTGCTGAAGGAAAATGCCCATGGCTTCATAAAGCACAACAGTGGATGAGCCATGGAGGCTCAAAATGAGAAGTAACGTCAAAATCATTCACTGCAACATCTTTCAGAGAGTTGATCGTTGAGTCAACAAAGAAAAATGTAGAGATAATAGTTGTCCTATCATGCCACTCTACGAACTCAAGAGGTCAAAGGTCAATCCACGTCAATCAAACATCCACTCTTCTAAAAGAGACAGCTAACTGACATGTTAATGGGGAGTTACAGCTTGTTATTGGGCATCGTGCAACCAATGACTGGGTGACACATCACAGCGTATGCAGAGTCAGAAGGAACTGCCATAAAGACATATTCAAATCTACAAACGGTTATCAGAACCTATTTAACCTCTCTCCCTCCTATTTTCAAACCCTAGAATCTTCTTTAAAGCCAAACCAATTAAACTTCCAGAGCCCAAATCACATTCAGCTAAATATCTTCGAATCACATACCACATACCTTGGACTCCTCAAATGGCAGAATGGAAAGTCATAACGGGTATTCAACTCGGCTTTATAAAGTTTGAAGAATCAGAGATAAAGTTCAAGGACATATTTAAACTCGTAAGACAAGCTGGGTTCTCTGTATGCTTGGAGGCCAACACTCTAGTCTATACAGAGCTAGTGAAGCAGTTTTACTCAAATGCTTCAATGAACTCTGGGCTTGTAACTACTAAGGTGAAAGGATCTAGTCTGAAGATAAGAGCATCAGACATCAATCAATGTTTAAGGTTTCCCAATCAAGGTCTGATAAACCTGTATGAAGTTGACATTGAAGAGGGCAAGAGGCTAATGCGGTACCAAAGAAACCCTAGCCTGAAGGATATAAAGAAGAAGGAATTTCCAAAGGAAATCAAGTTCTTTGCTGAGATAGTGGGAAAATGTATACTGTTCAAAGACACTGCACACGACACTGTACTCGACAAGCAATTGAAGATTATGTCCGCTATAGTTCTAAAGAAGAAAATCAACTTTGGAGCTATCCTGTTCGATCAAATCTCCAAATGGATAGAAAAAGCTGAGTTGAAGAAATCTATAAACAAACCACTTACAAAAGTATTTCATGGAAGACTGCTAAGCATAGTGATGAAGAAGAAGCTAGGAAGCAAGATCAAGGATAATGAGGGAGAACCTCTGAATGTGCACAAAGTAATGTCTCCACAACTATTTATGAATTGGAAGGAAAACCCAAAAGAAAATAGGAGGTTGACAACTAGGAGCAGTAGCAAAGCCTCTACAAAGAAGAGGAAGGCAAAAGAGGTAGAAAATTCTAAATCTGATAATTCTGTACCAACAACAACCACACCAGCCAAGAAGAAATCCAAGAGCATGAGGAAAACTGAGGCCCCATCAAGAAGTGTCTCCTCCAAAGATAAGGATGGAAATGAAAAGGTCTCAACTGCAGAGATCATAAAGAGAAGAAGTAATAGACTACTCCAAGAGCCACCCAAGAAGAAAGCAAAGGTGGTGCAGAAATTAGCCCCAGTTGCTCAGAAAAGTCCATCCAACAAAGAAAAACATGAAGAGTCTAAAGATGGGAAGGGAACTAAAATTTCAAAGATTGAGACCTCAAGGAGCAAGCTCAACAATGAAGAAAGAGTTGAATCTATGGAAGAGAGAACCAAGGTCGATGATGAAGAAAAGGAATATGCAAGTCCTGTGACTAACTCTCAAAGTACTCACTCTGAAGATGAAGAAAAGCTGCAAGATGCCCCATCTAAATCTCCAAATGCAAATGCTCCAACAAACCCTAATGATGGCTCAAAAGATGATGAATTCGAAAAGGAAACACCTGCCCCTACTAATAATGAAAATCAAGAAAGCCTGTCTAATGACTCAAGGGACTCAGAATCTGAAGAAGAAGAAGAAGACTCTGACTCACCCATAGTTGAACCTCCCAGAATAAGGAAGAGTCACAGACTACTTGCTCAATTTGCCTCATAGAAGAGAAAGGATCAATCTACTAAAATCATTGAATTAAGTGATGATGGATCTGAGTCACATGAAGAGAGTGCTGAAGATGAGACTAGTAATGAAGAAGATGAATCCAACAAAGATGTTGCTGAAGAAGACTCTGGAAATGAAATTCAGCAAGAAGAATCCATTGATGAATCTGATGAAAGGAATCAACAAAATTCAAGCTCAGAAAGGGAAGAGATAGAGAAAGATTCCGATTTTGCACATCAGGAATCTGAGGAACTAGAATACTATCATGTTCTCTCTCCGACCAGAATTAGTATAAGAATTGTAGTGGAAGTCTTTGATGAGCCACCAATAGAGCCAGCAACAAGATGGATAAATCATGGAAATGAACAACTTCAAGTTATAAGGATGACTACAGATGAAGTGCTTCATAACTGGAAAAATATGGAGTTAGATTGCACAACTATATTATACAATTCTAAAGACCTTCTGATGAGGTGGTTCTTCCCATGGATGCCATGGTTAAAGGCACACACTAAGAGAGATGAAAGTTACTTTAGCTGGTGCTACTCTAAGTTTCCAAATCTGGAACTGGTGTCACAAAACTTCCCCAGGGTAAAGAAGTTTGCAACCATGATGATCAATGACAAGCCCCACTATAAGATCTACCGACATGCTGAAAATCATTATATTCCTTATGATTGTAGAGTGGACTCTGATGGAAAAAGGAATATGGAAAAGACACTGATCGTAAAGTCTGTTCACTCTACCACTGATGATGATCAAGTCCAGAATAAGATGTCTCCATCTGCTCAAGCACTGTTGACCAACATTCCTTCATCCTCCAACAGCGATTGGTACTTAACGATCTTTCAGATTGTCAACTCCTTCGAAAATCTGTCCAAGGATGAGAATCGTAGAGTCCAATCTGGTGTTCAGCAAGAAACTGCCCAACCAAATGATGAGATCTCTATGGAGCAAGAGCTAATGAAAAACTCTGATGAACTGATTGAGAAGATATCTCTAATCCATGAAGAATCAAAGAGGGTGACAACAGCAGGAGATAATTCAGTTCAAAAAAGACTCCAAGCTATTATGGCTGATGTATCTCTAAAAATCAAATAAAGAGATCACACCTATTTGAAGGCCATAAATGATCAAAAAGCAGAAGCTCTACGAGCATGAAAGACAAATGAAGAAAAACTTCAAGCCTTTTCTGACAAGATTGACAACTTGAATCAGTCCTTCTCTATGCAACTTGAGTTAAGCCAACAAGAACTCAGGATTGAAGTCAGTAACTCATCCTACCTGACGGAGCAGCTTATATCCAACATGGAGCAGCTCTCCCAAATGATTAATGACAAAAAGGGGGAGAAAAAGAGGCATAAAAAGAGGAAGAATAAGAGGCACTCTAGAAAGAGCAATGCAAGCAAAATGAAAGAAAAGAAGAACACAACACCAGGGGGTGCTGAATCATCATCTAAGGGGGAGACAAAGAATAATGAGCCTAAGGCTGAGGGGGAGCCAGAACCAAAAGAAGAAGAAATGAATAGCTTCACATCCCAGGGGGAGCAGGAGCAAAAGAATCAAACAGATGAATAGCTAATCAACAGACATCCTGAAAGCATACATGGAGCCAAAGAGGTACATCTCTAACTAGTTAGGTATGTTCTGGATCCAGGATGTAAAATGTCAGTGTATTAAATTCCACATCATTTTAAATGACATTCATAATTATCTATTTTAGAAATACAGCAGCTCAATGTATATAAGATTCATTTATAACATGCATATGTACTTATTATTTTTGTCATAATCAAATAGGGGGAGATTGTCAAGAATATGCATGAGATTGATATTCCTATTTACATATGATTTGATTATGATATATATATATATATATATATATATATATATATATGAATATGCAAGTATGCTTGCATTAAGAAAAGCTGTAAAGTCCTTTTATAGATAATAGAAACATATGTACAAGGACTTAACTAGAATGAATTGATCAAATGTGTTAGGTTGATCCTACATAAGTAAAACAGCTTTGTAAAGTCCTTAAAAAGAAATGATGTACAAGGACTATAAACATAGAAGGATCAAACATGTTAGGTTGATTTTATGATGTAATAGATAGGCTTGTCTGATCGTCGAGCACTGCACCAGAAATCGTAGTCTGCTAGGAGAGTCAAGGAAAACTCGAGAGCTATCGAGGCAGAATCGTAGTCTGCAAGATAGTAGATCTCGAAGTTTGTAGACTTCCAAGAGAGACGAGGAAGGATCGTAGTGTGTCAAGGAGAACTTCCTCAGGGCCGTAGCCTGCTGAGGAAGTCATGTTTAGAATCGTAGAGACAGCCTACCTACGAGCCAACCGAGTATCTGCCAAAGCCAAGTCAAGAATCGTAGACTACACTCAGAGTCATAGAGTCTACTAATCATACCAGAGGCATAGATCGTAGTCGAGAAAGATCAGATGAAGACAACAAGCATAACGACAGAAATCGTAGAGTGTCAAGATCTAATCTCGAAGTCGTAGTGTCTGCACAGCCAAAGCTGAATCGTAGAGTGCAGAACTAAGACCTCAATATATGTGCTCATAATGCCAAGGCAGAATCGTAAATCAAATACAATTCTCAATGAATGAGCACTCCCAGGATATCCAAAGGAATGAAGCCTCTAGTTGGCACTGCATAGATACGTCCCACCTGAAGGAAACCAAAGAGCACTCGACGAATGGCATGCAAGCTAACAGAAGATCTAAGCACCAACTCAATCAGCATTAAGATTGAGTTTTGAAGCCATTCGAGATGAAGTCTTCTACAAGGAGATCAGAAGAAGACTTTTGTAACTGACTAAGGAAAGTCAGCAAATGCAGTGGCTGTCAAGCAGACAAAAGACAACGATCTTGGAAGTTACCAGGATCGTAGTGTTTGCCAAACAAAGAAAGAACTGATGGAGTGCATACAGAGATACTGGACAGCTTCTGAAGAACAAGGCTAAAGTGATTAAGCATTGGGTCAGTCCATTGATGATAAGTGAATGGGAGATCACAAGGAGAAAGCGAGCTGGACAGGCCATAAATCTGAAGTGTCTTAATATTCAGAAGGGGCCAGAACAAAAAAGTCAAGCCATCAATATTTGAGAGCTACTAAGGCAAACAGAAGTATTGAAGCACTGCACAAGAGAAGGAAGAGGTGTTCTACATTGAAGATCTAATCAACACTCTTCAAGAACGTAGTGTTGTCTCTACCAGTCAATAAGACATTACAATCAGGTCCATGAAAATGAAGACATGCATCAGAATCGTAGAGTTTGAATAGCTGAAGACTGAAGCATTGGCAACGGTTTAATCTGAAGGGTAATATTCAGACAAGAGCTTATTGAGAGCATCGATGCAAAAGGACAACCTCTGATCGAGAAATTAGAAGGAGGAAATAAAGTCTTCGACCTGCCTAAGACATTAAAGTGACATCTCTGACGGGGTAAGTGAAACAGTAGACTACAGTGTTAGAAAAGTATAACATGTCACATCTGCAGTCTACCTCAGTCAACTCGAGATCTGTGAAGATATTTGAATGGCTTTCAACGACTACTTTCCAACGGAAGGATTGGGAAGGAGTATAAATCAGCAAGAGCTTCAAAGATCGAGAGTTGTTGGAGTTGCTGAGTTTGGAGAAATGGTGGACTAATCTAACTAACGTAAAATAGTGAGTGACCAATGAAGGTCCGAAGGCTCACTCTATGATCTACTAAAAACACTTAGAGACAAACAAAGAAAGAAGTAGAAGTGAGAGTTCTACTACAAGAAGAGTGTTCTGAACTGCCGAGAGAAAAAAAAGCATCATGTCTTCTTGATGTCCATCATGGGAAGACTCTAAGTACCAAAGAGAAGAGCCTACAGTCATCTTAGCAAGTCCATCATGAGAAGGCATCAAGTATCAAGAAAGAAGATCACCAACACCATCATGGTGTTAAACATGAGAAAGTTTCTAAGTACCTAGCAGAGCTTACAGTCATCTTAGAAACCTATCATGTGCAGCCATCAAGTATCTAGAAGAATGATCTTCAAGGCAGTTCATCAAGGGATCATCAGAAGCGGTTGAGTAACTGAAGAAGCCGAGCATCATGTAACACTCAACTGTACTTCAAGGATGATCATGCCAAGCTGCTAAGCACAGAAGATGTTCAGAGCTTAAAGACATCTTAGCAGCTTAGCACCAACTCTAACAAACAAACAAACAACTCAACAACAAGAAGCCAGGGCCTGAGGGGTCCTTGTCCGAAGGGACTAAATGAAGTTCTAAGCCTACTGGGCTTGAAGAGTTCCTAGGGAACTAGAGAAGTTTCAAGGCTACTGGCCTTGAAGAGTTCTTAGTGAACTGAAGTCCCAAGGTTACTGGCCTTGAAGGAATCTTAGTGATTCAGGGTGCTACCCTTCCTTAGTGGAAATCCTGCTAGTTGAAAGCAGAAGAGTGGATTAGGAGCTTGAGTCTCTGAACCACTTAAAACCCCTTGTGTCTTTAACTTTATGTCATTTATATTATGTACATTAACTGCTATAACTGCTATGTATGTGCTAACTGCTTACTACTAAGTTAACTCTACGAACAATGAACGATTGATTATGAATATATCAATGAAGGGGATCTTTTACTTATTCCGCTGTGCTTGAAAAGATTTTTATGTTTGTCATATGTTACTCAATGAGCAATACAACTTAAAAGAGAAAAAGTATTTGAAAATCTAAGGATCTATTCAACCCCCCCCCCCCCCTTCTAGATCTATATTGTGCCTACTGGGAACTAACAAACACCATCAATGCTTACTATACCAAAAATTCTAACTTCATAACATATATATACCCAATATAGTTCATCAAACTTACCACACTTTGGAAATTCAGGACTTGCCATCATCATATGAGTTTAAGAACTTACCTTAGTCAGACCACAAGCGTCCATTCGCTGAGGGGTTCAAAAATATTTCATATAATTATGAGTCACGAACGTACCATGAGTACGAGTTTTAAGAACTCACAACTTAACCTTATATTCTCTAACTATAACCTATCTATCTGTTATACACATGAGAAAAAAATCACCTTCTCAACAGGCATATAGCAAAATAGCGCAACACAAACATTTCAATGATTATCGCGCGTAACTAAGTGGTTTTTACACCAAGTATAATTCCTCACCATAAACAAGGAATCATACAACTCAAATTACGACACATGGTCCTCAATTGAAATTCCACTTAACTCTATCTTACACTTTATTTGATATGAATTCTTTGTATCTCATCACATACAACTCCTCATGAGTTCATATCGTACCATTTCATAATACATTCACTTATAGCATCAAGCTATACACACTTAGTCGTTATGGACTATTTATCACTTCATATCTCAATCCGATCATGTCGTGATCATCAATTTACCTTAGGGTTCTTTCCCTATTATCAACAAAACTCCGCTCGAGTTCATTCTCATTATCTTTTTCATATTGACACTGTCATAATATTTTTATTACCGGAGTTAGGAAACTCCTGAATTCTCATTCTCTTAGATACTTCAAGATTCTTCTTTGAATCTTCACATATATTTTAATCTTTATCTTTCTCTCTCTCTCAGGTTATAGCCTAAGGTACACTTACCTAAAGTTTATAACCTACAACTTTGATACCAACCTGTGACGCCCCCAAATCCAGGTCCCTTCGAACCTCGGATCCGGTCCGCCACGATACTACTATCGTCAAACTATTATATCTTTTATTCATAACTTAAATGAATATAACCATACACATAAGCATATAATCCATACACATTTGGGTTAGTTCTAATAATATTTTAATTGGGCTAACTATAAATTAATTGGGTACTCTTAACCCATTATTTTCTATCACACTTAAATTTCATAATGATTAATATTAATCATTTATCCCCTTATCATTAATTCTCTTTTAATAATTTCAGTTAAACATTCAGTCTAGTTTAACTTTAATACTCTAGCCACACAAGACTCATTATAAAATATTAAGGGTCTAGGCCATGTTTGGCCTTTCCCCAATTCTACATTATTTTAATATTTATTTAATATAAGATTTAGGTATCCCACCTTACCTTAATGCTAAATTATTTAGCTTACTTAAATAATTATATACTTATAATATGTACAACCTTTACACTTAGAATAATTAATATTTACTCTATTAATTATTTAAATTATACATTATACGTATAATTACTTGATTGTCCTAAAACAACTTCTTCCATCTTTAACCAATAATTATTTATATAACTATATTGGTCCTCTTCTTTTATCAACTGCTTATCTTTCAAATATCACAATACTATGTAATATATTTAGAATATCAAATATTAATTAACATATCTCTTTCTTTCCTCTTATGCTAATTAATCCATTTCTTGAATTTAAATTCCACAAACTGATCCTACAGACCCAAGACAAATTGCTGCTTAGTCATAAGCTTGGAAATGGCGCAATTGCATTTATACCAAGTTCATAAAGTGCATAAGTTCTCGCTTGCAAAAACCTTTAGCTTCAATTCATGAATACTTCATGCTTTCAAATTACTAACTTGTTATACCAGTTAACTAACATCTACCACAACATTCTTCAATAATTTAGAGGTTAACTCCAAATTCAAACTCTATTTCCTTAATAGTTAGTTAACTATAAAGACCTCATATATATATATATATATATATATATATATATATATATATATATATATATATATAATTTTTCCACAATTCAAGATATATGTAACACATACATACATTCCTTTAATATTCACTTCTCTCGTCGACAACGTACACGCATACAAGTCTAACCCTAGCACGCGTTGAGTATTTAATAGTATTCAATATAGTAAACTGAGTGGTTTCCCACAAACAACCAACAAATTAGTTTTTGTCTCGTCTACACTGTTTTCACAATGAGTTAGATCTTATTAATTGTGATATACCTCCGCTCTCTAAAGGAATTATTTAGCCCAGCTCCTATATATCCACCATTAAAGAGTACGATTGCACTACCTTAGACTTGATACTCACTCACACATATACTCAAGAAATTGGTGATTATCAAAGATATTTTAACGTCACCAACTTACTATTATAAAATAATTTCACATAAATTATTTAATATCAATAGATAAATTTTTATCCATATTCTTACTAATTTATCTCTACATTATATAATAAATATATAATAACGGTATATATTTATTAAACACAACATCACTTATCACATAGCTCACAATACCACATATGTCGTAACACACTTATATATTCTTGTTCGAACCCATCTCATGCTTTAAGAATTTTATTCACTAAATTCTTATTTTAATATTTTCTGAAAATTCGGGTTCTTATAGCAGCGTCCTCTTCGGCTTCAACTTCTTTATACCTTTGATGGAGGCACCCGAAGATACTATTTGCCTACAGTTATTCAGAGTTAATCAATAAATTTCAAGTAGATATACATGAATACAGATAGATAAGTCAGTGACAACTCACTCTAGCTTAGTGCATCATGCTAGCTTCAATCAGATCCATGATGGAACTGTTGCCAAAATGGTGGTCATCAGTGTCGCTTACAAAAGTATTGTACAGATGGAAAGGAAAGTTTTCATTGAGATCTGGCCATAAAGTGGGGGACGCCACAACTTCGGGCTTTGATTCAGAAGAAAATGGTCGTGGTGGTGACGGTATAGGTTGTTCGAATGGAGGAGGAGTATGAGTTGTTGAAGGTTCAGGTGTGGGCGCCGATTGGTTATCTGAAGTATGTTTTCTTTTGTGAATGAGGGGCGAATTGGGTTTAACATGTTCCTCAGGTTCAGCTTTGGGTTCAATGATTTCTATAGGGACCACAGGGGCTTGAGTGGTTCCAGTGGAGGGTACTCTAAGCTCTTCGGTGGAAAAGGGGGTTATTTTAGCTCTTTTCTTTTTTGTTCTGAGGATTTAGGTACGTTCAACAATGGGCATGTCAAGGAGGCTTTCGTTTAGGGTTGGGACATGAACATATTTTGGTTTTCTGGTAGCTCTTTTTCTTTGGCAAGGTTGGCTTGTTTCTGTAGTGGGAATTGGTTCAGTAATTTGGGGTTCAGAAGTTGGAGGTTCAGTAGTTGAGGGTTTGGTAGAGGTTTCAGAAGATATGGCATAAAGGAAAGCTTCAATGTCTCTTCGATTAGAGGAGGTCGACTTAATAAGAGATACTGTAAAGAATGCGGAATGATAACTCAGAGTAGATACTAAAGGAAATGTGAAAAATTATACAACAATTGAGTTCGTGACTTACATTTGTGGTCATACGTACAACCATGCCTGCTTACTTAGAAGACCGAAGCTCCATTCCTTCAGAGGAAACTTCTCTAGAAGCATTATCAGTTTGCTTATGCGTTCTTCTGGAATATTGTCGAAGTCTGCAGAGAGGCATTCGACAGTAGTCCAATCTGGGATAGAAGAGAGTTCTGGTCCTTTGACAAAAAACCACTCCTTATGCCATCCATTGTTGCTTGAAGGAGTATCTATCAAGGAGCGCCTCTCGAACTTCTCATTAGGCTTCAGGGATTGTTTACTCGGCATTTTGAAACCTCGTTCCCGAGATTTACCAGCACCGTAGATAGAGAAGAAGAAATCGAGAGTAGGTGTGATTCCTAACTCGTGACAAAAAGCTATGAAAGCTAGAACATGAATGTAAGAATTTTGGACCAGCTGAGCAAGTCCCACACCCACAAACCCTAGAATGGTTACAAGGAAGGCATGAAGAGGAAAACGAACTCCTTTCTCCAGAAGAGTGAGAGGAATGTCAGTCCAACTATATGGTCGTTGGTGTGAGACCCCAAATTTTATGAATAAAGATTTAAATTTCTCAAAATATTTTTTTTCAAAATTATGGTGTGGATTTGATATAATATTATAGTTGTGGGTAATATTTATAAATTTTGCAAAGTATGCAAGTTGTTATATAATATTCAATTGCTGTGGGTTTCAATGGCACAATCATTGGTGGACCCCACAACGAAATTATTGTCGAATTGAGAAAATGACAAAAATATTTTTATGAAAATAACTACCAAGTTTTACCGTTAAAACTATTAAACTACTTTGTAGTAAAAGTACAAATGAATACGCGGGTTGCATAGTAACACACTCAGATTGATTATCGATGCTTATATGAGAAGTCACCGCTTTTGTTCAATTATTGCTATAGTAATTGTTGCATAAGATCTCACGTTATTTGATTCAATTATTGTTTATATTATATATATTATTAAATCAATAATTGAGATAACAAAGTTATTAATATTATTATTTGCAATATCAACGATGTCTGTAAGTTCGCCAAGGAGAGGTTTGGTCACCTAATCAAGCTACCAATAGGAGAAATCCTTATCGAAAGCCCCTCTTTCTTGGGAACGACACGGTCGATTAATATTGTGAATTATAATAATGATGATAAATGTTGTTAAATATATTAAGGTGTCTTTTATGAAGTCACAAATGTTTATATATATATATATATATAAATTTTGTTTTCTTAGTATTATTAATGTAATAAAATGTAAAAGCTTTTTATATAAAACAAAATACTTTTATAAAGTTATTTATTTTATTAGACTATAAATAGAATATATTATATTCTATTATGCATAGTATGTTACATAGTAAAATCTTTTTATTTAAAATGTAATACTTTTATAAAGTTATTTATTTCATTAGATAATAATTAGAATATATTATATTTTATTATGCATAATGCATGCATAGTATTTTGCATAGTAAAATCTTTTTATATAAAAAATGTAATACTTTTATAAAGTTATTCGCTTTATTAGATTATAAATAGAATATATTATATTTTATTTAAAAATATTTATTTTATTAGAATATTTTATTAATACTGTATAGTAAATCAATATGGACCGTCTGCTTAAAAAGTAAATCAATCTGGACCGCTTTCATGAATTAGTTACTATTCACCCATTCTCCTATAAATAGAAGCTCATCCCTTCATTATTTTTTACGAATTCACTAAAACTCTAAAGAGAGAAACTATAGAGAGAAAGAAGAAAAGTATTCTGCTACTTCACTACTCCTATATCCAGTTCTTCTAAGGTAAGGGGTATTATTTCTTTTGTATTCATGAAGAGAACTTCATTATTCTATTCTTTATTATTCTCGCTGAAATAACTCAGATACGCGGACTACCCTATACTTGGTGAAATTCTTCATTATTCCATTCTTTATTATTATGTTGAATAACACTGCCCATGCTAAGTATCGCATACATGGTGAAATTCTTCCATTATTCCATTCTTTATTATTATGTTGAATAACTCAGATATGCTAAGTACCGCATACATGGTGAAATTCTTATGTTATTCCATTCTTTATTATTCTCATTGAATATCCTGTTGGTGCGTGACACGCCTCGACCTAGTTCCATTAATTATTATTCTCGCTGGAATAACTCGTCTGCATTTGGCCTATCGCATGCATGGTGATTTATGTTGTTATTCCATTCTTTATTATTCTGTTAGAATATCCTGTTGGTGCGAATTTCGCCTGACCTAGTTCCGTTCTTTATTATTATTCGCGCTTAATATCCTCGTCTCTGCATGCGCTTACGCACGACCGTTCCATTCTTTATTAATATGTTGGGAATAACCTCGTCTGCATGCGATCGCATCGCATGGTGAATCCTTCATTATTTCATTCTTTATTATTCTCGTTGAATAACTCGCCATGTGGATTACCACATGCATGGTGAATGATCCTTTGTATTCATTCCTTATTAAATTATGGAAATAATCAGATACGTGATTATCGCATGGCAAAAGTAAAAATCCATTTGCGCTTCATATATTCTCGTTATACTCAAATTGGTTAATGCTTTTTGACTTTCTATACTCCATGAAATTAGTGGAATATCCTTGATATTTGCGCTTCATCCAAAGATCTTTTCATGAAAATATTCTTCCGAGCATTCTTGAATTTTACTCTACAAAGCATTATCATGTCGACAATTTAGACGTTATTGAATTCTCGGATAAATTAATTCTTGAACTTGTTTTATTGGATTCTTATATCATTGTCATCACCCTCATGCTTATATTATGTTGAAAGTCATCTGTGGGCATTGTTGCATATAGATGGACTTGGTATGATTATAACCAGGATTATTCGGTATAATCATAACCGTAATGTTACAAATGATGTGGTAAAAGTCCTCATTGGCCCGTAGTGCATTGATGGACAGTTGTTGGCATGATCATGACCATTGATGAATACACGAATATCCTTGGCCCGTAGTGCATGGATAATTTGTGGTTGTGATACTAATGAATATCCTTGGCCGTAGAACAGGGATGATATGGATTATTTATTAAGCTGAGTCTCAGCGATAAAAGTGATGAAAATCCTTTTTATATCATAAAAGATAGTAGATTTTATTCTCTACTTGACTCTTTTAATGGATTGCTTGTTCCGCTGCAGTTAAACTTGATGTTTTTTATATTTTATTAGTTTAACATTGTTGAAGACTAATAATAATTTATTCTACATTATCTTAGTCATAATATTTCTTACTAGGCTAGTTGAGCTCACCCTTTCTTTCACTGTTCTCTTCAGAAATAAGAATATAGCTGGGACGAGCCTGGGAACCAGAGTGACACCCAGATGATAAATTAGTAGTCCTCACTATTCTCGTTAAATATAGTGTGACAATAAATGTAATGAGGACTCCTTTGAGTGTGGATATTGTCTAGATGACAATATTCTTATTAAAACTCTCAGTTTATGTTTTGTCGTATTTTACACGACTATTATATAATTAAGTTGTATTTGAATTTTGTACCATGTATCTGGTGACTCAAGATGGGTGATGTATACCTATTTTGGGGGCGTCACAGTTGGTACATCCGTTCGGTGGAAGAGGGCAATCTTAGATGGTCGGTATCCGGTATCATATAGCGTTCTCAGATGATACGAAGATCATCCTCCGAAATTGCAGAAAGTGTATTGACGTGAGGAAATTTCTCTTCACTTTTGAAGAACAGAGAAGGGTTTGGAATGGGTTTAGTTGGTGGATTTTTACTGGAAGTAGCAGGGGATTTGGGGTTAGCTTTCGAAGCCACGTTGGTGGGAGTTTGAGGAGGAGGAATGGAGGAAATGGGTGCCACAAAGATGGGGATGGCGTCATCTGAAGTTTTAGAAGCCATGACTAACAAGTAGAGAGAGAAATCCAGAGGAAGAAGAAAGCTGGAACAGTTTGATTTTGAAATGAACAGGTAAAATCGTCAAATTTGGGGAAAATGGGCTTTTATCGCTACAAAAAAATGGGGCTTCAGCAACAACCGATGTTCGTTGCTAAAGTGCCAAATTTCGTTGCAAAAGGGTTTTGACAACGACTTTACTGTCGTTGTGTCTTTCATTGCACAATGAGCGTTGCTAATTATTCCGCAACGAACGTATTTTTTTCGTTGCCAAAAGTAATACATTTTGCAACAAAATTTGGCTTTCGTACAGAGACATCGATCCTTTAGCAACAAAATGTATTATTGCAGAATAATTAAAATTTCATTGCTAAAAAGCCCATTTCATTGCAAAAGCCTTCTAATTGGCAACGAAATGAACTCTCTTTTTTTGTAACGACCATGCATTTCCGATGCAATTGATAGCATTTTGCAACGACATTTTTTGTTGCTGTAAATTATGAAAATTGTTGCCTAAGCTTGCTTTTGTTGCGGAATGTAAACTTTTTAGCAACAATTTTCATTGCTGATTATATTATTTGGCAACGACATTATGCTGAATCAGCAATGAAAATGTTTGTTGCTGGTTATTTTTCAATAGCAATGAAAGTCGTCGATTAGATACGACATTATATGTTGTCGTTTCTGTATATGTGCAACGAAAGTTGATATAATTTGCAACGATAAAAAATGTTGCCTTTTATTTTAGTATTAGCAACAATATTCTCTCCGTTGTTATTAGGTTACTTTTTCGTTGCCAAATATTATATTTTTAATGCCATTAGCAACGAAAATTTGTTGCTAAATGTATAAAAATTGTTGCTATATTAAAACTTGTTCAATGCTTTGGTAACGAATTATATTATTGCCAAATCAAAATTTGACATTCTTTTTGTGTACCTGACTAGCTCAATGTCCCCATAGCAAATAATGGCAAAAATACAAAAAAAAACTAAAATATTATTAACTTAATAAAATCATCCACTACATAATCATTCATTATCTTTACAATTAACCATCTAAAGCTACCACAGTTCTTCAATCAAAGTATATATCTACATATATAGAGAGAATACATTAATGAATACATTGTTTGTAGCTTAAAGTTAATTTGCAGATACTTAAGTCATGGTGCATCTCAAGTCAACATACCACCAGAGTTAGTGACCAGGTTGATACAATAATGTGATTTTAATAACTTAACACAAAAAGAGTATGTGGATGTCCTAAAGGATTCATAATGTATATAATGTCATTCTAATAACATGCTGCATCCCACCACCACCAAATGAATGCCCACAAGGCAATATCATCGCATCATCCATAAGTGATCCTCTGCATAACCGAGAGAAATAACATAAATGCAGAGTGGAAGTACCAAAGACATGCAATAACAGAATCAACAACTCAATTACAAAAAGCAGCAGTATCAGGAGTATCAAACCACCAATCAACCTACGTAAAGAACTTCTAGTCCATCATAAAGAACAAGCAAAGTTGTGGTGTACTTAATAGAAAAAAAAGTATTAGAGGGCTATACCTTATCAAAGTGGCAAAGCTAAAAACTTCATTATAGATTATACAAAAAGAGGATAATTACTAAATCTTTTTTCATTAGGTTGCACTACTAAAACCTTTATGCTAGAGAATGGAAATAGTCATATCAGTGATACAAACAATAGCAAAGAATTATGTAACTAAATAGCTCAAGTGGTTCCGCTTAAAAATACTAAATGAGGGGAGTAATTGAAACCCCATACATAGATCTAATGTAAACTTTCCAAAAACAAAACATTTATTTTATCCCTAAAAGAATTCCAAAAACAAGTACAAAGGGGTCCATGACCTATGCTGGACCTCAGGGTTCTGTACTTGACTTGAAAGACAAGTTCTATTATGTATTATTTCAACTTCATGAGGTAATACCACTATACCCACTAAAAACAATACCACTATCAATAATTGTCCACTATAACATCTCTTTTAATTTTTCAGTTGCTGGACACAACAATAATTCCAAGAAACCATTACAAAACACCAAAAAATAATTGTACCTTTTTAAGATACTTTTTGTGTAGTTTTAAGCTTTTTTGGCATCTAGATTTCTTGTCATGTCGTTCAATATCTGAAATCAACAAAATAAATTTGTTTTAAAAAAAATGAGCCGATAGAAAAACAAAGTAAAGTAGCTATCGGATACATTGTATATAATCTCTTGACCCTAAAAATCACGCACCTCAATAAACTAATTTTTCAACTAACAAACATGCACCTCAAGAAACTAACTCAATCGTGACGATGGTGCAAAGTGTATCTCTCGTAACCAACGCATGCAAGTAAAACAAACTAGTAAAGTTTAAACCGCCTTGTTGAACATGTGTCTACCTAATCAAAAATAACTTTTGAAGTGGACATTTCTACATAATTAAATTTTTCAACTTATCAAGTCGACCTTGACAACATCATCCAATCCACGAGCTTCTGCTAGTAATTTTGAGCTCTTGTCCTTCAGGACACTAGCTACTAAGAAAACAGAAATGGGGAGTGCAACTTCAACACCTTTGCCTCCACTTTTCATGTTTTCCCTTTCATACTTGCCACATTGGCGTGTTGATTATTCCTTTGCTTTAGATCCATCAGATTTTTCAGTAGGTGCGTCAGAGTCCTCATACACAGAGCACAAATCTGGGTCATATTCCAGAGCTCACGTCATTTGTTGAAAGTTTAACAAGCACAGGAAAGATCATTTAAAAGAATAGAACCTTGTAACCTTTGGAAAAGAGTAAATAAACAAGGCAAACCAGTATTATTAACAAAAAGTAAAAGCAAGGATATACAAGAATGCAATGCATGGGGAGTTGTAATTGATTAGATTCAAAATGCTCTACAGAAAACCATGGAAATCAAAAAAGCAATCAGCTGGTTCGATCTAAAATTCTTTTCTTTCCTTGGCTTTTTTGAGTAGGGAGAAGAGGAGAAGAGGGTAAGAGGGTGATGTCTCAGACCTGAATCCCAAGTCTTTCCCACCTTTTGAAGAAATCTTTCAACAATTACCTTCAAATAACTAGTTCTGATCCAAGAGAAATTTAAACAAGCAGCCAATGGTTCATGCTTATAAATCAATAATATATATTTTGCATTGAATTCCAACTGACATACTTTAACAAATTTTTATGTTGGGTAGCTTGAGAATTTTCATCCGATGAAGTAATGGTTCCCAAATGGCAACATGGACAAGCAATACAAACGTTATTCAGGCCATCTTAAACTCAACACACCCATCTTAGACACTTAAGTCATATTACATGACTTCTACATAGTGATTCTGAAGTGTAGGTATATTGTAATTACTACCAATTATTATCTCTTTTTCAAAATTTTGGCATGTATTTAATTCATTTGATCACATAATAACCGGCATACCAATTATTATCTCTAAGCTACTGTGACAGGTTATTAACACTTTAACAGGTTATTCATTAAAGTTGAAATTTGACAACACATAAATCAGGATCTTGTAACAATATAAATGCATTTGAAATATTTTTACTGAATTTGCTGGTGTTGTGGTTGTAGAACGAATGGAGGTGAAAAGACCACATATACTGAAGAAATTCTACCTTCTTGTCACAATATGTTGTATATGTATACAAATTTCCTCAGAAGTCGATTCAACGACAATAAAACAATCATATCTCATAAAGAACAACCACATTGTCATTATGTAAGATATCTTTTTATTAGGTCAGATTATAGTAATCATATGATTTAGTTCTGCACACTTCTCTAAATACAAAGTAAAGAGTAAATGTTAAGAATGAATAACATACAAAGGCAATACCCTGCAGTTGCTTCAATTCTCTGTTCCACAGATGGATTTGGCGCAAGCTTGAATTTGTAAACAGGAAATGTCAATACAACCCCAAGATGATGAGAACCCAACAATCGGAAGGGGCTTGTAAGAACTGCTTTCCCAGTAGCCCTAGCCCTCAATATGTTTTCACGGTCCTCCTACATCAAATAGAGAACACATAAAAGTTGAAATGAAATACCCATTAAATCTAATCTTGAGAATTGAGAACTTCACAAATAAAACTAAGAAAATAGTAGAGAAATGAATGACTTATATTAGAACATTTGATTATACCATGACAAAAAGAATCAACCTAAATTCACACCACGTTTGTGAGCATGCTTTACAACTCATTTCCCATTTCCGCCACTCTCCACTCCAGACGAAACAGGGTCTGGGAAATATGAATTTAGATAACCAGAATCCTCAATTTCATATGATAACCTAAACTATGCATCACTCCAGCAAGGAACTTGATCTAGTGTCACCACAAAATCTCCAATATCCGTAGCTAATCCACCACGAATAGTAGTAGTTGGTAGAGGCCTATACATCGTCGTTGTTTTCCTCTAACAAATATTCACCTCCCTTTTATGTCCAAAAAGACTTCTATCTCCTATCCCTCAACTTACCCGAAATTTCTGGAACATACTAAATTCAACTGCCCACAACAAACTAGTAAAGTAAAACTCAGCAGTTACTATCCTGGAAGAGACAAATTAGGCAAAAATATAAACCTACATTAAAATCAAATAAAAGACGGATATAACATATTATGTATGTTGATCAAGCAAGACTTGATTTTCCATCAAAACAGATTCTTCTAATCAGAGAGTACGTCAAATTACAGCTTACAAATTACAAAATTCAAGCTTAATTTCATAAAATCAGACATCAACATCTTAAATGAAAGATTCACAACAATAAAACCAAGATTTATTTGAATTTTAATACTTTTGAAGTCGTGCGAAGTGAATTGATCTATTGCATATATATATATATATATATATATATATATATATATATATGCACATACATGAAGCTGAATAAATGTATGTATATACAATTATATGTATATATACACACACTCGTAGATGGGGTATCATAGATTTGCTAACCTTAGATGGAGAAGACTTTCATTAGATTGAAGAGGATAAAGAGAGAGGAAGATATAAAATGTGTACGTATAAAAGCATATACCTGTGAAGCGGTGTGATATTTGGGGGTGCAATTTATATGATTGCAGAGATATAGTTTAAAGGAAGAATACCACGATATTTTCTAAAAATCGACTGAAAAGTGACAACAAGTTTAAAATTCTATAATGAAAAACTTTGTAACATATACACACACATGCACACACACAAATGTTAAATGCAAAAAATTGAGGCTATGGCTCAGTCATAAATATATTAGCCATAACAATACTCACCAAGCAAGAAGCATTGGGCTCAATGGTGACATCTCCAGTCATCAAACCAACATCAGAGAACTCTTCTTTGAAATCTCTATACTTTTGGTTGCTGAGTGCCTTAATAGGCGAAGTGTATATAACACGTTGCTTGTTCCGTAATGACATAGCAATTGCATACAAAGCTACAACAGTTTTCCCTGCTGAGTGTGAGCGGATACCTATCAAAATAACTCAAAAATAATGACACCAAATCAAACCCAAACTTCAAACTACCAATTATAGATGATTTAGTAATAAGAAACAATAACAATTATATTAAAGAAGATTGTCTATTTGTCTGCACTATCTCTGTCTTCTTCATATAACCTGACCAAAATGTGCTGATTTCTGTTAGCATTTGTTAATACATGGTTATCTTGCACTGGATTATTGAAGAGGTCTTTTGTGGGTTCTGATAATTTCAGATACCTTGTGCCAATTCATTTAACTATGACCAAACCTAAATTAGTTACAATATAAACGGATAAAAATAAAACTTTTTACATATG
The DNA here is from genome assembly GCA_020205605.1 of Panax ginseng. Taxonomy (NCBI): domain Eukaryota; kingdom Viridiplantae; phylum Streptophyta; class Magnoliopsida; order Apiales; family Araliaceae; genus Panax; species Panax ginseng. Next base: position 18,938,357 of record CM035134.1, read on the forward strand.
TATACAATCATATTGGACTGTAAAAATAAGGATTTCAAATTTTTGCAATAGATGGACAAAACATCAAACATGTAGTGCACATATATCCAAAATCAAAATTGATTGAATAGGTGGGGAAGGGAAATGTGCTCTGTGCATCGGGGGCATTGGAATCATTCCATACAAAGTTTATTAAATCATTACACTCAGCTCCTTAACAGAATTGAATTCAGTATATGTAACCAATTTACTCACACATCACTATTTTCCAGAAAAATACCAAGATTCGAGTTAACACAAAAACCTGCATTCTAACACTTGTCCTTGCTATTACTTATATGTTGACTGCCAAAAATACCTTCCCCTCCACATTTCAATTCAAATGCGAACAAGCTGTAACTATATTAACCCACACGGCCACATTCCAATATAGAGCCAAGAATCAGTCAAGACGAAAGCTTTATATCCAAATTCACACATTGCACACTTCTCCCATCTTTTCAATTTACACCCAGAAAGCCCTAATTATATAAATCCACTCCCTAATACAAAGCTTTATAAGAATCAAAAATATTTCTTGACATTTGCCACGGATTCACTTCACATAACACACAATATACAATAAATTAAAATAAAAATGAACTGACCATTTTCTTTCTTGACATCTTCTCTCCTTCGCTTACGATTGTGGGCCCATTCTGTAATGGCGTTGAAACTCTAAGGGACAGATTTGGCATCGAAAATATCGGGTATGATTTCGATCTTGAGAATCCGATCAGAGAAATTGCCGTCGTTGAAGGCGAATTTGAAGTCGGAGTCGACCCGACCACCGCCTGACGAGAAGTTCAGAGCCATTATTGTTTGGGGATCCAATTGTTTCATTAACAAAACTAAACTGAAGAGAGAGTCGTAGTGAAATGAAAACCCTAATCAGGAGGAACAAAAATTGAGAACAATCGGATGCAGTTGGGTATGATGTACCTCATCATGGAGAATGGTTGCATCTCGAGTATCTCAACAACTTTCTCAATTATATCTATTTTATTTAAATTTTCTTAGAATATGCTATTCTCTAAACCAAATTAATTAATTTAAGAATAATTTTTATAAATAAAAAAACTTTATTTTTAAAAAAAAAACAGGTTTACTTTTTTAAAAAAATATTTTTTTTAAAACGAATATTTTTTAAAAAATAAAAAACCGTTGGGAGTAAAGGCTCTCATATCTAATTTGGAAAAAATTACTGAACGCCATTTGAAATGGCGTTGAATTTTTGGATATTTTTTTTGACTAAAAATCAGAAAGGCAACCATCGCCACTTTAAAAAAGATTTTTTTTTAAAAAAATATCTTACTTTTTTTTAAAACGATTTTATTCTTTTAAAGAAATTTGAAAAAAATAAAAATGTGATCCAATGCCAAACTAACTGACATTGTAAATTTTTTTATAAAGTAAATTTGTAAAAAAGAAGAGTAAAATATAACATCACTTTAACTGACGTCGGAACCTTTTCTTCTTTTTTTTAATTTCTTTGATGTCTTGTCTTGTTTACAAACATCAATGTTTTTTATGTTTATTCTCTGTCATCGACGTTGGAAATGAAGGAGTATATAAGACTTCAGCTACAAAAAATAAAAATAAAAATTTTAACGCCAATTAAAGTGACGTTGCATCTTGCTCTTCTTTTTTACAAATTCATTTTTTTAAAAAAATAAATAAATAAAATAGGGATAAAATTGATATTACATTAATATGGGTCAAACTAACTTATTAGGAATGACTTATAAGTCATTTTTAAATAACTTTATTCTGTTTTAGTTCATAAAGCATAATAAATTTTTCTTCATCTTTTATGTTTTCTATTAGAACTGGTAGTATTATAATTTAATTTTATAATATATTTGGAAAAAAGGTAAAAGGAGAACTAGAAATAGCTAGGGGTATACCATTACTATTCTTCTTTTTATGTTTTATTTTTGGACTTCAAATTATGTTCATGATTTAAGTTACTCCTTCCGTCTAAGGATAAAAGTTCTTATTATTTTATGTAATCTCAAGTTAAAACATGAATTCGAATTATGTTCATGAATTCGATTTCGTATGGAATAGACATAAATTTGTATTTTTCTGATAAAAGTGTTATTTATTATGAATTATTAAAGTTTTGAAAATTAAATGTTTTATTTTTGGACTTCAAATTATGTTCATGAATTCGATTTCATATGGAATGGATATAAATTCGTATTTTTTTTGATAAAAGAGATACTTATTATGAATTATTGAAGTTTTGAAAATTAAATGTTTTTTTATTAAAATTGGGTGGGACCCACTTTTGTTTGAAAACATGTGGGCTGCAAAAAATCTTCCAAGATGACTGCTAAATAATTCAAATGAAGTGTGCATAGAGGAAAGAAAGAAAAAAATAATATTCTATTAATTTAGTCTCCTTTGGCGTTCTAGCATTTTCCTATAAATAGGCGCTTAGGTTAGAATTGAAAATCACACCAAAAACATATCTCTCTATATTGGCGAGCGTATTTTTGTGAGTATTTAGATACTTTGAGAGTTCTATTCAAAGGTGAGTTTCTTGGGCTTTATATCCTGATATTCCAACTCGTAAATATCATTATTTTAAGGTAAGGGATGTTATTTTCTTCAGAATGATATTATTTTCTTCAATATCATTATGCCAAAATATTGATATGAATTTTATTATGGAATTTCTACTTTTTGTGTCTGAGTTACTATTCACGATACTAAGACTATTCACTTATCATTTACATTATTCAATTTAAAATAAAAATTTTCTCTTCTTTCCCCTGGATGTCTATTATGGTTACTATTTTTGATTATATCCATATCTTTATCTTCATTCTTGAATTTTACTCCATTGTGGTTTATTATGGAGTATTTTTAAACTTGAATTATCTAAAGTACGAATATCTAATCTTTGTCCTTTTATCTTACTGGATTCTTTCTCTAAAATGTTTTTCATCATCCTCAGACCTTAATGATGATATTTGATGAATATCTTTGGTCTGTAGTGCAAAGATGAATGATTACCTGATGAATATCTTTGGCCCGTAGTGCAAAGATGAACATGTGTTGAGATGAACATGACCAACTGGTGATACAAATGAATATCTTTGGCCCGTAGTGCAAAGATGAATATTTTATTCAAGATGTATATTAATTGATGTTACAGGGATAAAATATTGATGATGGACTTTTAAATTCATAGATGATAGTAGATTTCATTCGCTACTTAACTCTTCTAATGAATTATTGTTTTCGCTGCAGTTGTTGATCTAAAACTTGTTGTCTATTATATTCTATCAAATTTTTTCCTATTTAAGACTAAGAATAATTTGTTGTATATTATCTTAGTCATAATATTCTTTACTGAGCTAGTTGAGCTCACCTTTTTCTTTTTTGTTCCATTTTTCTTCTCAAGAAGCGAGAATATAATAGGAACCAGTCGGGGTATGGAGTGATGGTCCTAGACAGTTATTTTAGCAGTCCTCACTATTTTTGTAAAATAGTACATCAATAATTGTAATGAGGACTTTATTTGGGTGTGGATATTGTCTAGAAGACAATATTTGTATCACAGTATGTGTTGTCGTATTTTGCACGACAATTGTAATAATAAAGTTGTAGTTATTTTCTGTACCATGTATTTAGCGACTCAGAATGGGTGATGTAAACCTATTTTGGGGGCATCACAGTATATCCTACTTCTATCTAGAAATAGGAAACATTGGGAAGTATATATATAATAATCAGGTTTGATGAGGTTGGGTTTATTTAGGTTAGAGGCCCAGAACTAACATGTTTGGCAATCGGTTGTCACATATACTATTTCAACAACCATAATCTATACCGTTGATCACAACATTGGATGGCACAGATTGAAATGAATTTTCCCACCACATACAATCAGTAGCAATGATACGAGAAATTACTCATTTGCCTCATTTGCTCATGTATACTAATCGCATTACCGCCATGTTTATAGCAAGAATTTAGTTAACTAATAAATTAGAATGGCTCAATGGTAGTTAATGGCCTAATAACCCATGGGTCTTTGGTTCGAAACCTAGTTGTGATATTTTTGCTACGTATACTATATTTTTTGTGTATTAGATAAATTCTATTACCATATATATATATATATATATATATATATATATATATATATATATATATATACACATCTTAACACTACAAGAAATCACACAAAAAATGACGCTAAAACTTGTCACATAAAATTCATTTTTCATCACTAAAACATTTGGTAACGATTATTAATCATCACACAGACCATCACCGTATGAGCGTGGTATTAGGTTTATTTGACAATATTTGATGTCGTCACTAAATGTTTTAGCTTATGGTGACGATCTACATCATTGTCATTATAATTAATTACTTTTAGTGACGTTAATAACGTCACTATTTGAATGAAACTTTCATCACTCTATATTATGTTTCGTCATCAAAACTTGGTGCATTAAATGACAAAAATCGTTTTTCATCATTAAATGATATTGTTTTAGTGACGAAAATATGTTACTCTATATAAATCATCTAATTTTAATGACGAAAATATTGTCATATTTATAATTATTCTTTCGTCATGTTATTGTGTTTATTGTCACCAAAAATAAAAAAATAAATGATGACAGAATAATTCATCACCTAATAATATATTTAACATGACAATTATGTCGTTGTTAGTTCATATTTTAAATAATATTAAAAAATAATTTGTCACCAAAAAATTATTTTTTGGGACACATTTTTTAATGTCACTAATTGAATACTTATAGTGACGATACATCTCGTCACAAAAAATAGTTACTAATAGTGACAAAATTAGTTGTTGTGACTAAATGAATATATAACAGTGACGACATAGTTTGTCACCAAAGAGTTAATTTCTATGACACATTTTTCTCTGTCACTAACTGAATACTTATGGTGACGATAGAACTCGTCACATAAAGAGCTATTAATAGTTATAAAATTAAAAGGCATCACTAAATGATATATAATAGTGACGGCATACCTTGTCACCAAGTAGTTAATATTAGTGACAATATCAGTTGTCATAACTAAATGAATATATATATATATATATATATATATATATATGACAATACTATTAATTCTAAAGAGTTAATATTATTCGTCATTAAATTTTAATTTTCATTGACCAAATATTATTTGTCAATAAATGATTATAAATCGTGATGATGTGGTGGTCATATTAAGTTGTTTGATATTCAAATTGTATTGTTACATTAAAAATTTTCAATAAAAAAAATATAATACATTTAGTGAGCTTTTTAAATCAACTTTACACCTGTATATAATATAAGAGACAAAAGGTAATAAACATTTAAAAAAAAAAGTAATTATCTTATAAAAAAATAGTAGATTCACTGATTCAACAAAATACCCAACTAGCTAGACAATAAACATTTGCTTAAATAATCTAAGTACCACAAAATCAAATTATATAATCCAAAAAGCTGAAATTCTGAAATCCATATACTAAGAAAATGCTTAATTAAAACCTTCAACCTTGTGGTTATTGACCTTCAAGAAAAACTCTATCTGCAAATCAAAAAAACATATAGACATAAATCAGTCAAATAGTTATGAAATTAAAAAAAAATGTATATAAAGAAAGAAATGTTTAAGTAATAAATAGAGTTGCTACATACAGATTTACTTGAACAGATAAAATTAAAATAAAGAATTTTAATGAGCGAGTGGGAGAGGGAGAGGGAGAGGGAACAAGTTTGTTGGAGAATAAACATTTAATTGAGACAACAACAAAAAACAGAAAAAAAGAAGAAAACTTTAATGTAAGAACTTGATGAAAAAGAGAAAGTACATGTATACAATCGAGCATGAAATAGTCATTGACCATGCCCAGAAAAAAAGATGAAGTTTATGACAAATAATGACATTAAGACGTGAAATGTAATACATGCATGATTTATCGAGTGGTTGACAAGGTAATCTGAATCTTCCTCTTCTGTTTTCATATAGTAAACTCGATATGCACGAGCAGCCTTCTTTATCTCATCAGGGCTACCAGTTAGCCCAATCAAATTTGGGTGGAACTCTGGACAGTGAAAAAATAAAATAAGATAGATACACAGACACCTTTTACAAACAATTGTATGCAAGTCTAATTCTACGAAGCCCCTTTGAAATATTCACGAATTTGTTCAACATTATCTCATTCGAGATCAACTAAGATGAACAAAGGTACAATCTCAATTCCATCTTTTTCCTCTGCAATCATAACAAAATAACAAACTTATAATCTCGTAATCAACAATATCAGCAATTTTATTAATCAATATGCAGTAATAGTAGGAATGTAGGATAGTTCTTGGATGATCATCCACTAAACTTTCCAGGTAACTAATATAACTTAGATGCACTCTATTCTCCAAGCCTCTTAAGTGATGACCCAATAACATACACCTGTAATCTCAAAAAGGCGCACTACATATTTAGAAAACAAAATCCATGAAGCCATGATTTCAACATTACTTACCAATATCAATCCAAGTATATAACTGCTATGAGAAGCATACCTCCATCAATTTCCCAAAATCAAATTTAGGTGATTTCAGGATCTTGACTTTCCTAATGAAGACATTTTGGAGTGGGAAGTTGCCTTCTCAATCTCCCTGGAATTTCTCAATATCAAGTAAAATATTAATTTTACTTCCTGGAAAAAGACACCAACATGAGATATTTCCAAATGGATATTACTAATACCAACTTCTAACTTTTCTCTTTATTTTTCTGCACCTTATTTAATACCATACCACAGGCCAAGAAATCTATAATGATCCACACATACCCAGCATAACAAAAGGAGAAAATATGGTGCTATTGCTACATATAAACCCACCCTGAGCTGACTAGCAGTGGAGGAACCCCTCCTGACTCACTCACACACACAAACACACACAATCTTTACTTAATACATGCTTAATAATACTGATATCATATACTAGATACATATTTCTATGAATAAAATGTTATTTGCCTAGAAAGATTTGATTCACTTCCCTTATTAATCTTCTTAATTACCAACTATACAAAGAAAAACTGCACTTTTTTCCCCTGTAACTATGATCAGGATTGGAAAAAAATCTTAGGAGACAATGTTGACTATCGTCAATAGAAATTCAAAGATCTTGAATAATGAAACTACTAGGAGGAGGGGGGAGCCATCAATGTTATACCATTTAGACAACAAAGATTCACAATCCAATGAATTATGCTAGAATCTCATGTACAAAAATATGAAAACCTCGACATAAGATTGAATGAGATAATGATTGATCACAATGTAATAAGGATTCCCAATGTCTTTTTCTATAGAGAATAAAGATCTCAATGCATTGTGCTACATATACTCACTAAAAAGGATGATAATACTTTACGTATAGTATAGATAACAACTCACAAACTCAAAACTCAAAAGAAGTTACAACCAAGATGCACAAGAATATCATCATACTAGCCATAATATCATATCAAACCAGTGATAAAAGTTGGACACAAATAAATAAACACAAAAACAGTCTTCGATAAGATTCAAGTTGGTAATTTACTCATGGTAAGAAAGAGAATAAGAAAATGAAGTGACCCAAGAGAAAGGAAAGAATTACCCAAAAGCAAGACACCTCTATTGTAAGACTCCATCTTATTATGAATAAAAATTAAATTTTCTCTATTTATTATCTTAAAATAATAAGGAGTTAATTTGATATAATACTTTGGTTATGGGTGAAATGTACAAATTTTACAAAATAAGCAAGTGGTTATAAAATATTCATTTTTGTTTGGAATATTCGTTTTGGTCGTGGAATATTCTTGTTGTTTGAGAATATTCGTATACGACCAGTATGAGCCCATTCGTGGGCCCTCATAATGTAATAACCGCTTGGATGAAAAAAATGACAAGTTTGAGTTTTTATAAATAATTACGTAAGTTATTACCATTAACACCGTTGGATTACCCAGTGGTTAAAATACAATGTATGGCATGGTCAACAAGAAAGAAGACACGCTATTGCATGATTTTTAAATTATTGATTCTTACGTAAGAAGGCACTTTACTCAATAATTGTTACGATAATTACTTTTAATATTTTATTTCATTGATTCAATAATTGCCGCGTTGATATTTTATATTATTGTTGTTTCAATAATTGTCAACGCACGATTTTTCCATTATCGGATCAATAATTCATATTATTTGAATAATATTATTAGATAACATTATTGGCAATGTCTAGAAAGTTACATCTAAGGAGAGGTTTGTCATCTAATTACGCCACCAAAGAAGGAGAAATCCTTATTGAAAGCCCCTTTTTTTGGGAACTACCGGTTGTCATAATTGAGATTATGTAATATTATTTGTGAATAATTAATTATTAATTTATATGATAAGAAAATATTTATTTGATGTGGATATAAATGATGGATTTATTTATTTTATGTGGTTATAATTGAAGGATTTAATGTTGAGGTATTTTATCAGTATTTTTGTTGGAATGGAGGTATTGAAAATTAAATCAGTATTTTTTACGATATATTGCGTGAGTTATAATTTTTAATCCGACCGTTGGATCGTTGTGATTTTTGGATATGTTATACATATATAAGTTGAGTATATGTCCACAAATTTTGAACCGTTAAAAATGAACGAATGATTTGTTATGAATTTTAAGAGGTGACTGATTCGAAAATTAGGTTTATAAATAATTTTGGTGGAAAATTCTAGATTTGAGTGGGCCCCACTTGTGGTTGGTGAAAAAATATGTTGAATTTTATTTCAAATGTGGTGGGTGGCAATAGTAGCAGGTAATGCCATCAGGTAGCAGGTCAAGTCTGCTTCGGCGGGCTAACATTTTCCTATAAATAGATGGCTAAGTTAGAATTGAAAATCACACCAGAAACATAAGCTTTCTCTCTTTCTCTCTCTATATTATAGAGAGTATTTTGTGAGTATTTAGATACTTTGAGAGTTGCTATTCAGTACAAGTTTCATTCAGCATAACATCCGACCTTTCCTTCCGAAGTACTGATTCTTTGAGGTAAGGGATGTTATTTTCTTCTTAAATGATATTATTTTCTTCAATATCATTATGCTGAAATATTGGTGAACTTTTTAATCAAATTTGGAACTTGTTGTGTCGGGGTTACTATTCACGTATACGGCACTATTCACCGAAAAAAGGAAAAATTTCTTTTTTGTCCCAGATGTCTTTTATGGTTACTATCTTTGATTGTATCCATGTTTTGATCTTCATTTTTGAATTATGCTTCATATTTGGTTATTATGGAGTATTATTGAACTTGGATAAACTGTAATATGAATCCCTAATATTTGTTCTTTTGTCTCACAGGATTTATTTTCTTTAAGATATTTTTCATCATCCTCAGTCTTTAATGGTGATACTTAATGAATATCTTTGGCCTGTAGTCCAAAGATGTATGATTACCTGATGAATATCTTTGGCCGTGAGTGCAGATGAATAGGTGTTGAGATGAACATGACCAATCGGTGATATATGAATGAATATCTTTGGCCCGTAGTGCAAAGATGAATATTTGATGCAAGATGTATATTGATTGATGTTACAGGGATAAAATATTGATGATGGACTTTTAAATTCATAGATGATAGTAGATTTGATTCTCTACTTAACTCTTTTAATGAATTGTTATTTCCGCTGCAGTTGTTGATCTAAAACTTGTTGTCTATTGTATTCTATCAGATTTTTCCCTGTTGAAGACGAAGGATAATTTGTTGTATATTATCTTAGTCATAATATTCTTTACTGGGGTAGTTGAGCTCACCCTTTTCCTTTGTGTTCCATTTTTCTTCTCAGGAAGTGAGAACATAGCGGGAAGTAGTTGGGGTGTGGAATGATGGTTCTAGCTAGCTCTTTTAGTAGTCCTCACTATTTTGTAAAATATTTCATCAATAATTGTAATGAGGACTTTATTTGGGTGTGGATATTGTCTAGAAGATAATATTGTATTTAAACTCACAGTATGTGTTGTCATATTTTGCACGACAATTATAATAATGAAGTTGTAGTTTTCTTTCTGTACCATGTATTTGGCGACTCAAAAAGGGGTGTTGTATACCTATTTTGGGGGCGTCACAGTTGGTATCAGAGCTTAGGGATATGGTCTCTGGCGGAGATCGGGGAATAGAATTAGGAGGGGAGAGATGAGTAAATCCTTCGCTAGTGTGTCTTACCTAAGCTTACTTGTTGGTCGGTCATAATATAGGGATATTATGTGATATGTTAATTTGTTTAATTAACCCCTGTTTTATGGCAGTTTTTAAGAATTGCAGCTGAGAACGTTAACAATGGAGTGAACGAGATCGTGGAGACACCTCTAATCACCAACCAAGATAATGTGATGTCAGACGAAGAAGGAATTAGAGATATCCATGTGGTGAGTGAAGAATTGATAGTTACACCCGAGATAGTCATAGAGGTAGCAGCTGAGAGTGAGGAAGAAGAGGTACCTGAGGAGAATTTATTAGAAGAATTTTATGATCGAAATTTAGAATTTCAAAATTGTATTCATGAGTTAGAAGAGCAGGCTGAAGAGTGGCAGGCGGTCATGGAGCAAAAGGATGCAACAATTCAAGCTTGTGTCACCCGATATCACTACAAGAAAATGCTCTAACAGCGACCAAAACCATCAGCGACCGCACTTTTTGGTCGCAGAAAGTATTATTAGCGACCGACAGTTAATTTGGTGGCTAGAGTATTTTACCGACCGAATCCGGTCGCTATTCGGTCGCAGGTTCACTTTTACCTCCAAAAAAATTGGCACGAAATGTTGGCGCGTTAATTGTTTGCGACCACTCACCATCAATGACCGACCGCGTCGCGGTTATTGATACTCCACATCATTTAAAATTAGCGGCCGTAGGTCGTCATCGATAAATGATCACGATCTATTACAATTAACTGATTCCCATTCATCACTCTCGATCGATGTAAGAAAAAAAGGGAGAAAATAATAGGAGAAGAGGAGAAGGGGAGAAGAGAAGAGGAGAAGAGGGAAAACAGATTCGCCTCCATCACCACCACCACAACCGCCTCCCATCACCACCACCATAGCCGCCAAGCTTTCCACCATCACCACCACCACACATGCCACGACGCCACCGCTACTACTACAGGTAAGAAAAAATCAATGACATTTTCTGTGGAGGAAAAACAAATTTGCTCCTTCTCGCCTATCTAATTTAATTAGGCACAATTTTTATTTTATCATTTAGTATTTTATTGCACTCCCCACATCTCTTGCGACCTATTCTATCACCACAATACGTCGTTTGCTTCGGTTAATATAAGAGAGTATATTATCTTTCTTAAATTTGTGACAAAAAATCTGGTAAAAGCTTGGTATAAGTAAATTTGTGACAGTATTAGTGGATCCGTTGTAAGCATTCGCTAATTTCCTTACCACACTTGCCAACAAAAGAAAAAATACTATTGTTTCATCAATAACTTTGTGATAAAAAATTTTAATAATGGGGTTGTTTGGAATGATAATTTCAATAGCTATTTTTACTTGTTGTGTCTGACTCGAGTCCATACTATCTACTCACATGTAAAGTTATGAAGACATATGGAAACACATGATCACAGGGGAGCATGATTGAACACTTCCAATCGAATACAAAAAGTAAGACATTAAAGTCTTTGTTGAACCATATTATGGCACATATATACCGAGAATCATAGGAATAATTAGGAAGTGAAAGGCCCATCAGATCAAACACTTGATTGCTTCCTCTCCATATACGTGAAACCAAACCAAGTAGTTGTTACTTTGCAAGTATGTGTTTGAGCACTTGTTCTTGAGAATTGGACACTTTGGAAATCCTTCTTGGATACGTCTAAACAACAAGGAGAGCTAACGGTTTGGCAATATAAATTTATTTGGCGACTTATGATTAATAAAACATGAGATTTCTCATCTTTTCTCATAGAGGATTATAGGATCTTGTTTCTTCACCTTTACTTTTCACATACCACATCTGCCTCACAATCTCAATAAATGCTGACATTATGTATAAATTAGAAGACATTTATTCATCCATGTTCACATAGAAGAGTAGAGAAGCTTCTGTTTTCCTAATAATTAAAATATCATTTTCCTTAGCAACACGACCTTTAGTAGAGAGAGCTTATGTTTTCTTTTCAGTATTTTCTAGTCCGGAAAAGCTAAGATACACAATAGCTACTTCTAAATTTTACATGCTTTCATAACTGCACACAAAAGAGGTCCTCCAACAAAACTTAACCTTCATTTTAGGAAAAAAAAAATCACAAATTGCACTTAAATGATACTTAAACAAATAAAACTTTCCGACTCTTAAACTTTCCAACAAACTTGTCATGTTAAGACATAATGTCAAATTTCCCATCGAGTATGTTTTGCATGTTGTTTCAAGCTTAAAGTTATCAAAATCAAATGTAGTTTCTTAGAGCAATACAAATGACAAAAATATATAAGAACATGTTTTACGAATAATCAAACAATTACCAAAAGTTTTATATATTACTATTGAACTTAATCAATCAAAGTAAAAAAAATCTACCAAAGAAAACCCCCAGAGATATTAAAAGAAAAATCAATGATTAAGGAATGAATAATAATAATAATAGTAGTACTACTACTAATAATAATAGTATTAATAATAATAATAACAATAACAATAACAATAACAACAACAGCAACAACAACAACAACAACAACAACAACAACAACAACAACAACAACAACAACAACAATAATAATAATAATAATAATAAAAGTCATAATAATAATAATAAAAGTCATAATAATAATAGTACTAATAATAATAATAACAATAACAATAATAACAATAATAGTAGTAGTAGTAGTAATAATAATAATAATAACAACAATAACAATAATAATAATAATAATAATAATAATAATAATAATAATAATAATAATAATAATAATAATAATAATAATAATAATAATAATAATAATAATAATAATAATAATAATAATAATAATAATAATAATAATAATAATCATAGTAGTAGTAGTAATAATAATAATAATAATAATAATAATAATAATAATAATAATAATAATAATAATAATAATAGCTATTGAAATTAAAGGGATAATTTCAACAATGGCCTTAATTTACCCTAATTGTTTAGCAAAAAAAAACATTTTAAAATTTTAATAATGGGGTTGTTTGGAATGATAATTCCCTGACTTTCTTTCTACAGTAAAGATGCTTTAATTCAACTTTAGTTTCCTTCGTAGAAATTTTGCAAAGAGAGAATAATGGCTAGTGATTAAATAGTAAAAGCTAGAAAACATGGTGGTGGGGGAGATGGGCATGACCTCTGTATTTTGTTTCTTTGCTTTATTGTTGATTTTGTGCGACTTTTGGCCTGTTGGTTGGTGAAACATTAATTCAAAATTTGAAATTTTCATGCACAATGACCATGGCTTATTAAGGGACGGAGGGGAGTTGTTGTATTTTCATTCATCAAACAGTTGACTGCATATCTACTACTCCTATCTAATTAAAGGAAGTGCTCCCTCATTATCTTAATATAAGAAGTTTTAGAGAAGTGATTTTGTTTCTTGATATAAGCCGTTTGAGAATTTTAAGTAATCATTATGAATTTAATACTTATGCACAACTCTAAGAGGTTGGCCCACATGATCAATCACTTTACATCCAGCTTTAATAGTAGAATTCTTAGTAGTACCATGAGAGGATGTTATTGTTGACATTCCCCACAAGACAATTTTCAATATATATACGCCCACTTGAACACATTGATGTGAACACAACTTTCCATATGAATTGATACTTCTATGGAAATACAAATCTTAGGTTTAGTGGCATTTGGTTCCTTTTACGTCTGTTTAGTGACAGTTTAATCAGAGGTTATGGAGGCAACTAAGAGAGTACTAGTTTCTAACATGAATGACACACTTATTCTAACATCCTAATTTTTTTATTTATAGATGTCTTCCTAAACTGCAAAGACGAAAAGCCTTGGGTTGGGTCTGGGGCCTAATCATGTGTCAAGGCCCCTGTTAATCCGGATGATCGCATTCTTATACTGATCCGTCCTCCTCCAGAAAGCACGTAAGTTAAACATCGTGTATATATAAGGGTTTAATATTTTCATTGTTATAAATATATTTTAATGTAAATTCATTGTATATTGTAGTGATTTTCAAGATAGTAAAATTGTGAAGTGCATTTCACAATTATACTTCTGAATCCGCTTACACTGGTGATTACATGGGCGAGCACACCTCTACGCCCATAAGGATCTTGCAATTTGAATTTGGTATGTTTTATTAATTATGATGATTATATTAATATAATATTCAAAGGATAATTTTAGTAATGTTATTATTGTTGTTTTATTTGCGAAAAAGGTATAGATGGGAGGACGCGTGAAGCCGGTGATTCAAACATTATTACGGCGAGAAGTCATGCCATCCGTATTCAAGGATAACTTAAATAAAGAACGACAAAAAGCCATTCACAATGCCGAGATCGACCATCCGGGCCGGGAGAAGATTATATGCACGAGCATAGCCCCTTGTGGTGCACCCAGTCCATATAAATTTGAGATGTGTGCCCAATGGAGAGTGAGAGAGTCAAGTGAAAAGACGAAAGACTTCCGCCACTAACAGAGCCTCTGTGTATCCGAAAGGCGAAAAAGGCTAAAAGAAACATACAAGGGCGGCGATATTTCACGATTCTGAAAGATATCAACGCCGTGCGTGATTTACAAGTTTTAATATGTTTTCAATCATGAATTGTAGAAAATATATCCCATTTTACTTAGTAATATTGTGTTATTTTTGTATAGGAGTCTCAGGTCTCAAGGTCACCTTATCCATTGGTTTGGATGTGTAGACGTACACCCGTGATGAGTCCACTGAGGCTATCCAGATAGCGGTAATAAATTTTAACAACTTGATCTTTAATTAATGCTTACAAAATTAATTTATTTTTAACTATTTAATTGTTAACATGATGACATGCAGGACACTTATAAGCGTTTATTGAATGAGCGCTATCCTGAAGGCACTCCACGTCCGTCTATCGATCAAGAGTTGTGGGAGAGGCGTCAGTTGTGAAGAAGAACTACGTTAAAGGTTAAGGACAACGACGACGCCCATCCTTGATGGCTCATCTTCGCTTTTCTACCCATCTACATTAGTCATCTAGCCATCCAAATTGCTCATACTCGGGCCGATTTGTTGTGTGAGAGCTATATGTCAAGATCGGGATCTTCTGAAGATACTGGGCGGACATCTGGGGGCTCTGAGTCTTTGAGGAGTTAATTTGAAGCAAAGAATGGCAATGACAGCATCACAACACGGGGGCGACAAAGGTATAAAATCAATTTGTTGTATATTGTCGTAATATACCAATATTAACATAGTTAGTAAATATTTATAACTTGTTTTATTATTTTTTTAATTACAGGGTGATCAAGGAGGCGGTGATGCTTGATTAGTACCTGCTTTAGATTAGTTTTATAGTTATAATATAAGTTTGTATTTGTTTCATTCTTAGGATGTTTGTATATTGTTACTTAAATAATTTTTAAAATGTTATTATATTTATTCAAAATCATATTGGTTTTGAATGGTTTATATTCTAGTTTAGTGTATGTGTTATATGATGGACGATGGATGTTTATATTGTTGTGTATGCTGTTATTGTGTATGTGTGTTGGGATAAAATAGGTACAAAACAGGTACAGGTTTTTGGAATTTATGCAAAAACAACAAGATTCTGTTATTTTATTTTTAATATCGTGACCGCGTGCGGTCATTGATTCAATCGTCATTGACACGTGAAATAGGTCGACTTTGGCCATATTATGTCGACTTGACTCGGTAATGGCGACCGGATTTACCATTTCTCATCACCGATATCGGTCGCAAAGAATCGGTCGCTAATAGTGGTCGCTGATGTGCATTTCAACGACCAGATTTTGTCTGACGCTTTTAGCGGCCATGAGCAGACGGTCATAGATAGATATCAATGACCACAAAGTGTCATTGATAAAGATCATTGATAAGCTTTTTTGTTGTAGTGTATGTGATGCTTGAACAGAAGCACTCTTTGGCAGAGTATAAAATGATAAAGCTAGAATCTGAGCTAAAAGAAGAAAGAACTGAACGAGTGAGAATGAATGATGCATGGGAAAAAGCCGCACGACGCGTTGATATTGTGGAAAGAGATGTCCGATCTAAGAAGGCTAAAATAGATGATATGTATTTCTCTTTTTTGGACAGCAATTGAGATAACCCAACATTGAGTTTTGAGTTACCACAGCATTCATGGTCACCCCA
This sequence comes from Panax ginseng, assembly GCA_020205605.1. NCBI lineage: Eukaryota > Viridiplantae > Streptophyta > Magnoliopsida > Apiales > Araliaceae > Panax > Panax ginseng. The sequence goes on from CM035134.1 coordinate 18,954,809, forward strand.
ATTCGATATGGATCGAAGATTAATGATTCAGATCATAAAACAGGAGTACGATGAAGCATTTGAGGGTGGAATGTGCCCTATAGAAAAGTCAATTTCAACGGTAGTGATGACACCAAATGCGGCCCCAGACAAGTCAAAGCCGGGTAGTTCAAGGGAGAGCGATTGTCATGACTTCTCAACAAGTGAGGAACCCAAATGAAGTTATTACGGGTGAGTTAATCATAAATTTTTGTGAAGTTTATATCTTACTAGATACCGGTTCTACCCATTCTTTTATCTCTCTTGCTTGTGCTCAACGTTTAAACTTGACTCTGGAGAAATTGGACTTTAACTTGTCTGTTGAAACTCCGTTGGGTGAAACCTTTGTTATATCTACAGTTTATAAATCTTGCTTGATCCAAGTTGGCACAATCACATTACCTGTTGATCTTATCTCTTTAAAGATACTTACATTTGACGTGATTTTAGGAATTGATTGTTTAACTACTCATCATGCCAAAATTGATTATTTTTGTAAGGTTGCTAGTTTTCATATTCCTAACTAACCTGTTATGCGAATTTAAGAAACCAAACCATTGAAGTTAAACACTTTCATATCAAGCCATTAAGCTATTCGTTTATTGAAAAACGGATGCCAAGCTTTCTTAGCCCATTTCATGGATTTAAACAAAAATACGTCAGATTTGAATGATATTTCTGTTGTTAGTAAATCTCCTAACGTATTTCCTGAAGAATTTTTTGGCCTACTCCCAAAGTGTGATATTGAATTTTGTATCGACTTTGAACCGGTACAAAACCCATTTCTAAAATCTCATATCGAATGGCTCCTATTGAACTTCAGGAGTTAAAAACCCAAGTACAAGAGTTGGTATTCAAGCCTCTATCTGGTGACTTCCATTGTGGAATGCACCAAAGCCAGACTCTCCGTAGAGGATGTCATATTCGTGCGGTGGTAAACTGATAGGCACCATTGTGATGTGTTATATATACAAGATTGGGATATGAGTTACAGTTGAGAGCAACTTAAGTCAGTAATCGAAATATCTAGCTTTCTAGGCTTAATTGGTTACTATCGGAGATTCGTGGAAGGATTTTCTTAAATCGCTACTCCATTAGCTTAGCTGACTCGGAAAGATACAAAATTTGTATAGAGTGAGGATGCAAGAAGATTTTCCAAGAGCTCAAGAGGCAACTCATTTCGGCACATATTTTTACCAACCATCCTGAAAAAGTGAACGTGGTAGCTAACGCGTTGAGTAGAAGATCGTACGTGAGTACGAGTGCGATATTGTTGAACATAAAGACCTAATTTGTATAATTTACAAATGATAAAGATAGAGTTAAAGACTCTAAGGACCCACGTTATGATGTTAAATATACGAGTAGAATTGACTTTAATTGATAAAGTTAAAGTTGCTCAAGCCACAGACCCAGAGATGATACGTATGAAGACGAAAGTACAAGAAGGTGCTATTCCGGAGGCAAGAATTGATGAAGAAGGAATACTTAGAGTCAACTCCAAACTTTGCGTTCCTAACGATTTTGACTTGAAGCACAGAATCATGATGGAAGCACACAACACACCATTTGTAATCCATCCTGGGAGTACCAAAATGTATCACGATCTTTGACATACATTTTGGTGGAACAATATGAAGAAAGAGATCGCAGAGTTTACTCGATGTGTTTAACTTGTCAACGTGTAAATACGGAGCATCAAGTGCCAAAGGGTCCATTGCAACCACTTGAGATTCCGAAATGGAAATGGGAACACATTACTATGGATTTCGTTACGGGTCTTCCCAAGGTTTCTCAAGGTATATATGCGATTTGTGTTATTGTTGATAGATTAACAAAGTCGGCTCATTTCTTGCCTATACGTGAGACTTATTCTCTTGAACGTCTTGCTAGTATGTACGTAAATGATATTGTGAGATTGCATGGCATGCTAGTATCCATAGTTTTGGATCGTGACCCAAGATTCACTTCACGATTTTGGATTAGCTTGCAGAAAGCTATGGGCACGGATTTACGATTCAGTTCGGCATACCATCCTCAAACGGACAGGCAATCAGAAAGGACTATTCAAACCCTTGAAGATCTATTAAGACTCTGTGTCCTAGATTTTAAAGGAAGTTGGGATAAGTACTTGCCACTGGTGGAATTCTCCTACAACAACAGTTATCAAAAAAGTATAGGCATGGCTCCTTTCGAGGCGTTATATGGACGAAAGAGTCATTCTCCAGTATGCTGGGATGAGGTGGGAGAAGCAACGTTGTTGGGACCAGAATTAGTACGCATGACTACAGAAAAGACTCAAATGATCCGGCAACGCATAAAGACCTCACAAGATCGACAAAAGAGTTATGCTGATCTTCATCAAAAGGACGTGGAGTTTAATATTGGAGATCATGTACTGTTACGTATTGCTCCATGGAAGGGAGTTACAAGATTTGGGAAGAGAGGAAAGCTCAATCCATGATTTGTTGGTCCATTTGAGATTCTTGACCGAATAGGAAATGTGGCCTATAAACTCGCATTGCCTCCAAGTATGTCTCGTGTTCATAATATTTTTCACATATCTATGCTTTGTAAATATGTGAAAGACCCAAACCACATTATTGCGTTAGAACCAGAAGAGATAGCCGAAGATTTAACGTACGAGGAGGTACCTGTCAAAATATTGGATAGAAAAGAGCACATCCTACGAACAAAGGTTATATCACAAGTCAAGGTTTTATGGAGGAACCATGCTATTGAGGAAATGACTTGGGAGTTGGAATCAGAAATGAAAGTGAGGTACCCTTACCTTTTCAAAACACCAGGTACGTACGTCAATTTCGAGGACAAAATTTCATAAGGAGGGAAGGTTGTAAGACCCCATCTTATTATGAATAAAAATTAAATTTTCTCTATTTATTATCTTGAAATAATAAGGAGTTAATTTGATATAATACTTTGGTTATGGGTGAAATGTGCAAATTTTACAAAATAAGCAAGTGGTTATAAAATATTCATTTTTGTCGGGGAATATTTGTTTGGTCGTGGAATATTCTTGTTGTCGGAAAATATTCGTACGACGGCGCAGCCATTCGTGAGCCTCATAACAGAATAACTGTCGGATGAAGAAAACGACAAGTTTGAGTTTTTATAAATAATGTCATAGTTGTTATCGTTAACACTGTTGGATTACCCGGTGGTTAAAATACGATGTCTGGCGTGGTTGCGCGAAGACACTCAGGTATTGCGATGATTTTTTGAATTATTGATTCTTACGTAAGAAGGCACTACTCAATAATTGTTACAGTAATTACTTTTCAATATTTTATTTTATTGATTCAATAATTACTGCGTTGATATTTTATATTATTGTTGTTTCAATAATTATCACTGCACAGTATTTCCCATTATCAGATCAATAATTCATATTATTTGAATAATATTATTTGATAACATTATTGGCAATGTCTAGAAAGTTCTGTCTAAGAAAAGGTTTGGTCACCTAATTGCGCGCCAGTAAGGAGAAATCCTTATTGGAAAGCCTCATCTTTCCTGGAAACAGCCTGATTGTCATAATTGTGATTCTGTAATATTATTTGTGAATAATTAATTATTGATTTATATGATAAGGAAATATTTATTTGATGTGGATATAAATGATGGATTTATTTATTTTATGTGGTTATAATTGAAGGATTTAATGTTGAGGTGTTTTATCAGTATTTTTGTCGGAATGGAGGTATTGAAAATCAAATTAATATTTTTTACGATATATTGCGTGAGTTATAATTTTTAATCCGACCGTTGGATCGTTGTGATTTTTGGATATGTTATACATATATAAGTTGAGTATATGTCCACAAATTTTGAACCGTTAAAAATGAACGAATGATTTGTTATGAATTTTAAAAGGTGACTGATTCAGAAATTAGGTTTATAATTGATTTTGGTGGAAAATTCTAGAATTGGGTGGGCCCCACTTGTGGTTAGTGAAAAAATGTGCTGAATTTTATTTCAAATGTGGTGGGTGGCAATAGTAGCACGTAAAGCCATCAGGGAGCAGGTCAAGTCTGCTTCGGTGGGCTAACATTTTCCTATAAATAGAGGGCTAAGTTAGAATTGAAAATCACACCAGAAACATAAACTTTCTCTCTCTATATTATCGAGCGTATTTTGTGAGTATTTAGATACTTTGAGAGTTGCTATTCAGTACAAGTTTCATTCAGCATCACATCCGACCTTTCCTTCCGAAGTACTGATTCTTTGAGGTAAGGGATGTTATTTTCTTCTTAAATGATATTATTTTCTTCAATATCATTATGCTGAAATATTGGTGAACTTTTTAATCAAATTTGGAACTTGTTGTGTCGGGGTTACTATTCACGTATACAGCACTATTCACCGAAAAAATGAAAAATTTCTTTTTTGTCCCAGATGTCTTTTATGGTTAGTATCTTTGATTGTATCCATTTTTTGATCTTCATTTTTGAATTATGCTTCATATTTGGTTATTATGGAGTATTATTGAACTTGGATAAACTGTAATATGAATCCCTAATATTTGTTCTTTTGTCTCACTGGATTCATTTTCTTTAAGATATTTTTCACCATCCTCAGTCTTTAATGGTGATACTTAATGAATATCTTTGGCCTGTAGTGCAAAGATGTATGATTACCTGATGAATATCTTTGGCCCGTAGTGCAAAGATGAGCAGTGTTGAGATGAACATGACCAACTGGTGATATGAAATGAATATCTTTGGCCCGTAGTGCAAAGATAAATATTTGATGCAAGATGTATATTGATTGATGTTACAGGGATAAAATATTGATGATGAACTTTTAAATTCATAGATGATAGTAGATTTGATTCTCTACTTAACTCTTCTAATGAATTGTTATTTCCGCTGCAGTTTTTGATCTAAAACTTGTTGTCTATTGTATTCTATCAGATTTTCCCTGTTGAAGACTAAGGATAATTTGTTGTATAATATCTTAGTCATAATATTCTTTACTGGGCTAGTTGAGCTCACCCTTTTCTTTTTGTTCCATTTTTCTTCTCAGGAAGCGAGAACATAGCGGGAAGTAGTCGGGGTGTGGAATGATGGTTCTAGCTAGCTGTTTTAGTAGTCCTCACTATTTTGTAGAATATTGCATTAATAATTGTAATGAGGACTTTATTTGGGTGTGGATATTGTCTAGAAGACAATATTGTATTTAAACTTACAGTATGTGTTGTCGTATTTTGCACGACAATTGTAATAATGAAGTTGTAGTTTTCTTTCTGTACCATGTATTTGGCGACTCAAAAAAGGGGTGTTGTATACCTATTTTGGGAGCGTCACATCTATCCCCAAAAACAAACAAACAAGTAGAAGTGCTCAATGTAGCTAATGCTATTGCAAGGAGAAACAACAGAAACACAAAATGAATACTTGTTACTATAAAATTTCAGCATCTAAATAAATGTCTTCAATTTCTCAATATCAAATTTAGATCTTTGGAAAAGGTCGACTATACACATCATTAATCCGAGAAATTGGTTAGACATAAAAAATAAATCTAGCGACTACTAAAAAAAATCTTTGGATAAAACCTTTTAACCAATGTTGATTTTCGCCTTTTAATTCCATAAGGTTAAAAAGGAAAAGGCAAGGAGTTGGGGGAATCTTGCCACGCAACTGTCATGCATCAATCACTAATCATTGCACAACAATTACATTGTCAGGATTATAAAATGTAACAACCAAAACCCATTACCCATTATGTGATCATATGTAAAGTGGGATAGTGTAGGACACAGATCAAAGAGGAATATCATACTAAGGTGATTAAAGTACTTGAGACATATTGAGGACAATATGTGTTTCAAGGATAGGATCAAGGGTACACGAACTATGACTTTAGACCACATTATTATTAAATAAAGTGATAGAAATAGAATTTAAATGTGTAAGCAAGATAATCTTAAAAATTTTGTTGAGGCTTGCAAATGTTGTCCTACAAACTCAAAGGTATCTTTACTGCAATTTTGAAACTGATAATAAATTGCATATTTAATATGAACCTGATAAAGGGGTTAATGACTGTAATTTAAAAAGACCAAAATAATAACATTATAAAAGGTCTAACCAAATCTAAATCAATCGCGGAATGCTAACAAACTTGAAACCAAAATAAAGTCATCCACAAGTTTTTATATTCAACCTTATCTCTTATTTCTTTTTACCTAGTATGAAAAATAGCAGCATAAAAACTTCATAAAACGTCAAAAGCTCAAAATAACAAGAACACATGATTGATACAATCCATAAAATGTAACACGACACCAATATATTTTAATCTTGAATTCACGAGTGAGAGTTAAGTGGAGAATGAGTAAGTGTCTTCAAAGTTAGTTTTTAAAAATGTTTCTCCTATTTTACAACTAAGGGAGTAATTCGTTCTAACATCAAAATAAAGATCCAATTTTTAACTTCCCTACACTCACCGAACCACCAAACGTATCTGAAATATTCAAAGAATAATAAATCAAAAGTGCGTCTCAATTGAACCCGATGAGACCGACTTGATATTAATGCCACCATCCTCACCATAAACCCCAATTGGATGCAAATTCGACATAGATATTGAAGAATTCAGAGACCCAAACGCATTTAATTGGTCTCTAAAACCATAGACTCAGACCCAAAATCTAACAACGTATTCTTAGCCTCCTCGTCGATACTCAAACTCTCACCTTGAGCTTCCATTGAAGAATCTGAAAATGACCCTTCAAAACCCTTCAACCTGCTACTAATACCCGCACTTGCAGATCGCGCCTCTCTACTCGGATTAACACGTGCTCTTTAGCGCATCGGAGAACCAAGACTCTTATTTTGGGTTGAGGAGTATGGTACCTGTGACGCCCCCAAAATAGGTATACATCACCTATTCTGAGTTGTCAATACATGGTATAGAAACAACTACAAATTTATTAATACAACCATAAACTGTGAGTTTAAATACAAATATTATCTTCTAGACAATATCTCTACCCGAATAAATTCTCAACACAATTATTGATACATTATTTTACAAAAATGGTGAGGACTACTAAACAACTCTCTCTGGAACCATCATTCCATACCTCAACTCGTACCCGCTACATTCTTGTCTCCTGAGAAAAAAAATGGAACAAAAAGGAAAAGGGTGAGCTCAACTAGCCCAGTAAAGAACATTATGACTAAGATAATATAAAACAAATTATCGTTAGTCTTCAACAGGGAAAAAACTGATAAAATACAATAGACAACAAGTTTCAGATTAATATTCGCAACGAAAATAATAATTCATAGAAGAGTTACGTAGAGAATGAAATCTACTATTATCTATGAATTTAACAGTCCATCAACAGTATTTTTATCCCTGTAACATCAATCAATATTCATCTTGAATCAAATATTCATCTTTGCACTACAGCCAAAAGATATTCATCGATCGGTCATGTTCATCTCAACACTGTACATCTTTTGCACTACGGGCCAAAGATATTCATAATAAAATCAACCATCTTTGCATTACAGGCCAAAGATATTCAGTAACACCATCATTTAGGACTGAGGATGATGAAAAATATTTTAAAGAAAATGAATCCAGTGAAACAAAAGAATAAACATTAAGGATTCGTATTTTTGTTTATTCATGTCCAAAAATACCTCATAAATAATCATTGTGGAGTAAAATTCAAGAATGATCAAAACATGGATACAATCAAAGCTAGTATCCATAATAGATATTTTGGATAAAAAGGAAAAATTTTATTTTTCGATGAATAGTGCCGTATTCGTGAATAATGCCGTATACGTGAATAGTACCGTATACGTGAATAGTAACCCCGACACCAATAGATAAGAATTTCACAAGAAAAATCTTACAAATAATCCAGCATAATGATATTAGAAGAAATAATATCATTTAAAAAAAAAAATAACATCCCTTACCTCGAAAGAATAGTACTTCTAGCTAGAATACTGGGTATAATGCTGAAGGGAACTTGCACCGTATAGCAACACTCTTCCTCCTCATATACTCATTTATTCCACATTCACTGTAAAAATATCACTATTATTATATTTTACAGGCTATAATCAAATTTCAGTCAAGAAATGGGCCCACAAACATGCTTAACATGTTTTAAATATTTTTAGTAACAAAAATACTCCTCCTCCTCATATACTCATATATTCCACATTCACTGTAAAAATATCACTATTATTATATTATTAAAATATAATAATACATTTAAATGAATTATTTTATTAGAAAAAGATAAAATATTAATTTTCAACAATTGTCACATTAAAAATTTTCTGCATCTATATCCGCATAAAATCAATATTTTTCTCATCATATAAATCAATAATTAATTATTCATGAATAATATTACGAAATTACAATCTTGACAACCGTGTAATTCCGGGATGAGGGGCTTTCCAATAAGGATCTCTCTCATCTTGGCGCAAGCGATTAGATGACCTAACCTCTCCAATAATGTTATTCAATAATATTATTCAGATAATATGAATTATTGCTCCGATAATAGAAAATCTTGTGTGACAATTAGTAAAACAACAATAATATAAAATATCAACGCAACAATTATTAAATCAATAAAATAAAATATTGAGCGATAATTATCGTAACAATTATTGAGTAAAGGCCTTCTTACGTAAGAATCAATAATTAGTGCAATACCGTGTACTTCTTGTGTTTTTAACCACCGAGTATTTTAACAAGATAATCTTGAATAACAACTACTGGCAGTTATTTATAAATAACTTATACTTGTCATTTTCTTCATCCAATCGCTTTCCGTTATGGGGCCCACACAAGGCTGCGCCGTCGTACGAATATTCCCCGATAGTAAGAATATTCCACGACCAAACGAATATTTTATAACCACTTGCTTATTTGAAATATTTGCGTATTTTACCCATAACTATCCACATTAATCAAATCAACCCTTACTATTTCAAAATAATAAATGAAGGAAATTAAATTTTATTTATTAATAATTTGGGGTCTTACAACCTCCCCTCCTTATGAAATTTTGTCTTCGAAATTGACGTGCGTACTTAGTGTTTTGAAAAGGTGAGGATACCTCGCTTTCATTTCCGTTTCCAACTCCCAGGTCATTTCCTCTATAGCATGGTTCCTCCACAAAACTTTGACTTGTGGTATGACCTTTGTGCGTAGGACATGCTCTTTCCTATCCAAGATCTTGACAGGTACCTCTTCATACGTTAAGTCTTCAGCTATCTCCTCCAGTTCTAACTCAATAACGTGGTTCGGGTCTTTCACATATTTACGAAGCACAGATATATGAAAAACATTATGAACATGAGACATACTTGGAGGTAACGCGAGTCTCTAGGCTACATTTCCTACTCGGTCAAGAATCTGAAATGGACCAATAAATCGTGGATTGAGCTTTTCTCTCTTCCCAAATCTTGTAACTCCCTTCCATGGAGCCACACGTAACAATACATGGTCCCCAATACTAAATTCCACGTCCTTTCGATGAAGATCCGCATAACTCTTTTGTCGATCATGTGCCGTTTGTATATGTTATCGAATCATTTGGATCTTTTCCATAGTCATACGCACCAAATCGGGTCCCAACAATGTTGCTTCACTCACCTCATCCCAACATATTGGAGAGCGACACTTTCGTCCATATAATGCTTCAAATGGAGCCACACCTATACTTGCCTGATAACTGTTGTTGTAGGAGAATTCCACCAATGGTAAATACTTATCCCAACTGCCCTTGAAGTCTAGGACACAGAGTCTTAATAGATCTTCAAGGGTTTGAATAGTTCTCTCTGATTGTCCGTCCGTTTGAGGATGGTATGCCGAACTGAATCGTAAATCCGTACCCATAGCTTTTTGCAAGCTAAACCAAAATCTTGAAGTGAATCTTGGGTCACGATCTTAAACTATGGATACTGGCATGCCATACAACCTCACAATCTCATTTACATACATACTAGCAAGACGTTCAAGGGAATAAGTCTCCGTGTATCGATGAAAATGTGTGCGAGACTTGGTTAATCTATCAACAATAACCCAAATAGCATTTATGCCTTGCGAAACTGTAGGAAGACCCGTAACAAAATCCATGGTAATGTGTTCCCACTTCCATTTCAGAATCTCAAGTGGTTGCAATGGACCCTTTGGCACTTGATGCTCCGCCTTTACACGTTGACAAGTTAAACACGTCGAGATAAACTTTGCAATCTCTCTCTTCATATTGTTCCACCAAAATGTATGTCGAAGATCACGATACATTTTAGTACTTCCAGGATGAATTGCAAACGGTGTATTGTGTGCCTCCATCTTGATCTTGTACTTCAAATCAGAATCATTAGGAACACAAAGTCTGGAGTGGACTCGAAGTATTCCTTCTTCATCGATTCTTACTTCTAGAATAGCACCTTCTTGCACTTTCTTCTTCATAATCATCAGCTCCGAGTCTGTGGCTTGAGCAACTTTAACTTTCTCAATTAAAGTTGGTTCTATACGTATACTTGACATCATTGCATGGGTCCCCGGAGTCTTGAATTCTATTCTCATCTTTTGTAAATCACACAAAATGGGCCTTTATTATTAACAACATCGCTTTCGTTCCTCGCGTATGATCTTACTTTCACTCAATCGTCGGCTACCACGTTAAACTTTTCCGGGATGGTATTGAATGGTGTAGTCGTAGTCTTTCAATAGCTCGAGCCAATGTCGCTGCCGCATGTTGAGTTCTTTTTGAGTGAAGAAATATTTGAGGCTTTTATGGTCTGAATATATCTTCACTTTCTCCCCATATAGATAGTGCCTCCAGATCTTTAGCGCGAAAACAACTGCTGCCAACTCTAGATCATGAATAGGATAATTCCTCTCATATTCTTTAAGTTGTCACGAGGCATAGGCTATGACTTTCCCACGTTGCATGAGAACACATCCTAACCCTTTGCACGAGCATCGTAGATAACAAATCCATCCGTACCAGATGGTATTGTTAGAACAGGTGTCAAAATGAGTCTCCTCTTGAGCTCTTGGAAACTCTTCTCGCATTCCTCGCTCCGCATAAATTTTGTATCCTTCCGAGTCAGATAAGTTAACGGAGTAGCGATTCGAGAAAACCCTTCCACGAATCTCTGATAATAACCAGCTAAGCCCAAAAAGCTACGTACTTTGGTCACCGTCTTCGGTTGCTCCCAACTTTGTATTGCTTCAATCTTCTCCGGATCAACATATACTCCATGTTTTGACACCACGTGCCCAAGGAATGCTACTTCCTCAAGCCAGAACTCGCATTTCTTCAACTTGGCATATAGCTTATTTTCACGAAGCCTTTGGAGTACCAGCTTCAAATGGTGCTCATGATCTTCACGGCTTTTGGAATATATGAGGATGTCATCAATAAAGACAACAACGAACTGATCCAAATAATCCTTGAATACTCGGTTCATCATATCCATGAAAGCCGCATGAGCATTAGTCAATCCAAAAGACATGACTAGGAATTCATAATGCCCATACCGAGTTCTAAAGGAAGTCTTTGGAATATCCTCAGTACTAATTTTCAGCTGATGATTGTAAGACCCCAAATTATTAAATGAAATTTATTTCCTCTAATTATTATTTTGAGTAGTAAGGGTTGATTTGATTAATGAGGATAGTTATGGGTAAATTATGCAAATATTTCAAAATAAGCAAGTGGTTATAAAATATTTATTATTGTCGGGAAATATTCGTTTGGTCGTGGAATATTAAATCTTTGTCGGGGAATATTAAATGCAACGAAGCCTTGACCGATATGTATGGGCCCATAACGGAAAAGCAATTGGAGGAAGAAAACGACAAATATAAGTTGTTTAAAAATAACGTGGCGTAGTTATTATCGTTAATCTTTGTTAAAATACTAAATTGGTTAAAACACGGTAGCTTTAGGTATTGCACCAATTATTAATTCTTACAGAAGAAGGCACTACTCAATAATGGTTACAGTAATTACTGTTCAGTATTTTATTTTATTAATTCAATAATTGCTGCGTTGATATTTTATATTACTGTTATTTCAATAATTGTCACTATACAGTATTTTCCATTATCGAAGCAATAATTCATATTATCTGAATAATATTTCTGTTTAAGGAGAGGTTTGGTCACCTAATTGCGTGCCAGTAAAGAGAAATTCTTATTGGAAAGCCCCCTCTTTCCTGGGAACTGCCTGATTGTCAATATTGTGATTCTGTAATATTATTTGTGAATAATTAATTATTGATTCATATGATGAGGAAAATATTGATTTTATATGGATATAGATGGAGAAAATTTTTAATGTGACAATTGTTAAAAATTGAAATTTTATCTTTTTCTGATAAAATAATTTATTTAAATATATTATTATATTTTAATAATATAATAATGGTGATATTTTTACAATGAATGTGGGATATATGAGTATACGAGGAGAAAGAGTATTTTTATTGCAATAAATGTTTAAAACATGTTAAACATGTCTGTGGACCCATTTATTGACTGAAATTTGATTATAGCCTGTAAAATCGCTCGTTTGTTGATTTCGGTCAATTTCTGTTTGAAATTTGAAAAAACTTCCTTCTGCAAAGTTGACGAGAATTGAATTTCCTATAAAAACTCGCGAGATTTGAATTTTCTGATAAAAGGGATATTTATTGTGAATTACTGAAGTTTTGGAGTTCCAAAATAATTGATTTTTGGAAGTTTTAAATATTTATATTAACAAAAACGTTTTTTTTACATTTGTGAGCCTCATTAATCACATGTTAATTTGCTGAAATTAGAAGTCTAAGTGGGCGTATGAAAATTTTAATATATATTAATATTATATTAAATTTTCTGCTTTGGTGTTCTAAGCATTTTCCTCTAAATAGGGTGCTTAGGTTAGAATTGAAAATCACACCAGAAACTGAAGTTTTCTCTCTCTATATTATCGAGCGTATTCTTGTGAGTATTTTGAGTATATTTTGAGTATTCTTTGCATTGCAAGTTCAAGTCATAGCCAATATCCGGCGTTTCAACTAAAGTATTATTCTTTCAAGTAAGGGATATATTTTTTTTTCGTAATGATATTATTTCTTCAATATCATTATCTTTGAAATATTGATCTGAAGTTTTATCAAATTTGGAACTTTTGGTGTTCTGATTACTATTCACGTATCACGGCACTATTCACGTATCTGACACTATTCACGAATCACGACACTATTCATCCGAAAAATAAAAATTTTCCTTTTAAATCTAAAATATCTATTGTGGATACTAGCTTTGATTGTATCCATGTTTTGATCATTCTTGAATTTTACACCACTATGATGATTTTTGAGGTATTTTTGGACATGGATAAAACAAAGTACGAATCTTTAATCCTTAATCCTTGTCATTTGTTTCACTGGATTCGTTTCTTTAAAAATATTTTTCATCATCCTCAGTCTTAAATGATGATATTATTGAATATCTTTGGCCTGTAGTGCAAAGATGAATGATTTCTGATGAATATCTTTGGCCTGTAGTGCAAAGATGAACATGTGTTTAGATGAACATGACCTTCCATACAACGCCTCAAATGCAGCCATGCATATACTTCCCTGGTAACTGTTATTGTAGGAGAATTCCACCAGTGGCAAGTACTTATCCCAACTCCCTTTGAAGTCTAGAACACAGAGTCTTAATAGATCTTCAAGGGTTTGAATAGTCCTTTCCTATTTTCCGTCCGTTTGAGGATGGTATGCTAAACTGAATCATAAATCTGTGCCCATAGCTTTCTGCAAGCTAACCCAAAATCTTGAAGTAAATCTTGGGTCACGATCCAAAACTATGGATACTGGCATGCCATGCAATCTCACAATCTCATTCACGTACATACGAGCAAGACGTTCAAGGGAATAAGTCTCACGTATTGGCAAGAAATGGGCAGACTTGGTTAATCTATCAACAATAACCCAAATCGCATCTATACCTTGAGAAACCTTGGGAAGACCCATAACGAAATCCATAGTAATGTGTTCCCACTTCCATTTTGGAATCTCAAGTGGTTGCAATGGACCCTTTGGCACTTGATGCTCCGCCTTTACTCGTTGACAAGTTAAACACCTCGAGATAAACTCCGCGATCTCTCTCTTCATATTATTCCACCAAAATGTATGTCGAATATCATGATACATTTTGGTACTCCCAGGATGGATTGCAAACGGGGTGTTGTGTGCCTCTATCATGATTCTATGTTTCAAGTCCGAATCGTTAGGAACACAAAGTCTAGAGTTGAATCGAAGTATTCCTTCTTCATCAATTCTTGCTTCTAGAATAGCACCTTCTTGCACTTTCTTCTTCATATGCATTAGCACCAGGTCCGTAGCTTGAGCAGCTTTAACTTTATCGATTAAAGTCGGTTCTACTCATATATTTGACATCATCACGTGGGACCCTGGAGTCTTTAATTCTATTTCCATCCTTTGTAAGTCATACAAAATGGGCCTTTGCGTTGATAATATTGCACTCGTACTCGTATACGATCTTCTACTCAATGCGTCAGCTACTACGTTCGCCTTTCCAGGATGATATTGAATAGTGTGATTGTAATCTTTTATCAGCTCAAGCCAACGTCGTTGCCGCATGTTGAGTTCTTTTTGGGTGAAAAAATATTTGAGGCTTTTTTGGTCCGTATAAATCTCCACTTTCTCTCCATACAAGTAGTGTCTCCATATCTTCAACGCGAATACGACTGCTGCCAACACCAGATCATGAGTAGGATAATTCCTCTCATATTCTTTGAGTTGTCACGAGGTATAGGCTATGACTTTCCCATGTTGCATGAGAACACATCCTAATCCTTTGCCTGAAGCATCGCTGTATATAACAAATCCATCCGAACCAGTTGGTATTGCTAGAACAGGTGCCGAAATGAGTCTCCTCTTGAGCTCTTGGAAGCTCTCCTCGCATTCTTCGCTCCATACGAATTTTGTATCTTTCTGAGTCAGCTGAGTTAACAGAGTAGCAATTCGAGAAAATCCTTCCACGAATCTCCGATAATAACCAGCTAAGCCCAGAAAGCTGCTTACTTCGGTCACTGACTTCGGTTGCTCCCAACTTTGTATTGCTTCAATCTTCACCGGGTCAACAGATACTCCATGTTTTGACACCACGTGCCCAAGGAATGCTACTTCCTCAAGCCAAAACTCGCATTTCTTCAGCTTGGCATAAAGCTTGTTTTCACGAAGTCTTTCAAGTATCAGCTTCAAATGGTGCTCATGATCTTCACGGCTTTTGGAATAGATGAGGATGTCATCAATAAAGACAACAACGAACTGATCCAAATATTCCTTGAATACTCGATTCATCATATCCATGAAAGCAGCAGGAGCATTAGTCAATCCAAAAGACATGACTAAGAATTCATAATTCCCGTATCGAGTCCTGAAGGCAGTCTTTGGAATATCCTCAGTTTTAATCTTCAGCTAATGGTATCCAGAATGAAGATCGATCTTTGAAAAGAATTGTGCTCCTTGTAACTGGTCGAACAGGTCATCAATGCGAGGTAGCGGATACCTATTCTTAATGGTGACATGGTTCAATTCTCGGTAGTCAATACAAAGTCGCATACTCCCGTCTTTCTTCTTTACAAATAAAACAGGAGCACCCCAAGGAGACGTACTAGGAAGAATGAAACCAATGTCTAATAATTCCTGTAGTTGGACTTTTAACTCCGGAAGTTCAATAGGAGCCATTCGATATGGGGTTTTAGAAATGGGCTTTGTACCCGGTTCAAGGTTAATAAAGAATTCAACATCACGTTCTAGGGGTAGACCGGGAAGTTCTTTAGGAAATACATCAGGAAATTCTCTAACAACAGAAATATTATCCAAATTTGACTTGTCTTTATTCAAATCCATAACATGGGCTAAGAAAGCTTGACATCCGTTTTTCAATAAACGAATAGCTTTATGGCTGGATATGACAACGATTAATTTTAGTGGTTTAGTTGTTTGAATTCGTATGCTAGTTGGTTAAGAATAGAAAAACTAACAACCTTACGAAAATAATCAATTTTGGCATGATGAGTGGTTAACCAATCAATTCCTAAAATCACATCAAAAGTAAGTATCTTTAAAGAGATAAGATCAACAGGTAATGTGATAGTGCCAACTTAGATTAAGCAAGATTTATAAACTGTAGATGTAACGAAGGTTTCACCCAACGGAGTTTCAATAGACAAGTTAAAATCCAATTTCTCCTGAGTCAAGTTTAAACGTTGAGCACAAGCAGGATAGATAAAAGAATGGGTAGAACCGATATCTAGTAAGGTATAAACTTCGCAAGAATTCAAGATTAGCTTACCCGTGATCACCTTGTTTGGGTTCCTCACATTTTGACCAGTCACGACAAACGCTCTTCCTGGAACCGTTGATTTCGACTTATCCAGGACAGCTTTTGGAGTCGCCATCCCCGCTGAACTTGGTTTCGCTATAGTACAATCTCGAGCAATATGTCCTTTCTTTCCACAATTATAACATACCTTGGATTGTTGTGGACAGTTTGGGCTAATATGTCCCTTTTTCCCTGCATTTGTAACATCTAACTGGCGGTCGTTCCCCTCCTCTAGAATTTGTTGTTGGTGCTGGTGCTGCTGCTGATGTCTTCCCGTCATTGTTGAATCTTCTCTTTCTGAAATTTCCACTTGACTCACCTCTCCTATTATCATGTCCACGATTACCACCTGAGTGGTTACCGCCTTTGTCCGTATTTTTCCCTCCTCGTTGGTTATCATCACTCGATGATCTTTCTTTATCACAAGCATGACCACACAGTTGTGGTCCCTCGGTTGAGTATACTCACTATCTCACTCTAATAATTGAGCCCTGTTGACAACATCTGAATACAGAGAAAATTTATGAGAGATAAGGTATTGACGTATATCGGGTTTCAGACCTCTCAGAAACATCCACGTCATACGTTCCTCATTTTCCACCAAATGAGGTGCAAACCTGGATAACTCTGCGAACTTTGTCTCATACTGAGACACCGTCATGTTGTTCTGTTCAAGTCTAATAAACTTTACCTCCTTCATATAACGAATACTTTCTGGAAAGTACTTGTCATTGAATAGTTTCTGAAATCTTTCCCAAGACATGTTGAGTGCACCGGTTTGTAACGCCTTCTCCTGATTCCCACCAAGTCTGCCTCTCCACGGAACATAAAGGTGGCGAATGGAACCTTCTGCTCCTCCGTGCATCCCAAGACATCGAATATCTTGGTAATTTGCTTGACCCATGTTTTTGCCTTAATCGGATCGGGCTTTCCCCAAAAATCTGGTGGTCCCAGCTCCTTGAACTGCTTGGCTGTGACAGACCGCACGTTGCAATCATTTCCACCCGTATTTTGCACACGAGTCTTACTCGTCTAATTTTGCATGAACTGTAAAAAGCTCCTAAACATTCCATCATTCATCGTTTGCTCGGTAACGTTGTTTACAGGAGGAATATTGCCTTCCTGTTGCACGTTTTCCTGGTTTGTGACTAAAGGTTGCTCCACAGTCGTACACTCTATTGTTAATGTTCTCAGCAGCCATTCTTAAATACTGCCATAAAACAATAGTTAATTAAACAAATTAACATATCACATAATATCCCTATATTATGACCAACCAACAAATAAGCTTAGTTAGGACACACTAGCGAAGGATTTATTCATCTCTCCCCTCCTAGTTCTATTTCCCGATCTCCGCCAGGGACCATATCCCTAAGCTTTGTTTCCAACTGTGACGCCCCCAAAATAGGTATACAACACCCATTCTGAGTTGCCAAAATACATGGTATAGAAAGCAAACTACAACTTCAATAATACAAATGTCGTGTGAAATACAACGACACAACTGTGAGTTTAAATACAAAATATTGTCTTCTAGACAATATCCACACCCAAATAAGTCCTCATTACAATTATTCATACACTATTTTACAGAAATAGTGAGGACAACTAAACATCTTCCTAGAACCATCACTCCATACCTCGACTTGATCCTGCTATGTTCTCACCTCCTGAGAAGAAAAATGGAACAAAAAGGAAAAGGGTGAGCTCAACTAGCCCAGTAAATAATATTATGACTAAGATAATATACAACAAATTATCGTTAGTCTTCAACAGGGAAAAATCTGATAAAATATAATAGACAACAAGTTTTAGATCAACAAATGCAGCGAAAACAACAATCCATTAGAAGAGTCACGTAGAGAATGAATTCTACTATCTTCTAATATTTAAAAGTCCATCATCAATATTTTATCTCTGTAACAACAATCAATATACATCTTTAATCATCTTTGCACTACAGGCCAAAGATATTCATTTGTATCACCAGTTGGTCATGTTCATCTCAACACCTGTTCATCTTTGCACTACGGGCCAAAGATATTCATCGATTAATCATTCATCTTTTGCACTACGAATAAAGATATTCAATAATATCATCATTAAGGACTGAGGATGATGAAAACATTTTTAAGAACGAATCCAGTGATATAGAAGGACAAATATTAGGAATTCGTTTAACAGTTTATCCAAGATCAATAATACTTCATAATAACTGATTTTGAAGCAGAATTCAAAAATAACGATCAAAACATGGATACAATCAAAAATAGTAGCCAAAATAAACATCTTGGACAAAAAGGAAAATTTTCATTTTTCGATGAATAGTGTCGTATTCGTGAATAGTGTCGTATGCATGAATAGTAACCCCGATACAACAAGTTCCAAATTTGATTAAAAAGTTCACCAATATTTCAGCATAATGATATTGAAGAAAGTAATATCATTTAAGAAGAAAATAATATCCCTTACCTCAAAGAATCAGTACTTCGGTATGAAAGGTCGGACGTGATGCTGAATGAAACTTGTACTGAATAAAAACTCTCAAAGTATCTAAATACTCACAAAAAACGCTTGATAATATAGAGAGAGAAAGAGAGAAAACTTTATTTCTGGTGTGATTTTCAATTCTAACTTAGCCCTCTATTTATAGGAAAATGTTAGCCCGCCGAAGCAGACCTAACCTGCTCCTGATGGCTTTACCTACTACTATTGCCACCCACCACATTTTGAAATAAAATTCAACACATTTTTCACTAACCACAAGTGGAGCCCACTCAATTCTAGAATTTTCCACCAAAATCATTTAGAAACCTAATTTTCGAATCAGTCACCTCTTAAAATTCTCAACAAATGATTCGTTCATTTTTAACGGTTCAAAATTTGTGGACATATACCCAACTTATATATGTATAACATATCCAAAAATCACAATGATCTAACGGTCAGATTAAAAATTATAACTCACACAACATACCGTAAAAATATTGATTTGATTTTTAATACCTCCATTCCGACAAAGATACTGATAAAACACCTCAACATTAAATCCTTCACATAAAATAAACGAATCCATTATTTATATCCACATCAAATAAATATTTTCTTATCATATAAATCAATAATTAATTATTCACAAATAATATTACAGAATCACAATTATGACAACCAGGCCGTTCCCAAGAAAGAGGGGGCTTTCCAATGAAGATTTCTCCTTACTGGCGCGCAATTAGGTGACCAAACCTCTCCTTAGACAGAACTTTCTAGACATTGCTAATAATGTTATCTAATAATATTATTCAAATAATATGAATTATTGATCTGATAATGGGAAATACTGTGCAGTGACAATTATTGAAACAATAATAATATAAAATATCAACGCAGCAATTATTGAATCAATAAAATAAAATATTAAACAGTAACTAATGTAACAATTATTGAGTAGTGCCTTCTTACGTACGAATCAATAATTCAACAATCTTGCAATACTGCAAATGTCTATCAGATTTTAACCACCAGGTAACCCAACAGTTTTAACGGTAACAATTACGTCGTTATTCATAAAAACTCATACTTTGTCGTTTTCCTCATCCGACAGTTATTTCGTTATGGGGCTCACAATTCATAATACCCGTACCGAGTTCTGAAGGCAGTGTTTGGAATATACTCAGCTCTAATTTTCAGCTGATGATATCCAGAACGAAGATCGATTTTTGAAAAGAATTGTGCTCCTTGCATCTGGTCAAACAAGTCATCAATACGAGGTAGAGGATACCTATTCTTGATGGTGACATGGTTCAATTCCCGATTGTCAATACAAAGTCGTATACTCCCGTCTTTCTTCTTTACGAATAAAACAGGAGCACCCCAAGGAGATGTACTAGGACGAATGAAACCGATGTCCAATAACTCCTGTAGTTGGACCTTTAACTCCTGAAGTTCAATAGGAGCCATTCGATATGGGGTTTTAGAAATGGGATTTGTACCCGGTTCAAGATCAATAAAGAATTCAACTTCATGTTTTGGGGGTAGACCGGGATGTTCTTCAGGAAATACGTCAAGAAAGTCAATAACAACAGGAATATTATTCAAATTTGACGTGTCTTTATTCAAATCCATAACATGGGCTATGAAAGCTTTACATCTGTTTTTCAATAAACGAATAGCTTTATGACTTGATATGACAGTGATTGATTTTAGTGGTTTAGTTGCTTAAATTCGAACAACAGGTTGGTTAGGAATATGAAAACTAACAACCTTACGAAAACAATCAATTTTGGCATGATGAGTAGTTAACCAATAAATCCCTAAAATCACATCAAAAGCAAGTATCTTTAAAGAGATAAGGTCAATAGGTAATGTACAGGTAATGTGATGGTACCAACTTGGATTAGACAAGATTTATAAACAGTGGATGTGATGAAAGTTTCTCCTAACGGAGTTTCCACATATAGGTCAAAGTCTAATTTCTCCGGAGTCAAGTTTAAACGTTGAGCACAAGCGGAGAGATAAATGAATTGGGTAGCACCGGTATCAAGTAAGGTATAAACTTCGTAAGAATTTATGATTAGCTTACCCGTGATCACCTCGTTTGGGTTCCTCGCATTTTGACCAGTCACAACAAACGTTATTCCAGGAATTGTTGACTTTGACTTTTCTGGGATAGCCTTTTGAGTCACCGTCCCCGCTGAACTAGGTTTCGCTACCGTACAATCTCGAGCGATATGTCCTTCCTTTCCACAATTATAGCATACCTTGAACTGTTGTGGGCAGTTTGGGCTGATATGTCCCTCTTTCCTGTATTTGTAGCATACAACCGGTGGTCTTTCTCCTCCCTTGGAACCAGTTGCTACTGGTGCTGTCGTCTTCACATTTTCGTTGTTGAATCTCCTCTTTTTAAAATCTCTTCTTGACTCGCTTCTTCTATTCTCATGGCCATGATTACCACCAGAGTGGTTACCATTTTTGTCCGTCTTTTTCTTTCTCCGCTGGTTATCGTTGTTTTGTTGACTGCTATCTCCGGTATGATCCTGGTTATGGTCCCTCGGTTGAACGTACTCATTATCTCGCTCTAACAATTGAGCCCTATTGACAACATCTGAATAGAGAAAAAATTTATGAGAAATGAGATACTGACGTATGCCGGGTTTCAAACCTCTCAGAAAAATCCGCATCATACGTTCCTCATTCTCCACCAAATGAGGTGCAGACTTGGATAACTCTGCGAACTTCGCCTCGTACTGAGACACCGTCATGTTATTCTGCTCTAGTCTAATAAACTCCACTTCCTTCATATGACGAATACTTTCGTGAAAGTACTTGTCATTGAAACGATTCTGAAACGCGTCTCCCAAGACATGCCGAGTGCGATTGGATGGGTACGTTTCACGAGACTCCACCAATGTCTGCCTCATTACGGAAAATAAAGGTTACGAATGGCACCTTTTGCTCCTCCGTGCATCCCAAGACATCGAATATCTTGGTGATTTGTTTGATCCACGTCGTTGCCTTAATCGGATCCGACTTTCCCCAGAATTCTGGTGGTCCCAACTCTTTAAACTACTTGGCTGTGACAAACCGTGCATTGTTATCATTTCCACTGGTGTTTTAAACACGAGTCTCCCTCGTCTGATTTTGCATGAACTGCAAAAAGCTCCTAAACATCCCGTCGTTCATCATCTGCTCAATGGTGTTGTTCACAAGAGGAACATTGCCAGCCTGTTGCACGTTCTCCTCGTTGGTAAGTACATGCATCTCCATGGTCTCATTTGCTCCACTGTTAACATTCTCGGTTGCCATTCTTAAATACTGCCATAAAACAAAGGTTAATTAAACCAATTAAAATATCACATAATATCCCTATATTATGACCGACCAACAAATAAGCTTAAGTAGGACACACTAGCGAAGGATTTACTCGTCTCTCCCCTCCTAGTTCTATTCCCCGATCTCCGCCAGAGATCATATTCCTAAGCTCTGATACCAACTGTGACGCCCCCAAAATAGGTATACATCACCCATTCTGAGTTGTCAATACATGGTACAGAAACAACTACAACTTTATTAATACAACCATAAACTGTGAGTTTAAATACAAATATTATCTTCTAGACAATATCTCTACCCAACTAAATCCTCATCACAATTATTGATACATTATTTTACAAAAATGGTGAGGACTACTAAACAACTCTCTCTAGAACCATCATTCCATACCCCAGATCTAGATTTTCATTACATTCTCACCTCCCGAGAAGAAAAATGGAACAAAAAGGAAAAGGGTGAGCTCAACTAGCCTAGTAAAGAACATTATGACTAAGATAATATGGAACAAATTATCGTTAGTCTTCAACAGGAAAAATCGATAAAATACAATGAGCCAACAAGTTTTGATTAATATTATGCAGAAAATAATAATTCATAGAAGAGTTACGTGAGAATGAAATTTACTATTATCTATGAATTTAATGATCCATCAATGATATTTTTATCCTCAGTAACATCAATCAATATTCATCTTGAATCAAATATTTATCTTTACACTACGAGCCAAAGATATTCATCGATTCGGTTATGTTTCATCTCAACACTTGTACATCTTTTCACTACGGGCCAAAGATATTCATAATAAAATCAACCATCTTTTTACTACAGGCCAAAAGATATTCAAGAATACCATCATTTAGGACCGAGGATGATGAAAATATTTTAAAAAAATGAATCCAAAGTGAAACAAAAGAATAAATATTAAGGATTCAGTATTTCGGTTATTCATGTCCAAAAATACCTCATAAATAATCATAGTGGAGTAAAATTCAAGAATGATCAAAACATGGATACAATCAAAGCTAGTATCCATAATAGATATTTTGACGAAAAGAAAAAAATTTCATTTTTCGATGAATAGTCAGATTCGTGAATAGTCTTAGTATCGTAAATAAGAACCCGGACACCAAAAGATAGGAATTTCACAAGAAAAATCTTACCAATAATCCAGCATAATGATATTAGAAGAAATAATATCATTTAAAAAAAATAACATCCCTTACCTCAAAAGAATAGTACTTCTGGCTAGAATACTGGGTATAGTGCTGAAGGAAACTTGCACCGTATAGCAACACTCAAAGTATCAAAATACTCACAAGAATGCGTTCAATATATCGAGAGAGAAAGAGAGAGAAAACTTCAGTTTCTTGTGTGATTTTCAATTCTAACCTAAGCACCCTATTTATAGGAAAATGCTTAGAACACCAAAGCAGAAAATTTAATAAATTAATAATATATTTAACAAAATTTCCTACACACACTAGATTTGCCCAAAAACTTCAGCCACCATGTGAGCTCACCTCACCAAACTTAAAAAAAAATGTTTTTGTTAATATAAATATTTAAAACTTCCAAAAATCAATTATTTCAGAACTTCAGAACTTCAATAATTCATAATAAATAGCCCTTTTCTCAGAAAAATTAGAACCACATGTCTTTTCCATAGGAAATTTCATTATCTACAACTTTACAGAAGAAAGTTTTTCCAAATTCAAAACAAAAATTGTCCGAAATCCACAAACGAGCGATTTTACAGGCTATAATAAAATTTCAGTCAAGGAATGGGCCCACAGACATGCTTAACATGTTTTAAATATTTTTAGTAACAAAAATACTCCTCCTCCTCCTCATATACTCATATATTCCACATTCACTGTAAAAATATCACCATTATTATATTATTAAAATATAATAATACATTTAAATAAATTATTTTATCAGAAAAAGATAAAATATTAATTTTTAATAATTGTCACATTAAAAATTTTCTCCATCTATATCCGCATAAAATCAATATTTTCCTCATCATATAAATCAATAATTAATTATTCACGAATAATATTACAGAATTACAATACTGACAACCAGGCAGTTCCCAGGATAGAGGGGGCTTTTCAATAAGGATCTCTCCTTACTGGCTCGCAATTAGATGACCTAACCTCTCCTTAGACAGAACTTTGTAGACATTGCCAATAATGTTATCCAATAATATTATTCAGATAATATGAATTATTGTCTGATAATAAAAAATCTTCATGTAGTGACAATTATTGAAACAACAATAATATAAAATATCAACACAAAGAATTATTGAATCAATAAAATAAAATACTAAATAGTAATTATCGTAATAATTATTGAGTCTTGCCTTCTTACATAAGAATCAATAATTGGTGCAATATCTTGTGTCTACTTGTGTTTTAACCAATTTAGTATTTTAACAATATTAATTCAGTAATAACTTCTG
The DNA here is from genome assembly GCA_020205605.1 of Panax ginseng. Classification (NCBI taxonomy): domain Eukaryota; kingdom Viridiplantae; phylum Streptophyta; class Magnoliopsida; order Apiales; family Araliaceae; genus Panax; species Panax ginseng. The sequence continues at coordinate 18,979,548 of CM035134.1, forward strand.
CCGTTATTTATAAATAACTTATACTTGTCGTTTTCTTCATCCAATCGCTTTTTAGTTATGGGGCCCACACAAGGTCACACGCACATAATACGAATATTCCCCAGTAAGAAAGAATATTTCACGACCAAACGAATATTTTATAACCATTTGCTTATTTGAAATATTTGCATATTTTACCCATAACTATCCACATTAATCAAATCAACCCTTACTATTTCAAAATAATAAATGAAGGAAGTTAAATTTTATTTATTAATAATTTGGGGTCTTACAGTACTGACTGATTCGGCCTTTGTAGGGAAGAGGAACAATCTGATGCGGGAGGGTGTAGAGGATGGGACAATGGGCTGAGATGAAAGAAGACCAACGAAGATATTCAAAACCACTATGCAAATCTAACCCATAATTTCGTGCTTTCAGATCTGGGTTGAGCGAGGCGGGGAGATAGTTAGGTTAGGGATGACTGAGGAAGATGAGTTTGGGGAGAAGATGAGTTAGGTTATGCTTATTTTACGTAATATTAAAAAAAAATATTACTTACACCTTTGTATGAAAATTATATTTTCTATAGTAATGCTTTGTATTAAAATAATTTTATATTAAAATTATTTTAATACCTCTTTCTTAAATAAAATTTCTAAAAATTAATATTAGAATTTAATATTAAAATTATTCTTAATTGATCGTCTTTTTATGAAAAGATTTAGTTCGTAACAAATCATGCAATAAAAATATATTCATATATATATATATATATATATATATATATATATATCACATACGATGATATATACACATATAGTCACTTATTCTGTGTGAATATTCAATACAGTATATATTAAAAAAAATATTTTAGTAAATTCTTATTTTAATATATACTGAACATTTGGACTATTACACTATCTTTTGTCAACACTATAAATGCATACATAACTTATAGAGCAACCTTATGAATTTAAGTCTCCTGATATGCGAAATCACTACTCTCATTTTTTTTTCAATAAAGCAGAACCATTCTATGATGTCGATTCACTACACTTACTAATCAAATCTATGAAGTTGCTTCGTCAAAAATTTAAACCAAATAGTGATTTAAATTATTAAAATTGTATAAGATCATCAACAACAATGACATGAAATCATTTCGAAATCGTAGTTGTTCAATTAGAACAACTACTAATCAATTCAAATCAAAATCTAGAAACATACCTAAAATGTCAAATAATTTATGCCTTCAAATTGGGATAATTGAAAATTGATAATGGAGGTTCTTGACTAAATGGAGGCTGCCAATGATAAAAGGAAGACCGATGACGTCGCTTGGATACGAGTTTGTTTGGGAAAATTTTTGCCTCCATATAAAAATGTGACGTCATTGCATACTTTGTCACTAAATATAAGGATTTATGACGAACCATTTTTGTCACTTATCTATTCATCTAATTTGTGACGCACTATTATCTCATCATATAAAATTGGTATTTGTGATAATACAAATTTTCATAATTAGTTATTTTTTCGTCCTTAAAAAATTTTCCTCCTAAATTTTTCAGAAAATTTTTGCCTCCAAATAAAATTGTGACGATATTACGTACGTTGTCACTAAATATAAAAATTTATGACGAACCATGTTTGTCACTTATTCACTCAACTAATTAGTGACAAGCTATTATCTCGTCATATAAAATTGGTATTTATGACAATACAAATTGTCATAAATTATTATTTTTCCGTCTTTAAAAAATTTCCCTCCAAAATATTTCAGAAAAATTTTGCCTCCAAATAAAATTGTGATGAATTTGTATTTGGCGTCACTAAATGTGAACATTAGTGACTAAAACACATTGTCACTAAATTTTACAAATAATTAATGACAAACTATTATGTTGAAATTGAAAGAAATATTGTGTGACAATAAATACTGTCATCAATTATTACAAAATGTCACTAAACGGTTTCCCTCCAAAATTTTGGTACGAAATTCTACCTACAAAATAACTTGTGACAAAATTTTGTTAATCGTCATCAAATGTGTAAATTAGTGACGATATAAATGATTAATAGTAACAAAATTAAAGGTCATCACAAAAGCAAAAGTTTTAGTGACGATTATAAATTTCGTAATTATTAATTAACAAATTATGACAAAAATTTGTGTGTAGCAAAAAAATTCGTCATAGAATGTGTGATTTCTTGTAGTGTAAATCTCCACATTAAACTAAATATATATAAAGTAACTATGAATATTTTAATATATATATATATATATTTATAAATTTATAAATTTATATAATAATAATAATAATAATAATAATAATAATATATAATAATAATTATATATATATATATAATTAATTAATTACTACATATATTTATATATATATATATATATATATATATACGTTCGGATCAAGAGCATACCTTATCCATTCACAAGGAGCTCACCCTCACTTTTAGCGACGGACGGCGGCGATTGGCTCGTATATATAACCGTAAATACTCATACTTTTAATGACGCTATATATGTCGTCCGTCGCTAAAAGTATGTATTTACTTGTATGATGAACAACCATCGCCGTGTCCGTCGCTAAAAAGGGGTGAGCTCTCAGTGAGTTAGATAAGGTAAGCTCTTGATCCTCGCTCTCTCTCTCTATATATATATATATATATATATATATAGATTTACAGAAAATTTTTTAAAAAAGGGGGAAGGTAATAAATAATATTATAATATTGTTATTATAATTAAAATGTATCTTTTGATTACAAACTGAATATAGAATATTAAAAATTATTGAATTTATGAAAATATAATTTGTATTAGTTCGTAATTTAATTATATGGTTTATATTTTATTTTGATAATTAGATCGGATTGGGGGAGTTTAGCGGGTGATATTTGGATTCGGAAAATTATTTTGGTACTACATTAAGGTACGGATTTCGTACTTTTTCAGCGATTCTCCTTTAAATTTAATACGTTCGTTTTGTACTCGTTTAGAAATTTTGAATTGCCTCTTAGGATTATTTCTTGTTGTCAAAATTATTGAGATAGTTTCGTTTTGGCGTTGATATTAGAATTCGTATTTGTACTCTTTGAACTAGTTAATCGTGTCAATATGTTTTGGAGACTTTATTCGGTTGTACCATTGTTCGTATATTTTCGTTCACATTCGGGAGTTATTTTGACCATTGATATATTGTGATAATTAATAATGTTTGTATTTGATAATTTGATTTCATTTGAATATGGTCATGTAAGCCTTGTGATTTGAACCTATTTTGGCTTACATTTTGTAGTTTGATACTTAGGGTATACTTGAGCTAACCACCTGTGGGGGTACCACAGGTATGTCCTCTTGACTCAAGGGCATGACACCTTCCGTGGCGGTGTGATCTGTAAGACCCCAACTTTTATGAATAAAGATGAATTTTCTATAATTATCATTTTTGAATATTGTAGAATGAATTTGATATAATGTTATAGTTGTGGGTAATAGTTATAAATTTTGCAAAGTACGCAAGTTGTTATATAATATTCAATTGGTCGGGGAATATTCGTTTTAACAGGGAATATTCGTACGACGACTCAATCATTGGTGAACCCCACAACGGAATTATTGTCGGATTGAGAAAATGACAAAAATATTTTATGAAAATAACGGTGGAAGTTTTATCGTTAACTGTTGAAACACCCGGTGTTAAAAGTACAGGAATACGCGTGGTTGTATAGTAGAACACAGTATTAATTATTGATGCTTACGTGAGAAGTCACTCAATTTTTTTCAATTATTGCTTCAGTAATTGTTGCATAGTATCTCATGTTAATTGATTCAATTATTGTCGATATTTTATATATTATTAAATCAATATTTGAGACGATGAAGTTATTAATATTATTATTTACAATATTAACGATGTCTGTAAGTTACGCCAAGGAGAGGTTTGGTCACCTAATTATGCGCATAAATAGGGAGAAATCCTTATTAAAAGCCCCCTCTTTCCAGGAACGACACAGTGATTAATAGTGTGAATTATAATAATGATGATGAAGTTTTATTTTATTAGTATTATTAATGTAATAAAATGAAAATTTTTTATATAAAAGCGAAATATTTTTATAAAGTTATTCGTTTTATTAGACTATAAATAGAATATATTATATTCTATTATGCATAGTATTTTGCATAGTAAAATCTTTTTATATAAAATAGAATACTTTTATAAAGTTATTCATTTTATTAGACTATAAATATAATATATTATATTTTATTATGCATAGTGTTTGCATAATTGCTCGCATAGTGTTTGCATAGTAAAATCTTTTTATATAAAAGAATACTTTTATAAAGTTATTCGTTTTATTAGATTATAAATAGAATATATTATATTTTATTTAAAATTTTTGTTTTATTAGAATATTTTATAGTAAATCAATCTGGACCGTTAGTTTAAAAGTAAATCATCACTGACCGTTCAGAATTGTTATTACTTATTCACCCATTCTCCTATAAATAGAAGCTCATTCTTTCATTATTTCTTACGAATTCACTGAAACTACTCCTATATCCAGTTTGTTCTAAGGTAAGGGGTATTATTTCTTTCGTATTCATTTAGAGAACTTTTGTTATTCCATTCTTTATTATTCTGTTGGAATAACTTTTTATATCAAGCAATTACCCTATACTTGGTGAAATTCTTCTGTTATTCCATTCTTTATCATTATGTTGGAATAACCTGTATATACGAAGTACCGCATACATGGTGAAATTCTTCTGTTATTCAATTCTTTATCATTGTTTTATTGAATTCTTATATCATTGTCATCATCCTCGTGTTTATATTTTTTTAAAGTCATCTGTGACATATAGTGCATAGATGGACTTGGTATGATTATGACCAGGGATTAATCGGTATAATCATGACTGTAATTATAAGACCCCAACTTATTATAAATAAAATAAATTTTCCTCTATTCATTATTCTAAATTAATAAGGGTTAATTTGATATAATGCTTTGGTTATGGGTGAAATGTGCAAAGTTTACAAAATAAGCAAGTGGTTATGGAATATTCTTTTTGTTTCGGGAATCTCCGCATTTACCAGGCAATCAATTGTGGGTCCCATAACGAAAAATGGTTGGATGAAAGAAAATGACAAAGATTGAGTTTTATAAATAACGGCGTAAATTGTTACCGTTAATACTGTTGGGTTACCTAGTGGTTAAAATACGATAATATATGCGTGGTTGCACAAAGAAGCACACCTGGTATTGCATGATGATTGTTGAATTATTGATTCCTACGTAAAGAAGGCACTACTCAATAATTGTTACAATAATTACTGCTCATTATTTTATTTTATTGATTCAATAATTGTCGCGTTGATATTTATATTATTATTGTTTCAATAATTATCAACAAGACACGATATTTTCCATTATCGATCAATAATTCATATTATTTGAATAATATTATCGAGATAACATTATTGGCAATGTCTAGAAAGTTACGCTCTAAGGAGAGGTTTGGTCACCTAATTGCGGCCAAAGAAAGAGAAATCCTTATTGGAAAGCCCCTATCACGGAAACTACCGGCACGGTTGTGATTGTGATTCGTAATATTATTTTGAATAATTAATTATTGATTATTATGATAAAGAAAATATTCATTTTATGTGGATATAGATGGAGAAAATTTTAATGTGACAATTGTTGAAAATTAATATTTTATCTTTTTCTGATAAAATAATTCATTTAAATATATTATTTTAATAATATATTAATGGTGATATTTTTACAATGAATGTGGGATATATGAGTATATGAGGAGGAAGAGTATGTTTGTGGCATTAAATGTTTAACACATGTTTTGTGTGTCGGTGGACACAATTCTTGACCGAAAATTGATTATGGACTGTAAAATCGCCCGTTTGTGGATGTCGGTCAATTTTTGTTTGGAATTTGGAAAAATTTCCTTCTGCAAAGTTGTAGAGAATTGAATTTCCTATAATATATCTCGAGATTCGAATTTTCTGACAAAAGGGCTATTTATTATGAATTATTGAAGTTCTAAAGCTCCGAAATAATTGATTTTTGGAAGTTTTAATTATGTTTTTTTAAGAAAAACATTTTTCAAAGGTTGGTGAGCATCTTTAACATGTGCTTGGTGGTTTAAATCAGATTCCTTGGTGGTGGGCTTGAATATTTGGTAAATATTAATATTTTATTAATTTAGTCTCCTTTCATGCGTTCTAGCATTTTCCTATAAATAGAGGCTAAGTTAGAATTGAAAATCACACCGAAATAAGTTTTCTCTCTTTCTCTCTCTATATTATCGAAGCGTATTCTTGTGAGTATACTTTGAGTGTTGCTATACAAGCTAGTTTCACAAGACTATCTGAAATTCAATCAAATCTTCAAGTTATTTTGAGGTAAGGGATATTATTTTCTTCTTAAATGATATTTTTCTTCAATATCATTATGCCGAAATATTGGTGAACTTTTTAATCAAATTTGGAACTTGTTGTGTCGGGGTTACTATTCACGTATACGGCGCTATTCACGAATACGGCACTATTTACCAAAAAATGAAAATTTTCCTTTTTGTCCAAGATGTCTATTTTGGCTACTATCTTTGATTGTATCCATGTTTTGATCGTTATCTTTGAGTTCAGCTTCAAAAATGTTTATTATCAAGTATTATTGATCTTGGATAAACTATTAAACGAATTCCTAATATTTGTCCTTCTATCTCACTGGATTCGTTCTTAAAAAATGTTTTTCATCATCCTCGGTCCTTAATGGTGATACTTGATGAATATCTTTGGCCTATAGTGCTAAGATGAATGATTAAACTGATGAATCTCTTTGGCCCGTAGTGCAAAGATGAACAGGTGTTGAGATGAACATGACCAACTGGTGATACAAATGAATATCTTTGGCCTGTAGTGCAAAGATGATTAAAGATGTATATTGATTGTTGTTACAGGGATGAAATATTGACGATGGACTTTCAAATCTTAGAAGACAGTAGAATTCATTCTCTACATGACTCTTCTAATGGATTCTTTATTTCATTGCATTTGTTGATCTAAAACTTGTTGTCTATTATATTTTATCAGATTTTTCCCTGTTGAAGACTAACGATAATTTGTTGTATATTATCTTAGTCATAATATTCTTTACTGGGATAGTTGAGCTCACCCTTTCCTTTTTGTTCCATTTTTTCTTCTCAGGAGGTGAGAACATAGCAGGATCAAGTCGGGGTATGGAGTGATGGTTCTAGGAAGATGTTTTAGAAGCCCTCACTATTTTTATAAAATAGTGTTTGAATAATTGTAATGAGGACTTATTTGCGTGTGGATATTGTCTAGAAGACAATATTTGTACTTAAACTTACAGTATGTATTGTCGTATTTCACACGACATTTGTATTATTGAAGTTGTAGTTTGCTTTATGTACCATGTATTTAGCAGAATGGGTGTTGTATACCTGTTTTGGGGGCGTCACAGTTGGTATCAGAGCTTAGGGATATGGTCTCTGGCGGAGATCGGGGAATAGAACTTGGAGGGGAGAGATGAGTAAATCCTTCTCTAGTTTGTCTTACCTAAGCTTATTTGTTGGTCGGTCATAATATAGGGATATTATGTGATATGTTAATTTGTTTAATTAACCCTTGTTTTATGGCAGTATTTAAGAATGGCTGCTGAGAACGTTAACAATGGAGTTTATGAGACGGCGGAACAACATTTAGTCACAAACCAGGAGAACGTGCAACAGGAAGGCAATACTCCTCCTGTAAACAACGTTACCGAGCAAACGATGAATGATGGAATGTTTAGGAACTTTTTATAGTTCATGCAAAATCAGACAATGGAGACTCGTGTGCAAAATACAGGTGAAAATGATGGCAACGCGCGGTCTGTCACAGCCAAGCAGTTCAAGGAGCTGGGACCACCAGATTTCTGGGGAAAGCCCGATCCGATTAAAGCGGAAACATGGGTCAAACAAATTACCAAGATATTCGATGTCTTGGGGTGCACAAAGGAACAGAAGGTTCTATTCGCCACCTTTATGTTCCGTGGAGAGGCAGATTACTGGTGGAAATCCGTGAAGCATACTCAGCCAGCCGCACTTAAGATGTCGTGGGAAAGATTTCAGAAACTGTTTAATGACAAGTATTTTCCAGAAAGTATTCGTCATATGAAGGAGGTAGAGTTTTTTAGACTCGAACAGAATAACATGACGGTGTCTCAATACGAGGCAAAGTTCGCAGAGTTGTCCAGGTTTGCACCTCATTTGGTGGAGAATGAGGAACGCATGACGCGAATGTTTCTGAGAGGTTTAAAACCCGAGATTCGTCAAACCTTATATCTCATAAATTTTTTTTATATTCAGATGTTGTAAACATGGCTCAGTTGTTAGAGCGAGATAGTGAGTATACTCAACCGAGGACCACAACCGTGGTCATATCGGATGGCAAATCCATCGTAACGATGATAACCACGAGGAGGAAGAATACGGACAAAGGCGGTAACCACTCGGTGGAAATCGTGGCCATGATAATAGAAGAGGTGACTCAAGTGGAAATTTCGAAAGAAAGATTCAACAATGACGGAAGACATCGATGGCACACCAAAGACCAACAACAAATTTTAGGGGAGGAGAACGACCGCCAGCTTAGATGTTACAAATGTGGGAAGGAGGGACATATCATTAAACCGTCACAACAATCCAAGGTATGTTACAACCGTGGAAAGGAAGGCCACATCGCCGAGATTGTACTATAAGCGAAACCAAGTTCGGTGGAGTGGTGATTCCAAGGGTTGTCCGGATAAGTCAAAATCAATGGTTCGGAAGAAGCGTTTGTCGTGATCGACAAAACGTGAGGAACCCAAACGAGGTGATCACGCGGTAAGCTAATCTTGAATTCTTCACGAAGTTTATACCTTACTAGATAATCGGGTTCTACCCATTCTTTTATCTCTCCCGCTTGTGCTCAACATTTAAACTTGACTCAAGAAGAAATTAGATTTTGATTTATCTGTTGAAACTCTATTGGGTGAAACCTTCGTTACATCTACAGTTTATAAATCTTGCGTGATCCAAGTTCGCACTATCACATTACCTGTTGATCTTATCTCTTTAAAGATACTTGCTTTTGATGTGATTTTAGGAATTGATTGGTTAACCACTCATCATGCCAAAATTGATTGTTTTCGTAAGGTTGTTAGTTTTCATATTCCTAACCAACCTGTCATACGAATTCAACCGACTAAACCACTAAAATCAGTCACTATCATATCAAGCCACAAAGCTATTCGTTTATTGAAAAACAGATGTCAAGCTTTCTTAGCCCATGTTATGGATTTGAATAAAGACAAGTCATATTTGAATAATATTTCTGTGGTTAGAGAATTTCCTGATGTATTTCCTGAAGAGCTTCCCGGTTTACCCCCAGAACGTGATGTTGAATTCTTTATTGACCTTGAACCGGGTACAAAACCCATTTCTAAAACCCCATATCGAATGGCTCCTATTAAACTTCAGGAGTTAAAAGTCCAACTACAGGAATTATTAGACATCGGTTTCATTCATCCTAGTACGTCTCCTTGGGGTGCTCCTGTTTTATTCGTAAAGAAAAAAGACGGGAGTATGCGACTTTGTATTGACTATCGAGAATTGAACCATGTCACCATCAAGAATAGGTATCCGTTACCTCGCATTGATGACCTGTTTGACCAGTTACAAGGAGCACAATTCTTTTCAAAGATCGATCTTCGTTCTGGATATCATCAGCTGAAGATTAAAACTGAGGATATTTCAAAGACTGCATTCAGGACTCGATACGGGCATTATGAATTCTTAGTCATGTCTTTTGGATTGACTAATGCTCCTACTGCTTTCATGGATATGATGAACCGTGTATTCAAGGAATATTTGGATCAGTTCGTTGTTGTCTTTATTGATGACATCCTCATCTATTCCAAAAGCCGTGAAGATCATGAGCACCATTTTAAGTTGGTACTACAAAGACTTCGTGAACACAAGCTTTATGCCAAGCTGAAGAAATGCGAGTTCTGGCTTGAGAAAGTAGCATTCCTTGGGCACGTGGTGTCAAAACAAGGAGTATCTGTTGACCCGGCGAAGATTGAAGCAATACAAAGTTGGGAGAAACCGAAGTCGGTGACCGAAGTACGCAGCTTTCTGGGCTTAGCTGGTTATTATCGGAGATTCGTGGAAGGATTTTCTTGAATCGCTACCCCGTTAACTCAGCTGACTCGGAAAGATACAAAATTTGTATGGACCGAGGAATGCGAGAAGAGTTTCCAAGAGCTCAAGAGGAGACTCATTTTGGCACCTGTTTTGGCAATACCATCTGGTTCGGATGGATTTGTTATATACAGCGATGCTTCAGGCAAAGGGTTAGGATGTGTTCTCATGCAACATGGGAAAGTCATAGCCTATGCCTCGCGACAACTCAAAGAATATGAGAGAAATTATCCTACTCATGATCTAGAGTTGGCAGCAGTCGTATTCGCGTTGAAGATATGGAGACACTACTTGTATGGAGAAAAAGTGGAGATTTATACGGACCATAAAAGCCTCAAATATTTCTTCACCCAAAAAGAACTCAATATGCGGCAACGACGTTGGCTTGAGCTATTGAAAGATTATGATCACACTATTCAATATCATCCTGGAAATGCAAATATAGTAGCTGACGCATTGAGTAGAAGATCATATGCAAGTACGAGTGCGATATTGTCAACGCAAAGGCCCATTCTGTATGACTTGCAAAGGATGGAGGTAGAATTAAAGACTCCACGGACCCACGTGATGATGGTGAATATACGAGTAGAATCGACTTTAATCGATAAAGTTAACGCTGTTCAAGCTACAGACCTGGGGCTAATGAGTATGAAGAAGAAAGTGCAAGAAGGAGCTATTCCGGAAGCAAGAATCGATGAAAAAGGAATACTTCAATTCAACTCTCGACTTTGCGTTCCGAACGATTCTGACTTGAAGCATAGAATCATGATGGAGGCACACAACACCCCGTTTGCAATCCATCATGGGAGTACCAAAATGTATCATGATATTCGACATACATTTTGGTGGAACAATATGAAGAGAGAGATCGCGGAGTTTATCTCGAGGTGTTTAACTTGTCAATGAGTAAAGGAGGAGCATCAAGTACCAAAGGGTCCATTGCAACCACTTGAGATTCCGGAATAGAAGTGGGAACACATTACAATGGATTTCGTTACAGGTCTTCCCAAGGTTTCTCAAGGCATAGATGCGACTTGGGGTTATTGTTGATAGATTAACCAAGTTTGTTCATTTCTTGCCGATACGAAAAACTTATTCCCTTGAACGTCTTGCTAGTATGTACGTGAATGAGATTGTGCGATTGTATGGCATGCCAGTATCCATAGTTTCGGATCGTGACCCAAGATTCACTTCAAGATCTTGGGTTAGCTTACTGACTATAGGTATGATTTTCGATTTAGTTCAAAGATATCATCCTCAAACGGACGGATAATCGTCGAGAGGACTATTCAAACCCTTGAAGATCTATTAAGACTCTGTGTTCTAGATTTCAAAGGAAGTTGGGATAAGTACTTGCCATTGGTGGAATTCTCCTACAACAACAAGCTTATCAAGCAAGTATAGGCATGGCTCCATTTGAGGCGTTGTATGGGCCGAAAGTGTCGTTCTCTCCATCTTTGGGGCGAGGTGGGAGAAGCAACATTGTTGGGACCCGAAATTAATGTACGCGACTACGAAAAAGATCCAAATGATTCGACAACGTATTCAAACTTCACAAGATCGACAAAAGAGTTATGTTGATCTTCATAGAAAGGACGTGGTGTTTAATATTGGAGATCATGTATTGTTACGTGTTACTCCATGTAAGGGAGTTACAAGATTTGGAAAGAGAGGAAAGCTCAATCCAAGATTTGTTGGTCCATTTGAGTTTCTTGACCGAATAGGAAACGTAGCCTATAGACTCGCGTTACCTCCAAGTATGTCTAGTGTTCACAATGTATTCCACATATCTATGCTTCGTAAATATGTGAAAGACCCGAACCACATTATTGCGTTAGAACCAGATGAGATAGCTGAAGATTTAACATACGAGAGATACTGTTGAGATTTTGGATAGGAAAGAGCATGTCTTACGCATGACGAAGGTTATACCACAAGTTAAGGTTTTATGGAGAAACCATGCCATTGAGGAAATGACATGGGAGTTGGAATCGGAAAAAAGCGAGGTACCTCACATTGCTCGAAACACTGTACGTGCGTCGTTAATTTCGAGGATCGAAATTTTATAAGGAGGGAGGTTGTAAGACCCCAACTTATTATAAATAAATTAAATTTTCCTATATTCATTATTCTAAATTAATAAAGGTTAATTTGATATAATGCTTTGGTTATGGGTGAAATGTGCAAAGTTTACAAAATAAGCAAGTGGTTATGGAATATTCTTTTTGTCGGAAATCTCATTTACAATGGTAGCGATCGATTGTGGGCCCCATAACGAAAAATGGTTGGATGAAAGAAAACGACAAAGATTGAGTTTTATAAATAATGGCGTAAATTATTCTTTATTAACCTTTGTTGGGTTACCAGTGGTTAAAATACTGATATATATGTGTGTGGTTACGATGCATACGGTTATTGCACAATATTGTTGAATTATTGATTAAATGCGTAAGAAGGCCTTTACTCAATAATTGTTACGATAATTCTTATTTCATTATTTTATTTTATTGATTGAATAATTCTTTGCGTTGATATTTATATTATTATTGTTTCAATAATTATCAACATTGCGCATGATATTTTCCATTATCGGATCAATAATTCATATTATTTGAATAATATTATCATATAACATTATTGGCAATGTCTAGAAAGTTACATCTAAGGAGAGGTTTGGTCACCTAATTGCGCTTGATGAAGGAGAAATCCTTATTGAAAGCCCCCCCTCTATCCACAGGAGCTACTGGTTATCGATGTTGTGATTACGTAATATTATTTTGAATAATTAATTATTGATTATTATGATAAAGAAAATATTCATTTTATGTGGATATAGATGGAGAAAATTTTTAATGTGAATTGTTGAAAATTAATATTTTATCTTTTTCTGATAAAATAATTCATTTAAATATATTATTTTAATAATATATTAACGGTGATATTTTTATAATGAATGTGGGATATATGAGTATATGAGGAGGAAGAGTATGTTTGTGGTATTAAATGTTTAACACATGTTTTGTGTGTCGGTGGACACAATTCTTGACCAAAAATTAATTATGGACTGTAAAATTATCCGTTTGTGAATTTCGGTCAATTTTTGTTTGGAATTTGGAAATACTTCCTTCTGCAAAGTTGTAGAGAATTGAATTTCCTATAAAAATTCGCGAGATTCGAATTTTCAGATAAAAGGGCTATTTATTATGAATTATTGAAGTTCTGAAGCTCCGAAATAATTGATTTTTGGAAGTTTTAATTATGTTTTTTTAAAAAAAAATGTTTTTCAAAGGTTGGTGAGCATCTTTAACATGTGCTTGGTGGCTGAAATTGGATTCCTTGGTGGTGGGCTTGAATATTTGGTAAATATTAATATTTTATTAATCTAGTCTCCTTTGACGTTCTAGCATTTTTCTATAAATAGAGGGCTAAGTTAAAATTAAAAATCACACCAGAAATAAGTTTTCTCTCTTTCTCTCTCTATATTACGAGCGTATTCTTGTGAGTATACTTTGAGTGTTGCTATACGGTGCGAGTTTCACAAGACTATATCTAAAATTCAATCGTAAGATGGGTTATTTTGAGGTAAAGGATATTATTTTCTTCTTAAATGATATTTTTCTTCAATATCATTACTGTACAAAATATTTGTGAACTTTTTAATCAAATTTGGAACTTGTTGTGTGGGTTACTATTCACGTATACGGCCTTTATTCACGATATCTGGTATTTATTCACGAATATCTGACCTTTATTCAATAGAAAAATGAAAATTTTCCTTTTGTCCAAGATGTCTATTTTGGCTACTATCTTTGATTGTATCCATGTTTTGATCGTTATCTTTGAGTTCTGCTTCAAAAACGTTTATTATGAAGTATTATTGATCTTGGATAAACTGTTAAACGAATTCCTAATATTTATCCTTCTATCTCACTGGATTCGTTCTTAAAAAATGTTTTTTTATCATCCTCGGTCCTTAATGGTGATACTTGATGAATATATTTGGCCTGTAGTGCAAAGATGAATGATTAAACTGATGAATCTCTTTGGCCCGTAGTGCAAAGATGAACAGGTGTTGAGATGAACATGACCAACTGGTGATACAAATGAATATCTTTGGCCTATAGTGCAAAGATGATTAAAGATGTATATTGATTGTTGTTACAGGGATGAAATATTGATGATGGACTTTTAAATCTTAGAAGACAGTAGAATTCATTCTCTACGTGACTCTTCTAATGGATTCTTTATTTCATTTGCATTTGTTGATCTAAAACTTGTTGTCTATTATATTTTATCAGATTTTTTCCTGTTGAAGACTAACGATAATTTGTTGTATATTATCTTAGTCATAATATTCTTTACTGGGCTAGTTGAGCTCACCCTTTCCTTTTTGTTCCATTTTTTCTTCTCAGGAGGTGAGAACATAGCAGGATCGAGTCGGGGTATGGAGTGATGGTTCTAGGAAGATGTTTTAGCAGTCCTCACTATTTCTATAAAATAGTGTTTGAATAATTGTAATGAGGACTTATTTGCATGTGGATATTGTCTGAAGACAATATTTGTATAAACTCATTAAGATGTATTGTCGTATTTCACACGACATTTGTATTATTGAAGTTGTACTTTGCTTTATGTACCATGTATTTGGCTACTCATAATGGGTGTTGTATACCTGTTTTGGGGGCGTCACGGTAATGTTACAAATGATGTGGTAAAAGTCCTCATTGGCCCGTAGTGCATTGATGGACAGTTATTGGCATGATCATGATCATTGATGAATACACGAATATCCTTAGCCCGTAGTGCATGGATAATTTGTGGTTGTGATACTAATGAATATCCTTGGCCGTAGTGCAGGGATGATGTAGATTATTTATTAAGATGAGTCCCAACGATAAAAGTGATGAAAAACCTTTAAATCATAAAAGATAGTAGATTTTATTCTCTACTTGACTCTTTTAATGGATTGCTAGTTCCGCTGCAGTTAAACTTGATGTTTGTTATATTGTATCGGTTTAACAACTGTTGAAGGCTAACGATATTTTATTCTCAGATTATCTTAGTCATAATATTTCTTCTTCGGGCTAGTTGAGCTCACCCTTTTACTTTCATTGTTCTCTTGAGAAATGAGAACGTAATGAGGGACTAGTCGAGGAACGGGTAGGACGGTCCGGATAATAGCATTATTAGTCCTCACTATTCTATTAAATAGTGTGATAATAAATGTAATGAGGACTCAATTGAGTGTGGATATTGTCTAGATGACAATATTTGTATTAAAACTCACAAACATATGTTTTGTCGTATTTTACACATTAATGTTGTATAATTAAGTTGTATTTGAATTTTGTACCATGTATTTGGCGACTCAAGATGGGTGATGTATACCTATTTTGGGGCGTCCACGGTTAGTATCAAAGCTTGGGATATGATCCCTAAATGAGATATGAGAGACAAGAACTAGGAGGGAGAGACGGAAATTCCTTCGCTAGTATGACCTACCTAAATTTATTTGGTATTTAATTGGTCGGTTAGAGTATAGGGATAATATGTGATATGCTAATTAACCCTTGTTTTGTGGCAGTATTTGAAAATGGCATCCGAGAATGTTGATATTAGCAATAGACCACAGGAGACCGTTGAGTCTCCACAGATCAATAATCGAGATAATGTGCATCGAAGGCGACAATCCTCGGGCAAACAACACCGACGGATGATGAACGATGGAATGTTCGGAGGCTTTATGCAATTCATGCAACATCAGGCAAGAGCGGCTCCTGTACAAAATGCAGGTGAAAACACTAGCAACTCTCGGACAATCCCGCTAAGCGATTCGAGCTGGACTACCGGAGTTTTTGAGAGGCAAAACCACTTAAGGCGGAGACGTGGATAAAGCAGATCTGCAAGATATTTGATGTCTTGGGATGCTTCGAGGAGCAAAAGGTTTCCTTTGCCACCTTCATATTGTGTGCAGAGGCAGATTACTGGTGGAAATCTGTAAAACGTACTCAACTTGCTGCACTAAAGATGACTTAGGAGAAGTTCTAAGAATTGTTCAACGACAAGTACTTTCCCAAAAGTATTCATCACATGAAAGAGGTAGAGTTCATCAAGCTGGAGAAAAACAACATGACCGTGTCGCAGTACGAAGCCAAGTTTGCCGAGTTGTCCCGGTTTGCATCCCATTTGGTTGATAGTGAGGAGAGAATGACACGAATGTTTCTAAGAGGTTTAAAACCCGAAATACGTCAATATCTTATCTCTCATAAACTGTGTTTGTATTCAGATGTTGTTAATAGGGCTCAATTATTGGAGTGCCATAATAAGTCAACCCAACCAAAAGAGAGCAGCCGGCAAAATGATAATACTAGTGATAGCAGTCATCGAAGCGGTGATAATAAGCGTGGAGGGAATCAACATGCTAGAAATGGTAACCACTTCGGTGGTAATCATGGCCAAAACAATAAGAATGGACATTTCAAGAATAGGAGATTCAATAATGATGAAAAGACGTCGAAGACCAAAGACCACGTTGTTAAGGAAGGAGAACGACCACCCATCATATGCTTCAAATGCGGAGGGAGGACACATCAATCAAGCTACTAGCGATCTTAGTCTAAAGCATGTTATAATTATGGAAGAGAAGGTCACCTAGCCCAATTTTGTCGTTCACCAAAGACAAGTTCAGCTAGGATGGAGGCACCAAAGGACGTCCCAAAAAAATCAAAGCTAGTAGTGCAAGGGAGAGCATTTGTCGTGACCTCCTAAAAAGCAAGGAACCCGAACGAGGTCATCACGGGTAAGCTTATCATAAACTCTAGCAAAGTTTATACCTTATTTGATACCGGTTCTACCCATTCTTTTATTTCTCGTACTTCCGTTCAACGTTTAAATTTGACTCTGGAGAAATTAGACTTTGACTTATCTGTTGAAACTCCATTGGGAGAAACCTTCATTACATCCACTATTTATAAGTCTTGTTTGGTTCAAATCGGTACCCTCACATTACCTGTCGATCTTATTTCATTGAAAATACTTACATTTAACGTAATTATAGGGATTGATTGGTTAACTACTCATCATTCAAAAATTAATTATTTTCGTAAGGTTGTTAGCTTTCATATTCCTAATCAACCTATTATGCGAATTCAAGCAACCAAATCATTAAAATCAATCACTATCATCTCAAGCCATAAAGCTATTCGTTTATTGAAAAATGGATGTTAAGCTTTCTTAGCTCATGTCACAGATCTAAACAAAAATACGTCGGTTTTGAATGATATTTCTATTGTTAATGAATTTCTGACGTATTCCACGAAGAACTTCTGCCCTACCCCGAGCGTGAAATTGAATTTTTATCGACCTTGAACCGGTACAAAACCTATTTCCAAAGCCCCATATCGAATAGCTCTATTGAACTTCGAGGAGTTAAAGACCCAACTACGAGGAATTGTTAGACATCGGTTTCATTCATTCTAAAGACGTCTCCTTGGGGTCCTCTGTTCTATTTGTGAAAAAAGAAAGACGGGAGTATCGACTTTATATTGATTATCGGGAGTTGAATCATGTCACCATCAAAAATAGGTACCCATTGCCACGTATTGATGACCGTTTGACCAGATTGCAATCGCCAAATTCTTTTCAAAGATTGATCATCGTTCCGGATATCACCAATTGAAGATTAGAACCGATGACATTCCAAAGACGGCTTTCAGAATTTAGTACGGGCATTATGAATTCCTAGTCATGTCTTTTGGATTGACTAATGCTCCTGCTGCCTTCATGGATATGATGAACCGAGTATTCAAGGAGTATTTGGATCACTTTGTGGTCGTCTTTATTGATGACATCCTTATTTATTCTAAAAGCCGTGAAGATCATGAGCAACACTTGAGGCTAATACTTCAAAAGCTTCGTGAATATAAGCTTTATGCCAAGTTAAAGAAATGCAAGTTCTGGCTTAAGGAAGTAGAATTCCTTGGGCACGTGGTATCAAGTCATGGAATATCTGTTGACCCAGCAAAGATTGAAGCTATTCAAAACTAGGAGCAACCTAAATTAGTGATCAAAGTACGTAGCTTTCTCGGCTTAGCTGGTTATTATCGGAGATTCGTAGAAGGGTTTTCTTGAATCGCTAATCTCTTAACTCAGCTGACTCAGAAAGATATAAAATTCGGTTGGAACGAGGAATGTGAGAAGAGTTTTCAAGAACTCAAGAGGAGATTCATTTCAGCACCTGTTCTAACAATACCATCTGGCTCGGAGGGATTTGTCATCTACAATGATGCTTCAGGCAAAGGGTTAGGATGTGTTCTCATGTAACATGGGAAAGTCATAGCCTATGCCTCTCGACAACTTAAAGAATATGAGAGGAATTATCCTACTCATGATCTAGAGTTTGCAGCTGTTGTTTTTACACTAAAGATTTGGAGGCATTACTTTTATGGGGAGAAAGTGTGACGCCCCCAAAATAGGTATACATCACCTATTCTGAGTCGCCAAATACATGGTACAGAATACAAATACAACCTTTAATATACAACAAGAGAGCTGTGAGTTTTAATACAAATATTGTCTTCTAGACAATATCCACTCTCAGAATAAGTCCTCATTACATTTATTGTCACACTATTTAACAAAATAGTGAGGACTACTAATACTATCATCCGACCGCCACTCCATTCCCCAGGCTAGTCACTGGCTACGTTCTCATTTCCTGAAGAGAACAGTGAAAGAAATGGTGAGCTCAACTAGCCCAAGAAGAAAAATATTATGACTAAGATAATGCGAGAATAAATTATCATTAGCCTTCAACAGTGTTAAACTGATAAAATACAATAGACATCAAGTTTAACTGCAGCGAAACAAGCAATCCATTAAAAGAGTCAAGTAGAGAATAGAATCTACTATCTTTTATGATTTAAAAAGTTTTTCATCACTTTTATCGCTGAGACTCAGCTCAATAAATAATCCACATCATTAAATCATCCCTGCACTACATGCCAAGGATATTCTTTAGTATCACGACCATGAATTATCCATGCACTACGGGCCAAAGATAATCGTGTTTTCATCAACGGTCCTGATCATGCCATAAAACAATTCATCTTTGCTCCCTTGGCCGAAGATAATCCATAGCCATAATCATACCAAAAACTGTCCATCAATGCACTACGGGCCAATGGGGACTTTTAATTTTCACATCATTTGTAACATTACGGTCATGATTATACCAAATAATCCCTGGTCATAATCATACAAAGTCCATCTATGCACTACAGGCCACAGATGACTTTCAATAAATATAAAAAAATGAGGATGATGACAATGATATAAGAATTCAATTAAACAAGTTTAAGAATTAATTTGTCCAGGAACCAATAACGTCTAAATTGTCAACATGATACTTCTTTGTAGAATAAAATTCAAGAATACTCAGAAGAATATTTCCATGAAAAAAATACTGGATGAAGCTCAAATATCAAGGATATTCCACTAATTTCATGGAGTATAGAAGTCAAAACTTTAATCAACTAAGTATAATACCGAATGGAATAACAAAAGATATCATCATGCATGCGGTACTTCGCATAGACAGGTTATTCTAACAGAATAATAATAACGGAACCAGGTCAGGTGAAATTCACACCGACAGGATGTTCCAACAGAATAATAAATGCGGAATAATAAATGATGGAACCAGGTCCGGCATATAGCACAAACATGATATTCCGACAGAATAATAAAGACAGAATAATAAATGATGGAACTAGGTCCCATGATACAGACAGACGGGATATTTCAAATGTAATAATAAAGACGGAATAATAAAAGATGGAACCGAATTAGGCGTATATGCATGACGAGGATATTCGACGAATAATAAAAGAATGTCACCAAGTATAGGGTATTTCGGCATGATACTGAGTTATTCCAATGAATAATAAGGAATGGAATAATGAAGTTCTCTTCATGAATACAACAGAGAATAATATCCCTTACCATAAAATAATACTTGATATAAGAGTAGTGAAGTAGCAAAAAACTTTTCTTCTATCTCTCTATAGTTTCTCTCTCTAGAGTTTAGTGAATTCGTAAGAAAATAATGAAGGAATGAGCTTCTATTTATAGGAAAATGGAATGCATAGTAACTAACTCATGAATGATCCAGATTGATTTACTTTAATCTGACGGTCCATACTTAAAGCAAAATCTTTTAAATAAAATATAATATATTTTATTTTATATAAAAAGATTTTTACTATGCAAACACTATGCAGGTACTATGGAAACACTATGCATATTAAAATATAATATATTCTATTTATAGAATAACTTTAATAAAGTATTCTGTTTTGTATAAAAAGATTTTACTATGCAAAATACTATGCATAATAGAATATAATATATTCTATTTATAGAATAACATTAATAAAGTATTCTGTTTTATATAAAAAGATGTTTTTGTTTTATTACGTTAATAATACGAATAAAACAAAACTTCTAAATTAACAATAATTGAATCAAATAATGTGAGATACTATGCAGCAACTATTATAGCAATAATTGAACAAAACTGAGTGACTTCTCACATAAACATCAATAATCAATACCGTGTGCTACTATGCAACCACACGTATTACTGTACTTTTACTACCGAGTAGTTCAACAGTATCAACGGTAAAACTTCCGCCGTTATTCTCAATAAAATATTTTTGTCGTTTTCTCAATCCGACAATAATTCCGTTATGAGGTCCACCAATGATTGTACCGTCGTACGGATATTCTCCGACACAAAGAATATTTTCCAACCAATCGAATATAATATGACAACTTGCATAATTTGCAAAATTTATAAATACTACCCACAACTATAATATTATCTCAAATTCACACCATAATATTAAAAAATTATTTCGAGAAAATTAATTCTTTATTCATAAAATCTGGGGTTTCACAATCTCCCCTCCTTATGGAATTTCGCCCTCAAAATTTACGTACGTACCTGGTATGCCAAACAGGTGAGGATACCTTGACTTCACTTCAAATTCTAACTCTTGAGGTATAACCTTTGAGTATCGAATACGATTCTTCTTATCCAAGATTTTAACACGTATCTCCTCATACGTTAAATCATCCGCTATCTCGTCCGATTCTAAATTAATAATGTGGTTCGGGTCATCCACATATTTACGTAACATCGATACGTTAAAAACGTTATGAACACGCAACATACTTGGCAGTAAAACGAGTCTATAAGCCACAGTTCCTACTCGATCAAGGATTTCAAATGGGCCAATTAAATCGAGGGTTGAGATTTCCTCTCGTCAGCAACTCTTGCTTCTAGAATAACGCCCTCTTGAACCTTGTTCTTCACATTCATCAGCTCCAGGTGTGTAGCTTGAGCGGCTTTAACTTTATCGATTAAAGTCGATTCTACTCGTATATTCGTTATCTTCATGTGGGTCCGTATATTCGTACTCGTAAATGCATACGATCTTCTACTCAACGCGTTAGCTACCATGTTCGCTCTTTCACGATAATATTGAATAGTACGATCGTAATCTTCAACAGCTCGAGCCAACATCTTTGGCGCATGTTACGTTCGTTTTAAGTAAAGAAATATTTGAGGGTTTAAGAAATGGGTTTTTGTACTAGGGTCAATACAAAATTAGATTTCACGCTCTAAGGTAGGCTAGGAAGTCTTCAAGAATACGTCAAGAAATTTATTAATGATAGAAATATCATTCAAAACTGTTACTCTCATCCAAGACTTGGATAGTATGTCACATTGATACCAACTGTGACTTCTATCCCTTAACCTAGATAGCACCTCACAAGGATACCTATCAACTTGTCATCGTCATTCACGACGTCGCCTACAAAAAGTCTGGCTTCGGTATATTCCATACAAGAAAGTCAACAACGAAAGGATCGGGCTCTTTACTTATGGCTTGATATGACAGTAATTGACTTTAGTGGTTTGGTTACTTTGAATTCACATAACAGGTTGGTTAGGAGTATGAAAGCTAACAACCTTACAAAAAGCATGATGAGTAGTTAACCAATCGATTTCTAAAATCACATCAAAGGCAAATATTTTCAAAGAGATAAGATCGACAGGTAACGTGAAAGTGTCGATTTGAATCAACAATATTTATAAACAGTGGAGGTAACGAAGGTTTCTACTAACGAAGTTTCAACCAATAAGTCAAAGTCTAACTTCTCCGGAGTCAAATTTAAACGTTGAGCGCAAGCAAGAGAGATAAAAAAATGGGTAGAAACGGTATCTAATAAGGTATAGACTTTGCAAGAATTTATAATTAACTAACCCGTAATAACCTCGTTCGGGTTCCTCGACAAACGCTCTCACTTAAACTACCGGTTTTAACTTGTCTGGGATATCCTTTGGCATCACTATCCCAGCTGGACTTGACTTCACCATACGACAAAATCGAGCTAGGTGACCTTCTCTTCTGCAATTAAAACAAGCTTTGGATTGTTGCATACGATTTGGACGGATGTGTCCTCTCATCGCATTTGAAACATACTGACCGTGGGGTCGTTCTTCTTCCTTTGAAACGGTCATGCTGTGCCGCGTCTTCACGTCATTGTTGAACCTTCTCTTCTTGAAATGTCCATTCTTATTATCTTGGCCATGATTACCACCGAAATGGTTACCATTCTTGGCATGGTAAGTTCCCCCACGATGGTTATCATTGTTCCAATGACCGTTGCCACCGGTATGATTATTATCGAGTTGTTGGTTGTTGCCTTTTAGTTGTGTTAACTCATTATCGCGCTCCAATAACTAAGCTCTATTCACAACATCTGAATATAAACAAAGTTTGTGAGAAATGAGGTAGTGACGTATATTAGGTTTCAAACCTCTCCGAAACATTCGCGTCATTCGCTCCTCATTATCGACCAAATGGGATGCAAATCGGGACAACTCGGCAAACTTGGCTTCGTACTGCAACACGGTCATATTATTTTGCTCCATTGTTTATCTCAACATTTTCGGATGCCATTTTCAAACACTGCCACAAAACAAGTGTTAATTAACATATCACATATTATCTCTATACTCGACCAAGCCAATTAAATACCAAATAAACTTAGGTAGGTCATACTAGCGAAGAATTCTGCCTCTCCCTCCTAGTTCTTATCTCACATCTTAGCCATGGATCATATCCTAAGCTTTGATACTAATCTGTGGCGCCCCAAAAATAGGTATACATCACCTATTCTCGAGTGCGCCAAATATATGGTATGAATACAAATACAACCTTTAATATACAACAAGAGAGTCATGAGTTTTAATATAAATATTGTCTTCTGCAGACAATATCCACTCTCGAAATAAGTCCTCATTACATTTATTGTCACACTATTTAACAAAATAGTGAGGACTACTAATACTATCATCCGGGCCCGTCACCCATTCCCCGACTAGTCACAGCTACGTTCTCATTTCAAGAGAAACGGTGAAAGAAAGGGTGAGCTCAACTAGCCCAGTAAGAAATATTATGACTAAGATAATGCAGAATAAATTATCGTTAGCCTTCAACATTGTTAAACTGATAAAATATAATAGACATCAAGTTTAACTGCAGCGGAACAAGCTCATTAAAAGAGTCAAGTAGAGAATAGAATCTACACTACATGCCAAGGATATTCTTTAGTATCACGACCATGAATTATCCATGCACTACGGGCCAAAGATAATCGTGTTTTCATCAACGGTCCTGATCATGCCATAAAACAATTCATCTTTGCTCCCTTGGCCGAAGAGAATCCATAGCCATAATCATACCAAAAACTGTCCATCAATGCACTATGGGCCAATGCGGACTTTTAATTTTCACATCATTTGTAACATTACGGTCATGATTATACCGAATAATCCCTGGTCATAATCATACCAAGTCCATCTATGCACTACAGGCCACAGATGACATTCAATAAATATAAAAAAATAAAGATGATGATAATGATATAAGAATTCAATTAAACAAGTTCAAGAATTAATTTGTCCAGGAACCAATAACGTCTAAATTGTCAACATGCTACTTCTTTGTAGAATAAAATTCAAGAATGCTCAGAAGAATATTTCCATGAAAAAAATACTGGATGAAGTGCAAATATCAAGGATATTCCACTAATTTCATGGAGTATAGAAGTCAAAACTTTAATCAACTGAGTATAATACCGAATGGAATAACAAAAGATATCACCATGCATACGGTACTTCGCATAGACAGGTTATTCTAACAGAATAATAATAACGGAACCAGTCGTGTGAAATTCACCATCGAAGCGGGGATGTTCCAAATGAGAATAATAAATGCGGAATAATAAATGATGGAACCAGGTCTGACGTATAGCACAAACAGGATATTCCGACAAAATAATAAAAACAGAATAATAAATGATGGAACTAGGTCCGGCGTATAGCACAGACAGGATATTTCGACAGAATAATAAAGACGGAATAATAAAAGATGGAACCAGGTCCAGCGTATAGCACAGACAGGATATTCCGACAGAATAATAAAGACAGAATAATAAAAGAATGTCACCAAGTATAGGGTATTCTGTGTATATAGGTTATTCCAACAGAATAATAAGGAATGGAATAACATAAGTTCTCTTCATGAATACAAAAGAATAATATCCCTTACCATAAAATAATACTTGATATAAGAGTAGTGAAGTAGCAGAAAACTTTTCTTCTATCTCTCTATAGTTTCTCTCTCTAGAGTTCGATTGAATTAAAAGAAAATAATGAAGGAATGAGCTTCTATTTATAGGAAAATGGAATGCATAAGAACTAACTCATGAACGATCCAGTTAATTTACTTTAATCGACAAATCCATACTTAAAAGCAAAATCTTTTAAATAAAATATAATATATTTTATTTTATATAAAAAAGATTTTTACTATACATTATTATCTTATGGGCACTATGCAAACACTATGCATATTAAAATATAATATATTCTATTTATAGAATAACTTTAATAAAGTATTTTATTTTATATAAAAAGATTTTACTATGCAAAATACTATGCATAATAGAATATAATATATTCTATTTATAGAATAACTTTAATAAAGTATTACATTTTATATAAAAGATGTTTCTATTTTATTACGTTAATAATACTGAATAAAACAAAACTTCTAAATCAACAATAATTGAATCAAATAATGTGAGATACTATGCAGCAACTATTATAGCAATAATTGAACAAAACTGAGTGACTTCTCACATAAATATCAATAATCAATACCGTGTGCTACTATGCAACCACACGTATTACTGTACTTTTACTACCGAGTATTTCAACAGTATCAACGGTAAAACTTCCGTCGTTATTCTCAATAAAATATTTTTGTCGTTTTCTCAATCCGATAATAATTCCATTGTGGGGTCCACCAATGATTGTATCGTCGTACGGATATTCTCCGGCACAAAGAATATTTTTCGACCAATCAAATATAATATGACAACTTGCATACTTTGCAAATTTTATAAATACTACCCACAACTATAACATTATCTCAAATTCACACCATAATATTAAAAAATTATTTCGAGAAAATTAATTCTTTATTCATAAAATCTGGGATTTCACAGAAAGTGGAGATCTTTACGGATCATAAAAGCCTCAAATATTTCTTTACTCAAAAGGAACTCAACATGCGACAGCGACATTGGCTTGAACTGTTGAAAGATTATGATCATACCATCCAATACCATCCTGGAAAAGTGAACATGGTAGCTGACGCATTAAGTAGAAGATCATATGCGGGTACGAGTGCGATATTGTCAACGCAGAGGCCCATTTTGTATGACTTGCAAAGGATGGAGATAGAGATAAAGACTCCAGGGACCCATGTGATGATGGTGAATATACGAGTAGAACCGACTTTAATCGATAAAGTTAAAGCTGCTCAAGCTACAGACCTGGAGCTGATGCATATGAGGAAGAAAGTACAAGAAGATGTTATACCAGAAGCAAGAATCGATGAAGAAATAATATGTGACGCCCCCAAATAGGTATACATCACCCATTCTGAGTTGTCAATACATGGTACAGAAACAACTACAACTTTATTAATACAACCATAAACTGTGAGTTTAAATACAAATATTATCTTCTAGACAATATCTCTACCCAAATAAATCCTCATCACAATTATTGATACATTATTTTACAAAAATGGTGAGGACTACTAAACAACTCTCTCTAGAACCATCATTCCATACCCCGACTCGTACTCGCTACATTCTCGCCTCCTGAGAAGAAAAATGGAACAAAAAGGAAAAGGATAAGCTCAACTAGCCCAGTAAAGATCATTATGACTAAGATAATATAGAACAAATTATCGTTAGTCTTTAACAGGGAAAAATCTGATAAAATACAATAGACAACAAGTTTCAGATTAATATTCGCAGCGGAAATAATAATTCATAGAAGAGTTACGTAGAGAATGAAATATATTATTATCTATGAATTTAACAGTCCATCAACAGTATTTTTATCCCTTTAACATCAATCAATATTCATCTTGAATCAAATATTCATCTTTGCACTACAGGCCAAAGATATTCATCAGTCGATCATGTTCATCTCAACACCTGTACATCTTTGCACTACGGGCCAAAGATATTCATAATAAAATCAACCATTTTTTCACTACAAGCCAAAGATATTCAGTACCACCATCATTTAGGACTGAGGATGATGAAAAATATTTTAAAGAAAATGAATCCAGTGAAACAAAAGAATAAACATTAAGGATTCATATTTCGGTTTATTCATGTCCAAAAATACCTCATAAATAATCATAGTAGAGTAAAATTCAAGAATGATCAAAACATGGATACAATCAAAGCTAGTATCCATAATAGATATTTTGGACGAAAAGGAAAATTTTCATTTTTTGATGAATAGTGCCGTATTCGTGAATAGTGTCGTATACGTGAATAGTAATCCCGACACCAATAGATAAGAATTTCACAAGAAAAATCTTACAAATAATCCAGCATAATGATATTAGAAGAAATAATATCATTTAAAAAAAATTAACATCCCTTACCTCGAAAGAATAGTACTTCTGACTAGAATAATGGGTATAGTGCTGAAGGAAACTTGTACCGTATAGCAACACTCAAAGTATCAAAATACTCACAAGAATACGCTCAATATATCGAGAGAGAAAGAGAGAAAACTTCAGTTTTTGGTGTGATTTTCAATTCTAACCTAAGCACCCTATTTATAGGAAAATACTTAGAACACCAAAGCAGAAAATTTAATAAACTAATAATATATTTAACAAAATTTCCTACGCAAACTAGATTTGCCCAAAAACTTCAGCCACCATGTGGGCTCACCTCACCAAACTTAAAAAAAACGTTTTTGTTAATATAAATATTTAAAACTTCCAAAAATCAATTATTTCGGAACTTCAGAACTTCAATAATTCATAATAAATAGCCCTTTTGTCAGAAAAATTCAAACCACATGTCTTTTCCATAGGAAATTTCATTATCTACAACTTTGCAGAAGAAATTTTTTCCACATTCCAAACAAAAATTGACCGAAATCCACAAACGGGCGATTTTACCGGCTATAATCAAATTTCAGTAAAGAAATGGGCCCACAGACATGCTTAACATGTTTTAAATATTTTTAGTAACAAAAATACTCCTCCTCCTTATATACTCATATATTCCACATTCACTGTAAAAATATCACCATTATTATATTATTAAAATATAATAATACATTTAAATAAATTATTTTATCAGAAAAAGATAAAATATTAATTTTTAATAATTGTCACATTAAAAATTTTCTCCATCTATATCCGCATAAAATCAATATTTTCCTTATCATATAAATCAATAATTAATTATTCACGAATAATATTACGTAATTACAATCTCGACAACCGTGCGGTTCGAGGATGAGGGGCTTTTCAATAAGGATCTCTCTCTTCGGCTCGCAATTAGATGACCTAACCTCTCCTTAGACAGAACTTTGTAGACATTGCCAATAATGTTATCCAATAATATTATTCAGATAATATGAATTATTACTCCGATAATAAAAAATACTGTGTAGTGACAATTATTGAAACAACAATAATATAAAATATCAACACAGCAATTATTGAATCAATAAAATAAAATACTAAATAGTAATTACTGTAATAATTTTTGAGTACTGCCTTCTTACATAAGAATCAATAATTGGTGCAATATCGTGTGTGCTACTCTTGTGTTTTAACCAATTTAGTATTTTAACAAGATTAATACTGAATAACAACTACTGTAGTTATTTATAAATAACTTATACTTGTCGTTTTCTTCATCCAATCACTTTTTGTTATGGGGCCCACACAAGGATGCGCCGTCGCACGAATATTCCCCGACAGTAAGAATATTCCACGACCAAACAAATATTTTATAACCACTTGCTTATTTGAAATATTTGCGTATTTTACTCATAACTATCCACATTAATCAAATCAACCCTTACTATTTCAAAATAATAAATGAAGGAAATTAAATTTTATTTATTAATAATTTGGGGTCTTACAACCTCTCCTCCTTATGAAATTTCATCCTCAAAATTGACGTGCGTACCTGGTGTTTCGAAAATGTGAGGATACCTCGCTTTCATTTCCGTTTCCAACTCCCAGGTAATTTCCTCTATAGCATGGTTCCTCCACAAAACTTTGACTTGTGGTATGACCTTTGTGCGTAGGACATGATCTTTCCTATCCAAGATCTTGGCAGGTACCTCTTCATACGTTAAGTCTTCAGCTATCTCGTCCAGTTCTAACTCAATGACGTGGTTCGGGTCTTTCACATATTTATGAAGCACAGATATATGAAAAACATTATGAACATGAGACATACTTAGAGGTAACGCGAGTCTATAGGCTACATTTCCTACTCGGTCAAGAATCTGAAATGGACCAATAAATTGTGGATTGAGCTTTCCTCTCTTCCCAAATCTTGTAACTCCCTTCCATGGAGCCACACGTAACAATACATGATCCCCAATACTAAATTCCACGTCCTTTCGATGAAGTTCCGCATAACTCTTTTGTCGATCCTGTGCCGTTTGTATACATTATCGAATCATTTGGATCTTTTCCGTAGTCATACGCACTAAATTGGGTCCCAACAATGTTGCTTCACCCACCTCATCCCAACATATTGGAGAGCGACACTTTCGTCCATATAATGCTTCAAATGGAGCCACACCTATACTTGCCTGATAATTGTTGTTGTAGGAGAATTCCACCAATGGTAAATACTTATCCCAACTGCCCTTGAAGTCTAGGACACAGAGTCTTAATAGATCTTCAAGGGTTTGAATAGTTCTCTCTGATTGTCCGTCTGCTTTGAGGATGGTATGCGAATCCCAATCGTAAAATCCGTACCCATAGCTTTTTGCAAGCTAAACCAAAATCTTGAAGTGAATCTTGGGTCACGATCTTAAACTATGTATACTGGCATGCCATGCAACCTCACAATCTCATTTACATACATACTAGCAAGACGTTCAAGGGAATAAGTCTCCCGTATCGGCAAGAAATGTGCAGACTTGGTTAATCTATCAACAATAACCCAAATAGCATTTATGCCTTGAGAAACCGTAGGAAGACCCATAACAAAATCCATGGTAATGTGTTCCCACTTCCATTTTGGAATCTCAAGTGGTTGCAATGGACCCTTTAGCACTTGATGCTCCGCCTTTACACGTTGACAAGTTAAACATGTCGAGATAAACTTTGCAATCTCTCTCTTCATATTATTCCACCAAAATATATGTCAAAGATCACGATACATTTTAGTACTTCCAGGATGAATTGCAAACGGTGTATTGTGTGCCTCCATCATGATCTTGTACTTCAAATTAGAATCGTTAGGAACACAAAGTCTGGAGTGGACTCGAAGTATTCCTTCTTCATCGATTCTTGCATCTGGAATAGCACCTTCTTGCACTTTCTTCTTCATAATCATCAGCTCTGGGTCTGTGGCTTGAGCAACTTTAACTTTCTCAATTAAAGTTGGTTCTATACGTATACTTGACATCATTGCATGGGTCCCCAGAGTCTTGAATTCTATTCTCATCTTTTGTAAATCACACAAAATGGGCCTTTGTGTTAACAACATCGCACTTGTTCCCGCGTATGATCTTCTACTCAATGCGTCAGCTACCACATTCGCTTTTCCAGGATGGTATTGAATAGTGTGGTCGTAGTCTTTCAATAGCTCGAGCCAACGTCAATGCCGCATGTTGAGTTCTTTTTGAGTGAAGAAATATTTGAGGCTTTTATGGTCTGAATATATCTCCACTTTCTCCCCATATAGATAGTGCCTCCAGATCTTTAGCGCGAAAACGACTGCTGCCAACTCTAGATCACGAGTAGGATAATTCCTCACATATTCTTTAAGTTGTCGTGAGGCATAGGCTATGACTTTCCCACGTTGCATGAGAACACATCTTAACCCTTTGCACAAGCATCATGAGATAACAAATCCATCCGTGCGGATGGTATTGTTAGAACAGTCTTAAAATGAGTCTCCTCTTGAGTTCTTGGAAACTCTTCTCGCATTCCTCGCTCCACACAAATTTTGTATCCTTCCGAGTCGATAATAACCAGCTAAGCCCAAAAGGCTACGTACTTCGGTCACCATCTTCGGTTGCTCCCAACTTTTTATTGCTTCAATCTTCGCCGGATCAACAGATACTCCATGTTTTGACACCACGTGCCCAAGGAATGCTACTTCCTCAAGCCAGAACTCGCATTTCTTCAACTTGGCATATAGCTTGTTTTCACAAAGCCTTTGAAGTACCAGCTTCAAATGGTGCTCATGATCTTCAGGGCTTTTGGAATATATGAGGATGTCATCAATAAAGACAACAACGAACTGATCCAAATAATCCTTGAATACTCGGTTCATCATATCCATAAAAGTCGCAGGAGCATTAGTCAATCCAAAAGACATGACTAGGAATTCATAATGCCCGTACCGAGTTCTAAAGGCAGTCTTTGGAATATCCTCAGTTCTAATTTTCAGCTGATGATATCTAGAATTAAGATCGATTTTTGAAAAGAATTGTGCTCCTTGCAACTGGTCAAACAAGTAATCAATACGAGGTAGAGGATACCTATTCTTGATGGTGACATGGTTCAATTCCCGATAGTCAATACAAAGTCGCATACTCCCGTCTTTCTTCTTTACGAATAAAATAGGAGCACCCCAAGGAGATGTACTAGGACGAATGAAACCGATGTCACATAACTCCTGTAGTTGGACCTTTAACTCCTGAAGTTCAATAGGAGCCATTCGATATGGGGTTTTAGAAATGGGCTTTGTACCCGGTTCAAGATCAATAAAGAATTCAACTTCATGTTCCGGGGGTAGACCAGGATGTTCTTCAGGAAATACGTCAGGAAAGTCAATAACAATAGGAATATTATTCAAATTTGACGTGTCTTTATTCAAATCCATAACATGGGCTATGAAAGCTTGACATCCATTTTTCAATAAATGAATAGCTTTATGACTTGATATGACAGTGATTGATTTTAGTGGTTTAGTTGCTTGAATTCGAACAACAGGTTGGTTAGGAATATGAAAACTAACAACCTTACGAAAACAATCAATTTTGGCATGATGAGTAGTTAACCAATCAAAGTTTCTCCTAACGGAGTTTCCACAGATAGGTCGAAGTCTAATTTCTCCAGAGTCAAGTTTAAACGTTGAGCACAAGCAGGAGAGATAAATGAATGGGTAGCACCGGTATCAAGTAAGGTATAAACTTCGCAAGAATTTATAAATAACTTACCCGTGATCACCTCGTTTGGGTTCCTCGCATTTTGACCAGTCACAACAAAATGCTCTTCCAGGAATCGTTGACTTTGACTTTTCTAGGACAGCCTTTTGAGTAACCGTCCCCACTGAACTAGGTTTCGCTACCGTACAATCTCGAGCGATATGTCCTTCCTTTCCATAATTATAGCATACCTTGAACTGTTGTGGGCAGTTTGGGCTGATATGTCCCTCTTTCCCGCATTTGTAGCATACAACCGGTGGTCTTTCTCCTCCCTTGGAACCAGTTGCTGCTGGTGTTGTCGTCTTCACATTGTCGTTGTTGAATCTCCTCTTTTTAAAATCTCCTCCTGACTCGCTTCTTCTATTCTCATGGCCATGATTACCACCAGAGTGGTTACCATTTTTGTCCGTCTTTTTCTTTCTCTGTTGGTTATCGTTATTTTGTTGACTGCTATCTCCGGTATGATCCTGGTTATGATCCCTCGGTTGAATGTACTCGTTATCTCGCTTTAACAATTGAGCCCTGTTGACAACATCTGAATATAGAGAAAATTTATGAGAAATGAGATACTGACGTATGTCGGGTTTCAAACCTCTCAGAAACATCCGCGTCATACGTTCCTCATTCTCCACCAAATGAGGTGCAAACTGATAACTCGCCAACTTCGCCAGCATCTTTGAGACACCGTCATGTTATTCTGCTCTAGTCTAATAAACTCCACTTCCTTCATATGACGAATACTTTCAGGAAAGTACTTGTCATTGAACAGTTTCTGAAACGTCTCCCAAGACATGCTGAGTGTGGCTGGATGGGTACGCTTCACAGACTCCCACCAGTAATCTGCCTCATTACGGAATATAAAGGTGGCGAATGGCACCTTTTTCTCCTCCGTGCATCCCAAGACATCGAATATCTTGGTGATTTGTTTGACCCACATCTCTGCCTTAATCGGATCTGGCTTTCCCCAGAATTCTGGTGGTCCCAACTCTTTAAACTGCTTGGCTGTGACAAACCGTGCGTTGTTATCATTTCCACCGGTGTTTTGAACACGAGTCTCCCTTGTCTGATTTTGCATGAACTGCAAAAAGCTCCTAAACATCCCGTCGTTCATCATCTGCTTAGTGGTGTTGTTCACAGGAGTAACATTGTCAGCCTGTTGCACGTTCTCCTCGTTGGTAAGTACAGGCATCTCCACGGTCTCATTTGCTCCACTGTTAACATTCTCAGTTGCCATTCTTAAATACTGCCATAAAACAAGGGTTAATTAAACCAATTAACATATCACATAATATCCCTATATTATGACCGACCAACAAATAAGCTTAGGTAGGACACACTAGCGCAGGATTTACTCGTCTTTCCCCTCCTAGTTCTATTCCCTGATCTCCGCCAGAGATCATATCCCTACGCTCTGATACCAACTGTGACGCCCCCAAAATAGGTATACATCACCAATTCTGAGTTGTCAATACATGGTATAGAAATAACTATAACTTTATTAATACAACCATAAACTGTGAGTTTAAATACAAATATTATCATCTAGACAATATCTCTACCCAAATAAATCCTCATCACAATTATTGATACATTATTTTACAAAAATGGTGAGGACTACTAAACAACTCTCTCGAGAACCATCATTCCATAGCTTGACTATTGTACTTCGCTACATTCTCGCCTCCCGAGAAGAAAAATGGAACAAAAAGGAAAAGGGTGAGCTCAAATAGCCCAAGAAAGAACATTATGACTAAGATAATATAGAACAAATTATCGTTAGTCTTCAACAGGGAAAAATCTGATAAAATACAATAGACAACAAGTTTCAGATTAATATTCGCAGTGGAAATAATAATTCATAGTAGAGTTACGTAGAGAATGAAATCTATTATTATCTATGAATTTAACAGTCCATCAACAATATTTTTATCCCTGTAACATCAATCAATATTCATCCTGAATCAAATATTCATCTTTACACTACAGGACAAAGATATTCATCAGTAGGTCATGTTCATCTCAACACCTGTACATCTTTGCACTATGGGCCAAAGATATTCATAATAAAATCAACCATCTTTGCACTACAGGCCAAAGATATTCAGTACCACCATCATTTAGGACTGAGGATGATGAAAAATATTTTAAAGAAAACGAATCCAGTGAAACAAAAGAATAAACATTAAGGATTCGTAATTCGGTTTATTCATATCCAAAAATACCTCATAAATAATCATAGTGGAGTAAAATTCAAGAATGATCAAAACATGGATACAATCAAAGCTAGTATCCATAATAGATATTTTGGACGAAAAGGAAAAATTTCATTTTTTGATGAATAGTCTTAGATTCAGAATAAATAGTCGTATATCGTTAATAATAGTACTGTGATATCGTGAATAGTAACCCCGACACCAAAAGATAAGAATTTCACAAGAAAAATCTTACCAATAATCCAGCATAATGATATTAGAAGAAATAATATCATTTTTTAAAAAAATAACATCCCTTACCTCGAAAGAATAGTACTTCTGGCTAGAATAATGGGTATAGTGCTGAAGGGAACTTGCACCGTATAGCAACACTCAAATTATCAAAATACTCACAAGAATACGCTCAATATATCGAGAGAGAAAGAGAGAAAACTTCAGTTTTTGGTGTGATTTTCAATTCTAACCTAAGCACCCTATTTATAGAAAAATACTTAGAACACCAAAGCAGAAAATTTAATAAACTAATAATATATTTAACAAAATTTCCTACGCAAACTAGATTTGCCCAAAAACTTCAACCACCCATGTGGGCTCACCTCACCAAACTTAAAAAAACGTTTTTGTTAATATAAATATTTAAAACTTCCAAAATCAATTATTTGAACTTGAACTTTAATAATTCATAATAAATAGCCCTTTTATCGAAAAAATTCAAACCACATGTCTTTTCCATAGGAAATTTCATTATCTACAACTTTGCAGAAGAAATATTTTCCACATTCCAAACAAAAATTGACCGAAATCCACAAACGGGCGATTTTACAGGCTATAATCAAATTTCAGTCAAGAAATGGGCCCACAGACATGCTTAACATGTTTTAAATATTTTTAGTAACAAAAATACTCATCCTCCTCATATACTCATATATTCCACATTCACTGTAAAAATATCACCATTATTATATTATTAAAATATAATAATACATTTAAATGAATTATTTTATTAGAAAAAGATAAAATATTAATTTTCAACAATTGTCACATTAAAAATTTTCTCCATCTATATCCGCATAAAATCAATATTTTCCTCATCATATAAATTAATAATTAATTATTCACGAATAATATTATAGAATTACAATACTGACAACTAGGCAGTTCCCAGGATAGAGGGGGATTTCCAATAAGGATCTCTCCTTACTGGTGCGCAATTAGATGACCTAACCTCTCATTAGATAGAACTTTCTAGACATTGCCAATAATGTTATCCAATAATATTATTCAGATAATATGAATTATTGCTCCGATAATAGAAAATACTGTGTAGTGACAATTATTGAAACAACAATAATATAAAATATCAACAACGCAAAGAATTATTGAATCAATAAAATAAAATCTTGAGCAGATAAATTCTTCGTAACAATTATTGAGTAGTGCCTTCTTTACGTAAGAATCAATAATTGGTGCAATATCGTGTGCTACTGTGTTTTACCCACCGAGTATTTTAACAGTATTAGCGGTAACAACTACGCCGTTATTTATAAATAACTTATACTTGTCATTTTCTTCATCCCATCGCTTTCCGTTATGGGGCCCACACA
The DNA here is from genome assembly GCA_020205605.1 of Panax ginseng. Classification (NCBI taxonomy): domain Eukaryota; kingdom Viridiplantae; phylum Streptophyta; class Magnoliopsida; order Apiales; family Araliaceae; genus Panax; species Panax ginseng. Next base: position 19,015,512 of record CM035134.1, read on the forward strand.
AGGCTGCGCCGTCGTACAAATATTCCACGACCAAACGAATATTTTATCACCACTTTCTTATTTGAAATATTTGCGTATTTTACTCATAACTATCCACATTAATCAAATCAACCCTTACTATTTCAAAATAATAAATGAAGGAAATTAAATTTTATTTATTAATAATTTGGGGTCTTACAACCTCCGCTCCTTATGAAATTTCGTCCTCGAAATTGACGTGCGTACCTGGTGTTTCGAAAAGGTGAGGATACCTCGCTTTCATTTCCGTTTCCAACTCCCAGGTCATTTCCTCTATAGCATGTGTAAGATCCCAACTTATTATGAATAAAATTGAATTTTCTCTATTTATTATCTTAAATTAATAAGGTGTTAATTTGATATAATAGTTTGGTTATGGGTGAAATGTGCAAATTTTGGAAAATAAGCAAGTGGTTATAAAATATTCTTGTTGTCGGGGAATATTCGTACGACGGCGCAGTCAATTGTGGGCCCCATAATGAAATAACCGTCGGATGAGAAAAACGACAAAGTATGAGTTTTTATGAATAACGGCGTAATTGTTACCGTTAACACTGTTGGGTGGGGCAATATGAAGAGAGAGATAGCGCTGTTTATCTCAAGGTGTTTAACTTGTCAACGAGTCAAGGCAGAGCATCAAGTACCAAAAGGTCTTTTGCAACCACTTGAAATTCTAGAATGGAAGTGGGAGCACATTACCATGGATTTCGTTCCTGGTCTTCCCAAGGTTTCTCAAGGCATAGATGCAATTTGGGTCATTGTTGATAGATTGACTAAGTCTGCTCATTTCTTACCAATACGAGAAATGTATACACTTAAACGTCTTGCTCGTATGTACATAAATAAGATTGTAAGACTGTATGGTATGCTAGTATCCATAGTTTCTTTTCGAGACCCAAGTTTCACTTCACGATTTTGGGTTAGTTTGCAAAAATCTATGGGCACAGACTTATGATTTAGTTCGATATATCATCTTCAGATGGACGGACAATCAGAGAGGACTATTCAAACTCTTGAAGATTTATTAAGACTCTGTGTCCTTGACTTCAAGGGAAGTTGGGACAAGTTCTTACCATTGGTGGAGTTTTTTTACAATACCAGTTATCAAACAAGTATTGGCATGGCTCCATTCGAGACGTTGTATGGAAGAAAGTGTCATTCTCTAGTATGCTGGGATGAGGTGGGTGAAGCAACGTTATTGGGACCGGAGATGGTACGTATGACTACGAAAAAGATTTAAACGATCCGATAAGGTATAAAAACCTCACAAGACCGACAAAAGAGTTATGCTGATCTTCATCGAAAGGACGTGGAATTCGATATTGGAGATCATGTGTTGTTACGTATTGCTCCATGGAAAGGGGTTACGAGATTTGGAAAGAGAGGAAAGCTCAATCCTCGATTTATTAACCCATTTTTAATCCTCGATCGAGTAGGGACTGTAGCCTATAGACTTGCTTTACCACCAAGCATGTCTCGTGTTCATAACATTTTTCATATATCCATGTTACGTAAATATGTAAAAAGACCCGAACCACATTATTGAGTTAGAACCGGATAAAATAGCGGAAGATTTAACGTATGAAGAGGTTCCTGTTCAAATCATGGATAAGAAGGAACATATTCTACGCTCCAAGGTTATACCTCAAGTTAAAGTTTTATGGAAGAACCACGATGTTGAGGAAATGACCTGGGAGTTAGAATCTGAAATGAAATCAAGGTATCCTTACCTCTTCAACATACCAGGTACGTACCATAACTTCGAGGGCGAAATTTCATAAGAAGGGGAGATTGTAAGACCCCAACTTTTATGAATAAAGATGAATTTTCTATAATTATCATTTTTGAATATTATGGAATGAATATGATATAATATTATAGTTTTGGGTAATAGTTATAAATTTTGCAAAGTACGCAAGTTATTATATAATATTCGATTGGTCGGGGAATATTCGTTTTAACAGGAATATTCAATGCGACGACACAATCATTAGTGGACCCCACAAATGTAATTATTATTGTCGGATTGAGAAAACGACAAAAATATTTTATGAAAATAACGGCGAAAGTTTTATCGTTAATCTGTTGAAACACCCGTGTTAAAAGTACGAATACGGCGTGGTTGCATAGTAGCACACAAAGATTGATTATTGATGCTTACGTGAGAAGTCACTAGGTTTTGTTCAATTATTGCTTGATGGAATTGTTGCATAATATCTCACGTTAATTGATTCAATTATTGTCTATATTTTATATATTATTAAATCAATAATTGAGACGACGGTTATTAATATTATTATTTGTAATATTAACGATGTCTAGAAGTTACGCGAGGAGAGGTTTGGTCACCTAATTGCGGCGCAATAGGGAGAAATCATTATTCAAAGCCCCTCTTTCACGGGAACGACACAGTCCGATTAATAGTGTGAATTATAATAATGATGATGAAGTTTTGTTTTATTAGTATTATTAATGTAATAAAATGAAAAGCTTTTATATAAAAATGCAGAATATTTTTATAAAGTTATTCGTTTTATTAGACTATAAATAGAATATATTATATTCTATTATGCATAGTATTTTGCATATTAATTTTTTTATATATAAAATAGAATACTTTTATAAAGTTATTAGCTTACTATTAGACTATAAATAGAATATATTATATTTTATTATGCATAGTATTTGCATAGTTATTCCATATAGTATTTGCATAGTAAAATCTTTTTATATAAAACATATTACTTTTATAAAGTTATTCGTTTTATTAGATTATAAATAGAATATATTATATTTTATTTAAAAGATTTTGTTTTATTAGAATATTTTATAGTAAACCAATCTAGACCGTCCGTTTAAAAGTAAATCAATCTGGACCGTTCAGGAATTAGTTACTATTCAGTCCATTCTACTATAAATAGAAGCTAATTCCTTCATTATTTCTTACGAATTCACTGAAACTCTAGAGAGAGAAACTATAAAGAGAAAGAAGAAAAGTATAATGCTACTTCACTACTCATATATCCAGTTTGTTCTAAGGTAATAGGTATTATTTCTATCGTATTCATGAAGAGAACTTCTGTTATTCCATTCTTTATTATTCTGTTGGAATAACCTATATATGCGGGCTACCCTATACTTGGTGAAATTCTTCTGTTATTCTATTTTTTATCATTATGTTGGAATAACTTTGTCTATCATGCAAGTACTGCATACATGGTGAAAGTCTTCATTATTCCATTCTTTATTATTCTATTGAAATCATCATGTATGCGTGCGTTTACGCATGACTTCAATTCTCGTTATTTATTATTACATTAAAATAACTTTTATGCATGCGCGCTACTACCGCATGCCTGGTGATTTCTTTTGTTATTCCATTCTTTATTATACAATGTTGGTTAAAGTTTTGACTTCTATACTCCATGAAATTAGTGGAATATCCTTGATATTTGCGTTTCATCCAGTATCTTTTCATGGAAATATTCTTACGAGCATTCTTGAATTTTACTCTACAAAAGAAGTATCAATTTGGGCGTTATTAGTTCTGGATAAATTAATTCTTAAACTTGTTTTATTGAATTCTTATATCATTGTCATCATCCTCATGTTTATATTATGTTGAAAGTCATCTACATGGCTTTTGAGTGCATAGATGGACTTGGTATGATTATGACCACGGATTAATCGGTATATAATCATGACCGTAATGTTACAAATGATGTGGTAAAAGTCCTCATTTGACCGTAGTGCATTGATGGAATTTTGTTGTTGGCATGATCATGACCATTGATGAATACACGAATATCCTTGGCCCGTGTGTATGGATAATTTGTGGTTGTGATACTAATGAATATCCTTGGTAGTAGTGCGGGGATGATGTGGATTATTTATTAAAATTTGAGTCCCATGATAAAAGTGATGAAAAACCTTTTAAATCATAAAAGATAGTAGATTTTATTCTCTACTTGACTCTTTTAAGGGATTGCTTGTTCATTTGCAGCTAAACTTGATGTTTGTTATATTGTATCGCTTTAACTTTGTTGAAGGCTAACGATAATTTATTCTCAGATTATCTTAGTCATAATATTTCTTATTGGGCTAGTTGAGCTCACCCATTTACTTTCATTGTTCTCTTGAGAAATGAGAACGTGGCGAGGGACTAGTCGGGAGCGGGTGGCGGTCCGAGATAATAGCATTAGTAGTCCTCACTATTCTATTAAATAGTGTGATAATAAATGTAATGAGGACTATATTGAGTGTGGATATTGTCTAGATGACAATATTTGTATTAAAACTCACATCATATGTTTTGTCGTATTTTACACGACTGTTGTATAATTAAGTTGTATTTGAATTTTGTACCATGTATTTGGCGACTCAAGATGGATGATGTATACCTATTTTGGGGGCGTCACATGATCGGTCCACGGCGTATCCTTTTGTATTCTCTGAGTATGAGCTTTAGCCATTTGATATATTTGTTCAGGATACGTATGGGTCGACCCGGTATTTGATTTGATTTAATTTGTTTGGTGGATTAGTGATGTATGTGTCGTGCGTACTATCCGATTTGATTTGTATACATCATGGTACCGATGTATTTTGTTAGCCTTTGGCTATTTGTATTTGAGCTCAGTATGAAATTGTTACCGTTTAACCATTTGATTCAGCCTTATTTGTTTGGGATTCTTTTGGCTATAATTATTTGATTGATAGTGTTAGTCATTTGTAAATGGACTCACAAATTCTGGTCTATTCGTAATTCGTTGTAATTCACATGTGTTCATTCATTCAACTCTTTTAGATTCATTACTTATTGTGATATATTTATTCATTTTCATATCCGTCTTTGAAGGCAATTGGCTCACACGTTTGTGTTCTTTTCCTAAGGTAATCAGGGGTGATCAGGATATGTGTGATGAGAGCTACCTTTGATCCAAATGAGTAGATTAGCTTTTGAGACTTATTATTAGACTTGGTTTTCCTAATATTTTGTATATGGATGTTTTGGGCCATTTTGACATTTATTTCTTATTAGTAGAGATTATGTAAGTGTGGAGTTCCTTCTATTTAAATTGGAGTATGTGACAATTAGTGTTCAATTTCTTTGGAGATATTTTGAGATTTATTAGTGGTTTGTGTTTATTATGTTTTGTGCGTGACATCCCTTTTCCTTTTCGGAAAGGGGGTGTTACAGAGTTGGTATCAAAGCTTAGGTTATGATCTTGTAGATTGCCTTTTAAGCTTGACCTATGAGTTATGGGTAGACCGTTGGGTAGTTATAAGATTTTGTTATAGAGTTGTACTGCATTTGATTTTCGTTCTGCATAAATTTAGCCTTGATTATTTGTTTTGATCTGTTTGTTCTCGTCTGTTTGATTTTGTATCATAGATAGCTCGTAGGTCTTCGAGTATTGCTGGGAGGCAGGGTAACAATAGTAGGAGGGGTAAGAGGCAGCCCCAGGTTGAGGCTGTTAACCAGGGTGGAAATGACGGGGCTCAGGGTAATGCAACAATAACCCCGGCCATGGTTGCAGCGATGGTGAATGAGGCAGTTACGCAGGCCATGGCACATGCTATGCAGAGTATTCCACAGATGCAAGGAAATCATCATGCAAATGACATGGGGGATGATGCAGAGATACCACAACATGAGCAGAATGTTCCTCCCGAGGATCAAGTTGGTCAACAAGTGCAACCATTGTATGTGTTATTGGAGAGGTTCATTAAGCAGAAGCCCAATTCTTTTCGTTTTGCTCTGACTCCAATTGATGCGGAGAATTGGATCGCCCACTTAGAGAAGATTTTTGATGTTATTGGGTGTTTAGAAAACCAGAAGGTGAGGTTAGTAGTTTATAAGCTAGAGCATGATGCTCAGCGATGGTGGAAATCGCTGAAGGCTACACAGGGAGATTGTGATGCCCCCAAATTAGGTCCACACGACCCATTCTGAGTCACTAGATATCACTCCATAAAAATCAAATACAAACTTCATTTATACAACTGTTGAACTGTCAAATGCAGAATCGACCCACGCTTAAGCCGTGAGTTTTAATACAATATTATCTCGTGAGGCGATATCAAACTCAAATTGTTACAATGCCATATAAAAATACAAAGAACAAATATTTTAAGACCCCAAAGAAGAACGAGAAGATTACTATCATATTCATTCTAATGAGGTGCACTTTTGACGATGTCAAAGTCGGGTTCTCATCACCCTATTGTTGTTCGCCAAAATCAATTATTAAGTGACATATAAAATCGACATTACACACATCTTAGGTCCTCAATACAATTATCTGTTGCATGTCATGCCGTTTTATAATGTATTGAGAAACTTCGACCGTCTCGGACCATCCCACTATTTTCCTGTTATCCCCGCTCGACCCAGCTACACTCCTATTACCTGAAAGGAATTGTGAAGCAAAGGGTGAGCACAATTAGCCCAGTAAAGAATATCATGACTAAGATAATTAATTTATCAATAGCCTTTATCAGAATAAATCAAAGATTTATAACATATGGTAGATAATAAAAGTTTTCAACCATAATTGCAGCGGAATCAACAATCCATTAAAAAAGTTAAGTAGAACATAATGTCTACCATCTCCTCTAAATTAAAAGTCCATCGATAATATTTTATTCCTGTAATACTCATTAACAGTTCTTTGTTATACTTAACACAAATAGAACTTTCAACACTTGTCTTCACCTGAACCATCAAAGATGTTAGTTAAATTCATAATTCATATTTATAATAATGTGAACTAACAGTTTCTTCTTGCCACAAAGGCTTAACAGAACGTTTACTCAATATCCTTACCCCAAAGGCTGAAGATATTCAAATGTAATAACAATGATCATACCAATCAGTTGTCTATCTTTGCACTACGGGCCAAAGATATTCAACTATTAAAAACAATGGTCATGATCATACCAATCAATTACTGTCGATTGCACTTCTGACCAAAGACATTCAACTGTTAACTAATGGTTATGATCTTGCCAATCACATCATTGAATTATCCATGCACTACGGCCAAGGATATTCGTTAGTATCACTAGTGGTCATGATCATGTCATACACCTGTCCATCTTCGAACTACGGGTCAAAGATATCAAACAACAGATCATCTTTGCACTACAGGCCAAAGATATTCAACAACATATCATCTTTTTCTCCACAAGCCAAAGACATACAACTGTAAAACCAATAACCAACAGTATAATAAAGAATGGAATAATAAAAGAATTTCACTATGTATGCAGTACTTCGCATAGACAGGTTATTCCAACATAATAATAAAGAATGGAATAATAAAAGAATTTTACCATATATGCAGTACTTCGCATAGACACGTTATTCCAATATAATAATAAAGAATTGAATAATAGAAGAATTTCACCATGTATGCGATACTTCGCATAAACAGGTTATTCCAACATAATAATAAAGAATGGAATAATAGAAGAATTTCACCATGTATGCGATACTTCGCATAAACAGGTTATTCCAACATAATAATAAAGAATGGAATAATAGAAGAATTTTACCATGTATGCGATACTTCGCATAAATAGGTTATTCCAACATAATAATAAATAATGGAATAATAGAAGAATTTCACCACGTATGCGATACTTCGCATAAACAGGTTATTCCAACATAATAATAAAGAATGGAATAACAATAGCTCTCTTCATGAATACGAAAGAAATAACACTCCTTGCTATAATAATAATATCTCTTACTATAATATTAACATCCCTTACCTTAGAAAAACTGAATACTGGAGTAGTGAAATAGCAGAATACTTTTCTTCTTTCTCTCTATAATTTCTCTCTCTAGAATTTCAGTGAATTCGTAAGAAATAATGAAGGAATGAGCTTCTATTTATAGAAGAATGGACTGCTTAGTAACTAATTCATGAATGGTCCAGATTGATTTACTTTAAACGGACGGTTCAGATTGGTTTACAATAAAATATAATATATTATATTTATAATCTAATAAAACGAATAACTTTATAAAAGTATTATGTTTTATATAAAAAAAATTTACTATGCAAATACTATGCAGGCACTATCCAAATACTATGCATAATAAAATATAATATATTCTAATTATTGTCTAATAAAACAGATAACTTTATAAAAGTATTACATTTTATATAAAAAAATTTTACTATTAGCTTTAATAAAACGAATAACTTTATAAAAGTATTCTGTTTTATATAAAAAGCTTTTCTGTTTTATTACATTAATAATACTAATAAAACAAAATTTCATCATCACTTACTTTGAAAAAATTTCAAATGTCACCCTTAACTTTAAACTTTTATCAATTTAACTATTCACCAAAATAGAAAAATTGAATACTTTTATTTCATAAAATTCGGGGTCTCACATAGATGGATTTATGGATGGACTCATATGGAGTGGTTTTTGTGACCTTTTCTATCAGCAGTATTTCCCAAACGCTGATAGGGATCCATACATCAGGGAATTTATGTCCATTCGACAGAAGGAAGATGAGACTATTACCGATTTCATAGCGAGGTTTACTTAGATTGGTGGTACAGTTTCTGGTTCAATAAATTTGGGACAATCGCACAACAAAGTAAAATTTCAAATGGGACTTGAAATATGAGTATAGAAGATCGATCATCGACACCATATTTACAGATGTATCATAGGTGGCTAATGCAGCTAAAAGTGTGGAAATGGAGCACAAGGACTTTCGAGCTTCCAAATTAGAAGGGAGTCGAAAGAGAGAGAGAGATGATCAGCAAGGGCAAGGAATGGGACAGTTTAGCAGGAATCAGAATAGAAGGCAGCATAATTGGAATAAGCCTCCATCGGGTCATCGATTTAATCCTCGAAGGGATGTTACTTACCCAATGCAGCAGAGAAGTCATGGAGGTCGTGGCGGTCAGGTCGATGACAAGTCGGAGGGCAATATCAAAATAGGGATTTCAACGAGCAATGGCTTTCTAGCAAAATTAGAATCGTGGTCAAGATCGCCATGACAGAGGTCAAATTCGTCGGATCCAGGACCGGTAGGTGGGGGCAATCCGAACCTTTTGCCACTTCCACCTGGTCCATGTGTTACTTGTTGTGGGTATCATGCTGGTAGGGCGTGCTATAGAGAGACAGGGGCTTGTTTCTTATGTGGACAAATGGGACATAGAGCAAGGGATCGCATACGATTCGAGATGGTAATGGGGGAGGCGAAGAATCTCGGTAATGGTGGTCAAGTAACACCGGTGGGAGAGTATTTGCATTGACAGCTAATCAAAGACCCAAGCACCAGGTACTATTTCAGGCATCCTTCTTGTAGGAAATCACGAGGCATCGATTTTGTTTGACACTGGATCTACACACTCTATTGGTGCACTTTCATTTATTCGTCATCTTGGAGTGTCATCTCAAATATTAGATCCTCATTTGTCTATTGCTACCCCGATGGGGAATTCTGTGATTATTTCTGAGCACTTTCGTGAGTGTCCTTTGAAGTTAGGAAGGAGGGTGTACATAGCTATTTTACTTCTGATGGTGATGCGTGATTTTGATATCTTCTTGGGTATGGACTGGCTGAGTAAGCATCTAGCCACTATTGATTGTCAGGCGAGGAAGGTTATTTTTGGAACCTTAGAGGCTCTGAAATTCGAGTTTCAATGTTCTAAACCGAATGGTGTTGTAAAGTTGATTTCAGCTTTGAAGGCGAGAAAAATGATTACTAAGGGACGTGATTGTTATTTGGCTTATGTGAAGGATACCTCGAGGGATGAGGCCCAACTTGATGACTATCCAGTTGGCGAGAATTTCCCAAGGTGTTTCCTAAGGATCTTCCAGGATTGCCACCGCCAAGGGAAGTTGAGTTTACTATTGAGCTCATTCCTGGAGCAGAACCTATCTCTAAAGCACCCTATAGGATGGCTCCATTAGAGTTACAGGAGTTGAAGGAACAATTGCAGGAGTTGTTAGATCGTGAATTCATTAGACCGAGCGTATCGCCATGGGGTGCTCCAGTCTTGTTTGTGAAGAAGAAGGACGGATCTATGAGATTATGTATAGATTATAGGGAGTTAAATCGAATCACTATCAGGAACAGATATCCATTACCACGGATAGATGACCTTTTCGATCAGCTCCAAGGGGTAAAGTTCTTCACAAAGATAGATTTGAGGTTAGGGTACCATCAGTTGAAGGTGAGGGAAGAAGACATTCCAAAAATAGCTTTTCGTACTCGGTATGGGCACTATGAGTTTTTGGTGATGTTATTTGGGTTGACTAATGCTCCGGCAGTATTTATCGATATGATGAATTGGGTTTTTAGCGAGTATTTGGACCAATTTGTCATTGTCTTCATTGATGACATTTTGGTGTATTCCAAGTCTAAGGAGGAGCATGATGAGCATCTTCGTACTGTTTTGGGGGTTCTACAGAAGAATAAGTTATATGCTAAGTTCTCCAAATGCCAGTTTTGGTTAAAACAGGAAGCATTTTTGGGACATGTCGTGTCTGCTGAAGGTATTAAGGTGGATCCTGCGAAGGTTGAGGCTATCACTAATTGGCCAAGACCTACCACGGTAACTGAAGTAAGGAGTTTCTTGGGTTTGGCAGGGTACTATAGGCAATTTGTGGAAGGTTTCTCTTTGTTAGCTTTGCCATTAACTCAGTTGATGAAGAAGGGCATAAAATTTGTGTGGAATGAGGAACGTGAGAAAAGTTTTGAGGAGCTTAAGAAGAGGCTTATGTCGGCTCCAGTGCTTACATTACCGTTGGGGATAGGAGGTTATCAGATTTACAGTGATGCTTCCAAGAAGGGATTAGGGTGTGTTTTGATGCAAAATGGTAAGGTAATTGCTTATGCTTCCAGACAACTTAAACCTTATGAGGTGAATTACCCTACCCACAACTTGGAGTTAGCAGCAGTTATTTTTGCCTTAAAGATTTGGAGGCACTATTTATATGGAGAGACTTGTGACATTTTCACCGACCACAAGAGCCTTAAATACATTTTTACTCAGAAGGAGCTTAACATGAGGCAGTGGCGTTGGTTGGAGCTTCTCAAGGATTATGATGTCAGGATTCAGTATCACCCTGGTAAGGCTAATGTGGTTGTAGATGCTATTAGTCGAAAAAGTTCAGGGAGTGTAGCTGCCTTGGTTGCACAACCTCAACTTATCTCGAATATGGAGCGTGTGGGTTTGGAGCTATATGATAGAGGTTTTGATGGGTTGGTAGCAGGTATGAAGGTGGAACTTTCTCTTATCTCAAAGAAGCCCAAAAGAAGGATGGCGAGTTGTGGGCTGTAACACAGAATATGGATGAGGGTAGGCAGCTAGAGTTTCGCATTGACGAGCAAGGTGTGATATGGTTTGGTAAATGGTTATGTGTTTTCAATGGATCCAATGATTCGTGAGTCAGTGTTGACTGAAGCTCATAGTTCGCCATTTTCTATTCATCCGGGGTCTACAAAGATGTATAAGGATCTGAAGGAGAATTTCTGGTGGAGCGGAATGAAAAGGGATGTAGCTGAATTTGTGAGTAAATGTCTTACTTGTCAGCAAGTGAAAATTGAGCATCAGCAGCCTGGTGGTTTGTTGCAATAGTTAGAGATTCCTGGGTGGAAATGGGATGACATTTTGATGGACTTTGTGATTGGATTACCGAGGACTCTTAAAAAGAATGATGTTATTTGGGTGGTAGTGGATCGTTTGACCAAATCGACTCATTTTCTAGCTATTCGTGAGGATTTTTCGATAAATAAGTTAGCAGATATTTTTTAACGTGAGATTGTTAGGCTTCATGGGACTCCAGTTTCTATTGTTTCGGATCGGGATCCGCGGTTTACTTCTCGATTTTGGAAAGGATTTCAACGAGCTTGGGGAACGCGGCTCAATTATAGTATAGCTTTTCACCCGCAGACAGATAGACAATCAGAGAGAACTATTCAGACTTTAGAAGACATGTTGCGATCATGTGCTTTAGAATGGACAGGGAACTGGTATGATTCTTTGAGTTTGGTGGAGTTCGCATATAATAATAGTTAGCAAACTAGTATTAGTATGGCCCCTTTTGAAGCATTATATGGTAAGAAGTGTCGAGCTCTGACTTGTTGGGATGAGGTTGGAGAAAGGGTAATAGAAGGACCCGATTTGGTTAGGATTACTACGGAGAAGTTAGCAGTGGCTAAAGAAAAATTGAAAGAAGCTAGATCGCCGAAAAAGAGTTATGCCGATATTCATAGGAGGGCTCTTGAATTAACACCTGATGAACACGTGTTTTTGAAAGTTTCTCCATGGAAAGGTGTTCGAAGGTTTGGTTTGAAAGGGAAGCTTAGTCCGCGTTTTATTGGCCCTTTTGAAGTCCTTGAGAGAGTTGGAGAAGTGGCATATCGGGTTGCTTTGCCTCCACAATTATCACATGTGCATAATATCTTTCATGTTTCAGTGTTAAGGAAATATAACTATCATCCGCTTCATGTTGTGCAATACCCGTTACATAAGATTCAAGATCTTACTTGTGAGGAAGAAGCCGAGGCGATTCTAGATCGTCAAGAACGGATTATGAGGAGGAAGACAATTCCTTTTGTTAAAGTCTTGTGGAAAAACCATTCGAAGCGGGAGGCTACTTGGGAGATGGAAGAGTCTATTCGAGCGGAATATCTGCATCTTTTTGAAAATTAGGTACGTTTTATTCTTTTGATTCCGGGGACGGAATCCTTTTTAAGGGGAAGGTGATGTAATACCCGAAAATAATAATAATAATAATAATTAAATCTATATTTAAAAATACTTAATTGGGCTTTCCTTATGTTTAAGTCAGATTCTATTTAATTTATGTGGACCATAATAAGTAAAGGATTGTATTAATTTGGGCCTTTAAATTAATTGGATCTAATTTATAATTGTGTAATTTTAAATCCTAATAAAATTAAGGGTATTAATAAAACTTATTAATTAGTAAATAGATAACAAAAAACCTAATCTCAGTCTCGCGGTACACAATTGGAAAAAAAGAGAATGCGTCGTAATTTGATAAAGGAGAAAATAGTCATTCAAAAGATTTCAATACAAAGAGGAAGAAATTTCATTTAAAAAAGGTGAGTAAAATCATAAAACTCTCAATCAATTGTAAAGAAGATATATGCATATATGTTTAAAATTTTTTGTCTTTATATATATGTATATATAAACAGATGTGGGGATGTTAATAGAACTTATAGATTTTTGTATAATGATTATACTGTATAATTTGGTAAAAGAGAAAATATTAGTGTATGTATATATATATTAGTCCACAAGTGCTGTTGATTCAATATATAACATATTTCAATATATAACCTGATTCAGTATATATATATATATAGGTGATTCAGTATATATATATACAGGAGAATGATCCATAGCATTTATTTGCTATGGATCAAAAAGTAGCATATAACATCTACACCTTCCATTAGAAATATAAATGACCCAGATTTTGAAATGATATGCACCGTCCGCTAGTAATTCTAGCGAACATATTAAAACATTTTTTGGACAAATATGCCCCCCACTGAAGTAATTGGGTAATTGGAAATTGTCTGTCCGTTAGTAAGACTAGCGGAGTGTTAAATACATATCCTGTTGTCCAGTACATATCACAGCAACATAAACCTCCCCGTTGTCCAGCTGTTGTCCAGTACATATGTTGTAAACCTGTTGTCAACGTTTAACAAATAAAAGAACGACCTATAACAAATAAAAGAAAGACCTGCTGCAACATCAAAACCAATTCCTCCTAACGACATCACAGCAACATAAACCTCCTGCAACATCACAACAAGATATGCGTCTTATTCATATTCCATATCAAAGCCTGTAAACCAAACCTCCTGCAACATCACAGCAACATAAATCTCAGGCACAACAACACAGTGTGAAAGTAACATAAATCACAGCCACAACAACACAGTGTTCACGAACACAACCAAATAAAATCACAACAATATAAATCAAATCACAGCAACACTCTGCACAGCCAAATATCACAGCAACATTGTGCACAACCAAATTAAATCCAATTTCAAATCTTTCCAAATCCAATTCCAAATCATGAGCGCAGTATAACACAAGCATAGAGCTGAAGGAGAAGTTTTTCAATCAGATGTAGAACCAAGCATACGTTATGGGACAAACCTACTAGTTAAGGACCAATATGCTTAACATATAAAATCCTGTCCCTTGATTTTAAAGTTAATACAGCATGTCAATTTTGTAGTGTGTGCCCTGGATAATCATGCCATGAGCTTCATTGCTTCCAAAATGATTAGGTGACTTGCAACATCACATTCAATGAAGTATGAACTAAATTCAATGGTATTGTATCATACTTTGATCGAATACAAACACTATAACCACTAGCTTTCATGCAAGTTTATAGATACAAAAACGTTTACATTCAATATCTATGTGCAAAATAATATAATCTAAAAAGAAAATCATAAGATGGGAGTTCTAGTTGAACCAATAGTTAGCAAACTTAAATATAACATGATTTGAACAAATAATGAAGCACCTCTATCAAGTTTGTTTATGGATGTAAATGAACTCCCCTTCCTTCCAGGTTTCTTGCAACCATGGTTCTCATTTCATCATCAAAACCTCTGCAATAGTATGATGTATACCTTCATATGCTCTTACAGTAGATCTGTACTACCAATAACATGCACCAACCAGATGTCTAATTTCTTTTGAACGAATACAAACTAATATATATTACATGCACAATGCATATTAATCCCTATTGTGCTAGACATTTCACTGAACAAAATAAAAAAATCATGTCAAACTGTCGCATGTAACATTATCTCACTGGGATAACTTTTATTAGTTTTATATAAGATTAAAATAAAAGGAGAACATAATTACTGATATGCCAAGAGCCCAAGACCAAGTCCTATTTGTCATGAAATAAAACTCAAGTATACCTTCATATGCTCTTTTAAATGCTTCTCTCCAATCAATACCAACTCTAGTAACAACATCATTTTGTAAATGAGTACACTTTTTCTCAACCTGTCCACTTTGAAGGATCTTAACCTCACTATGATTATTAGAATCACACAAATTATCTAAGATAAACTCAAATTATATATACTTGGTTACAGGCTAACCTATCAAAAATCAAATTCACTGATGCCCCAAAGCACAAATAATAATTTGACTGTTGGAAAAGGATATATATATATATATATATATATATATATATATATATACACACACACACACACACATTCCATCAAGTTTTCAAATCACCAACAAATTATGGGCCTTAAACTTAATCTCCTCCTAATAACCACAACTTGAGAAGTATATATGCCCTCATTGTAGACAATTTTCAACACATACCACCAATGGAGAAGAAGGATTGAGATATTTACCATTGACTTACTAACATCCATGATCAGGATCTCATGTTACTTTTGTCTTGATGAAAATAAAAAGGGTAGGACAGGGTATGAAGTTGAAATACTTCCGCAAAAATAACCCCCAACCCCTCTTCAACTACAGTGACTTGGAACTCTATCGTTCACCACAAACAACATATTAACTGGTTAGTATGCTTAACAATTACATATTAGAAGAAGGCACAAGGAATTTTTGTTACCTTTTCCCCCCAAATCGTTTTCACATCCAAGGATATTTGGACGCACAAGCCCCAATTTGCACTCCTAATTGCCGATCTACAGTCGATTTGGAGCTAGGGAGCCCCAATTTACACTCCTAATTGCCGATCTACAGTCGATTTGGAGCTATCATGAGGAAAAGCCGCAGAGAAGGCGAGTTTGTTACCTTTTCAGATTACAGTCGATTAATTTAGAAATATGTGTCTACCAGAATTTCTAGCGGACGGGGTGTAGGCTAATTAGGGGCATTTAGGACCTAAAAATGTTTTAAATCAGTCCGCTAGAATTACTAGCGGACGGAGAATCTCCTCTTTTAATCTAGATCGTTTATATTTCTAATGGAAGGTGTAGATGTTATATGCCACTTTTTGATCCATAGCAAATAAATGCTATGGATCATTCCCCTATATATATATAGGGAATCGATCAGTGACAACGTTAGATATTGTCACTGTTATTACTAACGCTTCGTCCAAGTAGTCCAAAATTGGAGTTAATGGTGAGATGAGCGCCACCATATTAGAGGGAGTAGCGGCCGACAAATTTCTTTT
Source organism: Panax ginseng (assembly GCA_020205605.1). Classification (NCBI taxonomy): domain Eukaryota; kingdom Viridiplantae; phylum Streptophyta; class Magnoliopsida; order Apiales; family Araliaceae; genus Panax; species Panax ginseng. The sequence goes on from CM035134.1 coordinate 19,031,766, forward strand.
TCTTTGGCCACGCTTCTATGACGATCAACGACGATGTTTTATTGGCCGCCAGAAAGTGTGACCAACAAAAAAGAAATTTGGCTTAATTATCGATTATCCTAATTATTCTCGTAAAATAAAATAAAATAATAAATAATTATAAGGATAATTATAAGGATAATCGATAATTATCTTTATACTTATCCTTATACTTATTAACAAAATAAGTATGTATAAGAATAATAGTGATTATTGTTTTATGATTTTTAATTATAAATAGAAAATAGTGATTGAGTTTATATATTTGAGTAGGAATATAATATAAATTTAATCACTATTTTCTATTTATAATTAAAAATCATGAGATGATAATCAATAAATTATCCTTATACATAGAAAATAAAGATTGAATTATTATCGATTATCATCTTATGATTTTTAATTATAAATAGAAAATAGTGATTGAATTTATATTACATTCCTACTCAAATATATAAACTCAATCACTATTTTCTATTTATAATTAAAAATCATAAAACAATAATCACTTTATTCTTATACATACTTATTTTGTTAATAAGTATAAGGATAAGTATAAAGATAATTATCGATTATCCTTATAATTATCCTTATAATTATTTATTATTTTATTTTATTTTACGAGAATAATTAGGATAATCTGCAATTGCTTAAATTTCTTTTTTTTGTCGCTACTCCTTTCTAATGGCCAACCAAAAAAACATCGTTGTTGATCGATTGTTAGAGAGGAGTAGCTGACGACAAAAAAAGAAATTTGCAATCCGCTACTCCTCTAGCAATTTCTCAAATTACTAACTCCAATTTTGAACTACTGATGAGCGTTAATTGAAATAGGACAATATCTAACGTTGTTTCACTTTGATCGCCCTATATATATATATATATATATATATATATAAGATTTACATAAAAAAATTTAAAAAGGGGGAAGGTAATAAATAATATTATAATATTGTTATTATAATTAAAATGTATCTTTTGATTACAAACCTGAATATAGTATATTAAAAATTATTGAATTTGTGAAAATATAATTTGTATGAGTTCGTAATTTAATTATATGCTTTATATTTTATTTTGATAATTAGATCGGATTGGGGGAGTTTAGCGGGTGATATTTGGATTCAGCAAATTATTTTGGTACTACATTAATGTAAGACCCCAATTTTTATGAATAAAAATAATTTTTTTATAATTATCATTTTTAAATATTATGGAATGAATTTGTTATAATATTATAGTTGTGGGTAGTATTTATAAATTATGCAAAGTATGCAAGTTGTTATATTATATTCGATTGGTCGGGGAATATTCGTTTTAGCAGGGAATATTCGTATATCGGCGCAATCATTGGTGGACCCCCACAACAGAATTATTGTAGGATTGAGAAAACGACAAAAATATTTTTATAAAAATAACTACGGAAGTTTTACACGATTATCTTTGTTGAACTACTACAGTAGTAAAAGTACAAGAATGCTGCGTGGTTGCATAGTAGTACACTCAGTATTGATTATTATGCTTACGTGAGAAGTCACTCAGTTATACTCAATTATTGCTATAGTAATTGCTGCATCATATCTCTCATATTATTAATTCGATTATTGTCACAGTATCATCTGCATAATATTTTTATATATTATTAAATAAATAATTGAGACGACAAAGTTATTCATATTATTAAATTGAAATATTTACAATATCTAGAAGTTCAGTCAATGAGAGGTTTGGTCACCTAATTGCGCGCCAATAGGGAGAAATCCTTATTGGAAAGCCCTTTTTTCTGGAAACAACCTGGTTGTTAAATATTATGTGTTATGATATTAATGATGAATAAATTCGTGTTGATTAAAGATGAATTTGATAGTTCTATTGTGTTGGGATTCTTAGTGTTAGTGGAAATCGATATCTATTTCGATGTTAATTGATGTCTGAGGGTTATATTGATAAATCGGGGAATTTATCGGATAAATAAGCAATTAATTGCTACTAATTCACATGCTTATATAACTATTTGTTCACATGTGTGTACTATTGAATCACATTCTTATACTATTAGGGGAGTTGGTGCAAGATTGATAATACTTGCATGATTAAATTAAAGATGGAGGTATAAATGGAGGTACTATACCGTAATTCGTATTTTCACATGATTATAACTATTGATTCACATTATTTACTATTAGGGGAGGTGGTGCAAGTTTGATAATATTTGCAGGACTAAATTAAAAATAAAAAAAAAGTTGGAGGTTTTGTACTGTAATTTTTCGAGCCCCAAAACGTGCAATTATCGAAACTATATTTTTTTTTATAAATAGAAGTTCATTCTTCCTTCATTTCTCACCAATTCACTAAAGCTTTAGAGCCATTATTATAGAGATAAATTATAGAGAAAAGAAGAAGAAGTCTCCGCTCCTCACTATTCCAAAGATCCAAATCTTCTTTTTGAGGTAAGGGGTATTATTCTTTTTGTATTCATGAAGAAAACTTCATTATTCTATTCTTTATTATTCATTTGGAATAACTCAGATACGCCAAGCAATTCCCTATACTTGGTGAAATTCTTCATTTCCATTCGCTCTGTTTGAATATCCTCATGCATGCGCTTTTACGCCGCACTCAGGTTCCGCCTTTATTATTCTCGTTAGAATATCACGCTGCATGCATTTTACTGTGGGACTGGTTTACGTCTTTATTATTCTCATGGAATATCATGTATCATGCGTAATACGTCTGTGGGACACGGTTCCGCTTCTTTATTATTCTCATTGGAATAACTGCATGTGTGCCATCGCACGCGTACGGTGATTTCTTTTGTTATTCCATTCTTTATTATACCCAATTTGGTTAAAGTTTTGACTTCTATACTCCATGAAATTAGTGGAATATCCTTGATATTTGCGCTTCATCCAGTATCTTTTTATGTAAATATTCTTCTCAGCATTTTGAAATTTTACTCTTCAAAGAAGTATCATGTTGACAATTTGGACGTTATTAGTTCTTGGTTAAATTAATTCTTGAACTTGTTTTATTGAATTCTTATATCATTGTCATCATCCTCATGTTTATATTTTTTAAAGTCATCTCGTGGCACATAGTGCATAGATGGACTTGGTATGATTATGACCGAGGATTATTCTTATATAATAATCGTAGTAAATGTTACAAATGATGTGGTAAAAGTCCTCATTGGCTCTGTGTAGTACATTGATGGACGTTGTTGGCATGATCATGACCATTGATGAATACACGAATATCCTTGGCCCTTAGTGCGTGTGTATATTTGTGGTCGTGATACTAATGAATTTCCTTGGTACAGTCTGCGGGGATGATGTGGATTATTTCTTAAACTGAGTCCCAGCGATAAAAGTAATGAAAAACTTTTTAAATTATAAAAGATAGTAGATTTTATTCTTTACTTGACTCTTTTAATGGATTGCTTGTTCCGCTGCAATTAAACTTGATGTCTATTGTATTTTATTAGTTTAAAATTGTTGAAGACTAATGATAATTTATTCTGCATTATCTTAGTCATAATATTTCTTACTGGGCTAGTTGAGCTCACCCTTTCTTTCACTGTTTTCTTCAGGAAATGAGAATGTAGTCGGGACTAGTCGAGAACTTGGAGTGACTGGTCCTAGAGATGTGTGTCTTAGTAGTCCTCACCATTCTATATAATAGTGTGATAATAAATGTAATGAGGACTTATTACGAGAGTGGATATTGTCTGAAGACAATATTTGTATTAAAACTCACATGCTCTTGTTGTATATTTAAGATTGTATTTGTATTTTGTACCATGTATTAAAGGCTAATTTAATAGGTGATGTATACCTATTTTGGGGCGTCGTAATTAAAATACTGATTCCGTGATTTTTTCAAATGATTCTCCTTTAAATTTAATACGTTCGTTTTGTAGTCGTTTAGAAATTTGGTATTGTCTCTCAGGATTATTTCTTGTTGTCAAAATTATTGAGATAGTTTCGTTTTGGCGTTGATATTAGAATTCGTATTTGTACTCTTTGAACTAGTTAATCGTGTCAATATGTTTTGGAGACTTTATTCGTTTGTACCATTGTTCGTATATTTTCGTTCACATTCGGGAGTTATTTTGATCATTGATATATTGTGATAATTAATAATGTTTGTATTTGATAATTTGATTTCATTTGAATATGGTCGTGTAAGCCTTGTGATTTGAACCCCTTTTGGCTTATATTTTGTAGTTTGATACTTAGGGTATACTTGAGCTAACCACCTATGGGGGTACCGCAGGCATGTCCTCTTGACATAAGGGCATGACACCTTCCGTGGCGGGGTGATCAGTCCACGGCGTATCCTTTTGTATTCTCTGAGTATGAGCTTTGGCCATTTGATATATTTGTTCAGGATACGTATGGGTCGACCCAGTATTTGATTTGATTCGATTTGTTTGGCGGATTAGTGACGTATGTGTCGTGCATACTATCTGATTTGATTTGTATACATCATGGTACCGATGTATTTTGTTAGCCTTTGACTATTTGTATTTGAGCTCAGTATGAAATTGTTACCGTATAACCATTTGATTCAGCCTTATTTGTTTGGGATTCTTTTGGCTATAATTATTCGATTGACAGTGTTAGTCATTTGTAAATGGACTCACAAATTCTGATCTATTCGTAATTCGTTGTAAATCACATATGTTCATTCATTCAACTCTTTTAGATTCATTACTTATTGTGATATATTTATTTATTTTCATATCTGTACTGGGTAATTGGCTCACGCTGTGCTTTTTCCGGCAGGTAATCAGAGGTGATCAGGATATGTGTGATGAGACCTACATTTGATCCAAATGAGTAGATTAGCTTTTGAGACTTATTATTAGATTTGATTTTCCTAATATTTTGTATATGGGTGTTTTGGGCTATTTTGACATTTATTTCTTATTAATAGAGATTATGTAAGTGTGGAGTTCTTTCTATTTAAATTGGAGTATGTGATAATTAGTGTTCAATTTTTTTAGAGATATTTTGAGATTTATTAGAGGTTTGTATTTATTATATTTTATGCGTGACATCCTTTTTCTTTTTCGGAAAAGGGGTGTTACAATATGTATCATCATTTTTTTCCCAGTTGCTCCAATAATTGACACAACTTTAGAAAAGTAAAACAAACAATAATCAACATAGCTCGAAAAAGAAAAGTAAAACAAACACTCGACCCTTCATTTTTCATTTTTTTTCAGTTGCTCCAATAATTTACATAGCTTTAGGGAAGGTAGTGGGATCAGACACTCGACCCTTCATTTTTTGTAGAGCATTCAATTTGTGGGTCACATCGATCATTTGTAGCGCATTTATTTGCTATATCGCTTTCATTGCAGTTCTGATAAGATAAGAATGTTAAAGAAACTTTATTTTGATCAGATGCTTAGAGTATTCAAATATGAATTCATTTTTGCTGTCCGTTTTTTTATCTCATCTATTTTTCTGTCTTATATCCAAGTACCAGGTATATCTATTTAAAAAGTTAATTGTAAATTAATAGTTATATTAAATTTAAAAACAACATATAACATGGAATAAAAGACAGGAAAGATTATGAATAAAAGATTTTAACTATCAAACAATTACACTTTTTTACGACATAAGGAGCATATTGCAAATTTATAGGTACTAGATTTATCTATTTAAATTTGTAAATCAATATTACATTACAATTAGAAACAATATATATCATGGGATGGAAAAGAAAATTTGTACACATAATATGTGGTTTTATTAGTTCATAATATATGTTGTTTTTTTACTGAATAACTAACTATAAATTTAAAAGAACGACAATTCACACATCAAACAACTATAAAAATTACAACTAGAAGAATTCAACAGTTCACCCATCGTTACTGTTATGAATCTCGACGATAGATTGTGCAGACGCACATTCAAGAACTGGTTCCCCAATGTCAATATTTCTAGTACCACAATTGCCACACGAGGCTATCTTTCTTTTATTTTGAACAAATGTGAGGTGGTGGGGGTGTAGATTGTCAATTTTAACGGTAGCCCCAAACTTGACATTTGAGTAAACATCATCACGCAGGAGACATTCAATATGAAAGGACATATCACAATCATGACAATGATAGAACCAATATATATTGAGCACACTTCACAGTCCAATTCATATGAATGATTTTTGACAGGCGGGTACATCAAGTGGAGTGGATGTGGGTCTCATCTGTGCCTGACTGTAGCTGGCATAATACCACGACTTCTGCGTAGGTAAAAATTGCAAGTTTCACATCCAAATCTAAGTGAATTTTTCGAGACTATAAGTTGTTCAAGGGGATCTGTGTCAGCTTCATGTTTGATCTTATTGGGCAGTGAAGCACACACGACATCAATGTAGAATTTGCAGAGTTCACAATTATAGAATATGCCGTTGTTATATTTTCGGCAAAAATGGCATTCAAAGTAATGAAAACGATCAGTAGGATATTGATATGCGACGAGCTTGAGTTCTAGGTGAGATGGATGTTACAACTCTGTTGGCAGCTCGACACAATATTTGTTCAAAACGTATTTACATTGCAAACAACCATAGAATGGATCGGCGGTGAGAGGTTGCACACACCCGTCACATAGCATTACCTCATTTTTCATCTCATTATTATTATTTTTAAATTCATGAAAAAGGATTAGTGGGTGATCTTTATGTGTCCAATAATTGATATGATCTGTTGTTGTAGAGGTATCGTCTGCAAGACTAATGGCCTCGACAAATTGGCGTATTGATGAACCAAGTGACGCTTCATCAGGTGTTGGGAAGTGCGTCAGATTCTCATCAGCGCCTTCATAAATATTCTCATTTTCACTACATTTGAAACCAAGAAAAAAAAGAAAGTTTAATTAAGAATCTTTAGCAAGTAGAAAGAAACCAAGTTAGAATGAACAAAAATAACAGAAAATAAAAAGAAAATAATGAACCTCAACGTCAAAGGTTCTGCCGTCTTTGTTGAAGTAGCACATTTTATGTGGGCAAAAAATCTACAATCTGCACAATAATAAATCCAGTTCTTCGGAAAAGTCTTATGCTGCATATACTACAATTTTGCCTGAACCTACAATGCTAAGACGAGAGGGTGATCTTCATGAAATTCACATTTGACGATGATTGTTGCAGAAGCACAACTCTTGTGAAACCAGAATAGACAGGTGGTACAAATGTAAGACAAATCTTTAAATCCTTCGCCGCAAGCACCACACTCAAAGAAGGCTTCCCTAGGCAATTAGGCATTAAAGTTAATGGGTGATTGTGGGCTTCATGATGAAAGTTGCGGTACTGTACTTCATGGAATCCGAAATCCTGCAAAGCACATGTCAAACAAGGGTCAAACTTACAACTTACACACTGATAGGTGAACCACTTCCAACCATGAAAGCCGCAGACATCACAACCGCAAGACTGGCTCTCATACTCTGGATGTGAATGCAGGGTAAGACGGTGATCATGGTTCATAGGACAGTCAAGTACTTGGGGTAATTTCGCACATGTTTTGTGTAGAAAGAAATTGTCACAATCACCTTGGGTTATATTATCACTGGTATGACTACTAGCGCTGCAACTATATGCTGATTCACCTATGAGTATTGATTTATTGCACCCACAACAACTAACATCGTCCTGAGCATGATCCCTGTCGAGGATCAATGGATGCTCATGGCTAAAGTGTTTAAGTTGCTCCATCTCAGTATGTGAGTACGGGTAAAATTAAGACAAGGAGATAGAGAGAAGAGGATTACAGTTGGCAAGTTATGAGTCGTGTGAAAGTTATAACACTAAGACCTCATCATATAAAGCAAAGTGTACTATCCAGTCTTTGTACATATATGTATATAAGAAGAAAAAAAGTACGCGTCTTAAACACAAAAAAAGATGATTTGAAAATAATGTATAATTAAACTGCGTTTTAGTTAGTTGAATTATAGTAGAGAAAGAACATAATATTATTATTTAGTATAGTTTTATATTTATCAAGTAGTTAGGATATTGTTTTTGAATTACCATAATTATCTCTTGAAAATCTTTGATTATGTAATCCTTGATTTTAGCATAGGTGATTTTGTAAATCACTTGATTCTAGCTTAAGTGGTTATCCTATATGTAGGACAACTCTCTTTGTAAATGAAACAAGTTAATATAATACAAAACTCAGCTTTCTATTAGCTTCAACTTGGTGTCAGAGCCACAATGCCTAACGGCTTATAATCCAGTCTTCCGTTGCACACCTTTTGTTCTTCTTCTTTTCTTTTGTTATTCCTCTCTATCCTGACAGTCTGCGTCCCAATCCAGACACCCTAATCACTTGTCAGCATTCCAGCAATTGTCCTTGATTTCTTCTTCTTCCTATAATCTTCTGCCTCCCTTAAATCAAATCAACAACTCATTAACCCACTACTTCTCTCCAATCAAATCAAGTACCATCACCAATTTAAAAAAAACACAGCCAATTCTCCATTCAATTGCTTTAACATGATTCATACCACTCCGTACCCTCCTCCAGAATTCTACTATTCATCATGTGACCCAAAATGGTGGCTAAATCCTTAGCAAAATGTTGATGCAATTTGCAACCCAAATGAGTCGATCAGACTGGAAAATATTTCTGATGATATCGTCACCGATACTCCCAATTCCGACTCATTTTTTAGATCTAATTGGTATGTCAAGGATCATCTCGACCAAATCTATTCTCTTCGAAAAGTTCCAACTCAATCTATAAACAACTCTCTCTGAGGCGAAATCTCTTGCATACGCCCTTAATCGAGCCGGAGAACCCATTCCTGAAACCGAGCTCATTGACTGTCTCGTTGATGGTCTTGATGATTCTTTCAGTGGCTTTATTCAAGACTACTATGAACTGAATACCTTATTTTCATTGGATTTTTTTCTAGCTTTCTTCATATCTATGAAAAATTGCAAGAGTTGCTCTCATTAATGTTTCCTAACCATCCTCTCGGTCCATCATCTACACTTCCACAATAACATCAAAGCATTGACAGTGATACTCTTATTAACTCGTCATCAAGTTCTAGTATTAGTGTTTCTCATTCTGATGTACTTAATTTCTTCGTCACACATTATACCTCCATCCACCTCTCTTCCTTTACCAGTTGAAAACTATTATTTTGTAGTTCTCGCAAATTGCCAAATTCCAAAATCCTAGTTATTATCCTCATTTTTCTCCGCAATTAATGGCTATTCTCATTCTCACTTGGACATCTTTAAGGATTTATTTTTAGTTTGCTCCTCATGTCCACCTCATCCCTCAAATGAGCGAATGTATTCTCTTGATTCAACCCAAATCTGCTAACTTGATGGATTAATCACTACAAGAAAACCAGTCATTGCCGACGGCACCGCCACGCCTTATTATTATAGTGTCGCTCGGCATTGAGGTCATTATTAATGACGGCGGATGTCAATCGACAAAACCCGTCATCATTTCACGTGTCGTCGCCTCTGCTCTCATCGCCGCCACGTCGGCATCATTGTCATTGACGGTATCATCATCATTGACGACGATATATATATATCTGAACAGGGCAAGGTCATTTAAGAAGACCCCATAAAATTTTTGAGGAAAAACTCATTACTGATTTACACGACCATCGTGATGCCTTTCTAGCCGTCAGCAATGACCTTTTACCCATGTATGTCACTATATGTCATTGGCGACGGCTATGCCGTCGCCATTACCCCCGTCGGCAATGACTACATATATTTTGATTTTTTTTAAATTTCAAAATTTCTCTGTTCATTTACAAATATACACCTGTTATAAACTAATAACAACCACCAAATAACAACTATACCTGTTATAAACTAGTAATCCAAATCAAATATATAGATCAAAAATATAATGGTTGTCGGTACAACTCAAAAACTGTATAAATACGTACATGAAACTCAGAATATAACATAAACTAAACTAACTACAACACGTCGCCTGTCTCCATGTCATCGAGCTGGCCATCATCACCACAATACTCGAGGAGGTCGTCATCATCAACTCGACTCGGCCATCGCCTCAGATTGGAGGAGGTCATTGTCATTAGCTCTCGTGGCCATCACCAAACCGGTTCCACCTCCACCTCCATGAGTCTTGTCAACATGATCCTACAAAATTAAAATATTAATAACAAAATCAAAATGAAAACATATTTATATTATTTTAGTTTGTGTTCTTCAGTTAAAGCGGGGACTCAACTCGAACTCAGTCAATATCGTAATCGAGTCACGTCGGTTGTAACACGTGTTTATTGCCTATGCGGTGCTATTGCCTATGTTCGCGTGTCAGCTGAACAACCGGGGTGGGTTTTGAGCTCTTTTTTGGCTTTTTGCCTAACTATTGGCGAGTTTTGTAAACTGGGACTTAACTCGGGTTCGTATATTGGAATCGAGTCTCATAAGTTGTAATACGTGTCTATTGCCTATGCTGTGCTATTTCTTATGTTCGTGTGTCAACTGGACAACTGGGGCGGGTTTTGGGCTTTTTTTTGGCTTTTTGCCTAACTATTGGCGGGTTTTATAAACTGGGACTTAACTTGGTCTTCGTATGTCAGAATCGAGTCCCATAAGTTGTAACGCGTGTCTAATACCTATGCGGTGCTATGTGTGTGTTTGCGTGGCGTTCGAATGACCGAGGCAGGTTTAGGCACTTTTTCGGTTTTTTGCCTAACTGTTGGCGGGTTTTACAAACTTAGACTTAACTCGGTCTCCGTATGTCAGAATTGAGTCTCGTAAGTTGTAACGTGTGTCAAATACCTACGCGGTGCTATGTGTGTGTTTGCGTGGTGTTCGGACGGCCGAGGCAAGTTTTGGGCTCTTTTTCAGCTTTTTGCCTAATTGTTGGCAGGTTTTGCAAACTGGGACTTAACTCGGTCTTCGTATGTCGGAATCGAGTCCCATAAGTTATAACGCGTATATAATACCTACTCGGTGCTATGTGTGTTTTTGTGTGGCGTTTGGACGACTGAGGCGGGTTTTGACCTATTTTTCGGCTTTTTGCCTAAGTGTTGGCGAGTTTTACAAACTGGGCGATAACTCAGATTTCGTATATCGGAATCGAGTCTCATAAGTTATAACACATGTCTAATACTTACTCGGTGCTATGTCTGTGTTTACGTGGCGTTTGGATGACCGAAGCGGGTTTTGACCTATTTTTTGGCTTTTTGCCTAAGTGTTGGCGAGTTTTGCAAACTGGGCGATAACTCGGATTCCGTATATCAGAATCGAGTCTGATATACGCAATATAACGCGTGTTTATTGCCTATGCCTAGACATGTTAACTAGTTATTTGACAGTTTATATAAGCAATATAATTACAAATAAAGAAATACATCAATAATAAGTTTTACATGTCGAATATGTGGAGGAAAGATGTTGGCCAAGACAACTGCACATACTCGGATGGCCTCCTCCCGGACTACACCCATGAGGTCGTCAACGGCAGCTGCAGGATCTATGGAGTCGTGGACAACCTCCCGAAAGCAAATTCGGTAGATCCGCCATTCCGCGTGATGGTGCGCTCGATGCACGACATCACTGCATGCACCCCTCTATGATCCGCCTGAAGAACTCGTCAGATAATGAAGGGCCGGTGCCTGATCCACTCGGACCACTACCTCCGGTGGGTGGGCGACGTCGAGATCTCATAGCAGGGACTATAGTGTAGGCTGGGACACGGGGGATGCCCACAACTCTACCATTCTTTGGCCCCCCTGTAGCCTGCAGCCAGTCCTCTATCTCCTTGTCCTCACGCTCAACATCAGCCACTAGAGTGTCACCTCTCTGGGTGCTCCGGACCACAGAAAGGTCCTCGAACCGTGTCTGAAAAAACACAGGAATAGGTGAAAAGCAAGTATTACAAAAAATTATTCAAAAGAATTTCATAGCCATCAAATATATACTAAATGAAATAATTAAATTACTTACCGCAATGCGCTTTGCCTCAGGTGAGATATAACCACCGTCACCTTTCTTTTGGTGAGCGTGCCACCAAAACTCGAGGCGGGAAGGTCGGTGCTTTAGACTCGCCTCGAGTCTCTCCCTATAGAGGTCGTGACGATGACTCCCAAATCTGCAAAGTGGGAGATAACTCATTGTTGTCGAGGCATATATCGTTGTCTTAGACATCTTCTTGAATGCCTCGCCCTCCCAAATATCGTACATCTGCTCCCACACCATAGCACCAATGAAATTTGGCCGAACATCTCTAAGTGTCTGTCCATTAGCCATCTTGATCTGGGCCTTCTTCTTCCAGTTATAGACCCACTTGTGCCAATTCATCTCGAGATACTTCCCAAAAATAGTCATCCCATGGGCTTCCTGCCCGTCCTCGAAGCGATAATATCTTTGCAGTACAACATATGAATATCAACAGTTACTTAGTAGACAAAATAAAGCAAAGCGGTAAATAAATATTCAAAAGCACAAATTAAAAATAACATATGAATGAATGACTTCTTACCCTAAACTTAGCAATAATAAGCCCACGTGTGCAGTCATCCACATCCGCCCACCTCATCCACGGGCTGGAGAATCGGTTGCGGACGATCCCAAGCAACGTGTTCCTTGGCGTCGCGTCAAGGATACTAATTAAAATTGAAATTATTAAATTTCCAAATTATAAAGAATATATAAGAACTAAATAATTAATACAAATGTAATAATGTATATATTACTTAGTAGTCCCGACCCGGCATATAAGCGGCGCCTGGGGGGGATTCCCTAGCAATCCACGTGCTAGTCCCCGCGGAGGCCTACGTTGATCACCTATGTAGTGAAATACAACAATATTTATATAAACGAATATAATGTCAATATTATATAAAATTAAAAACAATAAGATGTATAACAACAAAACATGTAATTATACCTGATGATCCGGCCTGATCATCACCAGCACTACCTCTACGGCCCCCATGGCCTGAACTACCAGCACGCCCACCACGATCGCCGTGTGGTGTATGCGCCATATCTGTATATATAATGTCAAATCATCATCAAGAAGATAATATGCGGATACAACTAAAAGATTCATTAGAACTATTCAGATTATAAAAAAGAACAAGAGCACAAGAATATATTTACTTGGTAAAGCTTTGTGAAAAGATGAAGAGGGATAGATAGGAGATATCAAAATCTAAAAACAGTGAGAAAAAAGGGAGATCAAGTCATTCTCTGATGAACTCCTACTCTTCACAGTTGAATACAACTAAAAGGATACAACATGCATATATTACCAAAAGGAGACAACTATTATATTTGAATACAACTAAAAGGACATAAAGAGTACAAACTCCTAATCATTTATATCATCAAAGCCATCAATATCAGAATCATCATCTTCGAGCAGTAGATCTTCATACAACGATGTGCTTTTTGTGCCCGTCATACAGTGGCGTCGCTGCTTCATGCAATAACTCATAGAAACCCTTAGCCCCATCATTCGGATCTTGCTCGACGCTACTGCCATTCCTGTCTGTATTCTACTGGAAGTATGAACCAGCATCTTCGACTATCATGTTAGTACAGTAAAAGGTTTCGTCACCTCCGGATTTCAGTTCTGATTCATATTCATCCAACCAGGTTTCCCCATGATAGATCCATGTCGTATAACCCTGCTTGAACCCATACGCAAATAAGTCACACATGACATCACTCATTTCCTTCTACACTTCATTCACACACCTCTTACAAAGACATCTGATCTCATCGCCGCTGACTTGCTCAAACGCGAAGTTGAGAAATTATTCAACCCAACTACGATACTCAAAGCTAAGCCCACTGCTATCAGTGGCTACCCTACGTTCCATCCAACTTCGATCAATAGAAATCTCGGACAACTGTCTGATATATATATGAAAAGTTAGACAAACACAATCAAGTCTCCAAGTTAATGTATATACAAGCTTATTAGTTTTCTAACTTCATCTCCCACTCTAACGGGTCAGGCTTCTATCCCATTCCCGGATGTGTTGTCTCACTGATGTCAACAACTTGAACAGATCTTTAAATTTTTCAGAAATTTCGGCAGCACCTCCCCATGGTCTTCAAGTACACGAAATGGACTAACACATCGTAGTCTAAATATTCACCTGAAGAACATCAAGAGATATATACTGACTGAAAATTCAAAAAATATAAAGACGTACTCAAGTTGTTAACACCAACCTAAGTGAGATCGAAACATAAAAGAACAGTCCCAAAACGGGGACTAATTGAGATTCACTCCTACTAATTAAGTGAATCTCAAACGGGTTTCTAAGCTTCCTAAACTATATGAAAATATGCACATGTCAAGAAATTGAAGTATCCACTGAATAGTAATGATAAATTAAGAAGATTATGTCATTTTATAATTGTAAAAAAATTGACAATGTCAACTATAAACGAATGTGTTCCAACATATTTTACTCTTACTCATATTTTCTTAGCAACATACTCAAAAACACTTGACAACTATAAACAATTGTTTTACAGTTTTGCAATGCATTGTGTTTTCAATGCCAATCTGTTTTGGTGTTTTTAATGCCAACTAGTTTTTGAAAACAGATTTAAAAAGGCTATCCAAATTCTAAACGACCCTTTAATTTCCCCTAAATCTCCCTCATATATATACAAACTAAGCCCCAAACTGTTGGTCGAGACAAATATAGAGCTCAAGTACATAATTATATAATGCAACCTCTATACATTGATCCCAGGTCTACAGTCTACACTGAACCTAGGTTAATAACTATAGAGGTTCGCATGTTTCAATTTTTCTCCTTCAACAGCTCGGAAAAACCAGACCAAAAGTTTCAACATCTAATAGTTGAGCTAGAATAAGAGTTATAATTACGTAAGCTTTTGAACTACCTTAAAGCAATTATACTTGTATAAAAGTAGTTTTGAGAATCATTATCCTTATTCCACTACTTCTTTTCTCTATTTCAAATCACATAAATAATATAGCTTTATATATAACACAAAACTACAGATAATTAACCCAAGTGTTATTTATATATATGCTCATAACATAGCTTAATTAATATGATCATACATGCCTTTTTATTGAACTTACAGAACACACACTTGAAATCATGTAAAAATGACTGAAAATTATTGTTCATATTACTGCATATACGTAGTAAAGTTATATCTTATCACAATGAAATCATATCTTATCATAATGAACCACTATTTCTAGGCTTTAGTACAATTATTAAATAATGTAAATAGAAAAAGAAAACTTTGAGCAAAGCTTTCAAATGGAAAAAACTATATACCAGTTTATATACACTAAATGGAAGAACAAATTAAACTACTTCAAGTTTTATACCCTAATTAAACTAGTAATAAGAATTGAATAAAAACCATAAATATGAATCAACAAGTTGCTATACAAACTGAAAAGTATTGCATTATATGAATATCATACCCACATCAAGTTCATCTATTCAACCCACTTAAACAACCCCCAATGTGAAATTAAAGTTAACACTGATAGAATTTTATGTTCATAATAGGAGCAATAAATCATGTTCAGTGGCTATTAAGAGAAGAAACATTACCTTTACTCTTAATTTGACAGTTGAAGAAGAACAGTGGCCGACTAGTTGAAGAAGAACAGTCGCCGCCAGTGAACAACGGCGAGGAAGAGGGAGAAGTAATGGACGCAAGCAAGGGAGGAAAGGGGCGAATATACTGGGCAGTGAAATAATGGAGTCTTCAATTGAGAGGGAAAGGAGAAAACTCAAACGACAGAGGGAAAAGGAAAAAGTAGACGTTGTCGTCATGAGCCAGGGTTTTAAAATACATTGCTCATTCTCGATGGTGTATCCCGTCGCTCGAGTCCCGTCGCCATTAAGTCATTGACAACGGCACTACCGTCGCCTATAATTTTTATGTTCGTTGCCAATAAGTTTTCCCTCCACCGCCAAATTTTCGCACCTATTTTTCCTGGGGGAAAGGTATTAGCGACGACAATCATTGGCGACGGCGTTGCCGTCGCCAGTGACGACATTATCGACGGGTTAAGTGTCGTCGCCAATAACCCCGTCGCCAATGACCAATTTCCTTGTAGTGAATAGAATTCTCTAAGTGTGTTCATGGAAATCTAATACGAGACGTACAAGAAAGTTCCTACTAGTTGCAAGTGTGGAAACAACTAATCACGTTCCAGCTTCTTGGTTATATGCAGTACTTATCATGCAAGTTATTCTTCATTTCAACATACATTGTCGATTGTGGGTATTCTCAGTTGATCATAAGGTTATTATTTTATTGCTTACTTGCTAAGCAATTGAATGCTCATTCTTGCTTTATTATAAATGTTTTCAGTTGAACAGGCTCATATATAAGGGTCAAATAGAGACAAATGAAAAAGAAAAGCTACGAAATAGCTAAAATATGATGTAATAGATTATTTATATGTTTGTAAATATTTAACTATCATGTAATAAGCACTTAAAGGTCTACTTACCTGGGATTAGCGGAACTCTGATGTAATAACTTTATTAAGTTTGATATTATATTATGTTGAATGCTTGATATCGTGAAGCACTGAATAAGGGTTTCAAGTACCCAAATTTGGGGGCGTCACAAAGCTCAAGCTCCGGTTACCTACGTTTTGCTTGCGGGGGTGTATTAGAGAAATAACATAATATTGTTATTTAGAATAGTTTTATATTTATCAAGTAGTTAGGATATTGTTTTTGAATAAGCATAATTATCTCTTGGAAATCTTTGATTATGTAATCTAGCATAGGTGATTTTGTAAATGACTTGATTTTAGCTTAGGTGGTTATCCTATATATATATATATATATATATATATATATATATAACAACTCTCTTTGTAAATGAAACAAGTATTATAATACAAAAGCTTATCTTTCTATTAGCTTTAACTTGTTATCAGAGCTACAATGCCTAACAACTTATAATCCATTCTTTCGCTACACACCTTTTGTTCTCCTTCTTCTTCTCTTCTATTATTCCTCACTATCCAGACAGTCTGCATCCTAATCAAGACACCCTGATAACCTGTCTACATTCCAGTAATTGTCCTTGATTTCTTCTTTTTCTTCCTATAATCCTCTGTCTCTTTCAAATCAAATCAACAATTCATTAACCCATTACTTCTCTCCAATCAAATCAAGTACCATCACCAATTCAACAAATAAAATAGCCAATTCTCCATCCAATTGCTTAAACATGATTCATACCATTTCATACCGTCCTCCAAAATTCTACTCTTCATCATATGACCCAAAATGGTGGCTAAATCATCAGCAAAAATGTTGATGCAATTTGCAACCCAAATGAGTTGATCAAACTGGAAAATATTTATGATGATATCGTCACTGATACTCTGGATTCTGACTCATTTTTCAGATCTAATTGGCATGTCAAAGATCTTCTTGACCAACTATATTCTCTTCGAAAAGTTCTAACTCAATCTACAAACAACTATCTCTCTGAGGCGAAATCTCTTGTATACGCCCTTAATTGAGCTGGAGAACCCATTTCTGAAACCGAGCTTATTGATTGTGTCATTGATGGTCTTGATGATTCTTTCAGTAGCTTTATTCAAGACTACTATGAACTGAATCCCTTATTATCATTGGATTTATTTTCTAGCTTTTTTCATAGCTATGAAAAATTGCAAGAGTCGCTCTAATCAATGTTGCCTAACCATCCTCTTGGTCCATCATCTACACTTCCACAAGAACATAAAAGCATTGACGGTGATCATACTCCTATTAACTCATCATCAAGTTCTAGTATTAGTGTTTCTCATTCTGGCGTACTTAATTTCTTCGTCACACATTATACCTCCATCCACCTCTCTTTCTTTACCTGTTGAAAATTATTATTTGGTAGTTCCCGCAAATTGCCAAATTCTAAAATCTCAGTTTTATCCTCATTTTTCTCCGCAATTAATGTCTATTCTCATTCTCACTTGGGCATCTTTAAGGATTCATTTTTAGTTTGCTCCTCATGATCTCCACCTCATCCCTCAAATGAGTGAATGTTTTCTCTTGATACAACCCACATCTCCTAACTTGATGGATTAATGGAATTTGTAAGACCCCAACTTTTTATGAATAAAGATTTAATTTTCTCTAAATGTTATTTAGAATAATAAGATGTGGATTTGATATAATGTTATAGTTATGTGTTATATAAGCAAATTTTGCAAAGTAAGTAAGTTGTCATAAAATATTCGTTTGGCCGGGGAATTTCTTTTTATCGGAGAATATTCGAACGACGGCACAATCATTGGTGGACCCCACAACGGAATTACTGTCGGATATAGAAAGCAACGAAAATAACCTTTTTATAAAAATAGAGACAAAACTTTTACCGTTAACTGCAGAAATACCCGGTGATAAAAGCACAATAATACGTGTGATTGCACAGTATCACACGGTATTGTACAGTATCTCTGATTATTGATGCTTACATAAGAAGTCATTCAGTTTTATTTAATTATTGCCACAGTAGTTGTTGTATAGTATCTCATATTATTGATTCAATTATTGACACAGTATCTCTGCATAATATTTTATATTAAATCAATAATTGAGACGACACAGTTATTCATATTATTATTCACATTATTGACAATGTCTAGAAAGTTCTGTCGAGAAAAGAGGTTAAGTTATTTAATTGCGCGTCAATAAGGAGAAGTCCTTATCGAAAAGGCCCCTCTTTCCTGAGAATGATCTGGTTGTCAATATTGTGAGTTATAATATTAATGATGAATAATTGTTGAAAGATGAAAAATGTGTTTATTAAAGATAAATGATTTGTGGTAAATATTTATTCAATTTTTGATATAAATAGGGGGTTTTCATGAACTATTTATTGTAAGTTTGGCTTATTACATGGACCCCCACTTACTCATTTTTCAAAATCACCGGTAGAAAGTTATCTCAGTTTTGTTTTTTTATTATTATTATAATAGTAATAAAATAGAAAACTTTTTATATAAAATAGAATATTTTTTATATTATATATAAAGTTATTTGTTTTATTTGATTATATATAGAATATATTATATTTTATAAAGTTTTTTGTTTTATTAGAATATTTTATTGCACAATAATGAATAGTAAAAATCAGATTTTTCGCCGATTCTGCGCCCGTAAATTATTTACCGTCCATCCATGATTTTCTTAAATAGTGCAATGTCATTCTCTTATAAATAGGATGCTTAGTGAAGAAATGAAAATCACACCAGAATCAGAGAATTCTTCTTCTATAATATTGTGCGTATTTCTTTCTAATATAAGGATATTTTAAGTGTAGCAAATACTGTAAGTTTTTCTCAAGAATATCTCCGCTATACCAGTCAGATTTACTCTCCTACTAAGGTAAGGGATATTATTTTCGTTTAATATTCGTAAGAAATATTATTTTTTTTATACTCTATAGTATGTAAGTAATATTATTTCTTTTCATATTCTTAAATCTACACTTATTTTTATAAGTATTGCTTCTATATTCCCTGAAATTAGTAGAATATCCTTGAATTTTGCACTTCATCTAGTATCATTTCACTTAAATATTTTTCTGAACTTACTTATTAAATTTTTATCTTTTCATGTTGGGGTACTATTCAAAGTGTACTATTCACTCGGTTACTATTCACCCGAGTACTATTCACCCGAGGTACTATTTATGACAAAATTGGTTTCTTTTATGTCTAAATTATTTTTGATACATGAATATCATTCTTGAATTTTACTCCACAATTAATTATAATATTGATAACTTGGACATTCTTAAACTCTGGATAAATTGAATTATAAATCTTTAATATTTATCCTTGAACTCACTTGATTGATTTCTTATATCATTGTCATCATCCTCATGCTTATATTGTGGAGTAAGTCATCTTTGGTCCGTAGTGCATAGATGGACTATTGATTGATATGATTATGACCAGAAATTGTATATTGGTATAATCATGACCTGAAATGTTACAGACAAATGATGTGGTGAAAGTCCTCTTTGGCCCGTAGTGCATAGATGAATAGTTGTTTGGCGTGATCATGACCACTATTGATACTAACGAATATCCTTGGCCCATAGTGCATGGATAATCCATTGATGTGAAATATTTATTGAGTTGTGTTACAGAGATAAAATATTGATGATGAATTTTTAAATCATAGAAGATAGTAGACATCATGCTCTACTTGACTCTTCTAATTGATTGCTTGTTCCGCTGCAGTTGTTGATCTAAACTTGTTGTCTATTGTATTCTATCAGATTTTATACTGTTGAAGACTAAGGATAATTTTTTCTACGTTATTTTAGTCATAATATTCTTTACTGGGCTAGTTGAGCTCACCCTTTTTTTTCATTGTTCTCTTCAGGAAATGAGAATATAACTGGGACTAGTCGGAGAATGGAGTGATGGTCCAAGATGGTGGCTATAGTAGTCCTCACTATTCTATAAAATAGTGTGATAATAATTGTAATGAGGACTTTATTTGAGTTTGGATATTGTTTACGAGACAATATTCGCATTAAAACTCACAACTTAAGTTTTGTCGTATTTTACACGACAGTTAATAATTGTATAGATGAAGTTTGTATTTGAATTCTGTACCATGTATTTGGCGACTCAGAATGGGTTGTATGAACCTATTTTGGGGGCGTCACAGCTGGTATCAAAGCTTAGGGATATAATCCTTGGTGAAGATCTGAGGCTAGAACTAGGATGGAAGAGACGAGTAAATCCTTCACTAGTGTGTCCTACCTAAGATTATTTGTTATTTAATTGGTCGGTCGGAATATAGGGATAATATGTGGCATGTCAATTAACCCTTATTTTGTGGCATTGTTTGAGAATGACATCTGAAAATTTTGAGATAAGCAATGGAGCACATGAGACCGTTGAGACATCGCCAATCAATAACCAGGATAATGTGCATCAGGAAGGCAATAATCCTCATATAAACAACAACACCGACCAAATGATGAACAGTGGGATGTTTAGGAGCTTTATGCAATTCATACAACACCAAACGAAAGAGATTCCTGTTCAAAATGCAGGTGGAATCAATGGCAACTCACAGCTGGTCACTTCTAAGAAATTCAAGGAGCTGGGACCGCCGGAGTTTTTGGGAAAGCCAGAGCCACTTAAGGCAGAGGCATATATTAAGTAGATCACCAAGATATTTGATGTCTTGGGATGTTTAGAGGAGCAAAAGGTTCCCTTTGCCACCTTTATGTTGCGAGGAGAGGCAGATTACTGGTGGGAATTTGTAAAATGTACTCATTTTTCCGCACTGAAGATGTCTTGGGAGAAATTCCAAGAATTGTTCAACAAAAAGTATTTTCCAGAAAGTATTCATCACATGAAGGAGGTGGAATTCATCAAGCTGGAACAGAACAATATGGTTGTATCACAATATGTGGCAAAGTTTGCAAAGTTATCCCGATTTGCATCCCATTTCGTAGATAATTAGGAGCGTATGACGCGAATGTTTCTATGAGTTTTGAAACCCAAAATTTGTCAATACCTCATTTCTCACAAACTTTATTTGTATTCAGATGTTGTAAATAGGGCTCAATTATTGGAGCGGGATAATGAGTCAGCCCAACCAAAAGATAACAGCCGATAAAACGATAATGGTCATACTAGTGGCAACAATCATCGAAGCAGTGATAACAAACATGGAGGAAATTATCATGCCAGAAATGGTAACCACTTTAGTGGTAATCCTGACCAAGATAATAGAAGAAATGAGTCAGGTGGAAATTTCAAAAAGAGAAGATACAACAATGTCAGAAAGACAGAAGCACCAACACCTGTTTCTAAGGAATGATAACGACCACCGGTCGTATGCTATAAATGCGGAGAGGAGGGACACATCAGTCCAAACTGTACGCAGCAACCCAAAGTTTGTTTCAATTACGAAAAGGAAGGTCACCTAGCTCAATTTTGTCGTGCAGCAAAGTCAAGTCCAGCTAGGATGGTGACACCAAAGGCTATCCCAGATAAGTCAAATCCGGTAATTCAAGGGAGAGCGTTTGTCGTGACCTCCCAAAAAGCGAAGAACCCGAACGAAGTTATCATAGGTAAGCTAATTATAAACTTTTTTGAAGTCTATACCTTATTAGATACCGGTTGTACCCATTCTTTTATTTCATCTGCTTGTGCTCAATGTTTAAATTTGACTCCAGAGAAATTAGACTTTGACTTATCTGTTGAGACTCCGTTAGGAGAAAGAGAAACCTTCATTACGTCCACTATTTATAAATCTTGTTTGATTCAAATAGACACTTTCACATTACCTGTTGATCTCATATCTTTGAAAATACTTTCATTTGATGTGATTTTAGGGATTGATTGGTTAACTACATATAAACTTATTATGCGAATTCAAGCAACCAAATCACTAAAGTCAATCACTGTCATATCAAGCCATAAATCTATTCGTTTATTGAAAAATGGATGCCAAGCTTTCTTAGCCCATGTCACGGATTTAAACAAAAATACGTCATATTTGAATGATATTTCTATTGTTAATAAATTTCCTGACGTATTCCCCGAACTTCCTGACCTACCCCCAGAGCGTGAAATCGAATTTTTTATTGACCTTGAACCTGATACAAAACCCATTTCCAAAAACCCATATCAAATGGCTCCTATTGAACTTCAGGAGTTAAAAACCCAACTACAGGAACTGTTAGACATCAATTTTATTCGTCCTAGTACATCTACTTTGGGTGCTTCTGTTTTATTCGTAAAGAAGAAAGATGGGAGTATGCGACTTTGCATTAATTATCGGGAGTTGAATCATGTCACCATCAAAAATAGGTACCCGTTGCCTCGTATTGATGACCTGTTTGACCAGTTGCAAGGTGATAAATTCTTTTCAAAAATTGATCTTCGTTCCGAATATCATCAGTTAAAGATTAAAACTGATGACATTCTAAAGACTGCTTTCAGAACTCGGTACGGGCATTACAAATTCCTAGTCATGTCTTTTGGATTGACTAATGCTCCTGCTACCTCCTTCATGGATATGATGAACCGAGTATTCATGGAATTTTTGGATCATTTTTTGGTTGTCTTTATTGATGACATCCTCATATACTCCAAAAGTCATGAAGATCATGAGCAACACTTGAGGCTGATACTCCAAAAACTGTGTGAAAACAAGCTATACGCCAAGTTAAAGAAATGCGAATTCTAGCTTGAGGAAGTAGCATTCCTTAGGCATGTGATATCGAAGCATGGAATATAAGTTGACCCGACAAATATTGAAGCAATACAAATTTTGGAGCAACCTAAGTCAGTAA
Organism: Panax ginseng; assembly: GCA_020205605.1. Classification (NCBI taxonomy): domain Eukaryota; kingdom Viridiplantae; phylum Streptophyta; class Magnoliopsida; order Apiales; family Araliaceae; genus Panax; species Panax ginseng. The sequence continues at coordinate 19,055,148 of CM035134.1, forward strand.
CCGAAGTACGTAGCTTTCTGGGCTTAGTTGGTTATTATTGGAGAGTTGTGGAAGGATTTTCTCGAATCATCACTCCATTAACTCAGCTAACTCGAAAAGATACAAAATTCGGATGGAGGGAAGAATGTGAGAAGAGTTTTCAAGAACTCAAGAGGAGATTCATTTTAGCACCTGTTTTGACAATACCATCAGGTTTAGAAGGATTTGTCATGTACAACGATGCTTCAGACAGAGGTTTAGGATGTGTTCTCATGCAATATGGGAAATTCATAGCCTATGCCTCACGGAAACTCAAATAATATGAGAAAAATTATCCTACTCATGATCTAGAGTTGGCTGCAGTCATTTTCGCGCTAAAGATCTGGAGACATTACGTGTATGGGGAGAAAGTGGAGATCTATACAGATCATAAAAGCCTAAAATATTTCTTAACCCAAAAGGAACTCAACACGTGACAACGACGATGGCTTGAGCTATTAAAAGATTACGATCATAGCATTCAATACCATCCTGGAAAAGCGAACGTGGTAGCTGACACATTGAGTAGAAGATCATATGCGGGTACGAGTGTAATATTGTCAATGCAAAGGCTCATTTTGTATGACTTACAAAGGATGGAGATAGAGTTAAAAACATCAGGGACCCACGTTGTAAAATCCCAAATTTTACGAATAAAGATTTAAATTTCTCGAATTTTTTTTTATGCTATGGTGTGTATTTGATATAATGTTATAGTTGTGGGTAATATTTATAAATTTTGCAAAGTATGCAAGTTGTTATATTATATTCGATTGGTTGAGGAATATTCTTTGTGTCAGGAAATATTCGTACGACGGTACAATTATTGGTGAACCCCACAACGGAATTATTGTCAGATTGAGAAAAAGATAAAAGTATTTTATTAAAAATAACGGCGGAAGTTTTATCGTTGATACTGTTGAACTACTCTATAGTAAAAGTACAGTAATACGCGTGATTGCATAGTGTCACACGGTATTGGTTATTGATGCTTACGTGAGAAGTCACTTTCGCTTATACTCAATTATTACTTTAAATGAATTGCGCATCATATCTCTCATATTATTGATTCGATTATTGTCAAAGTATCATCTGCATAATATGTTATATTATTAAATCAATAATTGAGACGACAAAGTTATTCATATTATTAAATTACAATATTTACAATGTCTAGAAGTTACACGAGGAGAGAGGTTTGGTCACCTAATTGCATGCGCCAATAGGGAGAAATCCTTATTGAAAGCCCCTCTTCCTGAGGAACGACTTTGGTTGTTAAATATTATGTGTTATGATATTAATGATGAATAAGTTCGTGTTGATTAAAGATGAATTTGATAGTTCCATTGTGTTGGGATTATTGGTGTTAGTTGAAATCGATATCTATTCCGATGATAATTGATGTTTGGGGGTTATATTGATAAATTGGGTAATTTATCGGATAAATGAGCAATTAATTGCTACTAATTCACATGCTCATATAACTATTTATTCACATGTGTCTACTATTGAGTCACGTTCACTTACTATTAGGGGAGTTGGTGCAAGATCGATAAAACTTGCATGATTAAGTTAAAGATGGAGGTACTATATTGTAATTAATTTTGTCACATGATTTACTATTGAGTCACATGATTTTACTATTGATTCACATGATTTACTATTAGGGGAGTTGGTGCAAGTTTGATAATACTTGGATGACTGAATTAAAAATGAAAGAAAAGTTGGAGGTATTGTGCATAGTAATATTTCGAGCCCCAAAACGTGCAATTATCGAAACTATATTTTTCTATAAATATAAGCTCATTCTTCCTTCATTTTTCACCAATTCACTAAAGCTTTAGAGCCATTATTATAGAGAAAAATCTATAGAGAGAAAGAAGAAGAGAAGTCTGCTACATTTCTATTCCAGTATCCAACTTCATTCTAAGGTAAGGGATATTATTTGTTGTACCTGTAAGGGGTGTTATTTCTTTTGTATTCATGAAGAGAACTTCTGTTATTCCATTCTTCATTATTATGTTGGAATAACTCTGTATACACGGCTACCTATACTTGGTAAAATTCTTCTGTTATTCCATTCTTTATTATTATGTTGAATAATCATGTTTATCTGAAGATCGCGCATACATGGTGAAATTCTTCTATTATTCCATTCTTTATTATTACATTTGGAATATCATTTCGGTCTTTAATTTCACGGGACTGGTTCCATTATTTATTATTCGCATTTAATATTATGTGGAATATCCTCATCTGTCGCGCTTTTCTGTGGGACCGGTTCCATTACTTATTTTTTCACATTTTTATTCTCGTCGAATATCACATGCATGCGTTTTACGCCGGACACAGTTCCATTATTTATTATTCCACATTTATTATTACGTCGAATCCCACATGCGTAAGGTTTTCTGTGGGACCGGTTCCATTATTTATTATTCTCATTGGAATAACTTTGACTATCTGAAGTCTGCATGCATGGTGATTTCTTTTGTTATTCCATTCTTTATTATACTCGGTTGGTTAAAGTTTTGACTTCTATACTCGCCATGAAATATCATTTTATCTAGTATTTTACATTACGAGTTACTATTCACCCGATTATTATTCACTCTAGTATTATTCACTTTCGGGTATTCGGGACACTTTTTATGTGAATACTATTCACGGATTACTATTCATAGAAATTACTATTCACTCGAATATCACTCACTCAGATATTTGGAGTACTTTTCATATCGGGTTACTATTCACGAAATACTATTCCTGAAGTACTATTCACGGGGTACTATTCACGATGAAAAATTGATTCTTTTCAGTCCAAATTATTTTTTTGTGCATGAATATTATTCTTGAATTTTACTCTACAAAGAAGTATCATGTTGACAATTTGGACGTTGTTAGTTCCTGGATAATTTAATTCTTGAACTTGTTTTATTGAATTCTTATAGCATTGTCATCATCCTCATGTTTATATTTGTTGAAAGTCATCTGTGGCCTGTAGTGCATAGATGGACTTGGTATGATTATGACCAGGAATTATTCGGTATAATCATGACCGTAATGTTACAAATGATATTAAAAAAAGGTCCTCATTAGCCCGTAGTGCATTGATGGACAGTTTTGGTATGATTATGGCTATGGATTCTCTTCGGCCAAGGGAGCAAAGATGAATTTTTTTATGGCATGATCAGGACCATTGATGAAAACACGATTATCTTTGGCCCGTGGTGCATGGATAATTCGTGGTCGTGATACTAAATAATATCCTTGACCTGTAGTACATGGATGATTTGATGATGTGAATTATTTATTAAGCTGAGTATCAGCGATAAAAATTGATGAAAAACCTTTTTAAATCATAGAAGATAGTAGATTTTATTCTCTACTTGACTTTTCTAATGGATTGCTTGTTCCGCTGTAGTTAAACTTGATGTCTATTGTATTTTATCAGTTTAACATTGTTGAAGACTAATGATAATTTATTCTGCATTATTTTAGTCATATTATTTCTTACTGGGATAGTTGAGCTCACCCTTTCCTTTACCGTTCTCTTCAGGAAATGAGAATATAGTTGGGACGAGTCAGGGAACGGAGTGACGGTCCAGATGATAGCATTAGTAGTCCTCACTATTCTGTTAAATAGTGTGATAATAAATGTAACGAGGACTGAATTTGAGTTTGTATACTGTCTATGAGGACTCCATTGAGAATGGATATTGTCTAGAAGGCAGTATTCTTGTTTAAACTCTCAGTTTATGTTTTGTCATATTTTACACGACAGCTGTATAGTTAAGTTTGTATTTATATTTTATACCATATATTTGGCGACTCAGAATAAGTGATGTATACCTATTTTGGGGGCGTCACAGTTGGTATCAAAGCTTAGGGATATGATCCTGATCGAGATGTGAGACAAGAACTAGGAGGGAGAGAGACGGAAATTCCTTCGCTAGTATGACCTACCTAAGTTTATTTGGTATTTAATTGGTCGGTCAGAGTATAGGGATAATATGTGATATGTTAATTAACCCTTGTTTTGTGACAGTGTTTGAAAATGGCATCTAAAAATTTTGAGATAAGCAATGGAGAAAAATAATATGACTGTATCACAGTACGAGGCTAAGTTTGCGAAGTTATCCCGGTTTGCATCCCATTTGGTCGATAATGAGGAGCGAATTACGCGAATGTTTCTAAGAGGTTTGAAACCCGATATACATCAATACCTCATTTTTTATAAACTTTGTTTATATTCAGATGTTTTGAATATGGCTCAGTTATTAGAGCGCGATAATGAGTTAGCACAACCAAAAGGTAACGACCAACAACACGATAATAATAAATGCAAATAAGTTACGATCATCGGGACAATGATAACCATCGTGGGGGAAATTATCATGCCAAGAATGGTAACCACTTCGGTGGGAATCATGGCTAAGATAATAGGAGTGGAAATTTCAAGAAGAGGAGGTTCAATAATGATGGAAAGACAGCAGCACCAGCACCCCTTTCAAAAGAAGAAGAACGACCACCGGTCGTATGTTTCAAATGCGGACAGGAGGGACACATCCGTACAAACTATACGCAGCAATCCAAAGCGTGCTTTAATTACAGAAGAGGAGGTCACCTAGCTCGATTTTGTTGTATGGTAAAGTCAAGTCTAGCTGGGATGGTGATGCCAAAGGATGTCCCAGACAAGCAAAAGCCGGTAGTTTAAGAGAGAGCGTTTTTCTTTTGTGAAGAGGAACCTGAATAAAAATTATCACGGGTAAATTAATCATAAACTCTTGCGAAGTCTATACCATGTTAGATACCGGTTCTATCCATTATTTTATCTCTCCTGCTTGTATTCAATGTTTAAATTTAACTCCGGAGAAGTTAGGCTGTGATCTATCTGTTGAAACTCAGTTGGGAGAAACCTTCATTACCTCCACTACTTATAAATCTTGTTTGATTCAAATCAACACTTTCACGTTACATGTCGATCTTATCTCTTTGAAAATACTTGCCTTTGATGTGATTTTTAGAATTCGATTGGTTAACTACTCATCATACTTTTTGTAAGGTTGTTAGCTTTCATATTCCTAATCAACCTGTTATGCGAATTCAAGCAACCAAACCACTAAAGTTAATCATTGTTATACCAAGATATAAGTAAAAAGCCCCGATCCTTTCGTTGTTGACTTCCTTGTGTTGAATGCACCGAAGCTAGACTTTTCGTAGGGGACGTTGTGAATAACGATGAAAAGTTGATCGGTATCAATGTGACGTGTTATCCAAGTCTTGGATGAGAGTCACAGTTGTGAATGATATTTCTATTTGTTAATAAATTTCCTAACGTATTCTTAAAGACTTCTTAGCCTACCCCTAGAGCGTGAAATCGAATTTTGTATTGACCCTAATACAAAACCCATTTCTTAAACCCTTAAATATTTTCTTCACCCAAAACGAACGTAACATGCGCTAAAGATGTTGGCTCGAGCTGTTGAAGATTACGATCGTACCATTCAATACCATCGTGGAAAAGTGAACGTGGTAGCTGACGCGTTGAGTAGAAGATCATATGTGAATATACGAACCCACATATAGATAACGAATATATGAGTAGAATCGACTTTAATCGATAATGTTAAAGCCGCTCAAGCTACACATCCGAATCTGATGAAATGTCAAGAAGAAGGTTCAAGAAGGCGTTATCTCAACCCTCGATTTAATTGGCCCATTTGAAATCCTCGATCGAGTAAGAACTGTGGCTTATAGACTCGTTTTACTGCCAAGTATGTCGCGTGTTCATAACATTTTTCACGTATCAATGTTATGTATATATGTGGACGACCCGAACCACATTATTGATTTAGAACCGGACGAGATAGCGGATAATTAACGTATGAAGATGTACCTGTTAAAATCCTAGAATGTATTCAACACTCAAAGGTTATACCTCAAGAGTTAGAATCGGACGAAGTGTCCTCATCTGTTCGACATACAAGGTACGTACGTAAATTTCGAGGGCGAAATTTCATAAGGAGGGGAGATTGTAAAATCCCAAATTTTACGAATAAAGATTTAAATTTCTCAATTTTTTTTATGTTATGGTGTGTATTTGATATAATGTTATAGTTGTGGGTAATATTTATAAATTTTGTAAAGTATGCAAGTTGTTATATTATATTCGATTGGTCGGGAAATATTCTTTGTGTCAGGGAATATCCGTATGACGGTACAATCATTCGTGAACCCCACAACGGAATTATTGTCAGATTAAGAAAACGACAAAAGTATTTTATTGAAAATAACGACGGAAGTTTTACCGTTGATACTGTTGAACTACTCTGTAGTAAAAGTACAGTAATACGCGTGGTTGCATAGTGGCACACGGTATTGGTTATTGATGCTTACGTGACAAGTCACTCAGTTATACTCAATTATTGTTATAGTAATTGCTGCATCATATCTCTCATATTATTGATTCGATTATTGTCACAGTATCATCTACATAATATGTTATATTATTAAATCAATAATTGAGATGACAAAGTTATTTATATTATTAAATTGCAATATTAACAATGTCTAGAAGTTCTGTCAAGGAGAGGTTTGGTCACCTAATTGCGCCAATAGGGAAAAATCCTTATTGGAAAGCCCCCTCTTTCTTGGGAACGACCTGGTTGTTAAATATTGTGAGTTATGATATTAATGATGAATAAGTTCGTGTTGATTAAAAGATGAATTTGATAGTTCTATTGTGTTGGGATTATTGGTGTTAGTTGAAATCGATATCTATTCCGATGATAATTGATATCTGGGGGTTATATTGATAAATCGGATAATTTATCGGATAAATGAGCAATTAATTGCTACTAATTCACATGCTCGTATAACTATTTATTCACATGTGTGTACTATTGAGTCACATTCACTTACTATTAGGGGAGTTGGTGCAAGATTGATAAAACTTACATGATTAAGTTAAAGATGGAGGTATAGATGGAGGTACAATATTGTAATTAATTTTGTCACATGATTTACTATTGAGTCACATGATTTTACTATTGATTCACATGATTTACTATTAGGGGAGTTGGTGCAAGTTTGATAATACTTGGATGACTGAATTAAAAATGAAAGAAAAGTTGGAGGTATTGTACCGTAATATTTCGAGCCCCAAAACGTGCAATTATCGAAACTATATTTTTCTATAAATATAAGCTCATTCTTCCTTCATTTTTCACCAATTCACTAAAGCTTTAGAGCCATTCTTATAGAGAAAAATCTATAGAGAGAAAGAAGAAGAGAAGTCTGCTACATTTCTATTCCAGTATCCAACTTCATTCTAAGGTAAGGGATATTATTTGTTGTACCTGTAAGGGGTGTTATTTCTTTTGTATTCATGAAGAGAACTTCTGTTATTCCATTCTTCATTATTATGTTGGAATAACCTGTATACACGGGCTACCCTATACTTGGTAAAATTCTTCTGTTATTCCATTCTTTATTATTATGTTGGAATAATCTGTTTATGCGAAGCATCGCATACATGGTGAAATTCTTCTATTATTCCATTCTTTATTATTCTGTTGGAATATCATTTCGGTGTGAATTTCGCCGGACCTGGTTCCATTATTTATTATTCCGCATTTAATATTATGTGAATAATATCACATGCTCGTGCGTTTTCTGTGGGACTGGTTCCATTATTACTTATTTTTTCACATTTTTTATTACATCGAGAATATCCTCATGCATGCGTTTACGCCGGACACAGTTCCATTATTTATTATTCCACATTTATTATTACGTTAGAATATCACGTGCATGCGTTCTGTGGGACCGGTTCCATTATTTATTATTCTGTTGGAATAACTTTGACTATCTGGGCTGCATGCATGGTGATTTCTTTTGTTATTCCATTCTTTATTATACTCAGTTGGTTAAAGTTTTGACTTCTATACTCGTCATGAAATATCATTTTATCTAGTATTTTCTGTTACGAGTTACTATTCACCCAGTTACTATTCACTCTAGTATTATTCACTCGGGTATTCGGGACACTTTTTATGTCGGAATACTATTCACGGGTTACTATTCATAGAAATTACTATTCACTCGAATATCAGTCACTCAGATATTTGGAGTACTTTTCATATCGGGTTACTATTCACGAAATACTATTCCTGAAGTACTATTCACGGGGTACTATTCACGATGAAAAATTGATTCTTTTCTGTCCAAATTATTTTTTTGTGCATGAATATTATTCTTGAATTTTACTCTACAAAGAAGTATCATGTTGACAATTTGGACGTTGTTAGTTCCTGGATAATTTAATTCTTGAACTTGTTTTATTGAATTCTTATAGCATTGTCATCATCCTCATGTTTATATTTGTTGAAAGTCATCTGTGGCCTGTAGTGCATAGATGGACTTGGTATGATTATGACCAGGAATTATTCGGTATAATCATGACCGTAATGTTACAAATGATATTAAAAAAAGGTCCTCATTAGCCCGTAGTGCATTGATGGACAGTTTTGGTATGATTATGGCTATGGATTCTCTTCGGCCAAGGGAGCAAAGATGAATTTTTTATGGCATGATCGGATGATTGATGAAAACACGATTATCTTTGGCCGTGGTGGTGCATGGATAATTAAATGGTCGTGATACTAAATAATATCCTTGACCTGTAGTACATGGATGATTTGATGATGTGAATTATTTATTAAGCTGAGTATCAGCGATAAAAATTGATGAAAAACCTTTTTAAATCATAGAAGATAGTAGATTTTATTCTCTACTTGACTTTTCTAATGGATTGCTTGTTCCTCTGTAGTTAAACTTGATGTCTATTGTATTTTATCAGTTTAACATTGTTGAAGACTAATGATAATTTATTCTGCATTATTTTAGTCATATTATTTCTTACTGGGATAGTTGAGCTCACCCTTTCCTTTACCGTTCTCTTCAGGAAATGAGAATATAGTTGGGACGAGTCAGGGAACGGAGTGACGGTCGGATGATAAGATTAGTAGTCCTCACTATTACATTAAATAGTGTGATAATAAATGTAACGAGGACCTGAATTTGAGTTTGTATATCGCATCTATGAGGACTCCATTGAGAATGGATATTGTCTGAAAAAGCGTGATTCTTGTTTAAACTCTCAGTTTATGTTTTGTCATATTTTACACGACAGCTGTATAGTTAAGTTTGTATTTATATTTTATACCATATATTTGGCGACTCAGAATAAGTGATGTATATCTGTTTTGGGGGCGTCACACACGTGATGATGTCAAATATACGAGTAGAAGTGACTTTAATCGATAAAGTTAAAGTTGCTCAAGCTACATACCCGGAGCTGATGAATATGAAGAAAAAGGTGCAAGAATGTGCTATTCCAGGAGAACGAATCAATGAAGAAGGAATACTTCGAGTCAAATCCAGACTTTGTGTTCTTAACAACTCTGATTTGAAGTATAAAATCATGATGGAGGCACACAATTAACTCATCGTTTGCAATCCATCCTGGGAGTACCAAAATGTATCGTGATCTTTGACATACATTTTGGTAGAGCAATATGAAGAGAGAGATCACGGAGTTTATCTCAAGGTGTTTAACTTGTCAACGCATCAAGGAAGAACATCAAGTGCCAAAAGGTCCATTGGAAGTGGGAGCACATTAACATGGATTTCGTTACTAGTCTTCCCAAGGTTTCTCATGGCATAGATGCAATTTGGGTCATTATCGATAGATTAACCAAGTTTGCTCATTTCTTACCTATATGAGAAACATATTCACTTGAACATCTTGGTCGTATATACATAAATGAGATTGTAAAACTACATGGTATGCCAGTATCCATAGTTTCTTATTGAGACCCTAAATTCACTTCACGATTTCGGGTCAGTTTACAGAAAGCTATGGGCATGGATTTACGATTCAGTTCTGCATATCATCCTCAGACGGATGGGCAGTTGGAGAGGACTATTCAAACTCTTGAAGATCTATTAAGACTTTATGTCCTAGACTTCAAAGGAAGTTGGGATAAGTATTTGCCATTAGTGGAATTCTTCTACAATAACAGTTATCAAGCAAGTATATGCATGGCTCCATTCGAGGCGTTGTATGGACGAAAGTGTCGTTCTTCAGTATACTGGGATGAGGTGGGTAAAGCAACGTTATTGGGACAAAAATTGGTACGCATGACTACAGAAAATATTCAAATGATCTGGCAATGTATACAAACCTCACAAGATCGACAAAAGAGTTATGTTGATCTTCATCGAAGGGACATGGAATTCAATGTTCGAGATCATGTATTGTTATGTGTTGCTCTGTGAAAAAGAGTTACGAGATTTAGAAAGAGAGGAAAGCTCAACCCTCGATTCATTGGTCCATTTGAAATCCTCGACCGAGTAGGAACTGTGGCCTATATACTCGCCTTACCGCCAAGTATGTCTCTGTTAATAACGTTTTTCACATATCTATGTTACATAAATATATGGAAGACCCGAACCACATTATTGAATTAGAACCAGACAAGATAGCATAAGATTTAACGTATAAAAAGGTACCTGTTAAAATCTTAGATAAGAAGGAACATATTCTACGCTAAAAGGTTATACCTCAAGTCAAAGTTTTATGGAGAAACCACGATATTGAGGAAATGACCTGGGAGTTAGAATCTGAAATGAAAACAAGGTATCCTCACCTCTTCGACATACTAGGTACGTACACCAATTTTGAGGACGAAATTTCATAAGGATGGGAGGTTGTAAGACCCCAGCTTTTTATCAATAAAGATTTAATTTTCTCTAAATGTTATTTGGAATAATAAGATGTGGATTTGATATAATGCTATAGTTATGAGTGATATATACAAATTTTGCAAAGTAAACAAGTTTTCATAAAATATTCATTTGGTCGGGGAATATTCTTTTTGTTGGGGAATATTCGTACGACGACACAATCATTGGTGGACCCCACAACAGAATTATTGTCTGATATAGAAAGTAACAGAAATAACCTTTTTATAAAAATAACAGCAAAACTTTTACCGTTAAGTGTTGAAATACTCGGTGATAAAAGTACAATAATACGTGTGGTTGCATAGTATCACACGGTATTGTACAGTATCTCTGATTATTGATGTTTACTTAAAAAGTCACTCAGTTTTATTCAATTATTGCCACAGTAGTTGCTGCATAGTATCTCATATTATCGATTCAATTATTGTCACAGTATCATCTGCATAATATTTTATATTATTAAATTAATAATTGAGACGACACAATTATTCATATTATTGTTCGCATTATTGACAATGTCTAGAAAGTTCTGTCGAGGAAAGGAGTTAGGTTATTTAATTACGCGCCAATAAGGAGAAGTTTTATCAGAAAGTCCCATCTTTCCTGGGAATGATCTGGTTATCAATATTGTGAGTTATAATATTAATGATAAATAATTGTTGAAAGATGTAAAATGTGTTTATTAAAGATAAGTGATTTGTGGTAAATATTTATTCAATTTTTGATATAAGTAGAGGGGTTTTTCATGAAGTATTTGTTGTAAGTTTGGCTTATTACATGGACTCCCACTTACTCATTTTTCAAAATCGCCGGTAGAAAGTTATCTCAGTTTTATTTTATTATTATTATAATAGTAATAAAATAGAAAACTTTTTATATAAAACATAATACTTTTCATATTATATATAAAGTTATTTGTTTTATTTGATTTTAAATAGAATATATTATATATAAAAAGTTTTTGTTTTATTAGAATATTTTATTGCACAGTAATGAATAGTAAAATTAGATTTTCCGTCGATTCTGCGCCCGTGAATTTTTAACTGTGCATCTGTGATTTTCTTAAATAGTGCCATGCCATTCTCCTATAAATAGAATGCTTAGTTAAGAAATGAAATCACACCACAATGAGAGAATTCTTCTTCTATAATATTGTGCGTATTTCTTTCTAGTATAAGGATACTTTGAGTGTAGCAAACAGTGTAAGTTTTTCTCAGGAATATCTCCGCTAAACCAGTCAAATTTACTCTCTTACTAAGGTAGGGAATATTATTTTCATTCAATATTCATAAGAAATATTATTTTCTTCCATACTCTATAATATGTAAGTAATATTATTTCGTTTCATATTCCTAAATCTACACTTATTTTTATAAGTATTGCTTCTATACTCCCTGAAATTAGTAGAATATCATTGAATTTTGCGCTTCATCTAGTATCGTTTCACTGAAATATTTTTCTGAACTTTCTTATAAAATTTTAATCTTTTCATGTCGGGATTCTATTCACGGTGTACTATTCACTCGGGTACTATTCACCCAGGATACTATTCACGACAAAATTAGTTTCTTTTCTGTCCAAATTATTTTTGATACATGAATATCATTCTTGAAGTTTACTCCACAATTAATTATCATGTTGACAATTTGGACATTCTTAAACTCTGGATAAATTGAATTATAAATCTTTAATATTTATCCTTGAACTCACTTGATTGATTTCTTATATCATTGTCATCATCCTCATGCTTATATTGTGGAGAAAGTCATTTTTGGTCCGTAGTGCATAGATGGGTTGTTGATTGGTATGATTATGACCAGGAATTGTATATTGGTATAATCTTGACCTGAAATATTACAGACAAATGATGTGGTGAATGTCCTATTTGGCCTGTAGTGCATAGATGGACAGTTGTTTGGCATGATCATGACCACTGGTGATACTAATGAATATCCTTGGCCCGTAGTGCATGGATAATCCGTTGATGTGAAATATTTATTGAGTTGTGTTACAGAGATAAAATATTGATGATGGACTTTTAAATTATAGAAGATAGTAGACATCATGCTCTACTTGACTCTTCTAATTGATTGCTTGTTCCGCTGCAGTTGTTGATCTAAACTTGTTGTCTATTGTATTCTATCAGATTTTATACTGTTGAAGACTAAGGATAATTTTTTCTACGTTATTTTAGTCATAATATTCTTTACTGGGCTAGTTGAGCTCACCCTTTTTTTTCATTGTTCTCTTCAGGAAATGAGAATATAGTTGGGACTAGTCAGAGATTGGAGTGATGGTCCAAGATGGTGGCTATAGTAGTCATCACTATTCTATAAAACAGTGTGATAATAATTGTAATGAGAACTTCATTTGAGTTTGGATATTGTCTACGAGACAATATTCGTATTAAAACTCACAGCTTACGTTTTGTCGTATTTTACACGACAGTTAATAATTGTATAAATGAAGTTTGTATTTGAATTCTATATCATTTATTTGGCGACTCAGAATGGGTTGTATGGACCTATTTTGCTGGCGTCACTGTATTCTCTAAGAGTGTTCTTGGAAATCTAATACAAGACGTACAAGAAAAATCCTATTTGTTGCAAGTTTGCAAACAACCAAGCACGTTCCAGTTTTCTTGGTTATATGCATTACTTATCATGCAAGTTATTCTTCATTTCAATGTATATTGGCGATTGTGGGTATTCTCAGTTGATCATAAGGTTATTGTTTTATTGCTTATACAACTCTGAGGGTGTTTCACCAAGGTCAAGCTCAAGCTCCGGTTACCTACGTTTCGCTTGCGGGGGTGTATTAAAGAAATAACATAATATTGTTATTTAAGATAGTTTTATATTTATCAAGTAGTTAGGATATTGTTTTTGAATTAACATAATTATCTCTTGGAAATATTTGATTATGTAATCCCTTGATTTTAGCATAGGTGATTTTGTAAATCACTTGATTCTAGCTTAGGTGCTTATCCTATATATATATATAAAGGACAACTTGCTTTGTAAATAAAACAAATAATTTAATACAAAAGCTCAGCTTTCTATTAGCTTTAACTATCTATTTAAAAAGTTAATTGTGAATTAATAATCAAGTTAAATTTAAAAACAACATATAACATGGTATATAAGATAAGGCAAAGGACGGATAGAAGATTTTGACTATCAAACAATTACACTTCTCGACGACATGACGAGCAAATGACAAACTTACAGGGAGCACATTCAAGAATTGCTGTCACAGTGTCAATATCTCCGGTACCACATTTGCCACACAAGGCTTTCTTCATTTTATTTTGAACAAATGTGAGGTGGTGGTGGTGCAGATTGTCAATTTTAATGGTAGCCCCGAACTTGATATTTGACAAAATATCATCACGAAGGAGACAATCAATATGAAAGGACATATCACAATCGTGACAATGATAGAACCAATAATTCGGATTTATATATATTGAGCACACTTCACAGTCGAATTCATGTGGATGATTTTTGACAGGCGGATACATCAAGTGGAGTGGATGTGGGTCCCATCTGTGCCTGACTGTACATGGCATAATAGCACGACTTTTACTTAGGTAAAACTTGCAAGTTTCACATCCAAATCCAAAACCTAAATATTCATACTCACTTGCACTGCAGTCCAAGATTTTAAGTTGCTTAACGGGGTGTGTGTGAGCTTCATGTTTGATCTTATTGGGCAGTGAAGCACACACGATATCTATGTAGAATTCGCAAAGCGCACAATAATAGAATATGCCATTGCAATACTTTTGGCAAAAATCACATTTAAAGAAATGACAACGAGCAGGATATTGATTTGCGATGAGCTTGTGTTCTGGGTGAGATAGATGTTGCAACTCTTTTGGTAGCTCGACACAATATTTGTGCAGAAAGTATTTACATTGCAGACAACCATAGAATGGATCGGCGGTGAGAGGTTGCACACACCCGTCACATAGCATTACCTCATTTTTCATCTCATTATTATTCCTTTTAAATTCATGAAAAAGGATAAGTGGATGATCTTTATGTGCCCAATGATTGATATGATCATCTATTATTGTAGAGGTATCATCTGTAAGACTAATGGCCTTGACAAATTGGCATATTAATGAACCAAGTGAGGCTTCATCCAGTATTGGGAAGTGCATCAAAGTCTCATCATCAGCTGAAATATTCTCATTTTCACTACATTCGAAACCAAGGAAAAAAAATTAATTAAGAATCTTTAGCAAGTAGAAAGAAGCCATGTTAGAATGAACAAAAATCACAAAAAATACAAAAACTAAAAATATGACGGGAAGATAATGAACCTCAACGTCAAAGGTTCTGCCGTCTTTGTTGAAGTAGCACATTTGATGTGGGCAAAAAATCTACAATCTGCACAATAATAAATCCAAAAGTACGGAACAAGTCTTATGTTGCATATACTACAATTTTGCCCGAAAGTACGATATTGTTCGGGAAGAGAATAGGCTAGGATAAGAGGGTGATCTTCGTGAAATTGAGATTTGAGGGTGGTCGTTGCAGAGGCACAACTCTTGTGTAACCAGATTAGACAGGTGGTACAAAAGTAGGATAAATCTTGATCTTCTGTGCTGCAAGCATCACAGGTGAAAAAGGCTTCCCTAGGCATTAAAGTTAATGGGTGATTGTGGGATTCAAGATGAAAGCTGCGGTCCTGCAAAGCACATGTCAAACAAAGGTCAAACTGACAACTTACACATTGATAGGTGAACCACTTCCAATCCATGAGGCAGACAGTACAAGGGCAAGACCGGCTCTCATACTGTGGACGTGAATGCAAGGTAAGACGGTTATTTTGGTGCATAGGATATTCAAGTTCTTGGGGCAATTCCGCACATGTTTTGTGTAGAAAGAAATTGTCACAATCACCATCGGTTATATTACCACTTGTATTACTACTAGTGCTGCAGCTATATGCTGATTCACCGATGAGTATTGATTTATTGCACCCACAACAATTAACATCCTCCTGAGCATGATCCTCAACGTTGAGGATCAACGGATGCTCATGGCTAAAGTGTTTAAGTTGCTCCATCGATCTCAATGTGTGAAAGGGAAAGAGAGAAAGAGAGAAACCTTACCAATTACGAAATTTTTATGTGTTGTGATTAAGAAACCTTACCAATTACGAAACTTGATGATTATAAAACTTGCTTTGATTTAGCATCACTATATTTTATTGTTGGAGTCAACTCTACGTTTACACCAAGTAATTACTTTTATTATAGATTCGTTCCAAGTCTAATTACTTATCCAAACAAGGTGTAATATTTTTATTAAGTTTGTTGTTTAGACGCCTCATGTAAAAAATTTGATATATATGCATTTAGATCATTCGCAACAGTTTTCTTATCTCTATCCGTATTCTGTAGTGCTATTGGGTCATTCTGTAGGTTAGGGATTCAATTTTTTCATTATATATTATCAATGAGTTCCTTTATATTGATTCCTTAAATATTAAATTTTGAAATTTAAAAGTTAAAATTTAAAAGTTCCAACAGTCAAATCATGTTTTGAACGTTGTAACTATTTTTTTATTTAAAAGTAGTTGTTGTTTAAATTTAAAAATTGCAATTATTTTAATTTAAAAATAAATATTGCTAGAAATCGAAATGTGTAACGATCATTATGTATTTATGAGAACTAAAACAACATTATTTTAATTATAAAATAATAAAATTTATAATTAGTAGTAATATTTTTTACAAAAATGATCAAAATCAAAATTTGACTGATTTTTTATTTTTTTATAGTTCTCTTTCTTTTCTAAATCCTCTATTTAAAAAATAAAAATGAGTGAATTTGATAGGCATGCATACCCAAATCAGCAATTAAGTGAGATAAAGATCATTTAACCAACATAAAATTGCAATAAATAGGGTGTGAAATGTCATTTTACATAAATAGTGAACGCTTTCTTTGATTCCTCACACTTTGAGAGTCAAATCATATATATGGATTAAAATAGAAATTATATAAGGATAAAGGAAACTGTTGGATATTGATTTATTGATATATTCTTCAAATATAGGGATAGAGAGTCTATTGAAGAATCTGTTGTAAATACTCTTAGGAATCGTAATTGCTGTTAAGTGTACTTTTGATGATGACTAAATGATTCAAAAAGATGTTAGTGAGAGAAAGTGCTCCCTTTGTTCCAAATACAATATCATTATTTATAAGATTAATTGTTGCATGATTGTTAACCAATCATATTAAACTTGGGTTTAAAAATATCTTAATTTGATTTTTAAAATGATCTTATAATTTAAAACGGAAGGAATATTAAATTAGGTTACTTATTATGTTAAATAAATAGAATTGTTTTAATAATCTAGTCAAGATGCAAGTTCAATATACAAAGAACTCTAGCTCTCTTTTTTTTTTATTCACAGAATAAATTAAAGTGATTACAATTTATAAGTTTTATAGTATTATTGTTAGTATAGTATTATTGTTAATAGGGTTATATGTATATATATACATGTATTCTTACGATGTGACGACAACAAATTTTTGGGCTATGGGTAAACTGTCGCTAATAGCCCGAATAAATATATGACGACGGGTGAAACCGTCATTATAAATTTCAAAAAAATCGTTAATATAAATTATCGCATTATGTAATCTGTATTTATATCTCTATTTTTTTCCTTGTTAATATTATAGTATTATTGTTAGTATTGATTTTTAAGCGCCTGGACCGGACATTTTAGTCAAAGATAGCAATTAAATATTGGCCAGTAGAGCATGCGAAAGGATGGCATAACCCATGTGAATGCTGCTAGGCGTTTACTTATTTCACATGGAAATTTTAGTTAAAGATAGCATCATAGCAATTAAATAGTATTCTACGGCTTCAATTATCTACGCTTCTAACGCCCCTTCAGTGCAAAGTACATACTCCCTCCATTCTGACGTTTTAATTTATTTGTCGTTTATAATTTTTTAGAAGAATAAATTATTTATTTTTTTATATTACCCTTATCTTCTCTCATTGTTCCAAGAAATTCTCACCCTCAATATTAATAGTTTTCAATTTCTCATATTAAATCTTAAACGATACTTATTTAGGAACAGAGGGAGTATCTGATTTTACGTTCTACCACTAAGGTAACACCCTTGAAATCGAGGACAAAATATGAAGTTTTCTTACGCTTTTTTATTTAGGAATTATTATTTTTATAAAAGAAGATTGATACTAGTATTTTTATAAGATCCCATTCATTTAAATATAATAAAATGGAAGGTCGTGTCTAGCTACCTCTTATTTATTGTGTTCTCATTTATCACTTGTCCACAAGAGAATTCAATTACTCTACGTCTTATAACCCATGTGAAAGGATGACATAACCCATGTGAACCTTATAAATTATACGGCTTCAATTATGTAGAAAACACATCATGGATGATTTAAAGATGCATGATGTTTCCTTTAATTACTCATGTTCGAATATTTTTTAGTTAATTGAAGTCTTTTCTCCCTTGATTGGGTGATTTTTTTTAGATAGTGATATATTCATACCTTAATTGATGGTTGTGCACACTTTTATACGCCAAATATATTATATGATCCTTTATTATTGTGAAGTCATTTTAAGATATATATATATATATATATATATATATATATATATATATATATATATATATATATATATATATATATATATATATATGAGAATGATCCATAGCATTTATATGTTATGAAATAAAAAGTGGTATATAGCAAGCATCTATATCGTCCGTTTCACATATCAATGGCTGAGATTAGATCTGGGGACACGCCGTCCGCTAGTAATTAGTAAGTATGATTTCTAGACGTTTATGCCCCTGTGTAGCCAAGACAAATTGGAAAAGTTACAGAAACCAAATGGTTCGCTAGTAATACTAGCGGATGGATAATAAACAAGAATTCCATAGAAACAAGAACTCTGCCTGTATTCCTCAAACGGTTAATGTTAAGTCCTCTGCAACAACAACTCGTATACCTCAAACAGTAAATAATTAGTCTTCTACAACAACTCTGCCTATTTCAAATAACAGTAATACAATTCACAATTACATATCACGAACTGTATTCCAAACAAACAGTCATACAATGCACTACTAAATATATTCATTTCAACAGTAATGCAAATCATGAGTTGCAAACCCAATTCGCCAATAATAAACGAAGCAGAATCCCATCAAAAACACCCCCATCTTCCTTTATCTCAGTCGTCTCGTCTATATATAAAATTATAAAATTAAGTTTTTAGTTTCTCACTAACCAAAATTACAGCTATAATCATGGCGAAAACTTCATTACCAGTATTTATGACACACACCCTTGTTTTTGCCTTTGTAATTGGGTATTCCGCCGCTCCTGTTAAGGGTTTTGGAGGTTCATTGGGAGGAAGAACGAAGGTCAAAGATGTGGAAAGGGACAAAGAGCTTCAGGAAATGGGGGAATACGCGGTGGATGAGTACAACCGGCAGCAGCATCTGCTGGGGAGCGTTGTGATCGGCGGCGGAGATCTGGAGTTCCGGCAGGTGGTGGAGGCGGAGAAGCAGGTGGTATCGGGGATCAAGTATTATTTGAAGATTGAAGCGGCCAATTCGGGTGGAGCTTTGAAGAAGTTTGATGCGGAGGTGGTGGTGCAGCCATGGAAGGAGTCTAAGCAGTTGTTGAACTTTGGACCTTCCCCTCTTAATAAATAGAAGATGAAGAAGAAAGACGAAGATTATGTGATGAGAAATATGTTTGTTTTTTTTACATGTTTTTAACTATGTGGATTCACTGGGTGGTGTATTTATGCTGTATTATAATCTAATAATCATTATAATACTGAGATTATTCACTTATTTTTTTTTGGTTGTTATCTATGCCAATATGATAATTTTGAGTTTATTATCCATCCGCTAGTATAACTAGCGGACCATTTGGTTTTTGTAACCTTTTCAATTTATCTTGGCTACACAGGGGCATAAACATCCAAAAATCATACTTACTACGCATGCTAGTATTACTAGCGGACGGCGTGTCCCCAGATCTAATCTCAGCCACTGATATGTGAAACGGACGGTATGGATGCTATATGCCACTTTTTATTTTATAGCATATAAATGTTATGGATCATTCCCCTATATATATATATATATATATATATATATATATATATATACGGTCAGATCAGATCATTCATTTATCTTCTCACCACACTCACCCCCCCTTTAGCGATGAACGTGTGACGGTTCGGTCATCTGATATTATCGTTTATACTTTTAGCGGCGCTATATGTTTGGTAAAATCGCTAAAAGTATAGATAACGATTATATGACCAAAACCGTCACGTCCATCGCTAAAGGGAGGTGAGTGAAGTGAGTAGTAAGAAGAAGTATGCACTGATCTCTTCTCTCTCTCTCTCTATATATATATATTCATCTCTTCCCCACTAAAATTTTCCTTTTTAAAACATATTCAAATCTCGAGTTACATTAATTGACAAACTCTTCCTCCGTATAGCATTCAACAATTAAACAATCTACACGAATTTTTTTTTTACTTTTTGCTTTAATTGACACATATACCTAAAATATGATGAATTGATAGGAATTAATTAAGAAGATGAGTTATAAATATCATCAAATGAAGATATAGATTATATTACCTCTCAAAAAGATACATCCACCAATATTGCATCGGTCCTTCAAGCTCAAGTTCATATGCTAGATGAATATGAAAATGCTCCATTGAGTTAAAAAAACCTTGGAGAAAAAATCATTTCGAGCTTACACATTATCAACACTATGTTTTTCTCCATCTACTCCACATCACTATACTTGTTGTCCAAATATGGTATTGACAATTTATGGCAAGTATACATGATCAACAAGTAACATAGAAGTGAGTAGAGTGTTGATCCCACGAAGGAATTTTATTAATAATAACCAATTACTAACTTTGTATCAATTCAATTTTATTTAAACAAGTGAATTTGGATTTTAAAGTAAGATTAAAATAAAAACTAAATTATTAAGCAAGGATTAATATCAGATTTAAAAGCTTAATTTTACAATTTTCCCCAATGATTGATCTAAGTCTCTTTACTCTCTTTTCAATTAAGTAATCATAATAAATTGTAAATCGAGAATTCAAAATTAATTATAAAACTTCTTCTGATTGTTAGATAAAAATATCCATTCTAATCAAATCACTATATTCTTATGTGAAATAATTTAAAGCAGATTCATTAAGATCTGATTCTCACAATGGTTACACACAACATATATGTATATTCCCATCCTATACACAAATCATGTTATTCCATCTTACGAAGAATAATCTAGACGTACTATCATATTTCGATCTAACCCTATAATGTAAGAACCCAACTTTCATGAATAAAGATTAGTTTTTCTCAAAATATATTTTTGAATATTATGGTATGGATTTGATATAACGTTATAGTTGTGAGTAATATTTACAAATTTTGCAAACTAACCAAGTTGTTATAAAATATTCGTTTGGTCGGGGAATATTCGTTTTAACAAGGAATATTCGTACGACGACACAATCATTGGTGGACCCCATAACGAAAGTTTTGTCGTAGTTAGAAAACGACAGAAATATCTTTTTATAAAAATAACGACGAAAGTTTTACCGTTAAACTATTGAAATACCCGGTGGTAAAAGTACAGTAATACGCGTGGTTTTATAGTAACACACGGTATTGTACAGTACGTTTGATTATTGATGCTTACATGAGAAGTCACTCAGTTATACTCAATTATTTCTACAGTAATTGCTGCATAGTATCTCTCATATTATTGATTCAATTATTGTCACAGTATCATCTGCATAATATTTTATATTATTAAATCAATAATTGAGATGACAAAGTTATTCATATTATTATTTGCATTGATGACGATGTCTAGAAAGTTCCGTTGAGAAAAGGGGTTTGGTCACCTAATTGCGCGCCAATAGGGAGAAATCCTTATCGGAAAGCCCCCTCTTTCCTGGGAATGATCTGGTTGTTAAATATTGTGAGTTATAATATTAATGATGAATAAGTTCGTGTTGATTAAAGATGTTTGTTCATTTAGTTTTCTTTAATTCTTTCGTGACCCAATTACCCTCAAAGGAGGTATTTCTATGATTAGCTAGTTTTCTTGACCAAACGGGCAATTAATCGGATAAATAAGTAATTAATTGCTATTGGTTCATATGCAAATTACTGTTGGTTCACATGTATGGAACTATTGATTCACATGCATGTACTATTAGGGGAGGTGGTGCAAGATTGATAATACTTGAAGGACTAAATTACAAATGGAGGTATAGATGAAGGTACTATACTGTAATAATTCGAGCCCCTAATCGTGCAATTATTGAAATTCTGTTTTCCTATAAATAGAAGCTCATTCTTCTTTCATTCTCACCAATTCACTAAGACTCACAAAAGCAATTATAGAGAGAGAAACTATATAGAGGAAGAAGAAGAGTATTTTGCTACTTCACTATTGTAGTATCCAGCCTTCTACTAAGGTAAGGGATATTATTTTTGTTCAATATTCATATGAAATAATATTTTCTTCCATACTCTGTAGTATGTAAGTAATATTATTTCATTTCGTATTCCTAATTCTACACACATTTTGTTAAAGTATTGCTTCTATACTCCGTAAAATTAGTAGAATATCCTTGAAATTTGCGCTTCATCTAGTATCGTTTCACAATGATATTTTTCTGAACATTCTTGTTAAATTTTAAGCTTTTCATGCCGGAGTACCATTCACGGGATACTATTCACAAAGTACTATTCATAAAGTACTATTCACGGGGTACTATTCACATAGTATTATTCTTGAAGTACTATTTACGGGTTACTATTCACTCTAGTACTATTCACCCGAGATACTATTCATGACAAAAATTGATTTATTTTCCGTCCAAATTATTTTTGATACAATATTATTCTTGAATTTTACTCCATAAAGCAGTATCATGTTTACAATTTGGACATTATTGAATTCTGGATAAATTAAATTATAAATCTTTAAAAATTTATCATTTGCTTTATTTTAATTGAATTTTTATATCATTGTCATCATCCTCATGCTTATATTGTGATGAAAGTCACCTTTGGCTTATATGCATAGATGGTCTGTTGATTGGTATGATTATGACCAGGGATTATTCGGTATAATCATGACCTGTAATGTTACAAATGATGTTGTAGAAGTCCTCATTGGCCCGTAGTGCATTGATGGACAGTAGTTCGCATGATCATGACCATTGGTGATTACACGAATATCTTTGGTCCGTAGTTCATGGATAATTCATGGACGTGATACTAATGAATATCCTTGGCCCGAAGTACATGGATAATTTAGTGATGTGGATTATTTATTGAGCTGAGTCTCGGCGATAAAATTGATGATAAACTTTTTAAATCATAGAAGATAGTAGATATCATGCTCTACTTGACTCTTCTAATAGATTACTTACTCCGCTGCAGTTAAACTTGTTGTTTATTATCATTTTAACACTGTTAAAAGGCTAACGATAATTTATTCTGCAGTATCTTAATCATAATATTTATTACTGAGTTAGTTGAGCTCACCCTTTTGCTTTCATTGTTCTCTTCAGAAAAGAAGAACGTAGCCGGGACTAGTCGGGGAACGGAGTGATGGTCCGAGATGGTGGCTGTAGTAGTCCTCACTATTCTATGAATAGTGTGATAATAAATGTAATGAGGACTCCATTTGAGTTTGGATATTGTCTAGAAGACATTATTCGTGTAAAAACTCTCAGCTATGCTTTTATCTTATTGTATAAAAGAAGTTTGTATTTAAATTCTGTACCATGTATCTGGCGACTTAGAAGTTTGTATTTAAATTCTGTACCATGTATTTGGCGACTTAGAATGGGTGATGTATAACTATTTTGGGGGCATCACATATAATCTATCTTCCAATTTCATAGAGGTTATCAAATAATTGCTGATCAAACAATCATATATACATGAAACATAAAATATGACAAACGATTTGCATATGATCAACCATAATTGGTACGAGAGTAAATCAATTCATACTAAACATTGGGTTTCATTGCAATCTTAATAAAGAATTAGTTCATGGCGTAGGAATAAAACATCATCCTTAAACGAATTAACATCTTAGGATTACAAAAATTAAAGGAGAAAAGAATATATAAAAATATGTGTAGCACAACTTTTTCTCTCCAAACTCAGTCTCCAATCCTTGCTTTCCTTCATGTGCTTGGAAAATCTGAAACTCAATCTCAACCTCAATCGTGTATATTGATGATATCCTCAATTACCAGCCATCAAGCATATATATAAGCCCTCATGTAACTTAAAGATGCACAATCCAAGTGAAACTCAACCTAGCCTGACATCCCAATTTAGATAAGAATGCATATCAACTTGACAAGCCAAGTCAGCCAATCGCACGCATACCAGCGCAACAACGCTACCAAGCGGCGCAAAAGCGCCCGGTTTACCTTTCGCGTAATGCTTGCCGCGCAAGACTGGGCTTCTAACATCATGCAACGATCGCTCACCTATCATCTTGGCGTGCGTTTGCTACATTTTAGCACACGTCGAGCCATTGTTTGCCTAACTTGAGATCATTTAGCGTCAATTTTTTTCCCAATCCTTTTTTCCTACATAAACATAATAAAACGCATAAAAAAGAACTGACTCACAGTTTCATCAAGCCAAAAATACGAATTATATAAAACTCACTTATCAAATACCCCCAAATTCGAATCTTTGTTTGTCCTCAAGCAAAATACTAAGAACAAAGCTATAAAACTTAACTCTAACTAACAACTAACTTGAGCATTGAATTCATATAAATTTGAAATATAGACTCAAAGATTTCATTAAAACGACAACTCAAGAAAAATTTAAAGAATATGTAAAGTCTAAAATTTCAACATAAACATCAATTCCACACAACTCATTATCATTTAAGTGTGTGTGTGTGCATCCATATTTTCAAACTAGTCATAACTAAGATAAGATCATTTAATCAAATACTTCATAAAAGATATTCAATATCAATTCTAGAAACTTACTTATCACATCAATATCTTCTAATGAAGACATCATAAAAATTAGGGAATCAAAATGATTTCTTCCTTTTCTTTTTCTTTTTCTTTTTAATTTAATTTCTCTTCCCAAGTATTATATTAAACCATTTTTTAAAAAACTTTATTTTTTTCTCTTAGAAAGTGCATTTTATGCTCCATCTCACCTCCTATTAAATGAGTACGTTTTACGCTCTATCTCATTTCCTGCACGCGTTTATGAGTGAGTGCGTTTTACGCCATATCTCGACTCACCACATGTTTTATTATGTTAACTCGGGAAGGTTCAATAATCCAACATGTGAGGCCCCCAAAATAGGTCCATTCCACCCAACCTATTCTGAGTCGTCAAATACATGGTATAGAAAATAACTACAACTTTATTACTACAACAACACATATGCTGTGAGTTTTAATACAAATACATACCAACTATGACTCATGTCCCAACCATGGACAACACCTCACAATGATACCTTACATAAAGGTACAGTCAAAAACTATTTTAGAAATTAAAATCTTTGGGAAGTGCTCAAGGAAACCTTCGTACATGGGAGGCCATGCGTCTAGGTTATGATAGATATCATATGCCCACAGAATTATCCTTGGTTGACCCAATAGACCCCAAAGAAAAACGAGAAGATTACTATCATGTTCCTTCCAATGGTGAGTCTTCTCTTGATATATAACTATCTTCACCATCTGCAATTGAATATTATGTTTCAACCAAACTCCAAGATCATATAGGTAGTGCTCGTAAATATACTCAGCAAGTGGATGTGCACAACCCTGTCTTATGATAACTCGTAGGTCATTAGACATCTTGTATGATAGTAGCAAAACACCCTTCCAAAGTTGGGTTCACTTCACCCTATTTGGTTCACCAAAATTAAATATCAAATGACGTATACAATACGACACACTCATCTAAAGTTCTCAATAAAATTATTTCCATACTACTTAGGGAGAACCTCAACAGCTATAGACCACCGTTCTATTTCTCTGTTACCCCCGCTCTACCCAGCTACACTCTTGTTACCTGAAAGGAATTGTGAAGCAAAAGGGTGAGCACAACTAGCTCAGTAAAGAATATCATGACTAAAGATAATTAAATTATCAATAGACTTCGTCAGTAATAAATCAGATATTTAGGACATATGGTAGATGATAAAACTTTTCAACCATAGTTGCAGCGGAACGAGCAATCCATTAGAAGAGTCAAATAGACCATAAAGTCTATTATCTTCTCCACATTAAAAGCCCACCAATACTGTTTCATTCATGTAACATCAATCAACAGTTCCTTTTCATAATCATATGAATAACTCATAATCATAATTGTGATTCTAAATTCCTCTTCGCATCCAAGACGAAGATAATTTTCATCATCTGTCTTTACCTGAAACATCAAAGATCATGGTTATATCAAATCACAGTTTCTGTTCACAATCATACTAATAAATTAATCTTTGCACCACGGGCCAAAGATATTCATCAACAGTTCATCTTTGCACTACATGCCAAAGTTATTCAACAACAAGTCATCTTTGCACTACGGACCAAAGATATTCATCAATAATTGATCTTTACACTATAGGCAAAAGATATTCATATATCAAAGAAATACATAATCATTTCAGAATTTATATAAACCATAATTATAACCATATATGTTGATAAACTCACCTTTGCACTTAAGCTAAAGATATTCAATTATAAATTCAATGGTCATGATCATACCACTCAACAATTCAACTTTGCACTACTGGCCAAAGAGAACCCATAGTCATGATCAAACCAATAATCTACCCATCTTTACACTCAAGCCAAAGAGAAATATCATCACGAGGGTTATAAGAATGATAATAAAAATAATATAATCAACATATAGATTTAATCTCAAGAGTAAGATTCATAAATCAATGATTTCATAACACCTTAATCCAAATGTTATAAATCACTTAATAATCTCATAATCTAATATTATTAATACTACCACAATATTTAATCATTTCTTAAACTTATAAACAATTTATTTTAATTGTTTATACTTTACTAATTAATGCATTTAATCATACTAAAATGTCAAACTCATAAGATTTCATCACCAATAACCAACAACCTCATCAAAAATCTGCATATACCATATATAGGATTTCCAAGCCATAAAATCCTATTTTTTTCAATTTTGTTACTTCACATACCATATTGAATTCATTTATTCATAATTAGTCCATTTTCATGAAAAATACTAAATCAGTTCCAAAAATATTTTTTTTTCTGGGATTTAGCATAATATAGTCCCATATTGAGCATATATTTTTCTAGGAATTTTTAAAATTCATTTACTATTTTTCTAATGGCCAAAACTACCGAATATTTAGACATTTATCATAAATTGTACTTTTATCCAAAAATTCCGAAATTTACAGAGTATACTGATATTATATAGATGTACTCCCAATAAAAATTTTATCAATTTTGGAGTTAACCACAAAGAGTTATAAGGGTTTACTTTTAAAATAGTATTTTCTTATAAAATCCATAACTCTTAATCTATACATCCAAAAATTGCCATTTTTGGACACAATCAATAAAACTCATTAAATTATCATTTCAAATTTTTTCAGAATTTTTGAAGGTTCAGAAAAATTTCGAAACTGAAAAACATAATAACCCTTACATACTAACGACAATATCTCTTACCTCAAAAGAAGCAAAGATTTTACGACTAGAATAACGACTGAATCGAACTTGCACAGATATAGAAACACTCAAATATCAAAATACTCACAAGAATACACTCGATAATATAGAGAGAGAAATAGAGAGAAAACTTCAGTTTCTGGCGTGATTTTCAATTCTAACCTAAGCACCCTATTTATAGGAAATTGCTTAGAACACCAAAGCAAAAAATTTAATAAAATAATAATATATTTATATAATTTTCCTTAGCCCACCATTTTGACCAATGAAATCAGCCACACATGTGCCAAAAGCAACAAAAATGTTTTTCTAACAAAAAAACATTTAAAACTCCAAAAATCAATTCAGACCCGATATATCGAAACTTCAATAATTCATAATAAATAGTCCTTTATCAGAAAAATTCGAGCCACATGTCCTTTCCATAAGAAATTTCACTCTCTACAACTTTGCAGAAGAAAGTTTTTCCAAATTCAAAACGGAAATTGACCGAAATCCACAAACGGACGATTTTACAGGCTATAATCAAATTTCAGTTAATAAATGGGTCCACCAACACACAAAACATGTGTTAAACATTTAATGCAACAAAAATACTATTCCTCCTCATTTATTCATATATCACACATTCATTGTAAAAATATCACCATTATTATATTATTAAAATATAATAATATACTTTATCAGAAAAGATAAAATATCAATTTTTAACAATTGTCACATTAAAAAATTTCTCCATCTATATCTATATAAAATGAATATTTTCCTTATCATATAAATCAATAATTAATTATCCACAAATAATATTACAGAATCACAATAATGACAACCAGTGCGGTTTCGGAAAGAAGAAGGCTTTCAATAAGGATTTCTCCTTCTTGGTAGCCTATGATTAGATGACCAAACCTCTCCTGTAATGTAACTTTCTAGACATTGCCAATAATGTTATCTAATAATATTATTCCAATAATATGAATTATTGATTTGATAATGAAAAATATTGTGCAGTGACAATTATTGAAACAACAACAATATAAAATATCAACGTAACAATTATTGAATCAATAAAATAAAATATTGAACATTAATTACTGTAACAATTATTGAGTAATGCCTTCTTACGTAAAAAAAATCATCATGCTTCGTGAATAGTAACTCATAAATAGTAACTTATGAATAGTAACTCGTGAATAGTAACTCGTGAATAGTAATTAAAAAAAATTGAATACTTTTATTTCATAAAATTCGGGGTCTTACACAACATATCCAAGATTATCCCCAAACTTATATGAGTATCTAAACTTTGCTTCGAATGATGCTCAACTAAGTATTCTAAAGTTTTATTGATATCTCTCCCACAAGCATGTAACCAAACAAACTCTCTAATTCATAACTTGCTTAACAGATGAATCGATTCTTTTAAGTGCAAAAGGATCACAAACAATGTAAAACCAACTCATAAGTCGAAATCTAAACTAAGCATTTTCCTTAATTTCACAATAGTTAATAACTCATAACAACTCACCACATTCTTATCACAGGCCATAAACAATTTCAATCAAAACATTGCTCAAGCTAAACTAAAAATAAACTATCTAACATGCAAATATAACAAAATAAAGCAAAAATAGCTGCTTAAGAACTAATTAAAATAAAAATACACCCTCAAACTTAAAGTAAACATTGCCCTCAAAGTAAAAATTGAAAGAATTAAAACAGATGGCTTCCCTGAAAATAGGCTACTTAGCATCATCAGCGTCCTCGTCATCCCACAGTTTGCAAACATCTAAGACATCGCGGAGTTGAAGTCTGTAGAGTATTCCAAGAAGGAGTCCAGACGATGAACAACTTGATCAATGTGACTGGATTGACGACGAGACTCCCGACCCAATTCTTGAGACTCCCGCCGCAATCCACGAACCACATCCATCAAAAAGTCCATAGGCAACTACAATGAAGTAGTAACTTATTGAGGAAGAGCAGACGGTCCCACAACAGCCTAGGAATTAAGAGCCACAACGAACTCGACTCCCCTATAATCTGAGCTACCACCTTCGCACACCATAAATCGGGTAATAGTTCGGTGATCAATTAAAGCTTTGGGGTGTTGAAGGACCTCCTCGTCACTCCATGTGACTTTCGCCTTCTTACATAGGCCACATATTGGGGACAGATATGGCAACCCGCTCGTCCAACCCCCTTGGATAGGATGCATAATGGAGTTC
The DNA here is from genome assembly GCA_020205605.1 of Panax ginseng. Lineage (NCBI taxonomy): Eukaryota > Viridiplantae > Streptophyta > Magnoliopsida > Apiales > Araliaceae > Panax > Panax ginseng. The sequence goes on from CM035134.1 coordinate 19,085,060, forward strand.
TAAATAACTAGGCCTACATCAATACTATTGCCGGTGACTATGGCATAGAGCAACACTGCCCGATCCTTGATGACCTTGATCGCTAACATGTGACGTCGGCATGAGCTTGGCACATAGGAAGTAGTACCAATACTTTCTATATCGGCTCAGCTCATTATGAGAAAAATGCAGCTCCTCAGTCCCTTTTAATGTCCACTCTGCCCAGGCCTGCACATGCATCCCATTCAAGGTCCTCTTGAATATAGTCTGAAAGCTCGTCATCGTCCTCCATATCCTTTAGGCTATAATACGCATTAATGTTTGTTTTGTCAAACGACACAACTTTTCCTAGCACTTGAACCACATGGTGTTGTAACTCCTTCGCATTGGCATATAGAATTCTTTTGCAATAGACACAATCGTTGCCTCCAGTTGTGCAGTAAAGTCCATCCAATGCCATTCCAGGATTATGGTTGCTACACTACCATCTTGTGTTTCGTGGGGTCGAAGGTCCCTTTCTAGAATTAATGTCTTGGCAGCCAATACTTTGTGAAACCATTTCGAAGCTGCTTCACTCGTAAAGCTTTTCATATCATAGGGTACGGATGGTGTAAAACTAGAGCCTTCTCCTCTATAGCGCTGTGAAGACATATTGATTGATTGTGCACACAAACCTGACAAGAACTCAAAGACTAGATGCCCAACCAAAACCACACAAGCCAAGAACAATCTTTGATCACACATGCAAATTAACAAACACCATGCACGTAATGATCAATTCTTCAACAATTACCCCAATTGGAAGAGAATTTGAATACTTTGGATTTGAGAGAAAACTTTTATTTCTTGAGTTTCAACTTGATTCCAATTGATGCACTTTGGGATTAAATGTGCTATGTATAGGAGATTGCAAGCTTGATAAGGATTGGGAAATTTTTGGAGGGTTAGGAGAATTTGGAAGTGAAGTTGAAGTTGAAAAGGATTGAAATATCCTTTGCTAGCCGTTTAAAAAAAGATTATGCTAATGTAGTGTTGTTGCGTTGCATTCTAGCATTACTACACTGGACATGCAGTGGCCTAGCTCTTCTGCGTAGGGATGTGACGCTACGGTGCTGGGATGCGGAGCTGCGACACTGTGTTGCCAGTGCGCACATGCTTCGGCGCTTGCTGTTGGCACTATTACGTTGTCTTACTGCCTAGCACGAGTTGTTGCGCCTAATGCCATGCCATACTGCCCGCAGATTGTGGCGTTTGGTCGTGCTTCCGATTTTGTTTGCACTTTGGTACCTACAAACAATTGACATAACTACTTAAAATGCAATAACCTATCAATGATCATAATTTCTTATAAAACTAAAATACAATAAAATGAAAATAAAGTAAAATAAATTTTGGTTGCCTCCTAATTAGCGTTGGTTTTATAGTCTTCATCCGACTACAGTGGCGAAATGAATCGACGTTTACTTTAAGTAATAATTGATTCCACTCAAAAAAAAAATTATTTTATAATGTAAGGTAAATTTTAAAAATTTTAAATAATATATATAAATTGAATTTTAAAAATTTTATAAATTTTCTATTATCTGAAGTCAAATTAAATATTTATAACTTTGTCAATTAAATTTTAATCATATATGACTCAGTATCCTTTCAATATATATATCTCTCTATAATATTTTAAACTAAATAATAATCTAATTTATATTATTTTAAAAAATAAATAATAAATTACTTACTTATGAACAGTTATGATTAAAAAAGTCTATTATGAGTCAATATAGTGTACATATACCATATATTATTACTCATTATATTTTCATTGTAATTTTAATATATATATATATACACTCGAAAGTATAAAGTATTAAAAAAAATTATCTCGAGGGCAGCGCCCCCGAACCCCCGCCAATTTTTTTTATAATTTAGTAATAATTTTTACCCCACTATTAGAAACCTCTGGCTTCACCACTGTCCGACTACTCCTTGTTTTATCCAGGATTAGCTCGGGGGACTGAGGTCTCTTAGCGTACAATTTTGTCTCCCTAGTCATGCTTCAATTAAAACTCTTTCACATAGACTGCCTGCTTCGAATTAGCTCCTTTGCTTGGTACTACTCCATGCGGGAATACACTAGTTTTTTGGCATTCTTAAGTTGGCCAGACACAACTTCCCAGAAGTACCTCATTGACTGTGTTGTCTACAACGTCGACCCGAAAGCACTCCTCTACATCATTCGTGAATTTTATTGCCTTAAACACTTTGAAGTTTATCTCTTGATCGTTGACTCTATGGTCAGCTCACCTTTTTACACATCAATGAGCGTTATCCATGTTACCAAGAATGGTTGCCCAAGAATGATCGTAATCTCACAGTATTCTTCAAAAGAAAGTATAATAAAATTGTGACGAGCCCAAAATAGGTCCACACAACCCATTTTGAGTTGGCAAAAATATGGTACAGAAACAACTATGTTGGGTCGTGATATTTCTCCCATTGGGCCGAATGGATTGGGTCTATTTATTCAGTTAGTCCACTGGGTTTTCACTATAGGGTGTTGATGTTATTGGTCTTAGTCACTACCTTATTTCTGTTAAGTCCTTACAAGATCGGATCGAATCAGTGGGTCGATCTATCATATATTTAAATATCTTCACTTGGGTTTTGAACCGGTGATGATGGCAAAGATATGGCTGACTGATATCTTACATGGCATTAATAAGTTAGACGGTTGGCCATGCATGGATGAGAGGGGATGGGATTAACAGGTGTCAGGAAGGTCAGTGGCACGGTAACCCAGGTCCTGTAGTATATCATAGCAAGGAGGTTTTCACAAAGAGGTACGTTAACATTCACGTTCACATTAATATACACACATACACACAACTGGGATTTATTATTATCTCTCTCAATACACTAGACATTACATCCTCCATTGTTAACCTTGTGAACACGTATACTGACTCTCACGCCTGAGCTATCCCCCGATGGACCCCCCGTCAAGCTTGTGGTGTTTATCGTGTTTACTGTGCAGGATCAGGCGTCTTACGTGATTGGGACGTGGCAGCGGATCTTGGCATTAACATTGGCGCTAGAAGGAGGGTTGTTTTCTAGTGTTCTTGAGTTATCAATCACAATCTTTCCAGTTGTTCTACATCGGAAGTTATGGCACAAATTAGGGGGTTCTCGTTCGAGAGCCCACGGCGGCTTAAGAAGATGGTTGGTCTTTCTTTACGACAAAAGAGCATGATCATGGCGGAAAGCGGTAAAAGGCACCCGTCCTAGAACTTCGGCACCGAAGTGTCGTCAAAGCAGCGAAATTTGTCGAGCTTATGAAGATGGTGGACGAAGTAGATAGAGCTTTGGAGGTTCTCTTGGAGCGGAGCGAGGATGTAGCTATGCGGAGCAAGGATGTAGCTGAGCAGAGCAAGGATATAGTTGTGCAGATTCTTCGGATTGCCAAGCTGAGGGACAAAGCGTTCAATTGTGTCCAGTCTGAAAGATGTGGTACGCCTAAAGATGGACAACCGTGAGTTGGAAAGTAGTCTATACACTTTGAGGACATGTCTCTAGGTGGTCCTCATGACCAAAGAAGACCAAAGAGCCATTTTCTGATTAATCAAGAGGGTACTCACTTTATTGGTCTTGGGATTATAATCGAAGCGAGTAGATGAGAACCCAATGACCATTTTCTGATTGACCAAGAGGGTACTCATACCCTATTGGTCTTTGGGATTATGGTCGAAGCGAGTAGATGAAGACCCAATGACCATTTTCTGATTGGCCAAGAGGGTATTCCGCCTATTGGTCTTGGGATTATGGTCACAAAGAGATGAAGAAAGCGATCCGGGGAGTATGCACTCGGAATATACAAATAAGGCATTACGCCTTGAGTATCCTCACCACGGTGATAGAAAGTTTCAATCAAGTAGATCCAAATCACACTCTCGAGAGTCCACTGAGGCACACATACACAGCAGGCACTTTGTCTTCTGGGAAATCCATCTAAAGTCGCGACTTCGGATGGAAGCGGTGAGAATCAAACAAAGCTATTGCGATTTCAAAGAAGCGAGCTCGTAGACATTGCATGCAGACAGATATTCTATTTCGGACATCATTGCAGCAGGCTATCAAGGAGTCGATCACAATAAAAATTCCACTTCCATGCATTATCGAAGTTGGCTACAACGGATGCTTATAACTTTGATGGCAGATGGCGTCTTTCCTTCGGATCAGATGCTGGCAAAGAAGACCAAGTACAAGAGTGTCAATTTTGCTCTCATTGATGAGAATCTTTATCGAAAGACCTTTTTCGTCATCATTGCTCAAACATTTGGTTCTATCCGAAGCAGAGTATGTTCTTCGGGAAGTTCACAAAGACATCTGTGGCGATTATTTGGCCCAAAATTTGGCCCGAAGTTGTTGGCCTATAAAGCACTTCGGCAGGGATATTCTTGAAAGAACTAGGGATTCAGCACAGAAAGACTTCGGTGGCTCATCCACATTCACTTTTTCACAACTGATCCTGTTCCTATTTGTCCTAAGTTCACAATGAAGTAAGGAGGTATGGTAGGACTCGCTGGCCATTCGATGGCAGCCCATTTATTTGTTGCCAGCGTGGTAGACAAATCCTATGTTCCTATATTGTTTTTACCGAGGGCGGTAAAATCAATGGTCCACTGGAGTAAGGAGGTATGGTAGGACTCGCTGGCCATTCGATGGCAGCCCATTTATTTATTGCCCAGCGTGGTAGACAAATCCTATGTTCCTATATTGTTTTTACCGAGGGCGGTAAAATCAATGGTCCACTGGAGTAAGGAGGTATGGTAGGACTCGCTGACCATTCGATGACAGCCCATTTATTTATTGCCCAGCGTGGTAGACAAATCCTATGTTCCTATATTGTTTTTACCGAGGGCGGTAAAATCAATGGTCCACTGGAGTAAGGAGGTATGGTCAGACTTGCTAGCCATTCGATGACAGCCTTATTATCAGGAGTGTTCCTATGAATTTGTGACCCAGTGTGGTAGACAAATTCCGTGGTCCTTATATCTTGGTCCTTATATAATTGTTCTACCCCGAGTGGTAAATAAATGTCCTTATATCTTGGTCCTTATATAATTATTTCACCCCGAGTGGTAAACAAATGTCCTTATATACTTGTTCCACCCCAAGTGGTAAACAAGATCTTGATGGTGCAAGGAGGATCAGCCGAATTCACCCTATTTACTATCTGTCTCACACTTCGGTAACGATAAGTATGCATTACTTTATTTTGTTCAAGTGTCGAGTTCGGATTATATTATCATTGTTCTTAAGTGTTATATAATTTGCTTGATTATTGACTAACGGTTTAAGATAAGAGGCACTTGCACAGTTTTCAAGTTGATTGCTGATCAATTATTGACAAGAAATGTTCACTCAGAAGTAATAAGGCATGAAGTTGAAATTTTAATATTAATTGTTCACAACAAGTTAGAATTTTTACAGAAAGTTCTACAACTAAAGATAAGGAGAGGTCATCTTCAAGCTTCTTCCTTGTCATCGTCATCATCTAAAGAGTCTAGAAGAGATGGATCTACCTTGGCCCGAGCTTTTTTTTGCCTTTACTTCGGCAGATTTCATTTTCTTTGGCATACATATGGACGATCTTTTTGTTCATTTCGGTGATTTTCGTAGATTCTTTGGATCTCCTTACGAAAGTCTTGATCGATTAAGCGGACCCAAATCTCTAAGGGCGAAGCTCTTTGAGCTCTTCTTCAAGCTTTTGACGATGTGCTGTGATATATCTTGTTTCTTTAGCATGGATATTGTTATTTTGTTTGACTTAAGCTCGATTGGACTCGGTCAAATCTTTATTCTTCTTCGTCATTGTGACGACCCGATGAGTGGCCTTGGTCATTTTTAGTTCTTCTTTGATCTTGTCGATATCCTTCCGAAGGCATTCATTGTTGAAAAGAGCAATATCAAGATTGATTCTTTCTTTCGCCAACACAGACTTCCGGATGGCGTTATCCCTTCGAGCGGCATTCTCTTCGGACTTCTCTTCGGACTTCTCTTCGGATTTCTCTTCGGATTTCTCTTCAGACTTCTCTTCGGATTTCTCTTCGGACTTCTCTTCGGACTTCTCTTCGGATTTCTCTTCGGATTTCTCTTCGGACTTCTCTTCGGATTTCTCTTCGGATTTCTCTTCGGATTTCTCTTCGGACTTCTCTTCAGACTTCTCTTCGGACTTCTCTTCAGATTTCTCTTCAGATTTCTCTTCGAACTTCTCTTCGGATTTCTCTTCAGACTTCTCTTCGGATTCCTCTTCGGTATCCTTTTCGGTTTCTTTATATTTGGGATGGAGGCACCCGAAGATAGTGTTTGCTTGAAAATGACCATTATTAGTCAATCATTTCAAATTAATGGGCAGCGATGTCCATGATGGAACTATCTCCTTACGATGATCATCGGTATCACGGACGCAGGCTATTACCGAACCGATATTTCATTCTATGGCTTGAGCTTCGGTAGTTAAAGGCGATTCAGTTGGTACTTCTGTAGAGGTCGGTGAAGATGAATCCTTTATGTTGCTATTTGATGTTCACCAGATGGGCTTCAGTAAGCCGTATTTTGGGCCTTCATTGGTCTTATTATAATTCCTTTTGTCCTGAACCGATGCCTTTTATAGTTTCCTATTAAACCTCCTGTTTAATAAAAAACTAGGGGGCAATGTTGGGTCGTGATATTTCTCCCATTGGGCCGAATGGATTGGGTCTATTTATTCAGTTAGTCCACTTGGTTTTTACTATAGGGTGTTGATGCTGTTGGGCTTAGTCACTACCTTATTTTTGTTAAGTCCTTACAAGATCAGATCGAATCAGTGGGTCGACCTATCATATATTTAAATATCTTCACTTGGGTTTTGAACCGGTGATGATGGCAAAGATATGGCTGACTGATATCTTACATGGCATTAATAAGGATTGGACAGTTGGCCAGCGGTGGACAGAGGGGATGGGATTAACAGGTGTCGGGAAGGTCGTTGTACGGTAACCCGTGTCTGTAGTATATCATAAAAAAGGAGGTCTTCACAAAGAGGTACGTTAACATTCACGTTAACATTAACATTCACACATACACACAACTGGGATTTATTATTATCTCTCTCAATACACTAGACATTACATCCTCCATTGTTAATCTTGTGAACACGTATACTGACTCTCACGCCCGAGCTATCCCCCGACGGACCCGCCGTCAAGCTTGTGGTGTTTATCGTGTTTACTGTGCAGGATCAGGCGTCTTACGTGATTGGGACGTGGCAGCGGATCTTGGCGTTAACAAACTACAACTTCATTATTACAATTATTGTGCAAAATACGATGACACATATACTATGAGTTTAAAATATAAATATTGTCTTCTAGACAATAGCCACACTCACATAAGTCCTCATTACAATTATTGATACACTATTTTATAAAATAGTGAGAACTACTAAAATAACTGTATTGAACCATCACTCCACACCTTGACTAGTTCCCGATATATTCTCGCCTCCTGAGAAGAAAAATGGAACAAAAAGGAAAAGTGTGAGCTCAACTAGCCTAGTAAAGAACATTATGACTAAGATAATGTAGAACAAATTATCGTTAGTCCTCAATAGGGAAAAATCTGATAGAATATAATAGACAACAAGTTTTAGATCAATATTCGCAGCGAAAATAACAATTCATTAGAAGAATTAAGTATAGAATGAAGTCTACTATCTTCTATGATTTTAAAGTCCATCATCATTATTTTATCCATGTGATATCAATCAATATACATCTTGAACCAATTATTCATATTTGCATTACGGGCCAAAGATATTCATTTATATCACTAGTTGGTCATGTTCATCTCAACACCTGTCCATCTTTTCATTACGGGCCAAAGATATTCATCAGGTAATCATCCATCTTTACACTACATGTGACGCCCCCAAAACAGGTATACATCACCCATCTTGAGTCGCCAAATACATGGTACAAAATTCAAATACAACTTAAATATACAACAGTCGTGTAAAATACGACAAAACATAATCTAAGAGTTTTAATAAGAATATTGTCATATAGATAATATCCACACTCAATGGAGTCCTCATTACATTTATTGTCACACTATTTAACAGAATAGTGAGGACTACTAATGCTATCATCTGGACCGTCACTCCGTTCTCCGACTAGTCCCGACTACGTTCTCATTTCCTGAAGAGAGCAGTGAAAGAAAGGGTGAGCTCAACTAGCCCAGTAAGGAATATTATGACTAAGATAATGCAGAATAAATTATCATTAGTCTTCAACAATGTTAAACTGATAAAATACAATAGACATCAAGTTTAACTGCATCGGAATAAGCAATCCATTAGAAGAGTCAAGTAGAGCATGATATCTACTATCTTCTATGATTTAAAATTTTTTCATCAATTTTTTTATCGCTGGGACTCAACTTAAAAAATAAACCACATCATCGAGTCATCCCTGCACTACGGGCCAAGGATATTCATTAAATCATCAATGGTCATGACTATACCGAATAATCCCTGGTCATAATCATACCAAAAACTATCCATCAATGCACTATAGGCTACTGAGGACTTTTACCACAACATTTATAACATTACAGGTCATGATTATACCGAATAATTCTTGGTCATAATCAAACCAAGTCCATCTATGCACGTAAGCCAAAGATGACTTTCATCACAATATAAGCATGAGGATGATGACAATGACATAATAATTCAATAAAACAAGTTCAAGAATAAATTTTAAAGATTTAATTTATTTTGAAATCAATTACGTCCAAATTGTCAACATGATACTGCTTTGTGGAGTAAAATTCAAGAATGCTCAGAAGAATATTTCCATGAAAAGATACCGGATGAAGCGCAAATATCCAGGATATTCTACTAATTTCATGGAGTATAGAAACCAAAACTTTAACCAAATGAGTATCATAGAATATATGAAACAGCAAATGAATTTTCACCCGCCATGCGGTAATCTACGTAGACAGATCATTTTCACAATTTAATAAGGAATGAATACGAAGGATCATTCACCATGCATATAATAATCCACATAAACAGGTTATTCCAACAGAATAATAAAGAATGGAACCAGGTCATGCGTAATCCGTACAGACAGGATATTCTAACAGAATAATAAAGAATGGAATAACAGAAGAATTCACCATGCATGCGATAGACCGCAAAGACAGGTTATTCCAACAGAATAATAAAGAATGACAGGTCTAGCGTAATCCGCATGAGCGTGATATTCCAATGAATAATAAAGAATGGAATAACAAAGAATTTACCATGCATGCGATAGACCACACAGACATGTTATTCCAACAGAATAATAAAGAATGGAACCAGGTCTAGCGTAATCCGCACAGACAGGATATTCTAACAGAATAATAAAAAATAGAATAACAGAAGAATTTCACCATGTATGCGGTACTTCGCATAGATAGGTTATTCCAACATAATAATAAAGAATGGAATAACAGAAGCTCTCTTCATGAATATGAAAGAATTAATACCCCTTACGTAATTAGAAAGAAACTGGATACTGGAGTAGAGAGGTAGCAGACTTCTCTTCTTCTTTCTCTCTATAATTTCTCTCTATAATAATTGCACTATAGCTTTAGTGAATTGGTGAGAAATGAAGGAAGAATGAGCTTCTATTTATAGGAAAATATAGTTTCGATAATTGCATATTTTGGGGCTCGAAATATTACAATACAATACCTTCAACTTTTCTTTCATTTTTAATTTAGTCCTGCAAGTATTATCAAACTTGCACCACCTCCCCTAATAGTTAATAATGTGAATCAATAGTTCAATCATGTGAATCAATAGTTATAATCATGTGAAAATACGAATTACAGTATAGTACATCCATCTATACCTCCATTTTTAACTTAGTCATACAAGTATTATCAATCTTGCACCAACTCCCCTAATAGTAAATGAATGTGAATCAATAGTACACACATGTGAACAAATAGTTATAATAATATGAATTAATAGCAATTAATTGCTCATTTATCCGATTAATTACCCGACTGGTCAGTAAAACTTCCAGACATCAATTAATATTGAAATAAATATAGATTTCTACTAACACTAATAATTCCAACACAATGGAACTATCAATTTCATATTTAATCAACACGAACTTATTCATCGTTAATATTATAACTCACAATATTTAACAACGTGTCATTCCCTCGGAAAGAGGGGCTTTTCGATTAGGATTTCTCCTTATTGGTAGCGCAATTAGATGACCAAACCTCTCCTCGATGTAACTTCTAGACATTATAAATATTGCAATTTAATAATATAAATAACTTTGTCGTCTCAATTATTGATTTAATAATATAACATATTATGCGGATGATCTTTGTGACAATAAGCTAATCAATAATATGAGAGATATGATGCAACAATTACTGTAGCAATAATGGAGTATAACTAAGTGACTTCCCACGTAAGACTCAATAATCAATACCGTGTGCTACTATGCAACCACGCGTATTATTGTACTTTTACTACCTGGTAGTTCAACAGTTTAATGGTAAAACTTACGCCGTTATTTTTATAAAAAGATAATTATGTCGTTTTCTAACTACGATAATACTTTCGTTGTGGGGTCCACCAATGATTGTGCCGTCATACAAATATTCCCTGTTAAAACGAATATTCCCCAACCAATCGAATATTATATAACCACTTGCTTACTTTGAAAAATTTGTAAATATTACCCACAACTATAACATTATTTTGTATCCACACCATAATATTCAAAAATATATTTCGAGAGAAAATAATCTTTATTCATAAAAGTTTGGGTCTTACAACCTCCCCTTCTTATGAAATTTCGTCCTCGAAATTAGTGTGCGTACCTGGTATATCGAAGAGGTGAGGATACCTTGATTTCATTTCAGATTCTAACTCCAGGTCATCTCCTCAACATCGTGGTTTCTTCACAAAACTTTGACTTGAGGTATAACTTTAGAGCGTAGAATATGATCCTTCTTATCTAAGATTTTAACAGGTACCTCTTCATATGTTAAATCTTCCTCTATCTCGTCCGGTTCTAATTCAATAATGTGGTTCAGGTCTTTCACATATTTACGTAACATAGATATGTGAAAAACGTTATGAACACGAGACATACTTAGCAGTGTTTTAGTCTATAGGCCAGCAGCTCCTACTCGATCGAGGATTAAAAATGGGCCAATGAATCGAGGATTGAGCTTTCCTCTCTTTCCAAATCTTGTAACTCCTTTCCATGGAGAAACACGTAACAACACATGATCTCCAATATTGAATTCCACGTCCTTTCGATGAAGATCAACATAACTCTTTTGTCGATCTTGTGAGGTTTTTATACGTTATCGGATCGTTTGAATCTTTTCCATAGTTATACGTACCAAATCCGGTCCCAAAAACGTTGATTCACCCACCTCATCCCAGCATACTGGAAAACAACACTTTCTTCCATACAACGCCTCAAATGGAGCCATGCCAATACTTGCTTGATAACTATTGTTGTAGGAAAACTCCACCAATGGTAAAAACTTGCCCTAACTTCCCTTGAAGTCAAGGACACAGAGTCTTAATAAATCTTCAAGAGTTTGAATAGTCCTTTCCAACTGCCCATCCATTTGAGGATGATATGCCAAACTAAATCGTAAACCCATGCCTATAGCTTTCAAACTAACCAAAAATCTTGAAGTGAATCTTGGGTCTCGATCAGAAACTATGGATACTGGCATATCATGCAATCTTATAATCTCATTTATATACATACTAGCAAGACGTTCAAGTGTATAAGTTTCTCATATTGGTAAGAAATGAGTAGATTTGGTCAATCTATCAACAATGACCCAAGTCGCATCTATGCCTTGAGAAACCTTGGGAAGACCAGTAACGAAATCCATGGTAATGTGTTCCCACTTCTATTCTAGAATTTCAAGTGGTTGCAATGGACCTTTTGGCACTTGATGCTCCGCCTTGACTCGTTGACAAGTCAGACACCTTGAGATAAACCCCGTATCTCTCTCTTCATATTGTTCCACCAAAATGTATGTCGAAGATCACGATACATTTTGGTACTCCCAAGATGGATTGCAAACGATGTGTTGTGCGCCTCCATCATGATTTTATACTTCAAGTCAGAATCGTTAGGAACGCAAAGTCTGGAGTTGACTTGAAGTATTTCTTCTTCATCGATTCTTGCTTCCAAAATAGCACCTTCTTTCACTTTCTTCCACATACGTATCAGCTCCAGGTCTGTAGCTTGAGCAGCTTTAACTTTATCGATTAAAGTCGGTTCCACTCGTATATTCGCCATCATCACATGGGTCCCTGGAGTCTTTAACTCTATTTCTATCCTTTCCAAGTCATACAAAATGGGCCTTTGCGTTGACAATATTGCACTCGTACCCGCATATGATCTTCTACTCAATGCGTTAGCTACTACGTTCGCTTTTTCGGGATGGTATTGGATGGTATGATCATAATCTTTCAACAACTCAAGCCATCGTCGTTGCCACATGTTTAGTTCCTTTTGTGTGAAGAAATATTTGAGGCTTTTATGATCCGTATAGATCTCCACCTTCTCTCCATACAGGTAATGCCTCCAAATCTTAAGCGCAAAAATGACTGCTGCCAACTCTAGATCATGAGTAGGATAATTCCTCTCATATTCTTTGAGTTGTCGAGAGGCATAGGCTATGACTTTCCTATGTTGCATGAGAACACATCCTAACCCTTTGCTTGAAGCATCACTGTAGATGACAAATCCCTCCGAGCCAGATGGTATTGTCAGAACAGGTGCTGAAATGAGTCTCCTCTTGAGTTCTTAAAAACTCTTTTCACATTCCTCTCTCCAACCGAATTTTGTATCTTTTTCGAGTCAGATGAGTTAATGGAGTAGCGATTCGAGAAAACCCTTCTACGAATCTCCGATAATAACCAGCTAAGCCGATAAAGCTACGTACTTTGGTCACTGACTTAGGTTGCTCCCATCTTTGAATTGCTTTAATCTTTGTCGGGTCAACAGATATTCCATGATTTGATATCACGTGCCCAAGGAATGCAACTTCCTCAAGCCAGAACTCGCATTTCTTCAACTTAGCATAAAGCTTATTTTCACAAAGCTTTTGGAGTATCAAACTCAAGTGTTGCTCATGGTCTTCGCGGGTTTTAGAGTATATGAGGATGTCATCAATAAAGACGACCACAAAGTGATCCAAATATTCCTTGAATACTCGGTTCATCATATCCATAAAGGCAGCAAGAGCATTAGTCAATCTAAAAGACATGACTAGGAATTCATAATGCCCGTACCGAGTTCTGAAAGCAGTCTTTGGGATATCATCAGTTTTAATCTTCAACTGATGATATCTGGAACGAAGATCAATCTTTGAGAAGAATTTGGCTCCTTACAACTGGTCAAACAGGTCATCAATGCGAGGCAACGGGTACCTATTTTTGATGGTGACATGATTCAACTCTCGATAATCAATACAAAGTCACATACTTCCATCTTTCTTCTTTACGAATAGAATATGAGCACCCCAAGGAGACGTACTAGGACGAATAAAACTGATGTCTAACAATTCCTATAGTTGGGTTTTTAACTCCTGAAGTTCAATAGGAGTCATTCGATATGGGGCTTTGGAAATGGGTTTTGTACCAGATTCAAGGTCGATACAAAATTTAATTTCATGCTCTGGGGGTAGGCCAGGAAGTTCTTCAGGGAATACGTCAGGAAATTTATTTACAATAGAAATATCATTCAAATCTGACGTATCTTTATTTAAATCCGTGACTTGGGCTAAGAAAGCTTGACATCTATTTTTCAATAAACGAATAGCTTTATACTTGATAAGACAATGATTGATTTTAGAGGTTTGGTTGCTTGAATTCGCATAATAGGTTGGTTAGGAATATGAAAGCTAACAACCTTACGAAAATAATCGATTTTAGCATGATGAGTAGTTAACCAATCAACCCCTAAAATCACATCAAATTCAAGTATTTTCAAAGAAATAAGATCGAAAGGTAACGTGCGGTTATCGATTTGAATCAAACAAGACTTATAAACTGTGGATGTAATGAAGGTTTCTCCCAACGAAGTTTCAACAGATAAGTCAAAGTCTAATTTCTCCAGAGTCAAATTTAAACGTTGAGCTCAAGTAGGAGAAATAAAGGAATGGGTAGAACCGGTATCAAATAAAGTATAAACTTCGCTAGAGTTTATGATTAGCTTACCCGTGATCACCTCGTTCGGACTCCTCGCTTTTTGGGAGGTTACGACAAATGCTCTCCCTTGAATTACCAGTTTTGTCTTCTCTAGGACACCTTTTGATGCCTCTATCCTAGCTGGTCTTGACTTTGGTGCACGACCAAATCGGACTAGGTGACCTTCTTTTCCATAATTATAACACGCTTTGGACTGCATCGTGTAGTTTGGACTTATGTGTCCTTCCCCTCTACATTTGTAACATACGACCGGTGGTCGTTCTCCTTCCTTAACAACAGGTGCTGGTGCTGACGTCTTTCCATCCTTGTTGAATATCCTCTTCTTGAAATGTCCACTCTTATTGTCATGGCCATGATTACCACCAAAGTGATTATCATTTCTGGCATGTTGATTCCCTCCACGTTTGTTGTCACCGCTTCGATGACTGCTACCATTGGTATTATCGACTTGTCGGTTGCTCTCTCTTGGTTGGGTTGACTCATTATCGCGCTCCAATAACTGAGCCCTATTCACAACATCTGAATACAAACACAGTTTGTGAGAAATTGTGTATTGACGTATCTCGGGTTTCAAACCTCTTAGAAACATCTGCGTCATTCTCTCCTCATTATCAACCAAGTGGGATGCAAATGGAGATAACTCGGCAAACTTAGCTTTATACTGTGCCACGGTCATATTATTTTGCTCAAGCTTGATGAACTCTACCTTCTTCATGTGACGAATACTTTCAGAAATCTGCCTCTGCTGGCAACATAAAGGTGGCAAAGGGAACCTTTTGCTCCTCGGAGCATCCTAAGACATCAAATATCTTGTTGATGTGCTTTATCCACGTCTCTGCCTTAAGTGGTTTTGGCTCTCTAAAAAACTCCGGTGGTCCCAGCTCCTTGAACTACTTAGCGGTGACCGTCCGAGAGTTGTCAGTGTTCCACCTGCATTTTGGACAGAAGCCGATTTCGCCTGATGTTGCATGAATTGCATAAAGCATCTGAACATCCCATTATTCACCATTTCATCGGTGTTTTTGTTTACATGAGGATTATTATCTTCCTGTTGCACATTATCCTGGGCATTAATTTGTGGTGACTCAACGGTCTCATGTGCTTCATTGTTTATCTCAATATTTTCAGATGCCATTTTCAAATACTGCCACAAAACAAAGGTTAATTAACATATCACATATTATCCCTATACTCTAACCGACCAATTAAATACCAAATAAACTTAGGTAGGTCATACTAGCGAAGGAGTTCCCCGTCTCTCCCCTCCTAGTTCTTGTCTCACATCTCAGCCATGGATCATATCCCTAAGCTTTGATACCAACCGTGGCGCCCCCAAAATGGTATACATCACCCATCTTGAGTCGCCAAATACATGGTACAAAATTCAAATACAACTTATTATACAACAATGCGTGTAAAATACGACAAAACATAATCTAAGAGTTTTAATAAGAATATTGTCATCTTGACAATATCCACACTCAATGGATTCCTCATTACATTTATTGTCACACTATTTAATGTAATAGTGAGGACTACTAATGCTATTATCATCGGACCGTCACTCGCTCCCCGACTAGTCCCATTACGTTCTCATTTCAAGAGAGAGAAAGGAAAGAAAGGGTGAGCTCAACTAGCCCAAGAAGAAATATTATGACTAAGATAATGGAGAATAAATTATCATTAGTCTTCAACAATGTTAAACTGATAAAATACAATAGACATCAAGGTTAACTGCAGCGAAATAAGAAATCAATTAGAAGAGTCAAGTAGAGCATGATATCTAGTATCTTCTATGACTTAAAATGTTTTCATCAATTTTTTATCACGAGACTCGACAAATAAATAAACCACATCATCGAGTCATCCCAAAGACTACGGGCAAGGATATTCATTAAATCATCAATGGTCATGACTATACCGAATAATCCTTTGGTCATAATCATACCAAAACTATCCATCATGCCACTACAAAGCATCGAGGACTTTTACCACATCATTTATAACATTACAGTCATGATTATACCGAATAATCACTGGTCATAATCATACCAAGTCCATCTATGCACGCAAGCTAAAGATGACTTTCATCACAATATAAGCATGATGATGAAAATGACATAATAATTCAATAAAATAAGTTCAAGATAAATTTTAAAGATTTAATTTATCTTGAAATCAATTACGTCCAAATTGTCAACATGATACTGCTTTGTGGAGTAAAATTCAAGAATGTTCAAATGAATGTTTCCATAAAAAGATACCGGATGAAGCGCAAATGTAAGACCCAACTTATTATTAAATAAAATTAAATTTCCTCTATTTATTATTTTGAAATAGCAAGGGTTGATTTGATTAATGTGGTTAGTTATGGGTAAAATGCACAAATATTTCAAATAAGCAAGTGGTTATAAAATATTTATTGTTGTCGGGGAATATTCGTTTGGTCGTGGAATATTCGTACGACGGCGCAGCCTTGTGTGGGCCCCATAACAGAAAGTGATTGGATGAAGAAAACGACAAGAATAAGTTGTTTATAAATAATCTACAGTAGTTATTCACGTATTAATCTTTGTTAGAATACCCGGTGGTTAAAACACAGTAGCACACGGTATTGCACCAATTATTGATTCTTACGTAAGAAGGCACTACTCAATAATTGTTACAGTAATTACAATTCAATATTATATTTTATTGATTCAATAATTGCTACGTTGATATTATTGTTGTTTTAATAACTATCACTGCACAGTATTTTTATTATCAGATCAATAATTCATATTATTTGAATAATATTATTAGATAACATTATTGGTAATGTCTAGAAAGTTACATTTAAGGAGAGGTTTGGTCATTTAATTGCGGCCAAGATGAGAGAAATCCTTATTGGAAAGCCCCTTTTCTGTAGAACGCACTCGGTTGTCGATATTGTGATTCTGTAATATTATTTCTGAATAATTAATTATTGATTTATATGATGAGGGAAATATTGATTTTATGTGGATATAGATGGAAAAAAATTTTAATCTGACAATTGTTAAAAATTAATATTTTATCTTTTTCTGATAAAATAATTCATTTAATTATATTATTTTAATAATATAATAATGGTGATATTTTTATAATGAATGTGGGATATATGAGTATATGAGGAGGAAGAGTATTTTTGTGGCATTAAATGATTAACACATGTTTTTGTGTGTTGGTGGACCCCAATTCTTGGCCAAATTTGATTATAGCTTTTGTAAAATCGCTTGGTTTGTGGATTTCGATCAATTTCTGTTTGGAATTTGGAAAAACTTTCTTCTGTAAAGTTGTAGAGAATGAAATTTCCTATGGAAAGGACATGTGGTTTGAATTTTTCTGATAAAAGGGCTATTTATTGTGAATTATTGAAGTTCCGAAATTCCAGAATAATTGATTTTTAGAAGTTTTATTTATGTTTATCAAGAAAAATGTTTTTTTTATTTTTGTGGGCCTCATGAAACATGTGTTAATGGCTGAATTCCGATGGTCAAGGTGGACTAAGGAAAATTTTTTATATATATTAATATTTTATTAAATTTTCTGCTTTGGTGTTCTAAGCATTTTCCTTTAAATAGGGTGCTTAGGTTAGAATTGAAAATCACACCAGAAACTGAAATCTTTTCTCTCTTTCTCTCTCGATATATTGAGCGTATTCTTGTGAGTATTTTAATACTTTGAGTGTTGTTATACGGTGCAAGTTCCCTTCAGCACTATATCCAGTATTCTAGTCAGAAGTACTGTCTTTCCGAGGTAAGGGATATTTTTTTTTAAATGATATTATTTCTTCTAATATCCTTATGCTGGATTATTGGTAAGATTTTTCTTGTGAAATTCTTGTCTTTTAGCGTCGGGGTTACTATTTGCGTATACTGCACTATTCACGTATACGACACTATTCACGAATACGACATTATTCACAGAAAAATTAAATTTTCGTTTTTGTCCAAAATATCAATTATGGATACTAGCTTTGATTGTATCCATGTTTTGATCATTCTTGAATTTTACTTCACTATGATTATTTATGAAGTATTCTTGAACTCAGATTGTTTAAAGTACGAATCCTTAATAGTTGTTCTTTTGTTTCACTGGATTCATTTTCTTTAAAATTATTTTCATCATCCTCAGTCCTAAATGATGATGTTACTAAAATTCTTTGGCCTGTAGTGCAAAGATGGTTTATTTTATTATGAATATCTTTGGCCTGTAGTGCAAAGATGGTTGATTTTATTATGAATATCTTTGGCCCGTAGTGCAAAGATGTACATGTGTTGAGATGAACATGACCGACTAATGAATATCTTTGGCCTGTAGTGCAAAGATGAATATTTGATTCAAGATGAATATTGATTGATGTTACAAGGATAAAATATTGATGTTGGACTTTTAAATTCATAGATTATAGTAGATTTCATTCTCTACGTAACTCATCTATGAATTATTATTTTCCGCTGCAAATATTGATCTGAAACTTGTTTTCTATTGTATTCTTTCAGATTTTTTCCTATTGAAGACTAACGATAATTTGTTCTATATTATCTTAGTCATAATATTCTTTACTGGGCTAGTTGAGTTCACCCTTTTCCTTTTTGTTCCATTTTTCTTCTCAGGAGTTGAGAATGTATCGAGTTCTAGTCGGGGAGTGGAATGATGGTTTTAGAAGTTGTTTTAGTAGTCCTCACCATTTTTCTAAATAATGTACCAATAATTATAATGAGGACTTAGTTGGGTATGGATATTGTCTAGATGACAATATTTATATTTAAACTCACAGTTTATGTATTGTATTAATAAAGTTGTAGTTGTTTCTGTACCATGTTATTGATGACTCAAAATGGGTGATGTATACCTATTTTGGGGGCATCACTGATTAATATCGAGCTTAGGATATGATCTCCATGGAGATCGGGGAATAGAACTAGGAGGGAGAGACGAGTAAATCCTTCGCTAGTGTGCCCTACCTAAGTTTATTTGTTAGTTGGTCAGTATATAGGGATATTATGTGATATGTTGATTTCCTTAATTAACCCTTGTTTTATGGCAGTATTTGAGAATGTCGACTGAGAATGTTAACAGTGGAGTAAATGAGACCGTGGAGACGCTTGTACTCACCAATGAGGAGAACGTGCAGCAGGCTGGCAATGTTCCTCCTGTGAACAACGCCACTGAGCAGATGATGAACAACGGGATGTTTAGAAGCTTTTTGCAGTTCATGCAAAATCAGATGAGGGAGACTCATACACAAAATACAGGTGGAAATGATAACAACACACAGTTTGTCACAGCCAAGCAGTTCAAAGAGTTGGGACCACCAAAATTCTGGGGAAAGCCGGATCCGATTAAGGCAGAGACGTGGGTCAAACAAATTACCAAGATATTCGATGTCTTGGGATGCACGTAGGAACAGAAGGTTCCATTTGCCACCTTTATGTTCCGTAATGAGGTAGATTACTGGTGGGAATCTGTGAAGCGTACCCATCCAGCTGCACTCATCATGTCATGGGAGACGTTTCAGAAACTTTTCAATGACAAGTACTTTCCTAAAAGTATTCGTCATATGAAGGAAGTGGAGTTTATTAGACTGGAAAAAAATAACATAACGGTGTCCCAGTACGAGGCGAAGTTTGCAGAGTTATCCAGGTTTGCACCTCATTTGGTGGAGAATGAGGAACGTATGACGTAGATGTTTCTGAGAGGTTTGAAACCCGACATACGTCAATATCTCATTTCTCATAAATTTTCTCTCTATTCAGATGTTGTCAACAGGGCTCAATTGTTAGAGCGAGATAACGAGTACGTTCAACCGACGGACCATAACCAGGATCATACCGAAGATAGCAGTCATCAGAATAATGATAACTAGTGGAGAAAGAAAAAGACGGACAAAAATGGTAACCACTCTGGTGGTAATCATGGCCATGAAAATAGAAGATGCGAGTCAGGGGGAGATTTTAAAAAGAGAAGATTTAACAAAGACCATGTGAAGACGTCGGCGACCAAAGAAAGAATCGGTTCTAAGGGAGGAGAACGACCCATTACGTATGCTATAAATCTGGAAAGATGGACATATCAGTCCAAACTGTCCACAACAGTTCAATGTATGTTATAATTATGGAAAGGAAGGACATATCGCTCGAGATTGTACGGTAGCAAAACCAAGTCCAGCGGGGATAATGACTCAAAAGGCTGTCCCAGAAAAGTCAAAGTCAACGGTTCCTGGAAGAGCATTTGTTGTGACGGGTCAAAATGTGAGGAACCCAAACGAGGTGATCACGAGTAAGCTAATCATAAATTCTTGCAAAGTTTATACCTTATTAGATACCGGTTCTACCCATTCATTTTATCTCTCTTGCTTGCGCTCAACGTTTAAACTTAACTCCGGAGAAATTAGACTTTGACCTATTTGTGGAGACTCCATTAGAAGAAACTTTCATTTCATCCACTGTTTAGAAATCTTGCTTGATTAAGGTTGGCACTATCACATTACCTGTTGACCTTATTTCTTTAAAGATATTTGCTTTTGATGTGATTTTAAGGTTAACTACTCATCATGCCAAAATTGATTGCTTTTGTAAGGTTGTTAGTTTTCATATTCCTAAGCAACCTGTTATTCGAATTTAAGCAACCAAACCATTTGAATTCAAACACTTTCATATCAAGTCATAAAGCCATTTGTTTATTGAAAACGGATGTCAAGCTTTCTTAGCCCATGTCATGGACTTGAACAATAATACGTCAGATTTGAATGATATTTTTGTTGTTAGTGAATTTCCTGACGTATTTCTTGAAGAATTTCCTGGCCTACTCCCAGAGCGTGATATTAAATTTTGTATTCGACTTTGAACCCGGTACAAAACCCATTTCTAAAATCTCATATTGAATGACTCCTATTGAACTTCAGGAGTTAAAAATTTAATTATAGAAGTTGGTACCCTAGCCTCTATCTGGTGATTTCTTTTATGGAATGCACCGAAGCCAGACTCTCCGTAGGGGACGCCATATTTGTGCGGTAGTAAACTGATAGGTGCCATTGTGACGTACTATCCAAGATTGGGATATGAGTCACAGTTGAGAGCAACCTAAGTCAGTAATCGAAATGCGTAGCATTCTAGGCTTCGTTAGTTATTATCGGAGATTCGTAGAAAGATTTTCTCAAATCGCTACTCCATTAACTCAGCTAACTCGGAAGGATACAAAATTCATTTGGAGCGAGGAATGCGAGAAGAGTTTCCAAGAGCTTAAGAGGAGACTTATTTCGGCACCTGTTTTGACAATACCATCTGGTTCGGATGGATTTGTTATCTACAATGATGCTTCAGGAAAAGGGTTGGGATGTGTTCTCATGCAACATGGGAAAGTCATAGCCTATGCCTCGCGACAACTTAAAGAATATGAGAGGAATTATCCTACTCATGATCTAGAGTTGGCAGCAGTCATTTTCGCGCTAAAGATCTGGAGGCACTATCTATATTGAGAGAAAGTGGAGATATATTCAGACCATAAAAGTCTCAAATATTTCTTCACCCAAAAGGAACTCAACATGCGGCAACGACGTTGGCTCGAGCTATTGAAAGATTACGACTACACTATTCAATACCATCCTGGAAAAGCGAACGTGGTAGCTGACGCGTTGAGTAGAAGAGCATATGCAGGAACGAGTGCGATGATGTCAAGTATACGCATAGAACCAACTTTAATAGAAAAAGTTAAAGTTGCTCAAGCCACCGACCCGGAGCTGATGCATATGAAGAAGAAAGTACAAGAAGGTGCTATTCCGGAAGCGAGAATCGATGAAGAAGCAATACTTTAAGTCCACTCCAGACTTTGTGGTCCTAACGAATCTGATTTGAAGTACAAGATCATGATGGAGGTACATAATACACCATTTGCAATCCATCCGGGAAGTACCAAAATGTATCATACATTTTTGTGGAATAATATGAAGAGAGAGATCGCGAAGTTTATCTCGAGGTGTTTAACTTGTCAACGTGTAAAGGTGGAGCATCAAGTACCTAAGGGTCCATTGCAACCACTTGAGATTCTAAAATGGAAGTTGGAACACATTACCATGAATTTCGTTACGGGTCTTCCTATGGTTTCTCAAGGCATCAATGCTATTTGGGTTATTGTTGATAGATTAACCAAGTCCGCTCATTTCTTGCCGATACAGGAGACTAATTCCCTTGAACGTCTTGCTAGTATGTATGTGAATGAGATTGTGAGATTGCATGGCATGCCAAGATATCCATAGTTTTGGATCGTGACCCAAGATTCACTTCAAGATTTTGGGTTAGCTTACAAAAAGCTATGGGCACGCATTTACGATTGATTCGCATACATACCATCCTCAAACGGACAGACAATTAGAGAGGACTATTCAAACTCTTGAAGATCTATTAAGACTCTGTGTCCTAGATTTCAAATGGAGTTGGGATATATATTTATTTTTGGTGGAACTCTCCTACAACAACAGTTATCAGGCAAGCATAGGTGTAGCTCCATTCGAAGCATTATATGGATGTAAATGTCGCTCTCTGGTATGTTGGGATGAGGTAGGTGAAGCAATATTGTTGGGACCTGAGTTGGTACGTATGACTACGGAAAAGATCCAAATGATTCGATAACGTATACAAACGGCACATGATCGATAAAAGAGTTCTGCGGATCTTCATCGAAAGGACGTGGAGTTTAGTATTAGTGATTATGTATTGTTGCGTGTTGCTCCATGGAAGGGAGTTACAAGATTTGGGAAACAAGGAAAGCTGAATCCAAGATTTATTGGTCCATTTCAAATTCTTGATCGAGTAGGAAATGTAGCCTATAGACTTGTGTTACCTCCGAGTATGTCTCGTGTTCATAATGTGTTTCACATATCTGTACTTCATAAATATGTGAAAGACCCGAACCACGTTATTGAGTTAGAACTGGACGAGATAGCCGAAGACTTAACGTACGAAGAGGTACCTGTCAAAATCTTGGATAGAAAAGAGTATGTCCTACGCACAAAGGTCATACCACAAGTTAAAGTTTTGTGAAGGAACCATGCTATAGAGGAAATGACCTGGGAGTTGGAAACGGAAATGAAAGCGAGGTATCCTCACCTTTTCGAAACTCCAGGTACGTACAATTTCGAGGACGAAATTTCATAAGGAGGGGAGGTAGTAAGACCCCAACTTATTATTAAATGAAATTAAATTTCCTCTATTTATTATTTTGAAATAGTAAAGGTTGATTTGATTAATGTGATTAGTTATGGGTAAAATGCGCAAATATTTCAAATAAGCAAGTGGTTATAAAATATTTATTGTTATCAGGGAATATTCATTTGGTCGTGGAATATTCGTACGACGGCGCAGCCTTATGTGGGCCCCATAACAGAAAGTGATTGGATGAAAAAAACGACAAGAATAAGTTGTTTATAAATAACGACGTAGTTGTTACCATTAATACTGTTAGAATACCCGGTGGTTAAAACACAGTAGCACACGGTATTGAACCAATTATTGATTCTTACGTAAGAAGGCACTACTCACTAATTGTTACAGTAATCACTGTTCAATATTATATTTTATTGATTCAATAATTGCTACGTTGATATTATTGTTGTTTTAATAATTGTTAGTGCACAATATTTTCATTATCAGATCAATAATTCATATGATTTGAATAATATTATTAGATAATATTATTGGCAATGTCTAGAAAGTTCTGTCTATGGAGAGGTTTGGTCATCTAATTGCGCGCCAGTAAAGAGAAATCCTTATTGGAAAGCCCCCTCTTTCCTGGGAACTATCTGGTTGTCATAATTGTGATTCTGTAATATTATTTATAAATAATTAATTATTGATTTATATGCTGAGGAAAATATTGATTTTATGTGGATATAGATGGAAAACAATTTTAATGTGACAATTATTGAAAATTAATATTTTATCTTTTTTTGATAAAATAATTCATTTAATTATATTATTTTAATAATATTATAATGGTGATATTTTTATAATGAATGTGGGATATATGAGTATATGAGGAGGAAGAGTATTTTTGTGGCATTAAATGATTAACACATGTTTTGTGTGTCGGTGGACCCCAATTCTTGACTGAAATTTGATTATAGCCTGTAAAATCGTCCGTTTGTGGATTTCAGTCAATTTCTGTTTGGAATTTGGAAAAACCTTCTTCTGCAAAGTTGTAGAGGATGAAATTTCCTATGAAAAGGACATGTGGTTCAAATTTTTCTGACAAAAGGGCTATTTATTGTGAATTATTGAAGTTCTTAAATTCTAGAATAATTGATTTTTGGAAGTTTTATTTATGTTTATCAAGAAAAATGTTTTTTTAGTTTTGTGGGTGTCATGAAACATGTGTTAATGGCTGAATTCAGATGGTCAAGGTGGGCTAAGAATTTTTTTTTTTATATATATTAATATTTTATTAAATTTTCTGCTTTGGTGTTTTAAGCATTTTCCTATAAATAGGTTGCTTAGGTTAGAATTGAAAATCACACCAGAAACTGAAATCATTTCTCTCTTTCTCTCTCAATATATTGAGCGTATTCTTGTGAGTATTTTGATACTTTGAGTGTTGTTATACTATTATGTAAGTTCCTTCAAAGACTATATCCGATTATTTTAGTCGGTAATCTTGTCTTTCCGAGGTAAGGGATATTATTTTTTTTAAAATAATATTATTTCTTCTAATAACATTATGTCGGATTATTGGTAAGATTTTTCTTGTGAAATTCTTGTCTTTTCGTGTCGGGGTTACTATTCACGTATACGGCACTATTTATGTATACGACACTATTCACGAATACGGCACTATTCACAAAAAAATTAAATTTTCATTTTTTTCCAAAATATCGATTATGGATACTAGCTTTGATTGTATCCATGTTTTGATCATTCTTGAATTTTACTTCACCGTGATTATTTATGAAGTATTCTTGAACTCCGATTGTTTAAAGTACGAATCCTTAATAGTTGTTCTTTTGTTTCACTGGATTCATTTTTTTTAAAATTATTTTCATCATCCTCAGTCCTAAATGATGATGTTACTGAATATCTTTGGCCTGTAGTGCAAAGATGGTTGATTTTATTACGAATATCTTTGGCCTGTAGTGTAAAGATGGTTGATTTTATTATGAATATCTTTGGCCCGTAGTGCAAAGATGTACAGGTATTGAGATGAACATGACCGACTGATGAATATCTTTGGGCACAGTAGTGCAAAGATGAATATTTGATTCAAGATGAATATTGATTGATGTTACTGAGGATAAAATATTGATGATAGACTTTTAAATTCATAGATTATAGTAGATTTCATTCTCTACGTAACTCATCTATGAATTATTATTTTTTCTTGGCGAATATTGATCTGAAACTTGTTGTCTATTGTATTCTATCAGATTTTTCCTGTTGAAGACTAACGATAATTTGTTCTATATTATCTTAGTCATAATATTCTTTACTGGGCTAGTTGAGCTCACCCTTTTCCTTTTTGTTCCATTTTTCTTCTCAGGAGGCGAGAATGTAGCGAGTTCTAGTCGGGGAGTGGAATGATGGTTCTAGAAGTTGTTTTAGTAGTCCTCACCATTTTTGTAAATAATGTACCAATAATTGTAATGAGGACTTAGTTGGGTATGGATATTGTCTAGATGACAATATTTGTATTTAAACTCACAGTTTATGTATTGTATTAATAAAGTTATAGTTGTTTCTGTACCATGTTATTGATGACTCAAAATGGGTGATGTATACCTATTTTGGGGGCGTCACAGCAAATATCCAGGATATTCTACTAATTTCATAGAGTATAAAACCAAAACTTTAACCAAATGAGTATCATAGAATATATGAAACTGCAAATGGATTTTCACTCGCCATGCGATAATCCACGTAGACAGATCATTTCCTCAATTTAATAAGGAATGAATACAAAGGATCATTCACCATGCATGTGATATTCCACATAGACAGGTTATTCCAACAGAATAATAAAGAATGGAACCAGGTCATGCGTAATCTTGCATGCAGACGTGATATTCCAACGTAATAATAAAGAATAGAATAACGAAGAATTCACCATGCATGCAATAGATCGCATGAATGAGTTATTCCAATGTAATAATAAAGAATGAAACCAGTTCAGCATAATCCGCATGAATAGGATATTCCAATGAGAATAATAAAGAATGGAATAACAAAGAATTCACCATGTATGCGATAGACCCATGCAGACGGAGTTATTCAACGAATAATAAAGAATGGAACTAGGTCTAGCGTAATCCGCACAGACAGGATATTCTAGCAGAATAATAAAGAATGGAATAACAGAAGAATTTTACCATGTATGCTGTACTTCGCATAGACAGGTTATTCCAACATAATAATAAAGAATGGAATAACATAAGAATTTCACCATGTATGCGGTACTTCGCATATACAGGTTATTCCAACATAATAATAAAGAATGGAATAACAGAAGCTCTCTTCATGAATACGAAAGAAATAATACCCCTTACCTAATAAGAAAAAAACTGGATACTAGAGTAGAGAGGTAGCATACTTCTCTTCTTATTTCTCTCTATAATTTCTCTCTATAATAATTACTCTATATCTTTAGTGAATTGGTGAGAAATGAAGGAAGAATGAGTTTCTATTTATAGGAAAATATAGTTTCGATAATTTCACATTTTGGGGCTCAAAATATTACAATACAATACCTTCAACTTTTCTTTCATTTTTAATTTAGTCCTGCAAGTATTATCAAACTTGCACCACCTCCCATAATAGTAAATAATGTGAATCAAAAGTTTAATCATGTGAATCAATAGTTATAATCATGTGAAAATACGAATTACAGTATAGTACCTCCATCTATACCTCCATTTTTAATTTAGTCATGCAAGTATTATCAATCTTGCACCAACTTCCCTAATAGTAAATGAATGTGAATCAATAGTACGTACATGTGAATAAATAGCTATAATCATGTGAATTAATAACAATTAATTGCTCATTTATCCGGTTAATTACCCGACTGGTCAGTATAACTTCCAGACATCAATTAATATCGAAATAAATGTCGATTTCCACTAACACTAATAATTCCAACACAATGGAACTATCAATTTCATCTTTAATCAACACGAACTTATTCATCATTAATATTATAACTCACAATATTTAACAACTAGGTCGTTCCCAGGAAAGAGGGGGCTTTTCGATAAGGATTTCTCCTTATTGGCGCGCAATTGATGACCAAACCTCTCCTTGACAGAACTTCTAGACATTATAAATATTGCAATTTAATAATATGAATAACTTTGTCGTCTCAATTATTGATTTAATAATATAACATATTATGCAGATGATACTGTGATAATAACTGAATCAATAATATGAGAGATATGATGCAGCAATTACTGTAGTAATAATTGAGTATAACTGAGTGACTTCTCACGTAAGCATCAATAATCAATACCGTGTGTTACTATGCAACCACTCGTATTACTGTACTTTTACTACCAGGTAGTTCAACAGTTTAACGGTAAAACTTCCGCCGTTATTTTTATAAAATGATTATTATGTCGTTTTCTAACTACGACAATACTTCCGTTGTGGGGTCCACCAATGATTGTTCCATCGTACGAATATTCCCTTTTAAAACGAATATTCCCCGACCAATCGAATATTATATAACCACTTGCTTACTTTGTAAAATTTAAAATATTACCCACAACTATAACATTATATTATATCCACACCATAATATTCAAAAATATATTTTGAGAGAAAATAATCTTTATTCATAAAAGTTGGGGTCTTACACTACATGCCAAAGATATTCAGTTATATCACCATTTAGGATTGAGAATGATGAAAATATTTTAAAGAAAACGAATCCAGTGAGATAAAAGGACAAGGATTAGGGATTTGTACTTTAGATTATCCAAGTTCAAAAATACTCCATAATAAACCATTGTGGAGCAAAATTCAAGAATGAAGATCAAAATATGGATACAATCAAAGTTAGTAACCATAATAAACAACTTGGACAAAGAAAAGAAAATTTTATTTTTTCTGGAAATAGTGTCGTATACGTAAATAGTGCCGTATACGTGAATAGTAACCCCGACACAAAAAGACAAAAATTTTACAAGAAAAATCTTACCAATATTCTGGTATAATGATATTGAAAGAAATAATATCATTTATAAAAAAATAACATCCCTTATCTCAAAAGGACAGTACTTCTGACTGGAATACTGGATATAATGCTGAAGAAAACTTGCACCGTATAGCAACACTCAAAGTATCAAAATACTAACAAAAATACGCTCCATAAAATATAGAGAGAAAATTTATGATTCTGGTGTAATTTTCAATTCTAACCTAAGCACCCTATTTATAAGAAAATGCTTGTTAGTATTTATACTTTGTGATTTTAATGATGACAATGTTTATATGGGCTAAATTGATTTTATATTGGCTTATAATTTAATTTAGACATGTTAATCAAATATTTTCATGCATATTAATATAATAGTTTGCATGGGTTAATACGACACTTTATTTACTAGCCCACAAAAGTTGCTGCAGTTTGGAGTAAGTAAATCAAGTTGGTTTATTTTTATCTCATGCTTTCTATGTTTAAATCTAAATCTGTTTTGTTATGGAGACATATTCAAATATGATTTAGAGTATTTTAAAGAGATTGAAAATCTGGTATTGGATTTATAATAGGTTGGTACAGCTGGAATTTATATTTGATCTGCTTTATTATTCCTTAAGTATTATTGGGTTATATGCTTTCAATATATATATATATATATATATATATATATATATATATATATATATATATATATATATATGTAAGACCCCAAATTTTATGAAATAAAAGTATTCAATTTTCTTATAATTATTATTTTATTTCATAAATGGTTAAATTAATAAAAGGTTTAAAGTTAAGGGTGATATGTGAAAATTTTTGCAAAGTATGTAAGTTGTTATAAAATATTCGTTTGGTCAGGGAATATTCTTTTTCTCGAGGAATATCCGTACGATGACACAATCATTGGTGGACCCCACAACGAAAGTATTGTCGTAGTAAGAAAATAACAGAATTATCTTTTTATAAAAATAACGGCGAAAGTGTTACCGTTAAAACTGTTGAACTACTCGATACTAAAAGTACAGTAATACGCGTGGTTGCATAGTAGCACACGGTATTGCATAGTAATACGCGTAGTTGCATAGTCTGCTACCTTTCTATTCCAGTATCCAATTTTTTTCTAACGTAAGGGGTATTATTCTTTCGTATTCATGAAGAGAGTTATTTTCTTTCAATACTCATAAGGGTTGTTATTCCATTATTTATTATTATGTTGGAATAATCTGTCTATGCAAAGTACCGCATACATGGTGAAATTCTTCTGTTATTCCATTCTTTATTATTCTGTTGCAATAACCTGTCTGTGTGGTCTATCGCATGCCTGGTGAATTGTGTTATTATTCCATTCTTTATTATTCTGTTGGAATATCCTGTTTGTGCGGATTACGCATGACCGATCCAGCTTCTTTATTATATTCATTGGAATATCCTGTCTGTCCGGATTACGCGAATTCGATTCCATTCTTTATTATTCTCATTGGAATAACTTTTATGCATATGGATTACCACATGCATGGTGAATGATCCTTTGTATTCGTTCTTTATTAAATTATGGAAATGATCTGTCTACGTGGATTACCGCATTGCGGGTAAAAATCCATATCTGGATTTAAGATATTCTATTATACTAAATCTCGAGATATCATTTCTTTTGTAGTCGTCATGAAATATCATTTTCTTTGATTTTTTTACGAGTTACTATTCACACAGTTACTATTCACTCTAGTATTATTCACTGGGGTATTCAAGGCACTTTTCATGCTGGAGTACTATTCACGAGTTACTATTCACCTGATTACTATTCACTCTAGTATTATTCACTCGGGTATTCGGTACACTTTTCATGTCGACGTACTATTCACGGGGTACTATTCTCTAAGTACTATTCAGGGGGTACTATTTATCCAGAAAATATATTTATTTTCTGTCCAAATTATTTTTGGTTACATGAATATTATTCTTGAATTTTACTCTACAAAGAAGTATTGTTAGACCCCAACTTTTATGAATAAAGATTATTTTCTCTCGAAATATATTTTTGAATATTATGGTATGGATATAATATAATGTTATAGTTGTGGGTAATATTTACAAATTTTTCAAAGTAAGCAAGTGGTTATATAATATTCGATTGGTCGGGGAATATTCGTTTTAACAGGGAAGATTCGTACTACGACACAATCATTGGTGGACCCCACAACAGAAGTATTGTCGTAGTTAGAAAACGACATAATTATCTTTTTACAAAATTAACGGTGGAAGTTTTACCGTTAAACTGTTGAACTACCCTGTAGTAAAAGTATAGTAATACGCGTGGTTGCATAGTAGCACACGGTATTGATTATTGATGCTTACGTGAGAAGTCACTCTGTTATACTCAATTATTCCTACAGTAATTACTACATCATATCTCTCATATTATTGATTCAGTTATTATCATAGTATCATCTGCATAATATGTTATATTATTAAATCAATAATTGAGACGACAAAGTTATTCATATTATTAAATTGTAATATTTACAATGTCTAGAAGTTCTGTCAAGGAGAGGTTTGGTCATCTAATTGCACGCCAATAAAGAGAAATCCTTATCGAAAAGCCCCCTCTTTCCTGGGAACGACCTAGTTGTTAAATATTGTGACTTATAATATTAATGATGAATAAGTTCGTGTTGATTAAAGATGAAATTGATAGTTCCATTGTGTTGGAATTATTAGTGTTAGTGGAAATCGACATTTATTTCGATATTAATTGATGTCTGGAAGTTATACTGACCAGTCGAGTAATTAACCGAATAAATAAGCAATTAATTGCTATTAATTCACATGATTATAACTATTTGTTCACATGTGTGTACTATTGATTCACATTCTTGTACTATTAGGGGAGTTAGTGCAAGATTGATAATACTTGCATGACTAAGTTAAAAATGGAGGTATAGATAGATGTACTATACTGTAATTCATATTTTTACATGATTATAACTATTGATTCATATGATTGAACTATTGATTCACATTATTTACTATTAGGGGAGGTGTTGCAAGTTTGATAATACTTACAGGACTAAATTAAAAATGAAAGAAAAGTTGAAGG
This sequence comes from Panax ginseng, assembly GCA_020205605.1. Taxonomy (NCBI): domain Eukaryota; kingdom Viridiplantae; phylum Streptophyta; class Magnoliopsida; order Apiales; family Araliaceae; genus Panax; species Panax ginseng. The sequence continues at coordinate 19,116,655 of CM035134.1, forward strand.
TATTGTACTTTAATATTTCGAGCACCCAAACCTGCAATTATCAAAACTATATTTTCCTATAAATAGAAGCTCATTCTTCCTTCATTTCTCACCAATTCACTAAAGCTTTAGAGCAATTATTATAGAGAGAAATTATAGAGAGAAAGAAGAAGAGAAGTTTGCTACCTCACTATTCCAATATCCAGTTTCTTCTAAGGTAAGGGGTATTATTTCTTTCGTATTCATGAAGAGAGCTTCTGTTATTCCATTCTTTATTATTATGTTGGAATAACCTGTCTATGCGAAGTACCGCATATATGGTGAAATTCTTCTGTTATTCCATTCTTTATTATTCTGTTGGAATATCCTGTCTGTGCGGATTATGTTAGACCTGGTTCCATTCTTTATTATTCTATTGGAATAACCTGTCTGTGCGGTCTATCACATGCATGGTGAATTCATTGTTATTCCATTCTTTATTATTTTGTTGGAATATCCCATCTTTGCGGATTATGCTAGACCTGGTTCCATTCTTTATTATTCTGTTGGAATAACCTGTCTGTGCGGTCTATCGCATGCATGGTGAATTCTTCTTTATTCCATTCTTTATTATTCTTTGGAATATCCTGTCTGTGCGGATTACGCATGACCTGATTCCATTCTTTATTATTCTGTTGGAATAACCTGTCTATGTGGATTATCACATGCATGGTGAATGATCCTTCGTATTCATTCCTTATTAAATTATGAAAATGATCTGTCTACGTGGATTACCGCATGGCTGGTGAAAATCTATTTTTAGTTTCATATATTCTATGATACTCATTTGGTTAAAGTTTTGGCTTCTATACTCCATGAAATTAGTAGAATATCCTGGATATTTGCGTTTCATCCGATATCTTTTCATGGAAATATTTTTCTGAGCATTCTTGAATTTTACTCCACAAAGCAGTATCATGTTGACAATTTGGACGTAATTAATTTCAAGATAAATTAACTTATAAATCTTTAAAATTTATTCTTGAACTTGTTTTATTGAATTATTATGTCATTGTCATCATCCTCATGTTTATATTGTGATGAAAGTAATATTTGGCTTACGTGCATAGATGGACTTGGTATGATTATGACCAGGGATTATTCGGTATAATCATGACCTGTAATGTTATAAATAATGTGGTAAAAGTTCTCAGTAGCCTGTAGTGCATTGATGGACAATTTTTGGTATGATTATGACCAGGGATTATTTGCTATAGTCATGACCATTGATGATTTAATGAATATCCTTGGCCCGTAGTGCAGGGATGACTCGATGATGTGGTTTATTTATTAAGCTGAGTCTCAGCGATAAAAAAAAATTGATGAAAACATTTTAAATCATAGAAGATAGTAGATATCATGCTCTACTTGACTCTTCTAATGAATTGCTTATTCCGATGCAGTTAAACTTGATGTCTATTGTATTTTATCACTTTAACATTGTTGAAAACTAATGATAATTTATTTTGCATTATCTTAGTCATAATATTTCTTACTGGGCTAGTTGAGCTCACCCTTTCTTTCATTGTTCTCTTCAGGAATTGAGAACGTAGCCGGGACTAGTCGGGGAACGGAGTGACGGTCCAGATGATAGCATTAATAGTCCTCACTATTCTGTTAAATAGTGTGACAATAAATGTAATGAGGACTCCATTGAGTGTGGATATTGTCTAGATGACAATATTCTTATTAAAACTCTTAGATTATGTTTTGTCATATTTTACACGACTGCTGTATAATTAAGTTGTATTTGAATTTTGTACCATATATTTGGCGACTCAAGATGGGTGATGTATACCTATTTTGGGGGCATCACAAGTATCATGTTGACAATTTGGACGTTATTAATTTCTTGATAAATTAAATTATAAATCTTTAAAATTTATCCTTGAACTTGTTTTATTGAATTATTATGTCATTGTCATCATCCTCATGCTTATATTGTGATTAAAGTCATCTTTGGCTTACGTACATAGATGGACTTGGTATGATTATGACCATGGATTATTCGGTATAATCATGACCGTAATGTTACTAATGATGTGGTAAAAGTCCTCATTGGCCTGTAGTTCATTGATGGACAGTTGTTGGTATGATTATAATCAGGGATTATTCGGTATAATCATGACCATTGATGATTACATGAATATCCTTAGTCGTGGTTCAAGGATGATTCGATGATGTGGTTTATTTATTAAGCTGAATCTCAGCGATAAAGTTGATGAAAAACTTTTTAATCATAGAAGATAGTAGATCTTAGGCTCTACTTGACTCTTCTAATGGATTGCTTATTCCCCTGCAGTTATTGATCTAAAACTTGTTGTCTATTGTATTCTATCAGTTGCTATACTGTTGAAGGCTAAGGATAATTTATTTTGCATTATCTTAGTCATAATATTTCTTACTGGGCTAGTTGAGCTCACCCTTTTCTTTTATTGTTCTCTTCAGGAAATGAGAATATAGCTGGGACGAGTCAGGAAATGGAGTGATGGTCCAGGATAAGTGGCTTTAGTAGTCCTCACTATTCTGTGAAATAGTGTGACAATAAATGTAATGAGGACTCCATTGAGTGTGGATATTATCTAGATGATAATATTCTTATTAAAACTCTTAGATTATGTTTTGTCGTATTTTATAGGACAGTTGTATAATTAAGTTTGTATTTAATTTATGTACCATGTATTTTCTGGCAACCCAAGATGGGCGATGTATACCCGTTTTGGGGGCGTCACAGTTGGTATCAAAGCCATATAAAAGAGCCCCAAGCCTTTATCTGGTGACTTCCAAGTCTTGGGATGCACCGAAGCCAGACTTTCCATAGGGGACACCGTGAGTAACGGTGGCAAGTTGATAGGTATCATTGTGAGGTGCTATCCAAGTCTTGGATGCGGGTCACAGTTGGTATCAAAGCTTAGGGATATGATCCTTGGCTGTGATGTGAGACAAGAACTAAGAGGGGGGACAGAAATTCCTTCATTAGTCCTGACCTACCTAAGTTTATTTGGTATTTAATTGGTCGGTCAGAGTATAGGGATAATATGTGATATGTTAATTAACCCTCATTTTGTGACAGTGTTTGAAAATGGCATCTGAAAATGTTGAGACCAGCAATGAAGCACATGAGACCGTTGAGTCAGAAACGATCAATACCCAGGATAATGTGCAACAAGAAGACAATAATCCTCAGGTAAATAACAACACCAATCAGATGATGAACGATGAGATGTTCAGAGGCTTTATGCAATTTATGCAACATAAGGCGAGAGAGACTCCTGTTCAAAATTTAGGTGGAAACACTGGCAACTCTCGGATGGTCACTGCTAAGCAGTTCAAGGAGCTGGGACCGCCGAAGTTTTTGGGAAAGCCAGAACCACTTAAGGCGGAGACATGGTTAAAGCAGATCACCAAGATATTTGATGTCTTGGGATGCTCCGAGGAGCAAAAGGTTCCCTTCGCCACCTTTATGTTGCGTGAAGAGGCAGATTATTGGTGGGAATCTATAAAGTGTACCCAGCCTGACGCACTCAAGATGTCTTGGGAGAAGTTCCGAGAGTTATTTAACGACAAGTACTTTCCCGAAAGTATTCGTCATATGAAGGAGGTGGAATTCATCAAGTTGGAGCAAAACAATATGACTGTGTCGTAATACGAGGCTAAATTTGCGGAGTTATCCCGGTTTGCATCCCATTTGATCGATAATGAGGATCGAATGACGCGAATATTTCTAAGAGGTTTGAAACCCGATATACGTCAATACCTTATTTCTCACAAACTTTGTTTATATTCAGATGTTGTGAATAGGGCTTAGTTATTAGAGCGCGATAATGAGTCAACATAACCAAAAGGCAATGACCAACAACACGATAATAATCGTATTGGTGGCAACGGCCATTGAAACAATGATAACCATCGTGGGGAAAATGATCATGCCAAGAATGGTAACCACTTCGGTGGTAATCATGGCCAAGATAATAGGAGTGGAAATTTCAAGAAGAGAAGGTTCAACAACAATGGAAAGACAGCAGCACCAACACCCGTTTTCAAGGAAGGAGAACGACCACCAATTATATGCTTCAAATGCGGAGGGAGGACATATATCGGTCAAATCTGCGTGATGCGAAATTCAAAGCATGTTACAATTGTGGAAAAAAAGTCACCTAGCCCAATTTTGTCGTGCACCAAAGTCAAGTCCAGCTGGGATGGTGGCACCAAAGGCGGATACAAACAAAACAAAGTTGGTGGTTTCAGGAAGAGCATTTTTCGTGACTTCTCAAAAAGCGAGTGACCCGAACGAAGTTAGCATGGGTTAGTTAATTATAAATTCTTGCGAAGTCTATACCTTATTAGATACCGGTTCTACCCATTCTTTTATCTCTCTTGCTTGCGCTCAACGTTTAAATTTAACTCAGGAGAAATTAGACTTTGACTTATCGGTTGAAACTCTATTAGGAGAATCCTTCATTTCATGTGCTATCCAAGTCTTGGATGAGAGTCACAGTTTTTTAAATGATATTTCTATCGTTAATAAATTTCCTGACGTATTCTTGAAGAACTTCTTAGCCTATTCCTAGAGCGTGAAATCGAATTTTGTATTGACCCCAGTACAAAACCCATTTCTAAAACCCTTAAATATTTCTTCACCTAGAACGAACGTATTATGCGCCAAAGACATTGGCTCGAGCTGTTGAAGATTATGATTATACCATTCAATATCATCGTGGAACAGCGAACATGGTAGCTGACGCGTTGAGTAGAAGATTGTATGCGTTTACGAGTGCGATGTTGTTAACACAAAGACCCATTTCGTATAACTTGCAAATGATGAAGATAGAGTTAAAGACTCTAGGGACCCACATGAAGATAACAAATATACGATTAGAATCGACTTTATTCAATAAAGTTAAAGCCGCTCAAGCTACATACTCAGAGCTGATGAATGTGAAGAAGAAGGTTTAAGTGGGCGTTATTCTAGAAGCAAGAATCGATGAAGAGAGAAAATCTCAACCCTCGATTTTATTGGCCCATTTGAAATCCTCGATCGAGTAGGAACTATGGCCTATGGACTAGTTTTACCGCCAAGTATGTCGCGTGTTCATAACAATTTTCACGTATCGAAGTTACGTAATTATGTGGATGACCCAAACCACATTATTGAATTGGAACTAGATGAGATAGTAGAAGATTTAATGTATGAGGAGATACATGTTAAAATCATGGATAAGAAAGATCCTATTCGACACTCAAAGGTTATACCTCAAGAGTTGGAATATGAAATGAAGTCAAGGTATCCTCACCTCTTCGGCATACCAGGTACATACGTAAATTTCGAGGGCGAAATTTCATAAGGAGGGGAGATTGTAAGACCCGGAATTTTATGAAATAAAACTATTCAATTTTCTTATAATTATTATTTTATTTCGTAAATGGTTAAATTGATAAAAGGTTTAAAGTTAAGGGTGATATGTGAAATTTTTTGCAAATTATGCAAGTTGTTATAAAATATTCGTTTGGTCGGGGAATATTCTTTTTATCGGGGAATATCTGTATGACGACACAATAATTGGTGGACCCCATAATGGAAGTATTGTCGTAGTAAGAAAATGACAGAATTATCTTTTTATAAAAATAACGGTGAAAGTGTTATCGTCGCCGTTAAAACTGTTAAACTACTCGGTAGTAAAAGTACAGTAATACGCGTGGTTGCATAGTACCACACGATATTGATTATTGATGTTTACGTAAGAAGTCACTCAGTTATACTCAATTATTACTACAGTAATTGCTGTATCATATCTCTCATATTATTGATGCAATTATTGTCATAGTATCATATGTATAATATGTTATATTATTAAATCAATAATTGAGATGACAAAGTTATTCATATTATTATTTGCAATATTGACAATATCTAGAAGTTCTGTCAAGGAGAGGTTTAGTCACCTAATTGCGCGCACTGATGGAGAAATCCTTATCTAAAGCCCCTCTTTCTTAGGAACGACACGGTTGTTAAATATTATGAATTATAATATTAATGATGATTAAGTTTGTGTTGATTAAAGATGAAATTGATAGTTCCATTGTGTTGGAATTATTTGTGTTAGTGGATATCGACATTTATTTGGATAATAATTGATGTCTAGAGGTTATATTGACTAATCGGGTAATTAACTGGATAAATGAACAATTAATTGCTATTAATTCACATTATTATAACTATTTGTTCACATGTGTGTACTATTGATTCACATTCTTGTACTATTAGGGGAGGTGGTGCAAGATTGATAATACTTACATGACTAAGTTAAAAATGGAGGTATAGATGGATGTACTATACTGTAATTTTTATTGTCACATGATTATAACTATTGATTCACATGATTGAACTATTGATTCACATTATTTACTATTAGGGGAGGTGGTGCAAGTTTGATAATACTTGCAGGACTAAATTTAAAATGAAGAAAAAGAGAAAGGTATTATACTGTAATATTTCAAGCCCCAAAACATACAATTATCGAAACTATATTTTCCTATAAATAGAAGCTCATTCTTCCTTCATTTCTCACCAATTCACTAAAGCTATAGATCAATTATTATAGAGAGAAATTATAGATAGAAAGAAGAAGAGAAGTCTGCTACCTCACTATTCCAGTATCCAGTTTTTTTTTTCTAAGGTAAGGGGTATTATTCTTTCGTATTCATGAAGAGAGTTATTTTCTTCCAATACTCGTAAGGGTTGTTATTCCATTCTTTATTATTATGTTGGAATAACCTGTCTATGCAAAGTACTGCATATATGGTGAAAATCTTCTGTTATTCCATTCTTTATTATTCATCATGCAATAACTCGTCTGCAAGGCGGTCTATCGCATGCCTCGTGAATTTTGTTGTTATTCCATTCTTTATTATTCATTGAAATATCCTCATGCATGCGATTACGCATGACCTAGTTCCGTTCTTTATTATTTTGTTAGAATATCCTGTATGTGCGGATTACGCATGACTTGGTTCCATTTTTTATTATTCTGTTAGAATAACATGTCTATGTGGATTACCGCATGCATAGTGAATGATCCTTCGTATTCATTCTTTATTAAATTGTGGAAATGATCTGTCTACGTAGATTACCGCATGGCGAGTGAAAATTCATTTGCAGTTTTGTATATTCTATTATACTCGTCTAAGATATCATTTCTTTTGTGCTCGTCATGAAATATCATTTTCTTTGATATTTTTTTATGAGTTACTATTCATGGGTTACTATTTACCCAGTTACTATTCACTCTAGTATTATTCACTCTGGTATTCGGGGCACTTTTCATGCCGGAGTACTATTCACGAGTTACTATTCACCCGATTACTATTTACTCTAGTATCATTCACTCAAGTATTCAGGAAACTTTTCGTGTCGAGGTACTATTCACGGGGTACTATTCTCGAAGTACTATTCACGGGGTACTATTTACCCGAAAAATATATTTCTTTTCTGTCCAAATTATTTTTGGTACATGAATATTTTTCTTGAATTTTACTCTACAAAGCAAAGATCATGTTGACAATTTGACGTTATTGATTTCGGATAAATTAAATTATAAATCTTTAAAATTTATCCTTGAACTTGTTTTATTGAATTATTATGTCATTGTCATCATCCTCATGCTTATATTGTGATTAAAGTCATCTTTGGCTTACGTGCATAGATGGACTTGGTATGATTATGACCAGGGATTATTTGGTATAATCATGACCGTAATGTGACGAATGATGTGGTAAAAGTCCTCATTGGCCTGTAGTTCATTGATGGACAGTTGTTGGTATGATTATGATCAGGGATTATTCGGTATAATCATGACCATTGATGATTACATAAATATCCTTGGCCGTGGTGCAGAGATGATTCGATGATGTGATTTATTTATTAAGCTGAGTCTCATCGATAAAGTTGATGAAAAACTTTTTTAAATCATAGAAGATAGTAGATCTTATGCTCTACTTGACTCTTCTAATAGATTACTTATTCCGCTGCAGTTGTTGATCTTAAACTTGTTGTCTATTGTATTCTATCAATTGTTATACTATTGAAGGCTAATGATAATTTATTCTACATTATCTTAGTATTAATATTTCTTACTGGGCTAGTTGAGCTCATCCTTTTCTTTCATTGTTCTCTTCAGAAAATGAGAATATAGCTGGGACGAGTCGGGAAAGGGAGTGATGGTCCAGGATAAGTGGTTTTAGTAGTCCTCACTTTTCTGTGAAATAGTGTGACAATAAATGTAATGAGGACTCCATTGAGTGTGGATATTGTCTAGATGACAATATTCTTATTAAAACTCTTAGATTATATTTTGTCATATTTTACACGATAGTTGTATAATTAAGTTTGTATTTGATTTATGTACCATGTATTTTCTGGTGACCCAAGATGGGTGATGTATACCCGTTTTGGGGACGTCACATATATATATGGTATCTGTTATATATATATATATATATGATTCGGATCAGTGCATATACCTTATCTTATTCACTATGCTCACCCCTTTTTTAGGCGGCGGTTTGCCGGTCAAATAATCAGTCGCCTATACTTTTAGCGACGCTATAGGTTGTCCGTCGTTAAAAGTATAGGCGGCATTTTATTGTATGACCGAAACCGTCATAAAAGGGGGTGAGCTTCTGATGAGTAAGATAAGGGTATGATTTGATCCTTACTTATATATATATATATATATATATATATATATATATTGAGTTATTAATTTACGTGTCTTGGAATTATTTTAGGAATTGGTATTATTAAGGATTCTTATTCAAAAGTTGGAACAACAGTTATTTTTGGAGTCTTGCTAACATCAGTTGCTATTTTGAAGGAAACATGTTAACAGTCAATAGGACTCTTTCAGCTAGTCTTTGTATTCTATTTGACTACTTCCCTTATCTATTGAGGCTGTTATTCATCTCCTATTAACAAGTAAAATAGTCGTTGCTGGAAGAATTGGTACGTTGCGTGAAATAGCCGTTGTTCTCTTCTTTATATATATTGTTTACTCGGATTCATGAAAAACGAGACTACTGGTCAGAAACTCTTCAATCTATTCAAGAAACAAATCATCATATCACTATTTTAGTCTTGGTTTACAGTGTTCTTGTATCCTTTATTTTCAATATCTATTGTAAACATAGTAGTACAAGTCTAGGATTGGTTTGGGGGTTTTTATTTTAGTAATACTCAGTCTGTTTAACGAAGTTATCAAAGTCTCAGAGGTGAGAGGTGTTGCAGAGGTGCAAAGGGGGCAGAGGTGTCCAATCGTCGTTGTAACAGGGAGTTTTATTTACTTTGTAATTGCTGAGTATTATTTTAATAAAATGAGTCTTCAATCCTAGTTGGGATTGGACGTGGATTAGGCTACTAGACTAGAGGATAGGGGCCGAACCACATAAAAATCTCGGTGTGATTTACTGTTGTTTTGCTTCAGTTTTTGATTTCTATATTCTGCAGTTTTTGTTTATGTCAAAAAATTTTACACTAATACTTTGACGGTATTAGTCATTCCATTTATAATGATAAAGAATATAACTAATACTTTTATTGTGGTTAGACCGTCCGATTATAGCCTGCTATAGTAAACTTTGAAATTTGGCCATTGTAGATCACTTCTAAGTATTTACACATATTCACCCCCCCTCTAGGTGTGCTTAATTATAGAATTTTATTTGGTATCAAAGTAAGGCTCTACTAATATTGATCTTTGCAGGTCATAGGGAAAGATCCTATGGCACATCTCAATTTTCAAGAAGGCCAACCCACAAGTCGGCCACCTTTGTTGCTCGGAATTGAAAACTTCAACTTTTGGAAGTTTAGAATGATGATTTATCTCAAACGAGACCCATGGGAATGGTGGGTTGTTGAGAATGGCCCTGTCATTCCAAGACATGATGATGGAAAACCGAAGACTCTCATGGAAATGGATTCAAATGAATTATACAAGGTATCCTACGACTCCAAAGCCATGAACACGCTGCTAAGTGGAATGATCCAAGTTAAAATTGACAAAGTTTCTGCATGCACCACTGCTAAAGAAATATGGGATATAATCATCATGATCCATGAGGGAACTACAAAGGTAAAAGAAGTTAAATTAAGTATGCTAATGCAAGAATATGAACTTTTCAGGTTAGAGAAGAATGAATCCATCAAAGAAGCTCAAGCTAGATTCCTCACTCTCATGAACTCTCTAACCATGCTCGGCCGAAAAAATGATCAAAGGGAGATAAATAGAAAGATACTTAGAGTCATGCCCAAATGGTTCGCACCAAAAGTTACAACTCTTCAAGACTCAACTACAATCAACACGATGGAAACTCTAACGTTATTTGGAGAACTTGAAGAATTTGAAAATCAACTAAAGAGGTATGATGAAGAAGATGAAGGACCTAAAAGGAAGACCTTAGCTCTTCAAGTTGAAAGCTACATAGAAGGTGATGATGAAGACTCCGATGAAGAAATAGCTATGATGTCCCAAAAATTGAGAGAACTGATTAGAAAGAAGAATAAATCAAAGTTTCAAGGCAAGACATTAAACAACAAGAAAGACGCCAAGCAAAAGCCATAAGAAGATACCTGTTTTGAATGTGGAAGGCCCAGACATTTCAAGAGAGACTGCTTCCGATTAAAAAGGAAGAACAAAGCAAGCAATTCAAAAGGAAAGGCGTTAATGACATAGAGCGATGATAAGTCCAATCATGATGAGGAAGAAGATGAAACTCCACAATTGTGTTTCACTGGATTATGCAATCAAGAATCAACTGAGGTAAACTCTGAACTTGGTGATATTACTATTTCTGATTATCTAGTTTTAAAAAATGAAAATATTCGTATTAAAGAGAAAAATGCTCATTTAAAAAATTGGATAAATGATTTAATGAAAGAGGTAGAAACATTAATTGAAGAAAAACAAGAAATAGTTAAAGATTGCACATCAAGTGAAGTATCTAAGTTAAATGCTAAAATTGATTATTTTGATAACTATAATAAAATTCTATATAATCGTGCAAACAAGTTAAATGAAGAATTCAATGATCTTAAAAAGGAAAATGATGTTTTAAAAGAAAGTTTGAAAATGAGAGATACTTGTATTGATGCTTTTAATGATGGAAAAATATTAAACATGCAAAATAATAATAAGGAAGAAATAATTTCATTGAAAAAGGATCTTGCAAAATTTGTTCAAGGGGAAGAGAATTTAAATATAATGTTAGGTGCTCAAAGGTCAACTCTAGATAAACAAGGAATTGGATATAATCCTGTTAAGAACATTACAAGCACTACTAATAAAATTAGAGTAATAAATAATAAACCAAGGAACAAGCCTCTTTATTGCTCACCTTTTGTTACTTGCAAAAATTGTGGTTTAAAGGGACATTTTGATATAAACTGTAATAAAATTAAAATAAAACAAGTTTGGGTAAAGAAAAGAGATTTAATTACTACTAACAATACCGGACCCAAATAGATTTGGGTACCAAAATGATGAGCTACTTATTTTTTTTGTAGGTGTGTTTAAAAGCTAAAGTACCATCACATAAGTGGGTGCTAAACAGTGGGTGTTCTAGACACATGACGGGTGATAGTACTGAATTCATATCACTAACTACTAAGAAGGGAGGAATTGTTACCTTTGGAGATGACACCACATGCCAAATCGTCGGTAAAGGTAAAATTGGAAATGGTAAGGTTTTCATTGATAATGTTCATTGTGTAGAAGGATTAAAATATAATTTAATTAGTGTAAGTCAACTAATGGATAGTGGACATAAAGTAATTTTCGACAAAGATAAATGTGCTATTATTCATGCTTCTCACAATGTTCCTTTAATTGCTCAAAGGGAAGGTAATATTTATACAATTAATTTTGAAAATCAAAATGAAGATATTTGCCTTTACATCGCTATTCAAGATCAAACTATTCTTTGGCATAGAAGGTTAGGACATGTGCATATGGAATTGATTAACAAATTAGCTACCAAGAACCTTGTCAAAGGATTGCCAAAGCTAAAATATGAAAAGACAGGGATTTGTAATGCATGTCAGTTAGGTAAGCAAGCAAAAAATTCCTTGATCAGCAAAAATCAGGTATCAACTTCTTTACCTCTTTAATTATTGCACCTTGATTTATTTCGACCCGAGAGATATGCTAGCTTAGGAAATAATCATTATGCTTTTATAAACATGGGTTTTATTTTTGAAAACTAAAGATCAAGCGTTTACAGAATTTGAAAAGCTTATAAAGAATGTTGAAATAAAACACAGCCTCAAGCTAATTGGTATTCGGAGTGACCATGGTAGGGAATTTGGAAAAGACTATACCATGTTGAAGTGAGAGAGGTGTTACACATGAATTTTCTGCACCAAGAACACCACAACAAAATTGTGAGACCCCAAATTTTATGAAATAAAAGTATTCAATTTTTCTATTTTGGTAAATAGTTAAATTGATAAAAGTTTATAGTTAAGGGTGACATTTGAAAATTTTTCAAAATAAGCCAGTTGTCATAAAATAATCAGTGGTAAAATACGCGTGGTTGCATAGTAGCACACGGTATTGATTATTAATGCTTACGTGAGAAGTCACTCAGTTTGATTCAATTATTGTCGATATTTTATATATTATTAAATCAATAATTGAGACGACAAAGTTATTCATATTATTAAATTGCAATATTTACAATGTCTAGAAGTTCTGCCAAGGAGAGTTTTGGTCACCTAATTGCGCGCCAATAGGGAGAAATCCTTATTGGAAAGCCCCATCTTTCTTGGGAACGACCTGGTTGTTAAATATTGTGAGTTATGATATTAATGATGAATGTTATTATAATCGAATTTGAGTTCGGAGTTGAATTTGGAGACGCAGACGTGATATTTGAGTCTGAAGCGATGAAATTTGTAGAAATAGACTATAAACACAAAATTTTCTGAGGTTGACTTTTTGATTAAAAAAAGTCAACAGTTGACTTTTTCAGAAAAAGTCAAACTTCAAAATTTCAAAAATAAAATTTTTGAGAAAAATATTTTCATTGTGTTGGGATTGTTAGTGTTAGTGGAAATTGACATTTATTTCGATAGTAATTGATGTCTGGATGTTATATTGACCAACTGGATAATTAATTGGATAAATGAGCAATTAATTGCTACTAATTCACATGCTCATATAACTATTTGTTCACATGTGTGTACTATTGAATCACATTCTTATACTATTAGGGGAGTTGGTGCAAGATTGATGATACTTGCATGACTAAGTTAAAATGGAGGTATAGATGGAGGTACTATACTGTAATTAATTATTTTCACATGTTTAGAACTATTGAGTCACATGATTTACTATTGATTCACATGATTTACTATTAGGGTAGGTGGTGCAAGTTTGATAATATTTGGATGACTGAATTAAAAATGAAAGAAAAGTTGGAGGTATTGTACTGTAATATTTTGAGCCCTAAAACGTGCAATTATCGAAACTATATTTTTCTATAAATAGAAGTTCATTCCTTCATTTCTCACCAATTCACAAAAGCTATAGAGCAATTATTATAGAATAAGTTAAGGGTGACATTTGAAATTTTTTTAAAGTAAGTCAGTTGTCATAAAATAATCGGTGGTAAAATACGCGTGGTTGCATAATAGCACACGGTATTGATTATTAATGCTTACGTGAGAAGTCACTCAGTTTGATTTAATTACTGTCGATATTTTATATATTATTAAATCAATAATTGAGATGACAAAGTTATTCATATTATTAAATTACAATATTTATAATGTCTAGAAGTTCTGCCAAGGAGAGGTTTGGTCACCTAATTGCTACCAATAGGAGAAATCCTTATTGAAATCCCTTTCTCAGGAACGACACAGTTGTTAAATAATGTGAGTTATGATATTAATAATGAATATTCTTATAATCAAATTTGAGTTCGAAGTTGAATTTGGAGACGCGGACGTGATATTTGAGTCCGAAGCGATGAAATTAGTAGAAATAGACTATAAACACAAAAATTTCTGAGGTTGACTTTTTGGTTTAAAAAGTCAACAGTTGACTTTTTTGAAAAAAGTCGAACTTTGAAATTTCAAAAATGAAATTTTTGAGAAAAATATTTCCATTGTGTTGGGATTGTTAGTGTTAATGGAAATTGACATTTTTTCGATAATAATTGATGTCTGGATGTTATATTGACCAACCAGATAATTAATCGGGTAAATGAGCAATTAATTGTTACTAATTCACATGCTCATATAACTATTTATTCACATGTGTGTACTATTGAATCACATTCTTATACTATTAGGGGAGTTGGTGCAAGATTGATGATACTTGCATGACTAAGTTAAAAATAGAGGTATAGATGGAGGTACTATACTGTAATTAGGGGAGGTGGTGCAAGTTTGATAATACTTGGATGACTGAATTAAAAATAAAAGAAAAGTTGGAGGTATTGTACTGTTATATTTTTGAGCCCCAAAACATGCAATTATCGAAACTATATTTTTCTATAAATAGAAGTTCATTCTTCCTTCATTTCTCACCAATTCACAAAAGCTATAGAGGAATTATTATGGAGAGAAATTATAGAGAGAAAGAAGAAGAAAAGTTTGCTACCTCACTATTCCAGTATCTAGTTTTCTTTTGAGGTAAGGGGTATTATTTCTTTCTTATTCATGAAGAGAACTTCTGTTATTCCATTCTTTATTATTATGTTGGAATAACCTATTTATGCGAAGTACCGCGTACATGATGAACTTCTTCTGTTATTTCATTCTTTATTATTATGTTGGAATAACCTGTATATGCAAAGTACTGTATACATGGTGAAATTCTTCTATTATTCCATTCTTTACTATTCACTTTAATATCCTGTTTCATGCGCTTTTATGCTGGGACTGGTTCCATTATTTATTATTCTGTCAGAATATCCTTTCTGTGCATTTACACCGGACCTGGTTCCATTATTTATTATTCTGTTGGAATATCCTATCGGTGCGAATTTTGCCTGACCTGGTTCCGTCCAAAAATGAGCTCATTCTGACTTAAAATGAGCAAGTTATGACCATTTCAATATTTAAGTTTTTCTGACAAAAAATGCTATAACCGGAGTTCTATAACTCCGATAACTATAAAATTTAAACTGGAAGCTCACGTTAACATGTGTAAGATCCTGCCAAGATTTGGGAATTTCTGAAGTTAAACTTGAGGTAGCTAATTTCTTAAGGAATTAATTAGAAATTGATTTTTGAAAAATAGAAAATGAATTTTAAAAATTTTGAGAAAAATATATGTTCATTATGGGACTATATTCTGCTAAATCCTAGAAAAGAAATATTTTTGGGACTAATTTGGTATTTTTCATAAAAATTATATAGTTACGAACATATGAGTTAAATATGTTATGTGAAGTAACAAAGTTGGAAAATAGAATTTTATGGCTTGGAAATCCTATATAAGGTATATGCAGATTTTTGATAAGGGATTTGATCATTGGTGATGAAATCTTATGAGTATGGTATTTTTGAATGATTAAATGTATTATTTGGTAAAGTATAAACAATTGAAATAAATTATTTATAAGTTTAAGACGTGATTAAAATATTATTATGATATTAATAATATTATATTATGAATTTATTATGTGATTGATAATATTTGGATAAATTTAAAGTCTTTAATAGTTATCTTTTTTTTAATTGATTAATGTTTATATCATTGTCATCATCATCATGCTTATATAGTGATAAAAGTTATCTTGACTTACGTGCAAAGATGGACTGTGGATTATTGAATTGTATATCTTTGGCTTACGTGCAGAGATGGACTTGGTATGATTATGACTAGGGATTATTCAGTAGAGTCATGACCATTGATGATTTAATGAATATCCTTGGCCCGTAGTACAAGAATGATTCGAAGATGTGGTTTATTTATTAAGCTGAGTCTCAGCGATAAAAATTGATAAAAAAAACTTTTTAAATCATAGAAGATAGTAGATTTTATTCTCTACTTGACTTTTCTAATGGATTACTTGTTCCGTTGCAGTTAAACTTGATGTCTATTGTATTTTATTAGTTTAGCACTGTTGAAGACTAATGATAATTTATTCTGCATTATCTTAGTCATAATATTTCTTACTGGGCTAGTTGAGCTCACTCTTTCTTTCACTGTTCTCTTCAGGAAATGAGAACGTAGCTGGGACTAGTCAGGATACGGAGTGATGATCCAGATGATAGTATTAGTAGTCCTCACTATTCTGTTAAATAGTGTGATAATAAATGTAATGAGGACTTAATCTGAGAGTGGATATTGTCTAGAAGATAATATTTGTATTAAAACTCATAACTCTCTTGTTTTATATTAAAGATTGTATTTGTATTCTGTACCATGTATTTGGCGACTCAGAATAGGTGATGTATACCTATTTTGGGGGCGTCACAGTTGGTATCAAAGCTTAGGGATATGATCCCTGGCTGAGATGTGAGATAAGAACTAGGAGGGGAGAGACAGGGAATTCCTTTGCTAGTATGACCTACCTAAGTTTTTTTTTGGTATTTAATTAGTCGGTCAGAGTATAGGGATAATATGTGATATGTCAATTAACTCTTATTTTGTGGTAGTGTTTGAAAATGGCAGCTGTAGCAATGGAGTGAATGAGACCATTGAGACACCTTTAATCACTAACCCAATTAATGTGATGTCAGACGAAGAAGAAATTAGAGATATCTACGTGGTGAGTGAAGAACTAATAGTTGCACCCGAGCTAGTCGCAGAGGTAGCAGCTAAGAGTGAGGAAGAAGAGGAACCTGAGGAAAATTTATTAGAAGAATTTTATGATCAAAATTTAGAATTACAAAATCGTATTCATGAGTTTGAAGAGCAGGCGGAAGAACGGCAGGCGGTTGTAGAGGAAAGAGATGCAACAATTCAAAATTGTGTTACCCGATGTACGATGCTTGAACAGAAGCACTCTTTGGCAGAGTATAAGATATTAGAGCTGGAATCTGAGAATGCTTTGATCAAAGATCTGAAAAAAGTAGAAACAACTGAACGAAGGAGAATAGATGATGCGTGGGTAAAAGCCGCACGACGCGTTGATATTGTCGAAAAAGACGTCCGATCCAATAAAGTCAAAATAGATGAAATGGATTTTGCTTTTTGGACAACAATTGGGAGACTTCAACATTGAATTTAGAATTACCCGGTGTAGAGCGGTCAACCCCAATTCGATATGGATCGGAGAATAATGATTCAAATCATGGATCAGGAATGTGACAAAGCACTTAAGGGTGGAATGTACCCTATAGCAAAGTCAAATCCGGTAGTTTAAGTGAGAGCATTTGTCAAGAAACTCGAACGAAGTTATTACAGGTAAGTTAATTATAAACTCTTGCGAAGTCTATATCTTATTCGATACTAGTTCTACCCACTCTTCTATTTCACCTAGTTATGTTCAACGTTTAAATTTGACTCCTGAGAAGTTAAACTTTGACTTATTGGTTGGAACTTCGTTAGGAGAAACTTTCGTTACCTCCACTGTTTATAAATCTTGTTTCAAATCGACACTTTCATGTTACCTGTCGATCTTATCTCTTTGAAAATACTTGCCTTTGATGTGATTTTAGGAATCGATTGATTAACTACTCATCATATTTATATTTTGTTGAAAGTCATTTGTGGCCTGTAGTGCATAGATGAACTTGGTATGATTATGACCAAGGATTATTTGGTATAATTATGCCCGTAATGTTACAAATGATGTGGTAAAAGTTATCTTTGGCCCGTAGTGCATAGATGGACTTGGTATGATTATGACCAGGGATTATTCAATATAATCATGACCGTATTTAAAAACACAAATATCCTTGGCCCGTAGTGCATAGATAATTCGTGGTCGTGATACTATTAAGTCGAGTCTCAAAGATTATTGGTTTTATGGGCTTTATATCTTTGGCTCAGTAGTGCAAAGATGAACTGCTGATTATTGGTTATCTGAGCTTGGCAGTAGTGCAAAGATGAATTGTTAATGAATATCTTTAATGTATTCCAAAGATGAATTTAATGTTTTCGATGATAAAGGTATTCAAGGTATTCTCATCTCTTAGAACTACTAGGTACGTAAATTTCGAGGGCGAAATTTCATAAGGAGGGGAGATTGTGAGACCCCGAATTTTATGAAATAAAAGTATTCAATTTTTCTATTTTGGTAAATAGTTAAATTGATAATTGTTTAAAGTTAAGGGTGACATTTGAAAATTTTTCAAAATAAGCCAGTTGTCATAAAATAATCAGTGGTAAAATACGTGTGGTTGCATTGTAGCACACGGTATTGATTATTAATGCTTACGTGAGAAGTCACTCAGTTTGATTCAATTATTGTCGATATTTTATATATTATTAAATCAATAATTGAGACGACAAAGTTATTCATATTATTAAATTGCAATATTTACAATGTCTAGAAGTTCTGCCGAAGAGAGTTTTGGTCACCTAATTGCGCGCCAATAGGGAGAAATCCTTATTGGAAAGCCCCATCTTTCTTGGGAACGACCTGGTTGTTAAATATTGTGAGTTATGATATTAATGATGAATGTTATTATAATCGAATTTGAGTTCGGAGTTGAATTTGGAGACGCAGACGTGATATTTGAGTCTGAAGCGATGAAATTAGTAGAAATAGACTATAAACACAAAATTTTCTGAGGTTGACTTTTTGATTTAAAAAAGTCAACAGTTGACTTTTTCAGAAAAAGTCAAACTTCAAAATTTCAAAAATAAAATTTTTGAGAAAAATATTTTCATTGTGTTGGGATTGTTAGTGTTAGTGGAAATTGACATTTATTTCGATAGTAATTGATGTCTGGATGTTATATTGACCAACTGGATAATTAATTGGATAAATGAGCAATTAATTGCTACTAATTCACATGCTCATATAACTATTTGTTCACATGTGTGTACTATTGAATCACATTCTTATACTATTAGGGGGAGTTGGTGCAAGATTGATGATACTTGCATGACTAAGTTAAAATGGAGGTATAGATGGAGGTACTATAATTTGAATTAATTATTTTCACATGTTTAGAACTATTGAGTCACATGATTTACTATTGATTCACATGATTTACTATTAGGGTAGGTGGTGCAAGTTTGATAATATTTGGATGACTGAATTAAAAATGAAAGAAAAGTTGGAGGTATTGTACTGTAATATTTTGAGCCCTAAAACGTGCAATTATCGAAACTATATTTTCCTATAAATAGAAGTTCATTCCTTCATTTCTCACCAATTCACAAAAGCTATAGAGCAATTATTATAGAGAGAAAGAAGAAGAGAAGTTTGCTACCTCACTATTCCAGTATCCAATTTTCTTTTGAGGTAAGGGGTATTATTTCTTTCTTATTCATGAAGAGAACTTCTGTTATTCCATTCTTTATAATTATGTTGGAATAACCTGTTTATGCAAAGTACTGCATACATGGTGAACTTCTTCTGTAATTCTATTCTTTATTATTATGTTGGAATAACCTGTATATGCAAAGTATTGCATACATGGTGAAATTCTTCTATTATTCCATTTTTTACTTTCTGCTTTTAATATCTTGTCTGCATGCGTTTCGCCGGACTGGTTCCATTATTTATTATTCTCGCTTAATATCCTCGCTCTCATGCATTTACGCCTTTGACCTAGTTCCATTATTTATTATTCTTGTTGGAATATCCTCGCTTGCATTGTAATTTACCGACTGGTTCCGTTCTTTATTATTCTGTTGGAATATCCTGTCGGTGCGGATCACGCCTGACCTGGTACCATTCTTTATTATTCTGTTAGGAATAACCTGTCTGTGCGGTCTCTATTGCATGCATGGTGAATCCTTCTGTTATTCCATTCTTTATTATTCTATTAGAATAACCTGTCTATGTGAATTACCACATGCATGGTGAATGATCCTTTGTATTCATTCCTTATTAAATTGTGGAAATGATCTGTTTACGTTGATTATGATGAGAGTCATAATAAAAGCATTGGACTGATAAAAATCATGGGTATATGTGGTATTAGTAAGTGTTATAATGAGTTATGTTGGTTATTATGTGAAAACATGAAAGTTTCTTAGAAATCACAAAGGGTTGAAAAATCAGATTTTGTTGAAAATGGAACATGATATTCAATTGACCATATCTCCTTTTATATTTCGAATTTTTGAGTGTGGTCAAGTTCTAGAGTTAGATCTATGAGTTATATAACTTATCCAAGTGGAATCACTGGAAAAGGTGTTGTAGATTTTCGTGTGGACTATTTTTAACAAAGGAGTCCAAAGCTGCAAAAGAGAAAAATGCTACTGCCCAGAAACTTAAAGGGGCTGTTTCGGCCACTTAATTTATGAGAAAAATTCCGGCCTTTTGGGACATGAAATTATATGGTATAAAGTACCTCTTATCCAAAAATGAGCTCATTCCGACTTAAAATGAGCAAGTTATGACCATTTCAATATTTAGGTTTTTCTGACAAAAAATGCTATAACCGGAGTTCTATAACTCCGATAACCATGAAATTTAAACTAAAAGCTCACGTTAACATGTGTAAGATCCTGCCAAGATTTGGGAATTTCTGGAGTTAAACTTGAGGTAGCTAATTTCTTAAAGAATTAATTAGAAATTGATTTTTGAAAAATAGAAAATGAATTTTAAAAATTTCAAGAAAAATATATGTTCATTATGGGACTATATACTGCTAAATCCCAGAAAAAAAATGTTTTTGGGACTGATTTGGTATTTTTCATGAAAATTATTTAGTTACGAACATATGAGTTAAATATGTTATGTGAAGTAACAAAGTTGGAAAATAGAATTTATGGCTTGGAAATCCTATATAAGGTATATGCAGATTTTTGATAAGGGATTTGATCATTGGTGATGAAATCTTATGAGTATGGCATTTTTGAATGATTAAATGCATTATTTGGTAAAGTATAAACAATTGAAATAAATTGTTTATAAGTTTAAAACGTGATTAAAATATTGTTTTGATATTAATAATATTAGATTATGAATTTATTATGTGATTGATAATATTTGGATAAATTTAAAGTCTTTAATATTTATCCTTATTTTTAGTTGATTAATGTTTATATCATTGTCATCATCATCATGCTTATATGGTGATAAAAGTTATCTTGGCTTACGTGCAAAGATGGACTGTGGATTATTGAATTGTATATCTTTGGCTTACGTGCAGAGATGGACTTGGTATGATTATGACTAGGGATTATTCAGTATAGTCATGACCATTGATGATTTAATGAATATCCTTGGCCCGTAGTACAAGAATGATTCGAAGATGTGGCTTATTTATTAAGCTGAGTCTCAGCGATAAAAATTGATGAAAAACTTTTTAAATCATAGAAGATAGTAGATTTTATTCTCTACTTGACTTTTCTAATGGATTGCTTGTTTCGCTGCAGTTAAACTTGATGTCTATTGTATTTTATCGGTTTAACATCGTTTGAAGACTAATGATAATTTATTCTCGCATTATCTTAGTCATAATATTTCTTCTTCGGCTAGTTGAGCTCACCTTTCTTTCACCATCGTTCTCTTTAGGAAATGAGAACGTGGCGGGACTAGTAGGGAACGGAGTGACGGTCCGTATGATAGTATTAGTAGTCCTCACTATTACATTAAATAGTATGACAATAAATGTAATGAGGACTTAATCTGAGGGTGGATATTGTCTAGAAGACAATATTTGTATTAAAACTCACACCTCTCTTGTTGTATATTAATGATTGTATTTGTATTCTGTACCATGTATTTGGCGACTTAGAATAGGTGATGTATACTTATTTTGGGGGCGTCACAAAAATGGTGTAGTGGAACGCAAAAATCGTACTCTCCAAGAAACTGCAAGAATGTTACTTTAAGAAAGTAAACTGCCTAAAAGATTTTGGGCAGAGGCTGTAAGTACTGCATGTTACATTCTAAATAGAGTATTGATTAGACCCATTTTATTAAAAACACCATATGAGTTACTAAACAAAAGGATACCTAATATTAATTATTTTAAACTGTTTGGTGCTAAATGTTTTATGTTAAATACTAATAGTAATCTTGGATAATTTGATGCAAAATCAATCAAAGCTATTTTTCTTGGTTATTCAGTACATAGTAAGGCATATAGATTTTATAATTTTGACAAGTCAAAGGTTAAAGAGTCAATGCATATAATATTTGATGAATTTAATTATGATATGTCAAAAGATGAGGATTCTGCAGGAAATAACAATTTGAGTCATGAAAGCCAAACTGCTAAATCCGAACAGCCTAAGTCGTCCGAATCAGAAGGAAAATTAGCTGAAATTAGACAGTCTAAACCGTCTGAATCAGAAGGAAAGACAACTGAAATCAGACAGCTTGACTCATCCGTTTCAGTAGAAAACTCATAAATGCAGACATCGAAAAATAGACGGCCAAACCCTTCCGATTTAGAAGAAAATTTAGACGAACACACTGATGCAGAATGTGAGATACCACAATTTGAATCTCACGAACAGATGACTGCTGCCAAACTTCCTAAATCATCTCAAACTATGAGAAATCATCCTCTAAACTTGATTATTGGAGATCCTGACACTTGGATGAACACAAGAAGGAAAGCAAGGAATTATTTTGCATTTTCAGCCTTTCTTTCTCAAGTTGAACCAAAAAATGCCAAGGAAGCAATTCAAGATGAAAATTGGACAATTGTCATGCAGGAAGAGTTAAACCAATTCAAACGATGTCAGGTATGGGATCTTGTTAAGCCTCCCAAAAATGCATCTATTATTAGTACTAAATGGATTTTCAAAAATAAATTAGATGAAAATGGTATTATAATAAGAAACAAAGCTAGATTGGTAGCTCAAGGCTATAATCAACAGGAAGGTATAGACTATGAAAAAACCTTTGCCCCTGTTGCAAGGTTGGAAGCTATAAGAATTTTATTAGCCTATGCATGCTTTAGACAATTTAAATTATTTCAAATAGATGTGAAAAGTGCTTGTTTAAATGGTTACTTAAATGAAGAAGTATATGTTAAGCAACCACTCGATTTTGAACATGAAAAATATCCACATCGTGTGTTTAAATTGAAAACGGCTTTGTATGGATTAAAACAAGCTCCAAGAGCTTGGTATGAAAGACTAAGCAAGTTTTTATTAGAAAATGGTTTTAATCGCGGTAAAATTAACTCTACTCTTTTTATTAAAACCAAAAATAAAGATTTATTAATTGTTCAAATTTATGTTGTTCACAAATTTTATAGATGATTCAAACTCTTCATGATTTTAATGTGATATGTGAAAATGTGCCTATTATGTGTGACAATACTAGTGCAATTGATATTTTAAAAAATCTTGTGCTTCATTCTCGTACTAAGCATATTGAAGTGAGACATCATTTTTTAAGAGATAATGTTGTTAAAGGATTAATTAAATTAGTATTTGTCCCTATTGAACATCAATTGGAAAATATTTTTACAAAACCTTTAAGTGAAGAGCGTTTTTGCACTTTGAGAAGAGAACTTGGAATGTCTGTATGTGGTTAGAATTTTATATAAAAAAATTTATTAAAAATTAATATATATAATAATAATAAAAATTAAAAATAAATATATATATTTATTTTAGTTTTTTATATACTATAAAAATTATATTATGATTCAATTCACATTATATAAATTATTTGATTTATGTGAGTTATCATTTTGATTTTATTTACATAAGGGTAAAATTGATATTTTCAGTTTATAGGGGTATGATTGGTATTTGTTATGTTGGATTTTGGGCGGGAATAGATTTTTTATCAGTACTTACCTGTTTCTATTTTTTTAAAAACTCTTCATCTCCCACTCTTCTTGGACTAAATTCTAAACTGATCAGGTATCTCAAACCTTTTAATATTCTGTGATCTAATCTTTTCCTTATTAGTTATTATTTACTTATTTTTTTCTCTAATATCAGTAATAGAGATTTGTTTTTTTAACAAAACCCTTCATCTTCTCTGGTTCTTCTATCACGTATTTTGTTCCTCTGTTCCTCATATCTCGCTTCTCTCTCACCAAACTAGGGTTTGTTCTCCTATCACGTATTTTGTTCTTCTCCTTATCTCTTTCAAGTTGTCACATAATCTCTATAAAAATGGCCAGAACAAGGGGTGGGTTTATTGTTAATACTGGTCGGCAGCCTATACAATGACCCAAGACAGTGGAAGTCGCATCACACGCGCCAGATCATCAAGATGAAGCACCATCCTCGTCCATGGAGCCAAGGGAAGAGAGACGACTGAACCGGAATTTGTCCAAGATGGTCTCTGATTTGGGAACTTCTTCAAAGAAGATGAAGAAGACAAAGGAAACATCTAAGGGTAAAAACCGAGTTGCTGTGAGTATACCTATTTCCAATTCTATTTCTAGCACTCATGATTCAACTATTGTTTTTCGTTCCCAAAAATTTGCAAATCAATTTCAGAAATTAATGGTCCATAAACCCATTGTGTTTGGCAAGCCTGTCGACCCAGTTCTTTTTGATACTATTGGGGCTACTGAAATTTTTAATCATCTTGGTCTATCTAGTTTGTTATTTCCCCCCAACATATGCCTATCCCAAATTGATTAAACAGTTTTATGGGAATCTATCTGTTGCACATAATCAAATTCGAACTTTTGTGAAAAACAAAACAATGTTCATAGACTCTGCATTACTGGGTGTTTTGTTTGACATACCTTGCACTGGCCCTTCCCCATTCACTCTAAAAGGACCATTGGAATTTAAAAATCTTTCTGTTGTGCAACAATTGCGAATAGTTAAAGATTGTCCCACATCTGAGTTTGTTTCTTTACCCACAGTTCTTGAAACAACACCATTAAATAGTATGATTCATAAGCTTATTCGTGCAAATCTTATTCCTCGAACTGGTGGTAGGTCCGAGATGACTTATCAAGATTTAATATTGTCATCCCTTATTTTGTCAAAAACAAAATTTAATTATGCTCTTTTAATGATAAATCACATGGAAAGTTGTGTTAAAACTAAATCTAAATGTTTTCCATATGGTGACTTTTTGACAAAGATATTTACTCATTTTGATGTATCTTTTGAGAATGAAGAAGTTTTTCAATTAACTGAAGTAATTGATGACTTAGTTTTTAAAAATTCAAAACTCAAACTTGGGGCAGACAATGTTTTATATTGGGACATTGAAGAAAATATTCCTGTTCCTTCTGCTCCTACTGCTTCTCCTTCCCATTCTCCTACTTCTCATTCTATTATGATTCCTCCTGCTTCTCACAATTCAGAACTTTCTCAACTTGTTACTGATATGAATACCAAGTTTGACACAATGCTTGAACTCATGCTTAATTTTTCAGCTTCACTCAAATCCTTATCCGATAGAGTACTCACAGTTACTGAGAAGGTTGAATCCTTAGATGTGCAATTCAAGGATCTTACTAAGAAAATTGAAGATGAGTTGTTTGAGACTGATACGGAAGACAACTAATTTCTCCTTTTTGATGATGTCAAAGGGGGAGAGATTTTGGGGATTTTGGATTGAAAGTTTAAACTCTGTTAACTCTATTTTTTTTAAAAGAATTTGGATATTTGAATCTGTTGGTTCTAATTTGAATTTTTTGGAATTTGGATATTTGAATCTGTTAGTTTACTGTCATGCTTTGGGTACTATGTGTTTAATATGGGTTATTTGATATACATGCAATTAATATGTGATATTTGATATACATGCCATGTTGAAAGATTTTGTTTAACAAATATGCCTAAATTAAGGGGGAGCCATTTATTTAGGGAGAGTATGATATATATTGTCATCATCAAAAAGGGCGAGAATGTTAGTATTTATACTTTGTGATTTTAATGATGACAATGTTTATATGGGCTAAATTGATTTTATATTGGCTTATAATTTAATTTAGACATGTTAATCAAATATTTTCATGCATATTAATATAATTGTTTGCATGGGTTATTGCATGGGTTAATACTACACTTTATTTGCTAGCCCACAAAACTTACTACAGTTTAGAGTAAGTAAATCAAGTTGGTTTATTTTTGTCTCATGCATTCTATGTTTAAATCTAAATCTATTTTGTTATGGAGACATATTCAAATATGATTTAGAGTATTTTAAGTTGATTGAAAATCTGGTGTTGGATTTATAACAGGTTGGTACAGCTGGAATTTATATTTGATCTGTTTATTATTCCTTAAGTATTGTTGGGTTATATGCTTTCAATATATATATATATATATATATATATATATATATATATATATATATATATATATATATATATATATGAGTTATCAATTTACGTGTCTTGGAGATATTTTAGGAATTGGTATTATTAAGGATTCTTATTCAAAAGTTGGAACAACAATTATTTTTGGAGTCTTGCTAACATCAGTTGCCATTTTGAAGGAACCATGTTAACATTCAATAGGACTCTTTCAGCTAGTCTTTGTATTCTATTTGACTACTTCCCTTATCTACTGAGGTTGTTATTTATCTCCTATTAACAAGTAAAATAGCCGTTGCTGGAAGAATTGGTACGTTGCGTGAAATAGCCGTTGTTCTCTTCTTTATATATACTGTTTACTCGGCTTCATGAAAAATGAGACTATTGGTCAGAAACTCTTCAAGCTATTCAAGAAACAAATCATCATATCACTATTTTAGTCTTGGTTTACAGTGTTCTTGTATCCTTTATTTTCAATATCTATTGTAAACATAGTAGTACAAGTCTAGGATTGGCTTGGGGGTTTTATTTTAGTAATACTCAATCTGTTCAACGAAGTTATCAAAGTCTTAGAGATGAAAGGTGTTGCAGAGGTGCAAAGGGGGCAGAGGTGTCCAATCGATTGTCGTTGTAACAGGGAGTTTTATTTACTTTGTAATTGCTGAGTATTATTTTAATAAAATGAGTCTTCAATCCTAGTTGGGATTGGACGTGGATTAGGCTACTAGACTAGAGGATAGGGGCCGAACCACGTAAAAATCTCGGTGTGATTTACTGTTGTTTTGCTTCTATTTTTGGCTTCTATATTCTGCAGTTTTTGTTTACGTCGAAAAATTTTACACTAATACTTTATGTGTATTAGTTGTCCATTTATAATGATTTAAGAATATAACTAATACTTTACGTGGTTAGACCGTCCGATTATAGCCTGCTATAGTAAACTTTGAAAATTGGCCATTGTAGATCACTTCTAAGTATTTACACCTATTCAACCTCCCTCTAAGTGTGCTTAATTATAGAATTTAAATGCTTAGAACACCAAAGCAGGAAATTTAATAAAATATTAATATATTTTTTTAAATTTCCTAAGCACACCTCTTTGGTCAAAACATCAGCCACACAAGTGGGGCCCACCTCACAAAAATCACAAAAAATATTTTTCTTATTAAAAACATTTATAACTTCAAAAATTAATTATTCTGGAACTTCAATAATTCATAATAAATAGCACTTTTATCAGAAAAATTCGAATCTTATGTCCATTCCATAGGAAATTTAATTCTCTACAATTTTGTAGAAGATAGTTTTTCCAAATTCTAAAAAGAAATTGACCAAAATTCACATACGGACAATTTTGCAGGCTATAATCAAATTTCAGTCAAAAAATGGGGCCCACAAGCATATTTAACATATTTTTTGGGTATATATATATATATATATATATATATATATTCATATATTGCTCCTAGTTCTATTCCCCGATCTCCGCCAGAGATCATATCCCTAAGCTCTGATACCAACTATGACGCCCCCAAAATAGGTCCATTCCATCCAACCTATTCTGAGTCGCCAAATACACGGTACAGAAACAACTACAACTTTATTAATACATTTGTCGTGCAAAATACGACAACATATATACTGTGAGTTTAAATACTAATATTGTCTTCTAGACAATATCTACACCCAAATAAAGTCCTCATTACAATTATTGATACACTATTTTATAGAATAATGAGGACTACTAAAACAACTATCTTGAACCATCACTCCACACCTCGACTAGTTCCCGCTATATTCCCGCCTCCTGAGAAGAAAAATGGAACAAAAAGGAAAAGGGTGAGCTCAACTAGCCCAGTAAAGAATATTATGACCAAGATAATGTACAACAAATTATCGTTAGTCCTCAACAGGGAAAAATCTGATAGAATACAATGGACAACAAGTTTTAGATCAACAACTGTAGCGGAAACAACAATTCATTAGAAGAGTTAAGTAGAGAATAAAATCTACTAACATCTATGAATTTAAAAGTCCATCATCAATATTTTATCCCTGTAACATAAATCAATATTCATCTTTGCACTACAGGCCAAAGATATTCATCAATCGGTCATGTTCATCTCAACACCTGTTCATCTTTGCACTACGGGCCAAAGATATTCATCAATTGGTCATGTTCATCTCAACACCTGTACATCTTTGTACTACGGGCTAAAGATATTCATAAGAAAATCAACCATCTTTGCACTACAGGCCAAAGATATTCAGTAATGTCATCATTTAGGACTGAGGATGATGAAGAATATTTTAAAGAAACGAATCTAGTGAGATAAAAGAACAAATATTAAGGATTCGTATTTTAACAAACCGAGTTCAAAAATACTCCATAATAAACTATTGTGGAGCAGAATTCAAAAATGAAGATCAAAACATAGATCCAATAAAAGGTAGGAACAATAATAGACAATCTTGGACACAGAAAAGAAAATTTAATTTTCTGTGAATAGTGTCGTATTCGTGAATAGTGTCGTATATGTGAATAGTGCCGTATACGTGAATAGTAACTTCGGCACTAAAAGATAGAAATTTCACAAGAAAAATCATCATGCTTCCTGAATAGTACTCATGAATAGTAACTCGTGAATAGTAACTCATGAATAGTAATTTATAAATAGTAACTCATGAATAGTAACCCTGACATAAAAAGATAAGAATTTCACAAGAAAAATCTTACCAATATTCCGGCATAATGATATTGAAAGAAATAATATCATTTTAAAAAAAAATAACATCCCTTACCTCAAAAAGACAGTACTTCTGACTAGAATACTGTATATAGTGCTGAAGGGAACTTACACGGTATAGCAACACTCAAAGTATCAAAATACTCATAAGAATACGCTCGATAATATAGAGAGAAGTAAAGAGAAAACTTCAGTTTCTGGTGTGATTTTCAATTCTAACCTAAGCACCCTATTTATAGGAAAATGCTTAGAACACCAAAGTAGAAAATTGAATATAATAATATATTTATAACCAAATTTTCCTTAGCCCACCACATCAAAAACACATTTATCACACAAAAATGAAAAACATATTTAAAACAATTTTTGTTACAAAATCAATTCAGACTCAATAATCCGGAACTTCAATAATTCATAATAAATAGCTCTTTTATTAGAAAAATTCAAACCACATGTCCTTTCCATAGGAAATTCCATTCTCTACAACTTTGCAGAAGAAAGTTTTTCCAAATTCCAAACAGAAATTGACCGAAATTCACAAACGGGCGATTTTACAGGCTATAATCAAATTCCAGTCAAAAATTGTGTCCACAACATGTTTAACATGTGTTAAACATTTAATCAAACAAAAATACTCTTCCTCCTCATTTATTCATATATTCCACATTCATTGTAAAAATATCACCATTATTATATGTGACGCCCCCAAAATAGGTATACATCACCCATTTTGAGTTGTCAAATACATGGTACAGAATTAACTACAATTTTATTATTACAACATATAAACTGTGAGTTTAAATACAGATATTGCCATCTAGACAATATCTACATACAAATAAATCCTCATCATAATTATTGATACATTATTTTACAAAAATGGTGAGGACTACTAAACAACTCTCTCTAGAACCATCATTACATCCCCGACTGCATTTTCATACATTATCTCCTCCTGAGAAGAAAAATGGAACAAAAAGGAAAAAGGGTGAGCTCAACTAGCCCAGTAAAGAATATTATGACTAAGATAATATACAACAAATTATCGTTAGTCTTCAACATGGAAAAATCTAATAGAATACAATAGACAACAAGTTTTAAATCAATATTCGCAGCGGAAATAATAATTCATTAGAAGAGTTAAGTAGAGAATGCAAACTATTATCTTCTATGTATGAATTTAAAAGTTCATCGTCTATCTTTTATCCCTGTAACATCAATCAATATATATCTGGAATCAAATATTCATCTTTGCACTACAGGCCAAAGATATTCATCAGTTGGTCATGTTCATCTAAACACCTATTCATCTTTGCACTACGGGCCAAAGATATTCATCAAAAATCATTCATCTTTGCACTACAGGCCAAAGATATTCAATAATATCATCATTTAAAATTGAGGATGATGAAAAATATTTTTAAAGAAACGAATCCAGTGAAACAAAATGACAAGGATTAAGGATTAAGGATTCGTACTTTGTTTTATCCATGTCCAAAAATACCTCAAAAATAATCATAGTGGTGTAAAATTGAAGAATGATCAAAACATGGATACAATCAAAGCTAGTATCCACAATAGATATTTTAGACGAAAAGAAAAAATTTTCATTTTTTGATGAATAGTGCCGTATTAGTGAATAGTGTCGTATACGTGAATAGTGCCGTATACGTGAACAGTAACTCCGACACCAAAATTTCTAAATTTGATAAAAACTTCAGATCAATATTTCAGCATAATGATATTGAAGAATTAATATCATTACGAAAAAAATAATATCCCTTACCTCGAAAGATTATTACTTCTAGATGGAATACTGGGTATAGTGCTGAAGGGAACTTGCACCGTATAACAATACTCAAAGTATCAAAATCCTCACAAGAATACACTCAATATATAGAGAGAGAAATATAGAGAAAACTTCAGTTTCTGGTGTAATTTTCAATTCTAACCTAAGCACCCTATTTATAGGAAAATGCTTAGAACACAAAAGCAGAAAATTTATTAAAATAATTTTATTTAATAAATATTCAAGCCCACTTCCCAAGAATCCGAATTCAGCTCATTTACCACACATGTGGGCTTGCAAAAAAACGTTTTTCATGAATAAAACAATTAAAACCTCCAAAAATAAATTATTTCAGAACTTCAGAACTTCAATAATTCACAATAAATAGCTCTTTTGTCAGAAAAATTCAAAACTCGCAACTTTCCATAGGAAATTCCATTATCTACAACTTTGTAGAAGGAAGTTTTTCCAAATTCCCAACAGAAAATGACCGAAATCCATAAACGGGCGATTTTACAGGCTATAATCAAATTTCAGTCAATAAATGGGTCCACAGACATGTTTAACATGTTTTAAACATTTATTGCAACAAAAATACTCTTTCTCCTCGTATACTCATATATCCCACATTCGTTGTAAAAATATCACCATTATTATATTATTAAAATATAATAATATATTTAAATGAATTATTTTATCAAAAAAAGATAAAATTTAATTTTCAACAATTGTCACACTAAAAATTTTCTCCATCTATATCCACATAAAATCAATATTTTCCTCATCATATAAATCAATAATTAATTATTCACAAATAATATTACGAATCACAATATTGACAACCGTGCGCCTCAGAGAAAGAGGGCTTTCCAATAAGAATTTCTCCTTCTTGGGCGCAAGCAATTAGGTGACCAAACCTCTCCTTAGATGTAACTTTCTAGACATTGCCAATAATGTTATCTAATAATATTATTCAGATAATATGAATTATTGCTTCGATAATAAAAAATACTGTGTAATGACAATTATTGAAACAACAGCAATATAAAATATCAATGCAGCATTTACTAAATCAATAAAATAAAATACTGAATAGTAATTACTGTAACCATTATTGAGTAGTGCCTTCTTACGTAAGAATCAATAATTGGTGCAATACCGTGTGCTATTATGTTTTAACCACTGAGTATTTTAACAGTATTAACGGTAACAACTACGTCGTTATTTATAAACAACTTATACTTGTCGTTTTCTTCCTCCAATCGCTTTCCGTTATGGGGCCCACACATGGTCAAAGTGTTAAGTATAATATTCCCGACAAAGATTTAATATTCCACGACCAAACCGAATATTCCCAAGCAATAATGAATATTTTATAACCACTTGCTTATTTTGAAATATTTGCGTTTTTACCCATAACTATCCACATTAATCAAATCAACCCTTACTATTCAAAATAATAATTAGAGGAAATTAAATTTCATTTATTAATTATTTGGGGTCTTCTGACCTCCCTCCTTATGAAATTTCGTCCTCATTTAAATTGACATACGTATTCTGGTGTGTTTTTCAAAGGTGAGGATACCTCACTTTCATTTCCGTTTCCAATTTCCAGGTCATTTCCTCTATAACATGATTCCTCCACAAAACTTTAACTTGTGGTATGACCTTTGTGCGTAGGACATGATCCTTCTTATCCAAGATCTTGACAGGTACCTCTTAAATGACGTTAAGTCTTCGGCTATCTCGTTCGGTTCTAACTCTATAACGTGGTTCGGGTCTTTCACATATTTACGAAGCATGATATGTGAAACACATTATGAACACGAGACATACTCTGAGGTAACGCGAGTCTATATAGGCTACATTTCCTACTCGGTCAAGAATTTGAAATGGACCAATAAATCGTGGGATTGAGCTTTCCGCTCTTCCCAAATCTTGTAACTCCCTTCCATGGAGCTACACGCAATAATACGTGATCCCCAACACTAAATTCCACGTCTTTTCGATGGAGATCTGCATAACTCTTTTGTCGATCTTGTGTCGTTTGTATACGTTGTCGAATTATTTGGATCTTTTCTGTAGTCATACGTACCAACTCGGGTCCCAACCATGTTGCTTCACCCATCTCGTCCCAACATACTAGAGAGCGACATTTTCGTCCATATAATGCTTCGAGTGGAGCCACACCTATACTTGCTTGATAACTGTTGTTGTAGGAGAATTCCACCAATGGTAAATACTTATCCCAACTGCCCTTGAAGTCTAGGACACAGAGTCTTAATAAATCTTCAAGAGTTTGAATAGTCCTCTCTGATTTTCCCTCCGTTTGAGGATGGTATGCCGAACTGAATCGTAAATCAGTACCCATAGCTTTTTGCAAGCTAACCCAAAATCTTGAAGTGAATCTTGGGTCACGATCCGAAACTATGGATACTGGCATGCCATACAATCTCACAATCTCATTTACGTACATTTGAGCAAGACGTGCGAGGAATAAGTCTCCGTGATCGGCAAGAAATGAGCGGACTTGGTTAATCTATCAACAATAACCCAAATAGCATTGATGCCTTGAGAAACCGTAGGAAGACCCGTAACGAAATCCATAGTAATGTGTTCTCACTTCCATTTCGGAATCTTAAGTGATTGCAATGGACCCTTTGGCACTTGATGTTCCGCCTTTACACGTTGACAAGTTAAACATGTTGAGATAAACTTTGCAATCTCTCTCTTCATATTGTTCCACCAAAATGTATGTCGAAGATCACGATACATTTTGGTACTTCCAGGATGGATTGCAAATGGTGTATTGTGTGCCTCCATCATAATCTTGTACCTCAAATCGTAGTCGTTAGGAACACAAAGTCCGAGTGGACTCAAGTATTCCTTCTTCATCGATTCTCGCTTAATAATAACACCTTCTTGTACTTTCTTCTTCATATGCATCAGCTCCGGATCGGTGGCTTGAGCAACCTTAACTTTTTCTATTAAAGTTGGCTCTATGCGTATACTCGACATCATCGCACTCATTCCTGCATATGATCTTCTACTCAATGCGTCAGCTACCACGTTCGCTTTTCCAGGATGGTATTGAATAGTGTGATCGTAGTCTTTCAATAGTTCGAGCCAACGTCGCTGTCGCATGTTGAGTTCTTTTTGAGTGAAGAAATATTTGAGGCTTTTATGATCTGAATATATCTCCACTTTCTCCCCATATAGATAGTGCCTCCAGATCTTTAAGCGGTAAACGATCACCGCTAACTCTAGATCATGAGTAGGATAATTCCTCTCATATTCTTTAAGTTGTCGCGAGGCATAAAGCTATGACTTTCCCACGTTGCATGAGAACACATCCTAACCTTTTGCCCAAGCATCGTCAGAGATAACAAATCCATCCGAACCGGATGGAATTGTTAGCACACAGTCTTAGAAATAAGTCTCCTCTTAAGCTCTTGGAAACTCTTCTCGCATTCTTCGCTCCAAACAAATTTTGTATCCTTTCGAAAGTTAATGAGTTAATGGAGTAGCGATTCGAGAAAACCCTTCCACGAATCTCCGATAATAACCAAATTAAACCCGTAAAGCTACGTGACTTCAATCCACCGCCTTCTGGTTGCTCCCAACTTTGTATTGCTTCAATCTTCGTCGGGTCAACAGATACTCCATGTTTTGACACCACGTGCCCAAGGAATGCTACTTTCTCAAGACAGAACTCGCATTTCTTCAATTTGGCATATAGTTTGTTTTCACGAAGCCTTTGGAGTACCAGCTTCAAATGGTGCTCATGATCTTCACGACTTTTGGAATATATGAGGATGTCATCAATAAAGACAACAACGAACCGATCCAAATATTCCTTGAATACTTGGTTCATTATATCCATGAAAGTCATAGGAGCATTAGTCAATTCAAAGACATGACTAAGAATTCATAATGCCCGCATCGAAGTTCTAAAGGCGCCTTTGAATATCCTCGGTTCTAATCTTCACCGATGATATCCGAATCGAAGATCGATTTTGAAAAGAATTGTGCTCCTTGCAATCGGTCAAACAAGTCATCAATACGAGGTAGAGGATACCTATTCTTGATGGTGACATGGTTCAATTCCCGATAGTCAACATTAAAGTCGCATACTCCCGCTTCTTTCTTCTTTACTTAATAAAAAGCAGAGCACCTCAAGGAGATGTACTAGGACGAATGAAACCGGATGTCCAACAACTCCTGTAGTTGGACCTTTAACTCCTGAAGTTCAATAGGAGCCATTAGATATGGGGTTTTAGAAATGGGCTTTGTACTGTGTTCAAGGTCAATAAAGAATTCAACTTAACGCTCGGGGTAGATCAAAGTTCTTCAGAAATACGTCGGAAAGTCAATAACAACAGGAATATTATTCAAATTTGACGTGTCTTTATTCAAATCCATAACATGGGCTAAGAAAGCTTGACATCCGCTTTTTAATAAACGAATAGCTTTATGATTAGATATGATGTTGATTGATTTTAATGGTTTAGTTACTTGAATTAAATCATGACAAAGTTGTTTAGGAATATGAAAGCTAACAACCTTACGAAAACAATCAATTTTGGCATGATGAGTTGTTAACCAATCAATCCCTAAAATCACATCAAAAGCAAGTATCTTTAAAGAGATAAGGTCAACAGGTAAGGTGATGGTGCCAACTTGAATCAAACAAGATTTATAAACAATGGATGTGATGAAAGTTTCTCCCAACGGAGTTTCCACAGATAGGTAAAAGTCTATTTCTCCGGAGTCAAGTTTAAACGTTGAGCACAAGCAGGAGAGATAAATGAATGGGTAGCACCCCAGATTCTAGTAAAGTATAAACTTCATAAGAATTTATAAATAGCTTACCCGTGATCACCTCGTTTGGGTTCCTCGATTTTTGACTAGTCACAACAAACGCCTTCCAGAACCGCTGACTTTGACTTTTCTCGACACGGTCTTTTGAGTCACCGCTCTCACCGAACTAGGTTTCGCCACCGTGCAATCTCGAAAGCGATATGTCCTTCATTTCCATAATTATAGCATACCGAACTTTTGTGGGCGCTTTGACCGATATGTCCCTCTTTCCCGCATTTATAGCATATGACCCAAGTGGTCGTTCTCCTCCCTTAGAACCGCTTCTCACGCAAGACCGCTGCCTTCACATGGTCGTTGTTAAATCTCCTCTTTTTAAAATCTCCTCCCCACTCGCTTTCTTCTATTTTCATGGCCATGATTACCACCAGAGTGGTTACCATTTTGTCCGCCTTTTTTCTTTCTCCACCGGGTTATCGTTATTTTGTTGACCGCTATCTCTGTATGATCCTCGATTGTGGTCCCTCGGTTGACTGTATTTCAAGTTATCTCGCTCTAATAATTGAGCCTGCTTACAACATCCGAATAGAGAGAAAATTTATGAGAAATGAGATATTGTCGTATGTCGGGTTTCAAACCTCTCGTAAACATTCAGCGCCATACGCTCCTCATTCTCCACCAAATGAGGTGCAAACTTGGATAACTCGCAAACTTTGCCTCGTGACTAAGACACCGTCATGTTGTTTTGTTCTAATCGATGAACTCCACTTCCTTCATATGACGGACACTTTCGTGAAAGTATTTGTCATTAAATAGTTTCAAACGCCTCCCAAGACATCTTGAAAAGCGGTGGATGGATGGGTACGCCTATAGACTCCCACCAAGAGTCCGCTTCGCCACGAAACATAAAGGTGGCGAATGGAACCTTCTGTTCCTCCGTGCATCCCAAGACATCGAATATCTTGGTAATTTGCTTGACCCATGTTTCCGCCATGATCGGATCTGGCTTTCCCTTAAATTCTGGTGGTCCCAACTCTTTGAACTGCTTGGCTATGACAACCCGTGAATTGCTATCATTTCCTCCTGTATTTTGAACACGAGTCTCCCTCGTCTGATTTTGCATGAACTGCAAAAAGCTTCTAAACATCCCCTCGTTCATCATCTGCTCAGTGGTGTTGTTCACAGGAGGAACATTGCCACTGTTGTACGCTTCTCCTCATTGGTGAGTACAAAGGCGTCCACTCACGCCTCATTTCCACAAGTAATATTCTCAGTCGACATTCTCAAATACTGTCATAAAACAAGGGTTAATTAAGGAAATCAATATATCACATAATATCCCTATATACTGACCAACTAACAAATAAGCTTAGGTAGGACACACTAGCGAAGGATTTACTCGTCTCTCCCTCCTAGTTCTATTCCCCGATCTCCGCCAGAGATCATATCCCTAAGCTCTGATACCAACTGTGACGCCCCCAAAATAGGTATACATCACCCATTCCGAGTTGTCAAATACATGGTATGTAATTAACTACAACTTTATTATTACAACATATAAATCTGTGAGTTTAAATACGATATTGCCATCTGCACAATATCTACATACAAATAAATCCTCATCATAATTATTGATACATTATTTTACAAAAATGGTGAGGACTACTAAACAACTCTCTCTAGAACCATCATTACATCCCCGACTACGTATTTTCGCTACATTATCTCCTCCTGAGAAGAAAAATGGAACAAAAAGGAAAAAGGGTGAGCTCAACTAGCCCAAAGAAAGAATATTATGACTAAGATAATATACAACAAATTATCGTTAGTCTTCAACAGGAAAAATCTAATAGAATACAATAGACAACAAGTTTTAAATCAATATTCGCAATGGAAATAATAATTCATTAGAAGAGTTAAGTAGAGAATGCAAACTATTATCTTCTATGTATGAATTTAAAAGTTCATCGCTCTCTTTTATCCCTCGTAACATCAATCAATATATATCTCGAATCAAATATTCATCTTTGCACTACGGTGCCAAAGATATTCATCACTAATCATGTTCATCTAAACACTGCTCATCTTTGCACTACGGCCAAAGATATTCATCAAAAATCATTCATCTTTGCACTACAGCCAAAGATATTCAATAATATCATCATTTAAAAGCGAGGATGATGAAAAAATATTTTTAAAGAAACGACCAAAGTGAAACAAAATGACAAGGATTAAGGATTAAGGATTCGTACTTTGTTTTATCCATGTCCAAAAATACCTCAAAAATAATCATAGTGGTGTAAAATTCAAGAATGATCAAAACATGGATACAATCAAAGCTAGTATCCACAATAGATATTTTAGACGAAAAGAAAAAATTTTCATTTTTTGATGAATAGTGCCGTATTAGTGAATAGTGTCGTATACGTGAATAGTGTCGTATACGTGAATAGTAACTCCGACACCAAAAGTTCTAAATTTGATAAAAACTTCAGATCAATATTTCAAAGATAATGATATTGAAGAATTAATATCATTACTGAAAAAATAATATCCCTTACCTCGAAAGATTATTACTTACTAAATTTGAATATCGGGTATAAGTCAAGGAACTTGCACCGTATAACAATACTCAAAGTATCAAAATTCTCACAAGAATACACTCAATATATAGAGAGAGAAATATAGAGAAAACTTCAGTTTCTGGTGTAATTTTCAATTCTAACCTAAGCACCCTATATATAGAAAAATGCTTAGAACACAAAAGCAGAAAATTTATTAAAATAATTTATTTAATAAATATTCAAGCCCACTTCCCAAGAATCCGAATTAAGCTCATTTACCACATATGTGGGCTTGCAAAAAAACGTTTTTCATGAATAAAACAATTAAAACCTCCAAAAATAAATTATTTCGGAACTTCAGAACTTCAATAATTCACAATAAATAGCTCTTTTGTCAGAAAAATTCAAAACTCGCAACTTTCCATAGGAAATTCCATTATCTACAACTTTTTAGAAGGAAGTTTTTCCAAATTCCCAACAGAAAATGACCGAAATCCATAAACCAAGCGATTTTACAAAGTGCTATAATCAAATTTCAGTCAATAAATGGGTCCACAGACATGTTTAACATGTTTTAAACATTTATTGCAACAAAAATACTCTTTCTCCTCGTATACTCATATATCCCACATTCGTTGTAAAAATATCACCATTATTATATTATTAA
The DNA here is from genome assembly GCA_020205605.1 of Panax ginseng. Taxonomy (NCBI): domain Eukaryota; kingdom Viridiplantae; phylum Streptophyta; class Magnoliopsida; order Apiales; family Araliaceae; genus Panax; species Panax ginseng. The sequence goes on from CM035134.1 coordinate 19,155,596, forward strand.
AATATAATAATATATTTAAATGAATTATTTTATCGTAAAAGATAAAATTTAATTTTCAACAATTGTCACACTAAAAATTTTCTCCATCTATATCCACATAAAATCAATATTTTCCTCATCATATGAATCAATAATTAATTATTCATAAATAATATTACAGTAATCACAATATCGACAACTGTGCAGCTCCTCCTCAAAGAAAGAGGGCTTTCCAATAAGAATTTCTCCTTACATCGCCGCAATTATTAGGTGACCAAACCTCCCTAGATGTAACTTTCTAGACATTGCCAATAATATTATCTAATAATATTATTCAGATAATATGAATTATTGCTTCGATAATGAAAATACCGTGTAATGACAATTATTGAAACAACAAAGAATATAAAATATCAACGCATTAATTACTAAATTAATAAAATAAAATACTCGAATAAGAATTATCGTAACCATTATTGAGTAGTGCCTTCTCACGTAAGAATCAATAATTGGTGCAATACTGTGCTACTACCGTGTTAACCAATTTGAGTATTTTAACAAGATAATCTGAATAACTACGCCGTTATTTATAAACAACTTATACTTGTCATTTTCTTTCTCCAATCGCTTTTAGTTATGGGACCCACACATGGTCGCTACCGTCGTATGAAATATTCCCCGACGAAGCATTTAATATTCCACGACCAAACGAATATTCCCCGACAATAATGAATATTTTATAACCACTTGCTTATTTTGAAATATTTGCATTTTTTACCCATAACTATCCACATTAATCAAATCAACCCTTACTATTCAAAATAATAATTAGAGGAAATTAAATTTTATTTATTAATTATTTGGGGTCTTACATTATATTATTAAAATATAATAATATATTTAAAAGAATTATTTATCAGAAAAGATAAAATATCAATTTTCAACAATTGTCACATTAAAAATTTTCTCCGTCTATATCCACATAAAATGAATATTTTTTTTTATCATAATAATCAATAATTAATTATTCATAAATAATATTACAGAAATCACATCGATAACTAAAGCTGCTCCTCCAGAAAGAGGGGGCTTTCCAATAAGGATCTCTCCTTACTGGCCGCAATTAGATGATCAAACCTCTCATTCGACAGAACTTTTTAGACATTGCCAATAATGTTATCTAATAATATTATTCAGATAATATGAATTATTGCTCCGATAATGGAAAATACTGTGTAGTGATAATTATTTAAATAATAAGAATATAAAATATCAACGCAATAATTATTGAATCAATAAAATAAAATCTTTAAAGAATTATCAAACAATTATTGAGTAAGCCTTTCACGTAAGAATCAATAATTGGTGCAATCTTGTGCTATTGTAAACAACGCGACATCAGTATTTTAACCACCGATTATTCCAACAAGATTAATTGGTAATAACTACGTCCGTTATTTATAAACAACTTATATTTTTCATTTTTTCGTTATGGGGCCAATCGCACAATGGGCCCCATATTAAATCGCTACTGGCCGAATATTCCCGACGCAAGAAATATTCCACGACCAAACTAATATTCCCCGACAACAATGAATATTTTATAACCACTTGCTTATTTAAAATATTTGTGCATTTTACCCATAACTAACCACATTAATCAAATAAACCCTTACTATTTCAAAATAATAAATAAAGGAAATTCCATTTTATTTAAAGAAAAATTCGGGGTCTTACAACGTGTTTATAATGTTTTTCACGTACCGATGTGAACGACCGAACCACGTTATTGAGTTAGAACCAGACAAGATAATTGAAGATTTAATGCACGAGGAAGTACTAGTCAAGATCTTGGATGGAAAGGAGCATGTCCTACGCACAAAGGTTATACAACAAGTTAAAGTTTTGTGGAGAAACTATGCTATTAAATGACCTGAAAGTTAGAAACGGAAATGAAAGCGAGGTATCCTCACCTTTTTGAAACACCTGGTACGTACATCAATTTCGAGGACAAAATTTCATAAGGAGGGGAGGTTGTAAGACCTCGAATATTTTTTTTAAATAAAATAGAATTTCCTTTATTTATTATTTTGAAATAGTAAGGGTTTATTTAATTAATGTGGTTAGTTATGGGTACAAATGCACAAATATTTTAAATAAGCAAGTGGTTATAAAATATTCATTGTTGTCGGGGAATATTCATTTAGTCGTGGAATATTCTTGTTGTCGGAGAATATTCGTACGATGGCGCAGCCTTGTGTGGGCCCCATAACAGAAAGCGATTGAATGAAGAAAACGACAAGTATAAGTTGTTTATAAATAACGGCGTAGTTGTTATCGTTAATACTGTTGGAATACCCGGTGGTTAAAACACAGTAATACGCGTTGTTCAGACAAGAAGATACTTGTATTGCACACAATTATTGATTCTTACGTAAGAAGGCACTACTCAATAATTGTTACAAAGAATTATCGCTCAATATTATATTTTATTGATTCAATAATTGCTACGTTAATATTATTATTGTTTTAATAATTGTCACTACATTGTATTTTCCATTATCGGAGCAATAATTCATATTATCTGAATAATATTATTAGATAACATTATTGGCAATGTCTAGAAAGTTCTATCTAAGGAGAGGTTTGGTCATCTAATTGCGTGCCAGTAAGGAGAAATCCTTATTGGAAAGCCCCGCTTCTCGAACCCGCCAGTTATCGGTATTGTGATTCTGTAATATTATTTGTGAATAATTAATTATTGAGTTATATGATGAGGAAAATATTCATTTTATGTGGATATAGATGTAGAAAATTTTTAATGTGACAATTATTGAAAATTGATAGTTTATCTTTTCTGATAAAATAATTATTTTAAATATATTATTATATTTTAATAATATAATAATGGTGATATTTTTACAATGAATGTGGAATATATGAATAAATGAGGAGGAAGAGTATTTTTGTTGGATTAAATGTTTAACACATGTTTTGTGTGTTGGTGGACACAATTCTTGACCAAAAATTGATTATAGCCTGTAAAATCGACCGTTTGTGGATTTCGGTCAATTTCTGTTTGGAAAAACTTTCTTCTGCAAAGTTGTAGAGAATGGAATTTCCTATGGAAAGGACATGTGGTTTGAATTTTTCTGATAAAAGGGCTATTTATTATGAATTATTGAAGTTCCGGATTATTGAGTCTGAATTGATTTTGTAACAAAAAATTGTTTAAAACATGTTTTTCATTTTTGGTGCATTTGTGTGGAAAATGTGTTTTTGATGTGGTGGGCTAAGGAAAATTTGGTTATAAATATATTATTATATTCAATTTTCTACTTTAGTGTTCTAAGCATTTTTCTATAAATAGGGTGCTTAGGTTAGAATTCAAAATCACACCAGAAACTGAAGTTTTCTCTCTCTTTCTCTCTCTATATTATCGAGCGTATTCTTGTGAGTATTTTGATACTTTGAGTGTTACTATACGGTGCAAGTTGTTTCAGCACTATATCCAGTATTCCAGTCAGAAGTATTGTCCTTTCGAGGTAAGGGATGTTATTTTTTTAAAAATGATATTATTTCTTTCAATATCATTATACCAGAATATTGGTAAGATTTTTCTTGTGAAATTTCGTTTTTTTCATGTCGGAGTTACTATTCACGAGTTACTATTCATGAGTTACTATTCATGAGTTACTATTCACGAGTTACTATTCACGAGTTACTATCATGAATTATTATTCACGAGTTACTATTCATGAGTTGCTATTCACGAGGTACTATTCACGAGTACTATTCACGAAGCATGGTAATTTTTCTTGTGGAATTTCTACCTTTTAGTGTTGGAGTTATTATTCACGTATACGGCACTATTCACGCATACGACACTATTCATGAATACGACTCTATTCACATAAAAATTAAATTTTCTTTTCTGTGTCCAAGATTGTCTATTATGGTTCCTATCTTTGATTGGATCTATGTTTTGATCTTCATTTTTGAATTCTGATCCACAATAGTTTATTATGGAGTATTTTTGAACTCGGTTTGGTTAAAGTACGAATCTTCAAAATTTGTTCTTTTGTTTCATTGGATTCGTTTTCTTTAAAACATTTTTCATCATCCTCAGTCCTAAATGATGACATTACTGAATATCTTTGGCCTGTAGTGCAAAGATGGTTGATTTTCTTATGAATATCTTTGGCCCGTAGTGCAAAGATGTATAGGTGTTGAGATGAACATGACCAATTGATGAATATCTTTGGCCCGTAGTGCAAAGATGAACAGGTGTTGAGATGAACATGACCGACTGATTAATATCTTTGGCCTATAGTGCAAAGATGAATGATTTACCGATGAATATCTTTGGCTTATAGTACAAAGATGAATATTGATTTATGTTACAGGAATAAAATATTGATGATGGACTTTTAAATTCATAGATGTTAGTAGATTTCATTCTCTACTTAACTCTTCTAATGAATTATTGTTTCCACTACAGTTGTTGATCTAAAACTTGTTGTCTATTGTATTATATCAGATTTTTCCCTGTTGAAGACTAACGATAATTTGTTGTACATTATCTTAGTCATAATATTCTTTACTGGGCTAGTTGAGCTCACCCTTTTCCTTTTTGTTCCATTTTTCTTCTCAGGAGGCGAGAATATAGCGGGAACTAGTCGGGGTGTGGAGTGATGGTTCAAGATAGTTGATTTAGTTGTCCTCACTATTCTGTAAAATAGTGTATCAATAATTGTAATGAGGACTTTATTTGGGTGTATATATTGTCTAGAAGACAATATTTGTATTTAAACTCACAGTTTATGTGTTGTCGTATTTTGCACGACAATTGTATTAATAAAGTTGTAGTTGTTTCTGTACCATGTATTTGGCGACTCAGAATATGTTGGATGGAATGGACCTATTTTGGAGGCGTCACATAATATTTCATTTGTTCATGTTTAAAATATCGTTAAATTAATTAAAATTTTCACTCCATAGACTTTTTGAAGAGTTACACAATATAGTATAAGGGTAAAATGCAAAGTCGACCACTGATCTTTAGGAGTTTTTGGGTATTGAGACCTTTTCTTTTGGTCAACGCAATTGAGCCCCTTTCTATTAAAAAATTTGGACTTCGAGCCCCAGACGCCACATGTGCGTTGACCTGTGTACACGCCTATGTGGCACACGTGGCAGATCTGCGTGGGCATTTTTTATTTTATTTTACACATGGACGGGCTGTCGTGGCGAATATTGAACTTTATTCCAAAAAATATGTTGATGTACAGATTTGAACCCAAGACCTCCAATTTGGAATATTGATCCAATGACCACCTAAGCACATGGGCCTAATTGTTATTATTTTGCAAGGATTAATATTTATAACTGAACAAATCATTTTCCCCAAATTAAAACAGATCCCCTTTCCTTAGATCTGTTACGTACATACATAAATGTACATAATAATAATAATAATAATAATAATAATAATAATAATAATAATAATAATAATAATAATAATAATAATAATAATAATGATGATGATGATGATTATGATGATGATAATAATAATAACAATAATAACAATAACAACAACAACAACGATTTACGGCTTAATTTACGACGATAATAATAATAATAATAATAATAATAATAATAATAATAATAATAATAATAATAATAATAATAATAATAATAATAATAATAATAATAACAATAATAACAGTCACAATAATAATAGTACTAATAATAATAATAATAATAATTATTACATAATAATAATAATAGTAGTACTAATAAATAAGTTTATTATTATTATTATTATTATTATTATTATTATTTAAGTCAACATTTTAATAGTCGTTGCAAAAAGTTGTATAAAATATGCAACGAAAATAAAATTTTTTGCCAATGAATGTGGTCCATATTAGGCAACGAAATAAAGCAACAAAAAAAACTTTCGTTGCCCACGATGAGGAGAAATCAAGTGGCTAGAAATTTTGCAACGAATTTCTAACGAATTTTGTTTCCAAATTTTGCAACTACTTATGAATTTCGTTACAAAATGTGAAAGCCTGACACAATCTGCAACGAAGGATAAGTTTCGTTGCTAAACACACACTTTTAGCAACAACTTATAAAGTTGTTGCCTGAAAAATCGTTGGTAAAGCCCCATTTTTAGCAACAAAAAAACTTTTGTTGCCCACGATGACGGGAAATCAAGTGGCCAAAAATTTTATAACGAATTTCTAACGAAATTTTTTCCCGCCAATGAATTAGCAAAGAATTTTTGCAACGACTTATGAATTTCGTTGCAAAAAGCGAAAGTCTGACACAATTTGTAACGAAGGACAAATTTCGTTGCTAAACATATATTTCCTCAATAGCATGGTTCCTCCATAAAACTTTGACTTGTGGTATAACCTTTGTGTTTAGGACATGCTCATTCCTATCCAAGATCTTGACAGGTACCTCCTCGTACATTAAATCTTCGGTTATCTCATCTGGTTCTAACTCAATAATATGGTTTGGGTCTTTCACATATTTACGAAGCACAAATATGTGAGAAACATTATGAACACGAGACATGCTTGGAGGTAATACGAGTCTATAGGTCACATTTCCTATTCGGTCAAGAATCTTAAATGGACCAACAAATCGTGGATTGAGCTTTTCTCTCTTCCCGAATCTTGTAACTCCCTTCCATGGAGCAACACGTAATAATACATGATCCCAAATATTAAATTCCACGTCCTTTCGATGAAGATCCGCATAACTCTTTTGTCGATCTTGTGCAGTTTGTATACATTGTCGGATCATTTGGATCTTTTTTGTAGTTATATGTACCAACTCTGGTCCCAATAATGTTTCTTCACCCACCTCATCCCAACATAATGGAGAGTGACACTTTCGTCCATACAATGCTTCGAATGGAACCACACCTATACTTGTCTGATAACTGTTGTTGTAGGAGAATTCCACCAATGGCAAATACATGTCCCAACTTCCTTTGAAATCTAGGACACAAAGTCTTAATAGATCTTTAAGAGTTTGAATAGTCCTCTTTGATTGTCCGTCCATTTGAGGATGGTATGCCGAACTGAATCATAAATCTGTGCCCATAGCTTTCTACAAGCTAACCCAAAATCGTGAAGTGAATCTTGGGTCACGATCCAAAACTATGGATACTGGCATGCCATGTAACCTCATAATCTCATTCACGTACGTACGAGCAAGACATTCAAGGGAATAAGTTTCTCGTATAGGCAAGAAATGAGCAGACTTGGTTAATCTATCGACAATAACCCAAATTGCATCTATACCTTGAGAAACCTTGGGAAGACCAGTAACGAAATCCATGTTAATGTGCTCCCACTTCCATTCTGAAATCTCAAGTGGTTGCAATGAACCTTTTGGTACTTGATGCTCCGCCTTGACACGTTGACAAGTTAAACATCTTGAGATAAACTCCGCAATCTCTCTCTTCATATTGCTCTACCAAAATGTATGTCGAAGATCACGATACATTTTGGTACTTCTAGGATGGATTGCAAACGGTGTGTTGTGTGCCTCCATCATGATTTTGTACTTCAAATCAGAGTCGTTAGGAACACAAAGTCTGGAGTTGACTCGAAGTATTCCTTCTTCATCGATTCTTGCTTCTGGAATAACACCTTCTTGTACTTTCTTCTTTATACGCATCAGCTCCGGGTCTGTAGCTTGAGCAGCTTTAACTTTATCAATTAAAGTTTGTTCTATGCGTATACTTGACATCATGACATGGGTCCTCAGAGTCTTGAACTTTATCTTCATCTTTTGTAAATCACACAAAATGGGCCTTTGTGTTGACAGCATTGCACTCGTTCCCGCATATGATCTTCTAGTCAATGCGTCAGCTACCACGTTCACTTTTCCAGGATGGTATTGAATGGTATAGTCATAATCTTTCAACAACTCGAGCCAACATCATTGTCTCATGTTGAGTTACTTTTGGGTGAAGAAATATTTGAGGCTTTTATGATCTGAATATATCTCCACTTTCTCCCCATATAGATAGTGCCTCCAGATCTTTAGCGTGAAAATGACTGTTGCCAACTCTAGATCATGAGTAGGATAATTCCTCTCATATTCTTTGAGTTGTCGCGAGGCATAGGCTATGACTTTCCCATGTTGCATGAGAACACATTCTAACCTTTTGCCTGAAGCATCGCTATAGATGACAAATCCCTCCGAACCAGATGGTATTGTCAAAACAGGTGCCGAAATAAGTCTCCTCTTAAGTTCTTGGAAACTCTTCTCACATTCCTCGCTCCATTCGAATTTTATATCTTTTTGAGTCAGCTGAGTTAATGGAGTAGTGATTCAAGAAAATCCTTCAACAAATCTCTGATAATAACCAGCTAAGCCCAGAAAGTTACGTACTTCAGTTACTGTCTTAGGTTATTCCCAACTTTATATTACTTCAATCTTTGCCCGGTCAAGTGATATTCCAAACTTCGATACCACATGCCAAAAGAAGGCTACTTCTTCAAGCCAGAACTCGCATTTCTTCAACTTGGCATATTGTAAGACCCCAACCTATTATTAAATGAAATTAAATTTCCTCTATTTATTATTTTGAAATAGTAAGGGTTGATTTGATTAATGTGGTTAGTTATGGGTAAAATGCGTAAATATTTCAAATAAGCAAGTGGTTATAAAATATTCATTTTTTTATCAGAGAATATTCATTTGGTCGTGGAATATTCTTCTTGTCGGGGAATATTAAATGCGGCGGCGCTTGACCTTAATATTGGGCAGATTAACGGAAAGCGATGGATGAAGAAAACGACAAATATAAGTTGTTTATAAATAACTAGGCGTAGTTATTACCGATTATCTTGTTGGAATACCCAATGGTTAAAACACGAGAAGACACCAGTATTGCACCAATTATTGATTCTTACGTAAGAAGGCACTACTCAATAATTGTTATAGTAGTTACTGTTCAATATTTTATTTTATTGATTCAATAATTGCTACGTTGATATTTTATATTATTGTTGATTCAATAATTGTCACTACACAGTATTTTTCATTATCAAATCAATAATTAATATTATTTGAATTATATTATTAGATAATATTATTGGCAATGTCTAGAAAGTTCTGTCTAAGAAGAGGTTTGGTCACCTAATTACGCGCCAGTAAGGAGAAATCCTTATCGGAAAGCCCTCTTTCCTGGGAACGGCCTGATTGTCGATATTGTGATTCTGTAATATTATTTGTGAATAATTAATTATTGATTTATCTGATAAAGAAAATATTCATTTTATGTGGATATAGATGGAGAAAATTTTTAATGTGACAATTGTTGAAAATTAATATTTTATCTTTTTCGATAAAATAATTCATTTAAATATATTATTATATTTTAATAATATAATAATGGTGATATTTTTACATTGAATATGGGATATATGAGTATATGAGGAGGAGGAGTATTTTTGTTACTTAAAATATTTAAAACATGTTTTTTATGTTTGTGGACCCCATTTCTTGACTGAAATTTGATTATAGACTGTAAAATTGCCCGTTTGTGGATTTCGGTCAACTTTTATTTGGAATTTGGGAAAACTTAAACTTACAAAGTGGTAGAGAATTGAATTTCGTATGGAATAGACATAAGATTCGAATTTTTCTGATAAAAGGGCTATTTATTGTGAATTATTGAAGTTCCGGAATATTGTGTTTAAATTGATTTTGTTACAAAAACATGTTTTTTCTAGAAGGTGGGCATGTGGGCAATGCTAGAATCTGATTTCAAAGGATGCGTATGAATTTTAATATTAATAATATTATTTTATTAAATTTTCTATTTTGGTGTTCTAAGCAATTTCCTATAAATAGGGTGTTTAGGTTAGAATTAAAAATGACACCAGAAACTGAAGTTTTCTCTCTCTATATTATCGAGCGTATTCTTGTGAGTATTTTGATACTTTGAGTGTTACTATACGGTGCAAGTTCCTTCAGCATTATATCTGATATTCCAGCCAGAAGTACTATTCTTTTCGAGGTAAGGGATATTATTTTTTTTAAAATGATATTATTTCTTTCAATATCATTATGCCGGAATATTGATAGTATTTTTCTTGTGAAATTATTGTCTTTTAGTGTCGGGGTTACTATTCATGTATACGGCACTATTCACGTATACGGTACTATTCACGAATACAACACTATTCACAAAAAAATTAAATTTTCGTTTTTTGTCCAAAATATCTATTATGGATACTAGCTTTGATTGTATCCATGTTTTGATCATTCTTGAATTTTACTCCACTATGATTATTTATGAAGTATTTTTGAACTTGGATTATTTAAAGTACGAATCCTTAATATTTGTTCTTTTGTTTCACTAGATTAGTTTTCTTTAAAATATTTTTCATCATTCTCAGTCCTAAATGATGATATTACTGAATATCTTTGGCCTGTAGTGCAAAGATTAATGATTTTCTGATGAATATCTTTGGCCCGTACTGCAAAGATGAACAGTGTGTTGAGATGAACATGACCAATCGATGAATATCTTTGGCTCAGTAGTGCAAAGATGAATATTTGATTCAAGATGAATATTGATTGATGTTACAGGGATAAAATAATGATGATAGACTTTTAAATTCATAAATTATAGTAGATTTCATTCTCTACGTAACTCAGCTATGAATTATTATTTTCGCTGCAAATATTGATCTGAAATTTGTTGTCTATTGTATTTTATCTGATTTTTCCCTATTGAAGACTAACGATAATTTGTTCTATATTATCTTAGTCATAATATTCTTTATTGGGCTAGTTGAGCTCACCCTTTTCCTTTTTATTCCATTTTTTTTCTCAGGAGGCGAGAATGTAGCGAGTTCTAGTCGGGGTGTGGAATGATGGTTCTAGAAAGTTGTTTTAGTAGTCCTCAGCCTTTTTATAAAATAATGTACCAATAATTGTAACGAGGACTTATTTGGGTGTGAATATTGTCTAGATGGTAATATTTGTATTTAAACTCACAGTTTTTATGTTGTATTAATAAAGTTGTAGTTGTTTCTGTACCATGTTATTAACGACTCAAAATTAGTGATGTATACTTATTTTGGGGGTGTCACAGTTTGTATCAGAGCTTAGGGCTATGATCTCTAACGGAGATCGGGGAATAGAACTAGGAGGGGAGAGACGAGTAAAACCTTCGCTAGTGTGTCTGACCTAAGCTTATTTGTTGGTTGGTCAGTATATAGGGATATTATGTGATATGTTGATTTCTTTAATTAACCTTTGTTTTATGGCAGTATTTGAGAATGTCGACTAAGAATGTTAATAGTGGAGTAAATGAGACCGTGGAGACACCTTTACTCACCAACGAGGAGAACATGCAACAAGCTGTTCAATGACAAGTACTTTCTTGAAAGTATTCGTTATATGAAGGAAGTGGAGTTTATTAGATTGGAACAAAACAGTATGACTGTGTCCCAGTACGAGGCGAAGTTTGCAGAGTTATCCAGGTTTGCATCTCATTTGGTAGAGAATGAGGAACGTATGACACGGATGTTTCTGATAGGTTTGAAAACCGGCATACGTCAATATCTCATTTCTTATAAATTTTCTCTTTACTCAGATGTTGTCAATTGGGCTCAATTATTAAAGCGAGATAATGAGTATGTTCAATCGAGGGACCACAACCAGGATCATACTCTAATAGAATCATCGAACAACGATAACCCCATGGAGAAAGAAAAATACTTAAAAAAATGGTAACCACTCTGGTGGTAATTATGGCCATGAAAATAGAAGAAACGAGTCGGGGGGAGATTTTAAAAAGAGGAGATTCAATAATGACCATGTGAAGACGTCAAAGACCAAAGAAAGAATCGGTTCTAAGGGAGGAGAACGACCACCTGGGTCAGATGCTATAAATGTGGAAAAGAGGGACATATCAGCCCAAACTGCCCACAACAGTTCAAGGTATGCTATAATTGTAAAAAAGAAGGACATAACGCTCGAGATTGTATGGTAGCGAAACCAAGTCCAACGGGGATGGTGACTCAAAAGGCTGTCCCCGAAAAGTCAAAGTCAACGATTCCTGGAAGAGTGTTTGTCGTGACTAGTCAAAATTCAAGGAACCCAAACGAGGTGATCATGGGTAAGCTAATCATAAATTCTTACGAAATTTATACCTTACTAGATACCGGTGCTACCCATTCATTTATCTCTCCTACTTGTGCTCAACGTTTAAACTTAACTCCGGAGAAATTAGACTTTGATCTATCTGTGGAGACTCCGTTAGGAGACATTTTTATTACATCCACTGTTTATAAATCTTGTTGGATCCATATTGGCACCATCACATTACCTGTTGACCTTATCTCTTTAAAGATACTTGCTTTTGATGTGATATTAGGGATTGATTGGTTAACTACTCATTATGCCAAAATTGATTATTTTCATAAGGTTGTTAGTTTTCATATTCCTAACCAACCTATTGTACGAATTTAAGCAACTAAACCACTAAAATCAATCACTGTCATATCAAGTCATAAAGATATTTGTTTATTGAAAAACGGATGTCAAGATTTCTTAGCCCATGTTATGGATTTGAATAAAGACACGTCGGATTTGAATAATATTCCTGTTGTTAGTAAATTTCCTGACGTATTTCCTTAAGAACTTCCTGGCCTACCCCCAGAACGTGAAGTTGAATACTTTATTGATCTTGAACCTGGTACAAAGCCCATTTCTAAAACCGCATATCAAATGGCTCCTATTGAACTTCAGGAGTTAAAAGTCCAACTACAGGAATTGTTGGACATCGGTTTCATTCGTCCTAGTACATCTCCTTGGGGTGCTCCTATTTTATTTGTAAAGAAGAAAGACGGGAGTACGCGACTTTGTATTGACTACCGGGAATTGAACCATGTCACCATCAAGAATAGGTATCCGCTACCTCGCATTGATGACCTGTTTGACCAGTTATAAGGAGCATAATTCTTTTCAAAGATCGATCTTAGCTTACGGATATCATCACTGAAGATTAGAATCGAGGATATTCCAAAGGACTTTCGAACTCCTGGGTGCGGGCATTATGAATTCTTAGTCATGTCTTTTGAATTGACTAATCCTCCTGCGGCTTTCATGGATATGATGAACCGAGTATTCAAGGATTATTTGGATTAGTTCGTTGTTGTCTTTATTAATGACATCCTCATATATTCCAAAAGTCGTGAAGATCATGAGCACCATTTGAAGCTGGTACTCCAAAGGCTTCGTGAAAATAAGCTATATGCCAAGTTAAAGAAATGCGAGTTCTGGCTTGAGGAAGTAGCATTCCTTGGGCACGTGGTGTCAAAAAATGGAGTATCTGTCGACCCGGCGAAGATTGAAGCAATACAAAGTTGGGAGCAACCAAATTTGGTGACTGAAGTACGTAGCTTTCTGGGCCTAGCTGGTTATTATCGAAGATTCGTGGAAGAATTTTCTCGAATCGCTACCCCATTAACTCAACTGACTCAAAAGGATACAAAATTTGTATGGAATGAGGAATGAGAGAAGAGTTTTCAAGAGCTTAAGAGGAGACTCATTTCGGCACCTGTTCTGACAATACCATCTGGTATGGATGGATTTATTATCTACAGCGACGTTTCGGGCAAAGGGTTGGATTGTGTTCTCATACAACATGGGAAAGTCTTAGCCTATGCCTCGCGACAACTTAAAGAATATGAGAGAAATTATCCTACTCATTATCTAGAGTTGGCAGCAGTCGTTTTCGCGATAAAGATCTAGAGGCACTATCTATATGAAGAGAAAGTGGAGATATATTCAGACCATAAAAGCCTCAAATATTTCTTCACCCAAAAGGAACTTAACATGCGGCAACGAAGTTGGCTAGAGCTGTTGAAAGATTACGACCACAATATTCAATACCATCCTAGAAAAGCAAATGTGGTAGCTGATGCGTTGAGTAGATGATCATATGCGGGAACAAGTGCGATGTTGTCAACACAAAGGCCCATTTTGTGTGATTTACAAAAGATGAAGATAGAATTCAAGACTCCAGGGACCCATGTGATGATGTCAAGTATACGCATAGAGCCAACTTTAATAGAAAAAGTTAATGTTGCTCAAGCCACCGACTCGGAGCTGATGCTTATGAAGAAGAAAGTACAAGAAGGTGCTATTCCGAAAGCGAGAATCAATGAAGAAGGAATACTTCGAGTCCACTCTAGACTTTGTGTTCCTAACGACTCTGATTTGAAATATAAGATCATGACGAAGGCACATAATACACCGTTTGCAATCTATCCTGGATGTAAGACCCCAACTTTTATGAATAAAAATGAATTTTCTATAATTATCATTTTTGAATATTATGATATAATGTTATAGTTATGGGTAATAATTATAAATTTTGCAAAGTACGCAAGTTGTTATATAATATTCGATTGGTCGGGGAATATTCGTTTTAAACAGAAAATATTCATACGACGGCACAATCATTGGTGGACCCCACAATAGAATTATTGTCGGATTTAGAAAATGACAAAAATATTTTATTGAAAATAACGGCGGAAGTTTTATCGTTAATACTATTGAACTACTCGGTAGTAAAAGTACAGTAATACGCGTGATTGCATTGTAGCACACGGTATTGATTATTGATGCTTACGTGAGAAGTCACTCAGTTTTGTTCAATTATTGCTATAGTAATTGTTGTGAATTTTGCTTATTTTATGGACCCCCATTTACCCATTTTTCAAAAGAATCGGTAGGAAATTATTTTTTATTGTGGGGCCACATGTGGTGCCCGTGTGTTGAAGAAATTAGTGAAATGGGCAGATTCACGAGAGTTGTTTTATATGGAAGGTAACATGATATTTATATATATATATGTTTATATATATATATATATATATATATATATATATATATATATATATATGATTGATGATTATATATATATATATATATATATATATATATGATGTTTGATTTTGAAACGTGGGGATTACAATTATTATTATGGCTTTGTTAACAAAGTGGGGGAGTACAATTATTATTAGTATATATATATAATATTTTATTTAAAAGATTTTGTTTTAAATATGGACCGTCCGATTAAAAGTAAATCAATCTGGACCGTTCATGAGTTAGTTACTATGCAGTCTATTTTTCTATAAATAGAAGCTCATTCCTTCATTATTTTCTTACGAATTCAATGAAACTCTAGAGAGATAAACTGTAGAGAGAAAGAAGAAAAGTATTCTGCTACTTCACTACTTTTATATCCAGTTTCTTTTACGGTAAGGGGTATTATTTCTTTTGTATTCATGTAGAGAACTTCTGTTATTCCATTTCTTATTATTCTATTGGAATAACCTGTATACGCGGACTACCGTATACTTGGTGACATTCTTCTATTATTATGTCTTTATTATTCTATTAGAATATCCCGTCTGTGCGTTTTACGCCGGACCTGGTTCCGTCTTTATTATTATTCTATTAGAATATCTTGTCTATGCATTTTACACCGGACTTGGTTCCGTCTTTATTCTATCGAAACATCCTGTGCTTGCAAATTTTGCTCGACCGTTCCGCATTTATTATTCGTTGGAATAACTTTTGTCTATCTTAAGTACCGCATGCATGGTGATTTCTTTTGTTATTCCATTCTTTATTATACTCAGTTGATTAAAGTTTTGACTTCTATACTCCATGAAATTAGTGGAATATCCTTGATATTTGCGCTTCATCCAGTATCTTTTCAGGAAAATATTCTTCTGAGCATTCTTGAATTTTACTTTACAAAGAAGTATCATGTTGACAATTTGGACGTTATTAGTTCCTGAATAAATTAATTCTTGAACTTGTTTTTATTGAATTCTTATACCATTGTCATCATCCTCATGTTTATATTATTTTTGAAAGTCATCTGTGGCATGTAGTGCATAGATGGACTTGGTATGATTATGACCAGGGATTATTCGGTATAATCATGACCGTAATGTTACAATGATGTGGTAAAAGTCTTCATTGGCCCAAAGTACATTGATGGATAGTTATTGGCATGATCATGACCATTGATGAATACATAAATATCCTTGGCCCGTAGTGCATGGATAATTTGTGGTCGTGATCCTAATGAATATCTTTGGCCGTAGTGCAAGGATGATGTGGATTATTTAATAAGCTGAGTCTCAACGATAAAAGTGATGAAAAACCTTTTTAAATCATAAAAGATAGTTGACTTTATTCTCTACTTAACTCTTTTAATGGATTGCATATTTCGCTGCAGTTAAACTTGATGTCTATTGTATATTATCAGTTTAACATTGTTGAGGACTAATGATAATTTATTCTGCATTATCTTAGTCATAATATTTCTTACTGGGCTAGTTAGTTGAGCTCACCCTTTCTTTCACTGTTCTCTTCAGGAAATAAGAACGTATCTGGGACTAGTCGGGGAACGGAGTGATGGTCTGAGATGGTGTCTTAGTAGTCCTCACTATTCTATAAAATAGTGCGATAATAAATGTAACGAGGACTCTATTTGAGAATGGATATTGTCTAGAAGGCAATATTCCTGTTTAAAATCTCAGTTATATTTTGTCGTATTTTACACAATAGTTGTATATTTAAGTTTTTATTTGTATTTATACCATGTATTTGGCGACTCAAGATGGGTGATGTATACCTATTTTGGGGGCGTCACACTGGAAGTACCAAAATGTATCGTGATCTTCGACATACATTTTGGTGGAACAATATGAAGAGAGAGATTGCAAAGTTTATCTCGAGGTGTTTTAACTTGTCAACGTGTAAAGGCGAAACATCAAGTACCTAAGGGTCCGTTGTAACTACTTGAGATTCCGAAATGGAAGTGGGAACACATTACCATGGATTTCGTTACGGGTCTTCCCACGTTTTCTCAAGGTATAAATGCTATTTGGGTTATTGTTGATAGATTAACCAAGTTTGCTCATTTCTTGCCGATACGGGAGACTTATTCCCTTGAACGTCTTGCTCATATGTATGTAAATGAGATTGTGAGATTGCATGGAATGCTAGTATCCATAGTTTCAGATCGTGACCTAAGATTCACTTCACGATTTTGGGTTAGTTTGCAAAAAGCTATGGGCACGGATTTATGATTCAGTTCGGCATACCATCCTCAAACGGACGGAAAATCAGAGAGGACTATTCAAACTCTTGAAGATCTATTAAGACTCTATGTCCTAGACTTCAAAGGGAGTTGGGATAAGTATTTACCATTGGTGGAATTCTCCTACAACTACAGTTATCAGGCAAGTATAGAGGTAGCTCCATTCGAAGCATTGTATGGAAGAAAGTGTCACTCTCCAGTATGTTGGGATGAGGTGGGTGAAGCAACATTGTTGGGACCAGAGTTGGTACGTATTACTTTAGAAAAGATCCAAATGATTCGACAACGTATACAAAGGACACAAGATCGACAAAAGAGTTATGCGGATCTTTATCGAAAGGACATGGAATTTATTATTGGGGATCATGTATTATTGCGTGTTTCCCCATGGAAGGGAGTTACAAGATTCGGGAAGAGAGGAAAGCTCAATCCACGATTTATTGGTCCATTTTAGATTCTTGATCGAGTAGAAAATGTAGCCTATAGACTCGCGTTACCTCCAAGTATGTCTCGTGTTCATAATATTTTTCATATATCTGTGCTTCGTAAATATGTGAAAGACCTGAACAACGTTATTGAGTTAGAACAGGATGAGATAGCTGAAGACTTACCGTACGAGGAGGTACTTGTCAAGATCTTGGATAGGAAGGACCATGTCTTACGTACAAAGGTCATACCACAAGTCAAAGTTTTGTGGAGGAACCATGCTATTGAGGAAATAACCTGGGAGTTAGAAACGGAAATGAAAGCGAGGTATCCTCACCTTTTCGAAACACCAGGTACGTACGTCAATTTCGAGGACGAAATTTCATAAGGAGGGGAGGTTGTAAGACCCCAACTTATTATTAAATGAAATTGAATTTCCTCTATTTATTATTTTGAAATAATAAGGGTTGATTTGATTAATGTGGTTAGTTATGGATAAAATGCGTAAATATTTCAAATAAGCAAGTGGTTATAAAATATTCATTTTTTTTATCGGAGAATATTCGTTTGGTCGTGGAATATTCTTACTGTCAGGGAATATTCGTACAACGGCGCAGTCTTGTGTGGGCCCTATAATGGAAAGCGATTGGATGAAGAAAACGACAAATATAAGTTGTTTATAAATAACAATAAGTAGTTATTATCAAGTATTATCTTTGTTGGAATACCCGGTGGGTTAAAACACGAAAGGCACGCAGTATTGCACCAATTATTGATTCTTACGTAAGAAGCCTTTACTCAATAATTATTACGATGATTCTTCGTTCAATATTTTATTTTATTGATTCAATAATTGCTACGTTGATATTTTATATTATTGTTGTTTCAATAATTGTCACTACACAGTATTTTTCATTATCAAATCAATAATTCATATTATTTGAATAATATTATTAGATAACATTATTGGCAATATCTAGAAAGTTCTGTCTAAGGAGAGGTTTGGTCACCTAATTGCTGCCAAAGAAAGAGAAATCCTTATTGAAAGCCCCTCTTTCACAGAACTACTTGGTTGTCGATATTGTGATTCTGTAATATTATTTGTGAATAATTAATTATTGATTTATATGATAAGAAAAATATTCATTTTATGTGGATATAGATGGAGAAAATTTTTAATGTGACAATTGTTGAAAATTGATATTTTATCTTTTCCGATAAAATAATTCATTTAAATATATTATTATATTTTAATAATATAATAATGGTAATATTTTTACAATGAATGTGGGATATATGAGTATATGAGGAGGAAGAGTATTTTTGTTACTAAAAATATTTAAAACATGTTTTTCATGTTTGTGGACCCCATTCTTGGTTTGAAATTTGATTATAGGCGTAAAATCGCCTGCTTTGTGGATTTCTTCGAACTTTTGTTTGCGTTGGGAAAACTTAAACTTACAAAGTTGTAGAGAATTGAATTTCCTATGGAATGAACATAAGATTCAAATTTTTCTGATAAAAGGGCTATTTATTGTGAATTATTGAAGTTCTAGAATATTGGGTCTGAATTAATTTTGTTACAAAAACATTTAAAACATGTTTTTCTAGAAGGTGGGCAATGCTAGAATCTGATTTCAAAGGATGCGTATGAATTTTAATATTAATAATATTATTTTATTAAATTTTCTATTTTGGTGTTTTAAGCAATTTCCTATAAATAGGGTGCTTAGGTTAGAATTAAAAATGACACCAGAAACTGAAGTTTTCTCTCTCTATATTATCGAGCGTATTCTTGTGAGTATTTTGATACTTTGAGTGTTACTATACGGTGCAAGTTCCTTCAGCGTTATATATGATATTTTAGCCAGAAGTACTATTCTTTTCGAGGTAAGGGATATTATTTTTTAAAAAATGATATTATTTCTTTCAATATCATTATGCCGGAATATTGATAGTATTTTTCTTGTGAAATTTTTGTCTTTTAGTGTTGGGGTTACTATTCACGTATACGGCACTATTCACGTATACGGTACTATTCATGAATACGACACTATTCACAAAAAAAATTAAATTTTTATTTTTTGTCCAAAATATCTATTATGGATACTAGCTTTAATTGTATCCATATTTTGATCATTCTTGAATTTTACTCCACTATGATTATTTATGAAGTATTTTTGAACTCGGATTGTTTAAAGTACGAATCCTTAATATTTGTTCTTTTGTTTCACTAGATTCATTTTCTTTAAAATATCTTTCATCATCCTCTGTCCTAAATGATGATATTACTGAATATCTTTGGCCTGTAGTGCAAAGATTAATGATTTTCTGATGAATATCTTTGGCCTGTAGTGCAAAGATGAACAGGTGTTGAGATGAACATGACCAACTGATGAATATCTTTGGCCTGTAGTGCAAAGATGAATATTTGATTCAAGATGAATATTGATTGATGTTACAGGGATAAAATAATAATGATAGACTTTTAAATTTATAGATTATAGTAGATTTCATTATTTATGTAACTCATCTATGAATTATTATTTCTGCTGTGAATATTGATCTGAAATTTGTTGTTTATTGTATTTTATCTGATTTTTCCCTGTTGAAGACTAAAGATAATTTGTTCTATATTGTCTTAGTCATAATATTCTTTACTGGGCTAGTTGAGTTCACCCTTTTCCTTTTTGTTCCATTTTTCTTCTCAGGAGGCGAGAATGTAGCGAGTTCTAGTCAGGGTGTGGAATAATGGTTCTAGAAAGTTGTTTTAGTAGTCCTCACTATTTTTATAAAATAATATACCAATAATTGTAATGAGGACTTATTTGGGTGTGAATATTGTCTAGATGGTAATATTTGTATTTAAACTCACAGTTTTTATGTTGTATTAATAAAGTTGTAGTTGTTTCTGTACCATGGTATTGACGACTCAAAATGGGTGATGTATACCTATTTTGGGGGCGTCACACATATAGCTTGTTTTCACGAAGCTTTTAAAATATCATCCTCAAGTGTTGCTCATGATCTTCACGACTTTTGGAATAAATGAGGATGTCATCAATAAAGACAAATAACAAAATGATCCAAATATTCCTTGAATACTCAGTTCATCATATCCATGAAAGTCATAGGAGCATTAGTCAATCCAAAAGACATGACTAAGAATTCATATTGCCCGTAACGAGTCCTAAAGGCAGTCTTCAGAATATCTTCAGTTTTAATCTTTAGATGATGATATCCGGAACGAAGATCGATTTTTGAGAAGAATTTAGCACCTTGCAACTGGTCAAACAGGTCATTAATACGAGGTAGTGGGTACCTATTTTTGATGGTGACATGGTTCAACTCCCGATAGTCAATGCAAAGTCGCATACTCCCATCTTTCTTCTTTACGAATAAAATAGGAGCACCCCAAGGAGATGTACTAGGACGAATAAAACTAATATCCAACAACTCCAGTAGTTGGGTTTTTAACTCCTGAAGTTCAATAGGAGCCATTCGATATGGGGCTTTAGAAATGGGTTTTGTACCGGGTTCAAGGTCGATACAAAATTCAATATCACGCTCTGGGGGTAGGCTAGGAAGTTGTGACGCCCCCAAAATAGGTCCAATCCATCCAACCTATTCTGAGTCACCAAATACATGGTACAGAAAACAACTACAACTTTATTACTACAATTGTCGTGCAAAATACAACAACACATATACTGTGAGTTTTAATATCAACTGTGACTTATGTCCCAATCATGGACAACACCTCACAGTGATACCTTACATAAAGGTATAATCTAGAACTATTTTAGAAATTAAAATCTTTGGGAAGTGCTCAAGGAAACCTTCATACATAGGAGGCCATGAATCTAAGTTATGATAGATATCATATGTCCAGAGAATTATCCTTGATTGATCAAATAGACCCCAAAGAAAAATGAGAAGATTACTATCATGTTCCTTCCAATGGTGAGTCTTCTCTTGACATATAACTATCTCCACTGTCTGCGATTGAACATTATGTTTCAACCCAACTCCAAGATCATATAGGTAGTGCTCGTAGATATACTCAGCAAGTGGATGTGCACAACCCTTTCTTATGATAACACGAGATTGTATGTCATTAGACATCGTTTATGATAGTGGCAAAACACCCTTCCAAAGTTGGGTTCACCTCACCCTATTGTTGTTCACCAAAATCAATTATTAAGTGACGTATAATATACGACACACACATCTTAGGTCCTCAATACAATTATATATTGTATGTCATGCCATTTTATAATGTGTTGAGAAACTTTGACAGTCTCGGACCACCACACTATTCCCCTGTTATCTCCGCTCGACCAAGCTACACTCTTATTACCTGAAAGGAATTATGAAGCAAAAGGGTGAGCACAACTAGCTCAGTAAAGAATATTATGACTAAACATAATTAAATTATCAATAGCCTTCATCAGTAATAAATCAGAGATTTAGAACATTTGGTAGATGATAAAACTTTTCAACCATAGTTGCAGCGGAATGAGCAATCCATTAGAAGAGTCAAATAGATCATAAAGTCTATTATCTTCTCCTTGTTAAAAGTCCACCAACAATGTTTTAACCTTATAACAATAATCAACAGATCCTGTTCACAGTCATGTGAATAACTCATAATCATAATTGTAGTTCTAATTTTCTCTTCTCATCCAAGACGAAGATATTTTTCATCACATGCCTTTACCTGAAACATCAAAGATCATGGTTATACCAAATCATAGTTCCTATTCATAATCATACTAATAAGTTCATCTTTGCACTACATGCCAAAGATATTCATCAACAGTTCATCTTTGCACTACAGGCCAAAGATATTCAACAACAGTTCATCTTTGCACTACAGACCAAAGATATTCAACAACAGGACATCTTTGCACTATGGGCCAAAGATATTCAATAACAGGTCATCTTTGCACTTACAGGCCAAAGATATTCAACAACAGGTCATCTTTGCACTACGGGCCAAAGATATTCATCAATAATTCATCTTTGCACTACGGGCCAAAGATATTCATATCTCAAAGAAATATATAATTATTTCAGAATTTATATAAACTATATTTATAATCATGTTGATCAATTCAGCTTTGCACTTAAGCTAAAAATATTCAATTGTAAATCCAATGGTCATGATCATACCAGTCAACAATTTATCTTTGCACTACTGGCCAAAGAGAACCCATAGTCACGATCATACCAATAATCTATTCATCTTTACACTTAAGTCAAAGAGAAATGTCATCACCGAGATTATAAAAATGTTATATATGATAATAAAAACAATATGATCAACAACTGCATTTAATTTCAAAAGTAAGATTCATAAATAAATGATTTCATAACACCTTAATCCAAATGTTATAAATCACTTAATAATCTCATAATCTAATATCATTAATATTACAACAATATTTTAATCATTTCTTAAACTTATAAATAATTTATTTTAATTATTTACACTTTACTAATTAATGCATTTATTCATACTAAAATGCCAAACTCATAAAATTTCATCACAAACAACCAAAACCCTCATCAAAAATCTGCATATACCTTATATAGGATTCCCAAGCCATAAAATCCTATTTTCCAATTTTGTTACTTCACATAACATATTTAATTCATTTACTCATAACTAGTCCATTTTCATGAAAAATACCAAATCAGTCCCAAAAATATTTCTTTTCTGGGATTTAGTAAAATATACTCCCATATTGAACATATATTTTTCTCGGAATTTTTAAAATTCATTTAATATTTTTATATGGCCAAAAATGCCGAATATTTAGACATTTATCATAAATTTTACTTTTGTCCAAAAATTCCAAAATTTACAGGATATACTGATATTATATAGATGTACTCCCAATAAAAATTTCACCAATTTTGGAGTTAACCACAAGGAGTTATAAGGGTTTACTTTTAAAATAGTATTTTCTCATAAAAGCCATAACTCATAATCTATACATCCAAAAATCGCCATTTTTGGACACAATTAAGGAAACTCATCAAATTATCATTTCAAATTGTTCCAAATTTTTGAAGGTTCAGAAAAATTTCGAAACTGAAAAACATAATAACCCTTAAAATCCTTTACCTCGAAAGAGTAGTATTTCTGACCGGAATGTAAAGTCGAAGGAACCTTGCACTGAATAGTAACTCTCAAAGTATCTAAATACTCACAAAATACACTTGATAATATAGAGTGTGAAAGAGAGAAAGCTTATGTTTCTAGTGTGATTTTCAATTCTAACTCAGCACCCTATTTATAGGAAAATGCTACCACGCCGTAGCAGACTTGACCTGCTACCTGATGCCTTTACCTGCTACTATTGCCACCCACCACATTTGAAATAAAATTCAGCACATTTCTTCACCAACCATAGGTGGGGCCCACGCATTCTAGAATTTTCCACCAAAATGATAAATTCAGATACTTCAATAATTTCTGAACCAGTCACCTCTTAAAATTCATAAAAAATCATACGTTCATTTTTAACGGTTCAACATTTGTGGACATATACTCAACTTATATACGTATAACATATCCAAAAATCACAATGATCCAACGGTCGGATTAAAAATTATAGCTTACGCAATATATCTCAAGAACACTGGTTTGATTTTTAATACCTCCATTCCGACAAAAATACTGATAAAACACCTCAACATTAATTCCTTCATTTATAACCACATAAATAAATCTATCATTTATATCCACATACAATAAATATTTCCTTATCATATAAATCAATAATTAATTATTCACAAATAATATTACAGAATCACAATTATGACAACTAGACCGTTCCCAGGAAAGAGGGGGCTTTTCGATAAGGATTTCTCCTTACTGGTGCGTAATTAGGTGACCAAACCTCTCATTGACAGAACTTTCTAGACATTGAAAATAATGCTATCTAATAATATTATTCAAATAATATGAATTATTGATTTGATAATGGGAAATAATGTGCAGTGACAATTATTGAAACAACAATAATATAAAATATCAACGCAGCAATTATTGAATTAATAAAATAAAATATTAAAAATTAATTACTGTATACAATTATTGAGTAGTGCTTCTTCTTATGTAAGAATTAATAATTCAAAATATCGCAGAATATCATGTGTGTATATCAAGAAACCACGCATATTCTTCGTATTTTAACCACTGTGTATTTCAACAATGTTAATTGGTAATAACTACGCCATTTATTTATAAAAACTCAAACTTGTCATTTTCTTCATCTGACAGTTATTCTATTATGGGGCCCACAAATGGCTGCGCCGTCGTATGAATATTCCCCGACAACAAGAATATTCCACGATCAAACGAATATTCCCCAACAGAAATGAGTATTTTATAACCACTTGCGTATTTTGAAAATTTATATATATCACCCTTAACTTTAAACTTTTATCAATTTAACCAATTACTGAATAATAATTATATGAAAAATTGAATACTTTTATTTCATAAAATCCGGGGTCTTACAGAAATTCTTCAAGAAATACGTCAGCAAATTCACTAACAACAGAAATACCATTCAAATCTAGCGTATTTTTGTTTAACTCCATGACATGGGCTAAGAAAGCTTGACATCTATTTTTTAATAAATTAATGGCTTTATGGCTTGATATGACAGTGATTGACTTTAGTGGTTTGGTTGTTTGAATTCGTGTAACAGGTTGGTTAGGAATATGAAAACTAACAACCTTATGAAAATAATCAATTTTAGCATGATGAGTGGTTAATCAATCAATCCCTAAAATCACATCAAATGTAAGTACTTTCAAAGAAATGGGATCAACAAGTAATGTGATGGTCCCAACTTGAATCAAGCAAGATTTATAAACAGTGGATGTAATGAAAGTTTCTCCTAATAGAGTTTCAACAGACAAGTCAAAGTCTAATTTCTCAGGTGTCAAGTTCAAACGTTGAGCACAAGCAGGAGAGATAAAAGAATGGGTAGAGCTAGTATCTAATAAGGTATAAACTTCACAAGAGTTTATAATTAGCTTACCCGTGATCACCTCGTTCGGGTTCCTCGCGTTTTGGGCAGTCACGACAAACGCTCTTACAGGAACCACTGACTTTGACTTGTCTGGGACAGCCTTTGGAGTCACCATCCCCACTGGACTTGGTTTCACTACAAGATAATCTCGAGCTATATGACCTTCCTTTCCATAATTATAGCATACCTTGGATTGTTATTGGCAGTTTGGGCTGATGTGTCCCTCTTTCCCGCATTTATAACATACGACCGGTGGTCGTTCTCCTCCTATGAAAATAGTTGATGCTGATGCTGACGTCTTCACATTGTCATTGGTGTACCTTCTCTTTTTGAAATCTCCCCCCGACTCGCTTCTTCTACTATCATGGCCATAATTACCACCAGAGTGGTTACCGCTTTTGTCCGAATATTTTCATCCCCGCTGGTTGTTATTACTCCTGGTGACTCATCGCCACCCCATGACGACCTCTGTTGTGGTCCCCTATTGAATGTACTCATTATCTCGCTCTAATAACTGAGCCCTGTTCACTACATCTGAATATAGAGAAAATTTGTGAAAAATGAGGTATTGAAGAATATCAGGTTTCAAACCTCTCAGAAACATCCGCGTCATACGTTCCTCATTCTCCACAAAATGAGGCCCAAACCTGGATAACTCTGCGAACTTAGCCTCGTACTAGGACACAGTCATGTTGTTCTATTCCAGTCTGATAAACTTTACCTCCTTTATATGACGGATACTTTCAGGAAAGTATTTTTCATGGAATAATTTTTAAAATGCTTCCCAAGATATATTGAGTGCGGTAGGCTGGGTACACTTTACAGATTCCCACCAGTAATCTGCCTCACCACGGAACATAAAGGTGGCGAATGGAACCTTCTATTCCTCCGTGCATCCCAAGATATCAAATATCTTGGTAATTTGTTTAACTCAAGTTTCTGCCTTGATCGGATCAGGCTTTCCCAAAAACTCTGACGGTCCCAACTCCTTGAATTACTTAGCAGTGACCAGCTATGAGTTGCCATTATTTCTACCTGCATTTTGAACAGGAGTCTCTCTCGTCTGGTTTTGCATGACCACAAAAAGCTTCTAAACATCTCATCGTTCATCGTCTGATCAATGGTGTTGTTTATAGGAGGAAGAGTGTCGTCCTGTTGCACGTTCTCCTGGTTGGTGATTAAAGGTGTCTCCACGGTCTCATTCACTCCATCATTAACATTTTCAGCTGCTATTATTAAATACTACCATAAAATAGGGGTTAATTAAAGAAATTGACATACCACATAATATCCCTATATTCTGATCGACCAACAAATAAGCTTAGGTAGGACACACTAGCAAAGGATTAACTCGTCTCTCCCCTCCTAGTTCTATTCCCCGATCTCCGCCAGAGACCATATCCCTAAGCTCTGATACCAACTGTGACACCCCAAAAATAGGTCCACACAACCCATTCCGAGTCGCCAAAAACATGGTACAGAAATAACTACAACTTCATTATTACAGTTGTCGTGCAAAATACGACAACACATATACTATGAGTTTAAAATATAAATATTATCTTCTAGACAATATCCACACTCAAATAAGTCCTCATTACAATTATTGATATACTATTTTATAAAATAGTGAGGACTACTAAAACAACTGTATTGAACCATCACTCCACACCCCGACTAGTTCCCGCTATATTCTCGCCTCCTGAGAAGAAAAATGTAACAAAAAGGAAAAGGGTGAGCTCAACTAGCCCAGTAAAGAACATTATGATTAAGATAATGTAGAACAAATTATCGTTAGTCCTCAACAGGAAAAATCTGATAGAATATAATAGATAACAAGTTTTAGATCAATATTCGCTGCGGAAATAACAATTCATTAGAAGAATTAAGTAGAGAATGGAGTCTACTATCTTTTATGATTTTAAAGTCCATCATCATTATTTTATCCTTGTGACATCAATCAATATACAGCTTGAACTAATTATTCATTTTTGCATTACGGGCCAAAGATATTCATTTATATCACTAGTTGGTCATGTTCATCTCAACACCTGTCTATCTTTTCATTACAGGCCAAAGATATTCATCAGGTAATCATTCATCTTTGCACTTCAGGCCAAAGATATTCAGTTATATCACCATTTAGGACTGAGAATGATGAAAATATTTTAAAGAAAAACGAATCCAGTGAGATAAAAGGATAAGGATTAGGGATTCGTACTTTAGTTTATCCAAGTTCAAAAATACTCCATAATAAACCATTGTGGAGCAAAATTCAAGAATGAAGATCAAAACATGGATACAATCAAAGCTATTAACCATAATAAATAACTTGGACAAAGAAAAGAAAATTTTATTTTTTCTGGAAATAGTGACATATACGTAAATAGTGTCGTATATGTGAATAGTAACCCCGACACAAAAAGGCAAAAATTTCACAAGAAAAATCTTACCAATATTCTGGTATAATGATATTGAAAGAAATAATATCATTTATAAAAAAAATAACATCCCTTACCTTAAAAGGACAGTACTTCTAACTGGAATACCGAATATAATGCTGAAGAAAACTTGTACTGTATAGCAACACTCAAAGTATCAAAATACTGACAAAAATACGCTCCATAATATATAGAGAGAAAATTTCAGATTCTTGTGTAATTTTCAATTCTAACCTAAGCACCTTATTTATAGGAAAATGCTTACAACACCAAAGTAGAAAATTTAATAAAATATTAATATATTTTTTTAAATTTCCTAAGCACACCTCTTTGGTCAAAACATCAGCCACACAAGTGGGGCCCACCTCACAAAAATCACAAAAAATGTTTTTCTTATTAAAAATATTTATAACTTCAAAAATCAATTATTCTAGAACTTCAATAATTTATAATAAATAGCCATTTTATCAGAAAAATTCGAATCTTATGTCCATTCCACAGGCAATTTAATTCTCTACAACTTTGAGTTTTTCCAAATTCTAAATAGAAATTGACCAAAATTCAAATACAGACGATTTTGCAGGCTATAATCAAATTTCAGTCAAAAAATGGGGCCAACCAGCATATTTAATATGTTTTTTGCAACAAAAATATTCTTCCTCCTCATTCATTCATATATCGCACATTCATTGTAAAAATATCATCATTATTATATTATTATATTATCGCATTATATATGTATAATGTATTATAATAATATATTTGAATGAATTATTTTATCAGAAAAGATAAAATATCATTTTAACAATTATCTCTTTTCTAAAAATTTCTCCATTTATATCCACATAAAATAAATATTTTCCTTATCATATAAATCAATAATTAATTATTCGCAAATAATATTACAGAATCATAATAATGACAACCAGGTCGTTCCCAAGAATGAAGGGGCTTTTCGATAAGAATTTCTCCTTACTAGCGCACAATTAGATTACCTAACCCCTTTCCTAGACAGAACTTCCTTAGACATTGCTAATAATGCTATCTAATAATATTATTTAAATAATATAAATTATTGATCTAATAATGAGAAATATTGTGCAGTGACAATTATTGAATTAATAAAATAAAATATCAACGTAGCAATTATTGAATTAATAAAATAAAATATTGAACAGTAATTACTGTAATAATTATTGAGTAGTGACTTCTTACGTAAAATTAATAATTGGTACAATACCATGTGCTACTATGCAACACCGCGTACATCGTGTTTTAACCAATGGGTATTCCAACAAGCATAATAAAGATAATAAATCTGCTGTTATTTATAAAAAAACTCATATTTGTTATTTTCTTCATCCGATCGTTTTCCGTTATTGGGCCCACAAATGGCTGCATCGTCGTACGAATATTCCTCGACAACAAGAATATTCCACGATTAAACGAATATTCCACGACAACAATGAATATTTTATAACCACTTGCTTATTTAAAATATTTTGCGATTTTACCCATAACTAATCACATTAATCGAATCAACCCCTTACTATTTTAAAATAATAAATAGAGGAAATTTCACTTTATTCATAAAAGTTGGGGTCTTACAAAAATTCCCTAAGAAAATTAACTTATCCACTTTACCTAGAACATATTTCAATAATTCCCCTTGGGTAAATGACTGACCTACCCGCCAATTGCAAGGTAACAT
Organism: Panax ginseng; assembly: GCA_020205605.1. Lineage (NCBI taxonomy): Eukaryota > Viridiplantae > Streptophyta > Magnoliopsida > Apiales > Araliaceae > Panax > Panax ginseng. Next base: position 19,185,389 of record CM035134.1, read on the forward strand.
TCGTGGTCTTCACTTCCCTTAAGCCAAGCTTCCGATAAATTAACAATAACTGAAGTGTCCCTAAATCCGGGTATCTTTTACCTCGGACCTGGTACATCATTTCTATAACTATTGCAGAAGATATAAACATAAATTATTTATACAATAACTTTTACAACATAATCCCCAAGGTCTGTAACCTTAACTTAATACCTGCATTCAATCTCCTACACAACATAAAATGCCATTTGCGTCCAATACTATTACACTTTTAACTACATCAAAATACAATTCTGGAATTTGTCTTTGTCTTTGCCTATATCCGAAGTTTCGTCTTAATCTGAAAATTTTATCATGATATAGCAAGGGTGAATAACAAAATTTCCCAGCAAGTTTTAAATACAATGAAGATATATCATGATTGAAAAAGAATAATAAGCTGATAAACTTTCAACAATATAATAATTGTGAAAGATCATGAATTAATTTCCATAACTAAATGACTGAATAATTAATGTTAAATAGCCAACAATGAACATGAACAAATTCAACTAAACAATTTGGTAATGAAGGTGATCAGCCTTTCATACTTGATGAACATATACAACAAGCACAAAGTACGAATCAATAAATCATAGATGTTATATAATCAACAATGATTAACCATGAACATGCTTGACAATAACAACTCGAGTTCGAGTTAGGAAACTTGCTTGTACCGTCGATTACTGCTACGTAATCTACTTTAGCTACAGTTGAAAGACCTATTATTATAATATTGATCTCTCAATTAGAATAATATCATAATATCTACTCCTGCTATTCATAGTCATAATATAACTTAAACACATTACCACATATCCCTAACAGTCATTAGAATATAAAAGACCCGGTATCAAGTCAAACTATTTTAGTCTGGTTTGATTTCGGTACTATTCTGACATCCCAATTGTCTTATCGGATAATTATCGAGTTTATTATAAATAAAACTCTACTTAAACGCTTCAATATTACTTTAGATAATTTAATTATCAGTCATAACATTTTTCAGTAGCTCATAATAATTTCAAGATAACTATTATCATTTATAATGATTTTTCAATCATTAATTTCACTTTTAAATGATTTAAATATAAAATAATTCCACCATCATTAATATTTAAATAATTTAAAATATTAATGAAATATATATCACAAATATTAAAAGTTATTTATTATAACTCAAAGTATTTTTAATACCTTAATATCACCTTTAAAATGATTTTTAAAACATTTGAAATCAATCTTAAATAATCGCCATTAATATTAAAGTACTAATATATTTCATGTCAAAATATTAAATGTTATATATTATAACTTAAAACATTTTTAAAACCTTTAAATCATTTTTAAATGATTATTAAAACCTTAAAATCATTTTTACATAATTTATTTTGTACAATTATTAAATAAATTTATTATCATTAATATTAATTTATTAATGAAATCCATATCAAAATATTAAAAGTTATTCAATATAACTTAAACTATTTTCTAACACTTTAATATCATTTTAAATGATTTTAAAATATTAAAATCATTTTAACTAATTTATTTAATACAATTATTAAAATATTTAATATCATTAATATTTAAATAAATTAAAATATTAATGAAATTTATCTCAAATTATTAAAAGTTAATTTTTATAACTTAAAATAATTTTTAAAACTTAATTATGAATTTTTTATAATTATTTTCTATTTTTTCTATTTATTTTAATTAAATAAATTAATTTTCATTTAAACTGTCGCTAAAGGGCTATCACAACAAAAATTATCGCTATAGGTGTTCTTGAATCTTGAAGAACTGTCATGATCAGTGTTTTGATACCTACTTTGACCCTCTTTAATTCTCTGGTAATAATTTTTTTTAGTATGAAAGTGTATCAGTTATGTAATATTGATGTAATACTATATGTACTAACCAATTTCAGGGTCAAACTATATTATATCTTGAAGATATAAGCCATCAAAAGTGATGTCAGAGCTGTTCTTGAGTTTCACCTAGAAACTCAGACGGTGGGTGAGGGTCCATTGTGGATGTCGACGTCGGGATTTTTACTATTCCCTTTTCTACTCTTGTTCTTTGGTGTTCTCATGTTAAGTGAGATTTGTTTGAAAAAACAAGTGAAAAAGGTTCGACATGTATTATGTCGACGAATGGACTGTTAAGAGTCCCTAGTTAGTGTTTTTTAATGGTTGCACCAACGCAACCGAGAAAAGGTTTGCACATTAACCTAGTGATGTGACACTGCTAAATGGGTCTGTGAAACTGAGATTCATTTAGGGTCCGGGGGCTTGATTATACGGAGGGAAGGTGTTAGGAACCCCCCCGACATCCGTGTTACCACGGTGACCGCCGCTTTTCAAGAAACTGTTATATGAGTGTGTGTGTGTGTGTGTGTGTGGGTGGGTGGGTGGGTGGGTGGGTCAATGTGCAATTATTTAGAAGTAGTGCAAGGCCTAGTTCCCACCTATATACAAAGAGTTTGAATTTGTGTAAAAATTCAGTTTTTTAACAGGATATAGCAGTGATATTTTGTAAAAGAGGTTTTTTCAAACCCTTATGCTCAATAGTAATTGAGGCCTTTTAATACTTCCATTTTATTAGATGTTCGGCTGGATTGCTTTTAATTTTCGAGATGCGAAGCATCTTCGAGAAAATTATGTACAAAGTAGTGCCGAACTCTTCATGGGCATGAGAGCCATCTGAAGGAAATTCAAACACCTTGAATAATTTACAAGCTGCTTACAGCTGAAAATGTCCATCATGGAAACCGAATCTAGATTCAGTAGACTGAATTTGTGATCACATGATTCCTAGGCTCACATGATACTGCAATTTGTATGAAAGTAGTAAGTAGTTATATATATAAAAGCTTTAAATATATATATACAGACATGATCAACCACCACCTCCATGGGGATCGAAATATAAATATATAAAAGCGGTATATATATATATATATATATATATATATATATATATATATATATATATATATATATATATATAAAGACATGATCAACCACCACGAAGCACCTCCATAGGGGATCGAAAATGTAAATAAAGTCAGTAAAAGCTATCAACCATCACGAAAGTAAATTCTAGGTGGGACGAAATATAAAGAAAGCTATAAAGAGATCAACCATACAGAGTAAACTCTAGGCGGACGGAAAATATATATATATATATATATATATATATATATATATATATATATACTTTCTAGGCTCAATCGATCAACCGCCACGCTCTAGACATAAGTCTAGGCTCAATCGAGGCATAACTCGATAATGTTAGTATATATATATAAATATATACAGACAAAAATGAAAACCACGGACCTAAGTCCGGGCCTACGCACACAACACGACTCTTAACGTGAAGAACAGTGTGTGCAAAGATGAAGAGAAAGGCTTAGAGTGTGTAAGAAGGCTTACAGTGGACTGCCAAAGAAGACTTCTATAGCTTTAAGTGGATGAACACTTGGCTCCCGCTGGTAAAAAGTAGCTATATCTAAGCTCACAAGTGTTTAAAATGAGAAAGCACTCAGTTTAGGGTGTTTACAGAGCAAATTTAACAGGGCAGGTGTACCTGCAGCTGCTCGGGGTGCCCGGGCTTCGCGGGTCCCGCCATATCGAAATACATGCACGTGTGCACTGTAATGTCCTCTCGAATTTTTAGAAATGCAATCCGGGCATCCGACTGAGGTATATAAGACCTATTTCGGACCGCCGTAGTCGAGAGTTACGCAATGACATGGGATTAGTGTAAAACCCCAACTTATTATAAATAAAATTGAATTTCCTCTATTTATTATTTTGAAATAGTAAGTGTTGATTTGATTAACGTGGTTAGTTATGGGTAAAATGCGCAAATATCTTAAATAAGCAAGTGGTTATAAAATATTCATTGTTGTTGGGGAATTTTCGTTTGGTCATGGAATATTCTTGGTGTCGGGGAATATTCGTACGACGGCGCAGCCTTGTGTGGGCCCCATAACGGAAATCGATTAGATGAAGAAAATGACAAGTATAAGTTGTTTATAAATAACGGCGTAGTTGTTATCGTTAATACTGTTGGAATACCCGATGGTTAAAATACAGTATCACATGGTATTGTACCAATTATTGATTCTTACGTAAGAAGACACTACTCAATAATTGTTACTGTAATTACTGTTCAATATTTTATTTTATTAATTCAATAATTGCTACGTTGATATTTTATATTATTGTTATTTCAATAATTGTCACTACACAGTATTTTCCATTATCAGATCAATAATTCATATTATTTGAATAATATTATTAGATATCATTATTGGTAATGTCTAGAAAGTTCTGTCTAAGGAGAGGTTTGGTCACCTAATTGCGAGCCAGTAAGGAGAAATCCTTTTTGGAAAGCCCTCTCTTTCTGGAAACTACTGGGTTGTCGATGATTGTGTTTATAATAATATTTGGTGAATAATTAATTATTGATTTATATGATAAAGAAAATATTCATTTTATATGGATATAGATGGAGAAAATTTTTAATGTGACAATTGTTGAAAATTGATATTTTATCTTTTCTGATAAAATAATTCATTTAAATATATTATAATATTATAATAATATAATATAATGGTGATATTTATACAATGAATGTGTGATATATGAATAAATGAGGAGGAAGAGTATTTTTGTGACTGAAATTGGATTATAGCCCGTGAAATCGTCCGTTTCAGGATTTCGATCAATTTCTGCTTAGAATTTGGAAAAACTTAAACTTACAAAGGTGTAGAGAGTTGAATTTCCTATGACATGGACATAAAATTCGAATTTTTATGATAAAAGGGCTATTTATTATGAAGTATTGAAGTTCTGGAATAATTGATTTTTGAAGTGTTAAATATTTATATTTAGAAAAACATTTTTTGCAATTGGGTGGGACCCACATGTGATATAAATGTGCTGAATTCAGTTGGTCTAAGGTGGGCTTGAAAATTTTTAAATATATTAATATTTTATTAAATTTTCTGCTTTGGTGTTCTAAGCATTTTCCTATAAATAGGGTGCTTAGGTTAGAATTGAAAATCACACCAGAAACTGAAATCTTCTCTCTCTATATTATCGAGCGTATTCTTGTGAGTATTTTGATACTTTGAGTGTTGCTATACGGTGCAAGTTCCTTCAGCACTATATCAAGTATTCAAGTCAAAAGTATTGTCTTTTTTGAGGTAAGGGATGTTATTTTTTTAAAATGATATTATTTCTTCTAATATCATTATGCCAGAATATTGGTAAGATTTTTCTTGTGAAATTCTTGTCTTTTTGTGTCGGGGTTACTATTCATGTATACGGCATTATTCATGTATACGACACTATTCACGTATACGACACTATTCACAGAAAAAAAATTAAAATTTTCTTTTCTTCGTCTAAGTTGTTTATTATGATTACTAGCTTTGATTGTATCCATGTTTTGAACTTCATTCTTGAATTTTGCTCCACAATGGTTTATTATGGAGTATTTTTGAACATGGATAAATCGAAGTATGAATCCCTAATATTTGTTCTTTTGTTTTACTGCATTCGTTTTCTTTAAAATATTTTCCATCATCCTCAATCCTAAATGATGATATTACTGAATATCTTTGGCCTGTAGTGCAAAGATGAATGATTTTTTGATGAATATCTTTGATTCGTAGTGCAAAGATGAACATGTGTTGAGATGAACATGACCAACTGATGAATATCTTTGGCTTGTAGTGCAAAGATGAATATTTGATTCAAGATGTATATTGATTGATGTTACAGGGATAAAATATTGATGATAAACTTTTAAATTCATAGAAGAAAGTAGATTTCATTCTCTACGTAACTCTTCTAATGAATTGTTATTTTCGCTGCGAATATTGATTTAAAATTGTTGTCTATTGTATTCTATCAGATTTTTCCCTGTTGATGACTAACGATAATTTGTTCTATATTATCTTAGTCATAATATTCTTTACTGGCTAGTTGAGCTCACCCTTTTCTTTTTTGTTCTATTTTTCTTCTCAGGAGGCGAGAATGTAACTTAGTACTAGTTAGCCGTGTGGAAATGATGGTTCTAGAAGTTGTTTTAGTAGTCCTCACTAATTTGTAAAATAGTGTATCAATAATTGTAATGAGGACTTATTTGAGTGTGGATATTGTCTAGATGACAATATTTGTATTTAAACTCACAGTTTATGTGTTGTCGTATTTTGCAAGACAATTGTATTAATAATGTTGTAGTTGTTTCTATACCATGTATTTGGCGACTCAGAAAGGGTGTTGTATACCTATTTTTGGGGCTTCACAGTTGGTATCAGAGCTTAGGGTTATGGTCTCTGACGGAGATCGGGGAATAGAACTAGGAGGGGAGAGACGAGTAAATCCTTCGCTAGTGTGTCCTACCTATGCTTATTTTTTGGTTGGTCAGAATATAGGGATATTATGTGATATGTTAATTTCTTTAATTAACCATTATTTTATGGCAGTATTTGAGAATGGCGACTGAGAATGTTAACAGTGGAGTAAATGCGACCATGGAGACACCTTTACTCACCAATGAGGAGAACATGCAACATGCCAAAAATGTTCCTCCCCAGAAAAACACCCACTAAGCGAGCGATGAGCAACGGGATGTTTAGAAGCTTTTTCGGTTTATACAAAATCGCATTTAGGGAGACTCGTGTACAAAATACAGTGCAAATGATATAGCACGCATTGCGGTTTGTCACAAAGAGCGCTTCAAGAGTTGGGACCACCGTGCTTCCGGGAAAGCGGATCCGATTAAGACGGAGACGTGGGTCAAGCAAATTACGAAGATATTCGATGTCTTAGGATGCACGGAGGAACAGAAGGTTCCATTTGACACTTTTATGTTTCGTAATGAGGCAGATTACATCGGTGGGAATCAGTGAACGTACTCCATCCAAATTGCATCTCGGCATGTCTTGGGAGACATTTCAGAAACTGTTCAATGACAAGTACTTTCCTGAAAGTATTCGTCATATGAAGGAAGTGAAGTTTATTAGACTGGAAAAAAACAACATGATAGTGTCCCAGTACGAGGCAAAGTTCGCGGAGTTATCCAGGTTTGCACCTCATTTGGTGGAGAATGAGGAACGTATGACGCAGATGTTTCTGAGAGGTCTGAAACCCGATATGCGTCAATATCTCATTTCTCATAAATTTTCTTTATATTCAGATGTTGTCAATAGGGCTCAATTATTAGAGCGAGATAATGAGTACGTTCAACCGAGGGACCATAACCAGGGTCATACTGGTGACAATAGTCATTAGAACAATAATAACCAGCGGGGAAAGAAAAATACGGACAAAAGCGGTAACCACTCTGGTGGTAATCATGGCCATGATAATAGAAGAAGCGAGTCGGGAGGAGATTTTAAAAAGAGAAGGTACAATAACGACAATGTGAAGACGTCAGCACCAGCAATAACTGTTTCTAAGGGAGGAGAACGACCAACGATCGTATGCTATAAATGTGGAAAAGAGGGACACATCAGCCCAAACTATCCACAACAGTTCAAGGTATGTTATAATTATGGAAAGGAAGGACATATCGCTCGAGATTGTACTGTAGCGAAACCAAGTCCAGCGGGGATGGTGACTCAAAAGGCTGTCCCAAAATGGTCAAAGTCAACGGTTACTGGAAGAGCGTTTGTCGTGACTGGTCCAAATGCGAGGAACCCAAACGAGGTGATCACAGGTAAGCTAATCATAGATTCTTGCGAAGTTTATACCTTACTTGATACCGGTTCTACCCATTCATTTATCTCTCCTGCTTGTGCTCAATGTTTAAACTTGACTTCGGAGAAATTAGACTTTGACTTATCCGTGGGGACTCCATTAGGAGACTTTTATTACATCCATTGTTTATAAATCTTGTTTGATCCAAGTTGGCACCATCACATTACCTGTTAACCTTATCTCTTTAAAGATACTTTCATTTGATGTGATTTTAGGGATTGATTGGTTAACTACTCATCATGCCAAAATTGATTATTTTTGTAAGGTTGTTAGTTTTCATATTCCTAACTAACCTGTTATGCGATTTGAAACAACTAAACCACTAAAATCAATCACTGTCATATCAAGTCATAAAGTCATTCGTTTATTAAAAAATGGATGTCAAGCTTTGTTAGCCCATGTTATGGATTTGAATAAAGACACGTCAGATTTGAATAATATTTCTGTTGTTAGTGAATTTCCTGATGTATTTCCTGAAGAACTTCCCGGTCTACCCCCAGAACGTGAAGTTGAATTCTTTATTGATCTTGAACCTGGTACAAAGCCCATTTCTAAACCCCATATCGAATGGCTCCTATTGAACTCCAGGAGTTAAAAGTCCAACTACAGGAGTTGTTGGACATCGGTTTCATTCGTCCTAGTACATCTCCTTGGGGTGCTCCTGTTTTATTTGTAAAGAAGAAAGACGGGAGTATGCGACTTTGTATTGACTATCGAGAATTAAACCATGTCACTATCAAGAATAGGTATCCGCTACCTCTTATCGATGACCTGTTTGACCAGTTGCAAGGAGAACAATTCTTTTCAATGATCGATCTTCGTTCTGGATATCATCAATTGAAGAATAGAACTGAGGGTATTCCGAAGACTGCCTTTAGAACTCGGTACGAGCATTATAAATTTTTATGCATGTCTTTTGGATTGACTAATGCTCCTGCGGCTTTCATGGATATGATGAACCGAGTATTTAAGGAATATTTGGATCAGTTCGTTGTTGTCTTTATTGATGACATCCTTATATATTCCAAAAGTCGTGAAGATCATGAGCACCATTTGAGGCTGGTACTCCAAAGGCTTCGTGAAAACAAGCTATATGCCAAGTTGAAGAAATGCGAGTTCTGGCTTGAGGAAGTAGCATTCCTTGGGCACGTGGTGTCAAAACATGAAGTATCTGTTGACCCGGTGAAGATTGAAACAATACAAAGTTGGGAGCAACCAAAGTCGGTGACCGAAGTACGTAGCTTTCTGGGCTTAGCTGGTTATTATCGGAGATTCGTGGAACGATTTTCTTGAATCACTACTCCGTTAACTCAGCTGACTCGGAAGGATACAAAATTCGTATGGAGTGAGGAATGCGAGAAGAGTTTTCAAGAGCTCAAGAGGACACTCATTTCGGCACCTGTTCTGACAATACCATCTGATTCGGATGAATTTGTTATCTACAGCGATGCTTCGTGTGACGCCCCCAAAATAGGTCTAATCCACCCAACCCATTCTGAGTCGCCAAATACATGGTACAGAAAATAACTACAACTATATTACTACAATTGTCGTGCAAAATACAACGACACATATATTGTGAGTTTTGATACAAATATATACCAACTATGACTCTCATCCCAACCTTGGATAGTACGTCAAAATGGCACCTTACATAAAGGTACAGTCAAAAACTGTTTTAGAAATTTAAATCTTTGGAAAGTGCTCAAGGAAACCTTTGTACATGGAAGGCCATGCGTCTAGATTATGATAGATATCACATGACCACAGAATTATTCTTGGTTAACCCAATAGACCCCAAAGGAAAACGAGAAGATTACTATCATGTTCTTTCCAATAGTGAGTCTTCTCTTGACATATAACTATCTCAACTGTCTGCAATTGAAAATTATATTTCAACCAAACTCCAAGATTATATAGGTAGTGCTCGTAGATATACTCAGCAAGTGGATGTGCACAATCCTCTCTTATGATAACACGAGGTTGTATGTCATTAGACATCTTGTATACGATAGTGGCAAAACACCCTTCCAACGTTGGGTTCGCCTCACCCTATTGTTGTTTACCAAAATCAATTATTAAGTGACGTATAATATACGACACACACATCTTAGGTCCTCAATACAATTATATCTTGTATGTCAAGCCGTTTTATAATGTGTTGAGAAACTTTAACAGTCTCGGACCATCACACTATTCCCCTAATATCCTCGTTCGACCCAGCTACACTCTTATTACCTGAAAGGAATTGTGAAGCAAAAAGGGTGAGCACAAATAGCCCAGTAAAGAATATCATATCTAAAGATAATTAAATTATCAATAGCCTTCATCTGTAATAAATCAGAGATTTAGAACATATGGTAGATGATAAAACTTTTCAACCATAGTTGCAGCGGAATGAGCAATCCATTAGAAGAGTCAAATAGACCATAAAGTCTATTATCTTCTCCTTGTTAAAAGTCCACCAACAATGTTTTAACCCTGTAACAATAATCAACAGATCCTATTCACAGTCATGTGAATAACTCATACTCATAATTGTAGTTCTAATTTTCTCTTCTCATCCAAGACGAAGATAATTTTCATCACATGTCTTTACCTGAAACATAAAAGATCATGGTTATACCAAATCACAGTTCCTGTTCATAATCATGCTAATAAATTCATCTTTGCACTATGGGCCAAAGATATTCATTAATAGTTTATTTTTGCATTACAGGCCAAAGATATTCAACAACAGGTCATCTTTGCACTACAGGCCAAAGATATTCAACAACAGATCATCTTTGCACTACAGGCCAAAGAAATTCAACAACAGGTCATCTTTGTACTACAGGCCAAAGATATTCAACAACAGGTCATCTTTACACTACTTTTTACCAAAAGATATTCATCAATAATTCATCTTTGCACTACAGGCCAAAGATATTAATATCTCAAAGAAATACATAATCATTTCAGAATTTATATAAACCATAATTAAAACCATGTTGATCAATTCACCTTTGCACTTAAGCTAAAAATATTCAATTGTAAATTCAATGGTCATGATCATACCAGTCAACGATTCAACTTTGCACTACTGGCCAAAGAGAACCCATAGTCACGATCATACCAATAATCTACCCATCTTTATACTCAAGTCAAAGAGAAATTTCTTCACCAGGATTATAAAAATGTTATATATGATAATAAAAACAATATGATCAAAACATGGATTTAATTTTAAGAGTAAGATTCATAAATCAACGATAATTTGGTGAGAAAAAGAAACCAATTTTGTCGTGAATAGTACCCCGTGAATAGTAACTCGTAAATAGTAACTCGTGATAATAACTCATGAATAGTAACTCGTATTCGTACATATTACCATATACGTAAATAGTGCCATATACATTAATAGTGTCGTATATGTGAATAGTGCCGTATACGTGAATAGTAATCCCGACACGAAAAGATAAAGTTTCACAATAAAATTCAAATCAATATTTATATCACCTTAATCCAAGTGTTATAAATCACTTAATAATCTCATACTCTAATATTATTAATATTACAACAATATTTTAATCATTTCTTAAACTTATAAATAATTTATTTTAATTGTTTACACTTTACTAATTAATGTATTTAATCATCCTAAAATGCCAAACTCATAAGATTTCATCACCAATAACCAAAACCCTCATCAAAAATATGCATATACCTTATATAGGATTCTCAAGACATAAAATCCTCTTTTCCAATTTTCTTACTTCACATAACATATTTAATTCATTTACTCATAACTAGTCCATTTTCATGAAAAATACCAAATTAGTACGAACAAATTTTCTTTTCTGGGATTTAGCAAAATATAGTCCCATATTGAACATATATTTTTCTCGAAATTTTTAAAATTCATTTACTATTTTTCATATGGTCAAAACTGTCGAATATTTAGATATTTATCATAAACTGTACGCTTGTCCAAAAATTCCAAAATTTACAGAGTATACTTCTGTTATATACATGTACTCCCAATAAAGATTTCACCAATTTTGGAGTTAACCACAAGGAGTTATAAGGGTTTACTTTTAAAATAGTCTTTTTCCATAAAATTCATAACTCCTAATCTATTTATCCAAAAATTGTTATTTTTGGACACAATCTAGAAAACTCATCAAATTATCATTTTAAATTTTTCCAAAATTATTGAGGGTCGAAAAAATTACGAAAATGAAAACCATAATAACCCTTACAATCCCTTACCTCAAAATTGCAGTATTTCTGACTGGAATATCGGATGTAAAGTCGAAGAAAACTTGCACTGAATAACAACTCTTAAAGTATCTAAATACTCACAAAAATAAACTCGATAATATAGAGAGAGAAAACTTATGTTTCTGGTGTGATTTTTAATTCTAACTTAAGCGCCTATTTATAGGAAAATGCTAGAACGCCAAAGGAGAGTAAATAATAAAATATTAATTAAAATTTTATACGCATGCCATTTTGACAAAATGGCAGCCCATCACCTTTGAAAATCCAATTCAGCACATGTTTTCAAAATAAAACAAAAGTGGGTACCACCCATAATTTTAATAAAAATATTTAACTTACGAAACTTTAATAATTCATAATAAATAGCCCTTTTATCAAAAAAATATGAATTTTATGTCCATTCCACATGAAATCAAAATCTTTACAACTTTGTAGCTTTAAGTTTTTCCAAATTCCAGATAGAAAATATATGAAATCCACAAACGGATAATTTTTAACACCTTTTAAAATTCATAACAAATCATACGTTAATTTTCAACGGTTCAAAATTTGTGGACATATACTCAACTTATATATGTATAACATATCCAAAAATCACAACGATCCAACGGTTGGATTAAAATTATAACTCACGCAATAGAGCTTTAAGAACACCGATTTGATTTTTTAATACCTCCAATCCGAGAAAATACTGATAAAATACCTCAACATTAATTCCTTCATTTATATACACATAAAAATAAATATTTTCTTATCATATAAATCAATAATTATAAGCTTAGGTAGGACACACAAGCGAAGGATTTCTCATATCTCCCCTCCTAGTTCTATTCCCCGATCTCCGTCAGAGACTATATCCCTAAGCTCTGATACCAACTGTGACGCCCCTCAAAATAGGTCCAATCCACCCAACCCATTCTGAGTCGCCAAATACATGGTACAGAAAATAACTACAACTATATTACTACAATTGTCGTGCAAAATACAACGACACATATATTGTGAGTTTTGATACAAATATATACCAACTATGACTCTCATCCCAACCTTGGATAGCACGTCACAATGGCACCTTACATAAAGGTACAGTCAAAAACTGTTTTAGAAATTAAAATATTTAGGAAGTGCTCAAGAAAACCTTCGTACATGGAAGGCCATGCGTCTAGGTTATGATAGATATCATATGTCCACAGAATTATCCCTTGTTGACCCAATAGACCTCAAAGAAAAACGAGAAGATTACTATCATGTTCTTTCCAATGGTGAGTCTTCTCTTGACATATAACTATCTCCACCGCGTAATTGAAAATTATATTTCAACCAAACTCCAATTATATATATAGTGCTCTCGTAGATATACTCAAGAAGTGGATGTGCACAACCATGTCTTATGATAACACGAGTTTGTATGTCATTAGACATCTTGTACGATAGTGGCAAAACACCCTTCCAACGTTGGGTTCGCCTCACCCTATTGTTGTTCACCAAAATCAATTATTAAGTGACGTATAATATACGACACACACATCTTAGGTCCTCAATACAATTATATATTGTATGTCATGCCGTTTTATAATGTGTTGAGAAACTTTGACAGTCTCGGACCATCACACTATTCCCCTGATATCCCCGCTCGACCCAGCTACACTCTTATTACCTGAAAGGAATTGTGAAGCAAAAGGGGTGAGCACAAATAGCCCAGTAAAGAATATCATAACTGAAGATAATTAAATTATCAATATCCTTCGTCAGTAATAAATCAGAGATTTAGAACATATGATAGTTGATAAAAAATTTCAACCATAGTTGCAGTGGAACGAGCAATCCACTAGAAGAGTCAAATAGACCATAAAGTCTATTAACTTCTCCATGTTAAAAGTTCACCAACAATGTTTTATCCCTGTAATATCAATCAACAGTTCTTGTCTACAATCATTTGAATAACTCATAATCATTGTTGGGTCATGATATTTCTCCCATTGGGCCGAATGGATTGGGTCTATTTATTCAGTTAGTCCATTGGGTTTTCACTATATGGTGTTGATGTTATTGGGCTTAGTCACTACCTTATTTCTGTTAAGTCCTTACAAGATCGGATCGAATCAATGGGTTGACCTATCATATATTTAAATATCTTCACTTGGGTTTTGAACCGGTGATGATGGCAAAGATATGGCTGATTGATATCTTCGTTTTTAGTTCTTCTTTGATCTTGTCGATATCCTTCCGAAGGCATTCATTGTTGAAGAGAGCAATATCAAGATTGATTCTTTCTTTCGCCAACACAGACTTCCGGATGGCGTTATCCCTTCGAGCGGCATTCTCTTCGGACTTCTCTTCGGATTTCTCTTCGGATTTCTCTTCGGACTTCTCTTCAGATTCCTCTTCGGTATCCTTTTCGGTTTCTTTATATTTGGGACGGAGGCACCCGAAGATAGTGTTTGCTTGCAAATGACCATTATTAGTCAATCATTTCAAATTAATGGGTAGCGATGTCCATGATGGTCATCGGTATCACGGACGCACGCTATTACCGAACCGGTATTTCATTCTATGGCTTGAGCTTCGATAGTTAAAGGCGATTCAGTTTGTACTTCTGTAGAGGTCGGCGAAGATGATGTTGCTATTTGATGTTCACCAGATGGGCTTCGGTAAGCCGTATTTTGGGCCTTCATTGGTCTTATTATAATTCCTTTTGTCCTGAACCGATGCCTTTTATAGTTTCCTATTAAACCTCCTGTTTAATAAAAAACTAGGGGGCAATGTTGGGTTGTGATATTTCTCCCATTGGGCCGAATGGATTGGGTCTATTTATTCAGTTAGTCCACTGGGTTTTCACTATAGGGTGTTGATGTTATTGGGCTTAGTCACTACCTTATTTCTATTAAGTCCTTACAAGATCGATCATCGAATCGGGTCGAATTTATCATATATTTAAATATCTTCATTGGGTTTTGAACCGGTGATGATGGCAAAGATATGGCTGACTGATATCTTACATGGCATTAATAAGGATTGGACAGTTGGCAATGGTGATGAGAGGGATGGGATTAACAGTGTCGTGAAGGTCAAGGGTACTACGGTAACCCAGGTCCTGTAGTATATCATAGCAAGGAGGTCTTCACAAAGAGGTACGTTAACATTCACGTTAACATTAACATTCACACATACACACAACTGGGATTTATTATTATCTCTCTCAATACACTAGACATTACATCCTCCATTGTTAACCTTGTGAACACGTATACTGACTCTCACGCCTGAGCTATCCCCCGACGGACCCGCCGTCAAGCTTGTGGTGTTTATCGTGTTTACTGTGCAGGATCAAGCGTCTTACGTGATTGGGATGTGGCAGCGGATCTTGGCGTTAACATTGGCGCTAGAAGGAGGGCTATTTTCTAGTGTTCTTGAGTTATCAATCACAATCTTTCCAGTTGTTCTACATCGGAAGTTATGGTACAAATTAGGGGGTTCTCGTTCGAGAGCCCACGGCGAAGCCCGAAGATGGTTGGTCTTTGCTGCTGACAAAGAGCATAATCATGGCCGAAGGCAGGTAAAAGGCACCCCGTCTAGAACTCAGCACCAAAGTGGTCAAGACAACAGGGCTGTCAGGCTGATGAAGATGGTGGATGAAGCAGATAGAGCTTTGGAGGTTCTCTTGGAGCGGAGCGAGGATGTAGTCAGTCTTGGATCGAGGATGTAAATGAAAGCAGAAGCAAGGATATAGTTGTGCAGATTCTTCGGATTGCCAAGCTGAGGGACAAAGCGTTCAATTGTGTCCAGTCTGAAAGATGTGGTACGCCTAAAGATGGACAACCATGAGTTGGAAAGCAATCTATACACTTTGAGGACATGTCTCAAGGTGATCCTCATGACCAAAGAAGACCAAAGAGCCATTTTCCTGATTGACCGAAGAGGGTACTCCGCCCTATTGGTCTTCGAGATTATGGTCGAAGCAGAGTAAATGAAGACCCAACAGCCATTTTCCTGATTGACCGAAGAGGGTACTTCGCCCTATTGGTCTTTGGGATTATGGTCGAAGCAGAGTAGATGAAGACCCAACAGCCATTTTTCTGATTAACCGAAGAGGGTATTCCGCCCTATTGGTCTTCGGGATTATGGTCGCAGCAGATAAAGAAACTGATCCAGGGAGTATGCACCTCAGAATACAAATAAGGCATTCTGCCTTGAGTATCCTCACCACAGTGATAGAAAGTTTCACCGAAGTAGATCCAGAAATCACACTCCCGAGAGTCCACTGAGGGCACACCGCCCTGTGGGCACTTGTCTTCGGGGAAATCCATCTAAAGTCGCAGCTTCAGATGGAAAGCAAATTGAGAGTCCGACAAAGTCATTGCGATTTCAGTGAAGCATATCTCGTAGACATTACATGCAGACAGATATTCTATTTCGGACATCATTGCAGCAGGCTATCAAGGAGTCGATCACAATAAAAATTCCACTTCCGATGCATTATAGAAGTTGGCTACTACGGATGCTTATAACTTTGATGGCAGATGGCGTCTTTCCTTCGGATCAGATGCTGGCAAAGAAGACCAAGTACAAGAGTGTCTATTTTGCTCTCATTGATGAGAATCTTTATGGAAAGACCTTTTTCGTCATCATTGCTCAAACATTTGGTTCTATCCGAAGTAGAGTATGTTCTTCGGGAAGTTCACAAAGACATCTGTGGTGATTATTTGGCCCGAAGTTGTTGGCCTACAAAGCACTTCGGCAGGGATATTCTTGAAAGAACAGGGGATTCAGCACAAAAAGACTTCGGTGGCTCATCCACATTCATTTTTTCACAATTGATCCTGTTCCTATTTGTCCTAAGTTCACAATGAAGTAAGGAGGTATGGTAGGACTCGCTGGCCATTCGATGGTAGCCCATTTATTTGTTGCCCAGCGTGGTAGACAAATCCTATGTTCCTATATTGTTTTTACCAAGGGCGGTAAAATCAATGGTCCATTGGAGTAAGGAGGTATGGTAGGACTCACTGGCCATTCGATGGCAGCCCATTTATTTGTTGCCCAGCGTGGTAGATAAATCCTATGTTCCTATATTATTTTTACCGAGGGCGGTAAAATCAATGGTCCACTGGAGTAAGGAGGTATGGTAGGACTTGCTGGCCATTCGATGGCAGCCTTATTGTCAGGAGTGTTCCTATGAATTTGTGATCCTGTGTGTGGTAGACAAATTCCATGATCCTTATATCTTGATCCTTATATAGTTGTTCTATTCCGAGTGGTAAACGAGATCTTGATGGTGCAAGGAGGATCAGCCGAATTCACCCTATTGACTGATCTATCTCACACTTCGGTAACGATAAGTATGGATTACTTTATTTTGTTCAAGTGTTGAGTTCATATTATATTATTATTGTTCTTAAGTGTTATATAATTTGCTTGATTATTGACTAACAGTTTAAGATAAGAGGCACTTGCACAGTTTTTAAGTTGATTGCTGATCAATTATTGACAAGAAATGTTCATTCAGAAGTAATAAGGCATGAAGTTGAAATTTTAATATTAATTGTTCACAACAAGTTAGAATTTTTACAGAAAGTTCTACAGCTAAAGATAAGGAGAGGTCATCTTCAGGCTTCTTCCTTGTCATCGTCACCATCTAAAGAGTCTAGAAGAGATGGATCTACCTTGGCCCGAGCTTTTTCTTGCCTTTACTTCGACAGATTTCATATCCTTTGGCATACATATGGACGATTTTATTGTTCAGCTCGACGGATTTTCTGTATTCTTCTTGGATCTCCTTACGAAAGTCTTCGGTCAGTGGCGGACCCAAATCTCTAAGGGCCTGAAGCTCTTTGAGCTCTTCTTCAAGCTTTTGACGAAGTGCTAGATATCTTGTTTCTTTAGCATGGATATTATTATTTTGCTTCGCCAAGCTCTGATTGGACTCGGTCAGATCTTCATTCTTCTTCGTCATTGTGATGACCCGATGAGTGGCCTTGGTCGTTTTTAGTTCTTCTTTGATCTTGTCGATATCCTTCCGAAGGCATTCATTGTTGAAGAGAGCAATATCAAGATTGATTCTTTCTTTTGCCAACACAGACTTCCGGATGGCGTTATCCCTTCGAGCGGCATTCTCTTCGGACTTCTCTTCGGATTTCTCTTCGGACTTCTCTTTGGATTTCTCTTCGGATTTCTCTTCGGACTTCTCTTCGGATTCCTCTTCGGTATCCTTTTCGATTTCTTTATATTTGGGACGGAGGCACACGAAGATAGTGTTTGCTTGCAAATGACCATTATTAGTCAATCATTTCAAATTAATGGGCAGCGATGTCCATGATGGAACTATCTCCTTACGATGATCATCGGTATCACGGACGCACGCTATTACCGAATCGGTATTTCATTCTATGGCTTGAGCTTCGGTAGTTAAAGGCGATTCAGTTGGTACTTCTGTAGAGGTCGACGAAGATGAATCCTTTATGTTGCTATTTGATGTTCACCAGATGGGCTTCGGTAAGCCGTATTTTGGGCCTTCATTGGTCTTATTATAATTCCTTTTGTCCTGAACTGATGCCTTTTTTATAGTTTCCTATTAAACCTCCCTGCTTAATAAAAACTAGGGGGCAATGTTGGGTTGTGATATTTCTCCCATTGGGTCGAATGGATTGGGTCTATTTATTCAGTTAGTCCACTGGGTTTTCACTATAGGGTGTTGATGTTATTGGGCTTAGTCACTACCTTATTTCTATTAAGTCCTTACAAGATCAGATCGAATCAGTGGGTCGACCTATCATATATTTAAATATCTTCAGTTGGGTTTTGAACCGGTGATGATGGCAAAGATATGGCTGACTGATATCTTACATGGCATTAATAAGGATTGGACAGTTGGCCAGCGGTGGACAGAGGGGATGGGATTAACAGGTGTCAGGAAGGTCAGTGGCACGGTAACCCAGGTCCTGTAGTATATCATAGCAAGGAGGTCTTCATAAAGAGGTACGTTAACATTCACGTTAACATTAACATTCACACATACACACAACTGGGATTTATTATTATCTCTCTAAATACACTAGACATTACATCCTCCATTGTTAACCTTGTGAACACGTATACTGACTCTCACGCCTGAGCTATCTTCCAACGGACCCGCCGTCAAGCTTGTGGTGTTTATCGTGTTTACTATTCAGGATCAGGCATCTTATGTGATTGGGACGTGGCAGCGGATCTTGGCATTAACAATCATAATTGTGATTCTAAATTCCTCTTCGCACCCATGACGAAGATAATTTTCATCACATGTCTTTACCTGAAACATCAAAGATCGTGGTTATACCAAATCACAGTTCCTGTTCATAATCATACTAATATATTCATCTTTTCACTACGGGCCAAAGATATTCATTAATAGTTTATCTTTGCACTACAGGCCAAAGATATTCAACAACAGGCCATCTTTGCACTACATGTCTAAGATATTCAGCAACAGATCATCTTTGCACTACAAGCCAAAGATATTCAACAACAGGTCATCTTTGCATTACGGGCCAAAGATATTCATCAATAATTCATCTTTACACTACAGGCCAAAGATATTAATATCTCAAAGAAATACATAATCATTTTAGAATTTATATAAACCATAATTATAACCACGTTGATCAATTCACCTTTGCACTTAAGCTAAAGATATTCAATTGTAAATTCAATGGTCATGATCATACCAGTCAATGATTCAACTTTGCACTACTGGCCAAAGAGAACCCATAGTCACGATCATACCAATAATCTACCCATCTTTATACTCAAGTCAAACAGAAATTTCTTCACCAGGATTATAAAAATGTTATATATGATAATAAAAACAATATGATCAAAACATGGATTTAATTTCAAGAGTAAGATTCATAAATCAACGAAAATTTAGTTAAAGAAAGAAACCAATTTTGTCGTGAATAGTACTCCGTGAATAGTAACTCATGAATAGTAACTCGTGAATAGTAACTTGTGAATAGTAACTCGTGAATAATAACTCGTGAACAATAACTCATGAATAGTAACTCATATTCGTACATAGTACTATATACATAAATAGTGTCATATACATGAATAGTGTCGTATATGTGAATAGTACCGTATACGTGAATAGTAACCCCGACACGAAAAGATAAAGTTTCACAATAAAATCCATATCAATATTTATAGCACCTTAATCCAAATGTTATAAATCACTTAATAATCTCATACTCTAATATTATTAATATTACAACAATATTTTAATCATTTCTTAAACTTATAAATAATTTATTTTAATTATTTACACTTTACTAATTAATGCATTTAATCATCCTAAAATGCCAAACTCATAAGATTTCATCACCAATAACCGAAACCCTCATCAAAAATATGTATATACCTTATATAGGATTCTCAAGACATAAAATCCTATTTTCCAATTTTTTAGTTCACATAACATATTTAATTCATTTACTCATAACTAGTCCATTTTCATGAAAAATACCAAATCAGTACGAACAAATTTTCATTTTTGGAATTTAGCGTATACGAATCCATATTGAACATATATTTTCTCTAATTTTTAAAATTCATTTACTATTTTTCATATGGCCAAATCACGAATATTTAGATATTTATCATAAATCATGACGTTTGTCCAAAAATTCAAAATTTACAGTATATACTTCATTATATACATGCACTCCCAATAAAAATTTCTCCAATTTTGGAGTTAACCACAAGGAGTTATAAGGGTTTACTTTTAAAATAGTATTTTCCCATAAAATTCATAACTCTTAATCTATTTATCCAAAAATTGCTATTTTTGGACACAATCTAGAAAACTCATCAAATTATCATTTCAAATTTTTTCCAAAATTTTTGAGGGTCAAAAAAATAACGAAAATGAAAAACATAATAACCCTTACAATCCCTTATCTCAAAAGAGCAAGATTTAATCGGAATATCGGATGTAAAGTCAAGGAAACTTACCTTTCAATAAAGAACTCTTAAAGTATCTAAATACTCACAAAAATACGCTCGATAATATAGAGAGAGAAAACTTATATTTCTGGTGTGATTTTCAATTCTAACTTAAGCGCCTATTTATAGGAAAATGCTAGAACGCCAAAGGAGAGTAAATAATAAAATATTAATTAAAATTTTATACGCATGCCATTTTGACAAAATGGTAGCCGATACCTTTGAAAATCCAATTCAGCACATGTTTTCAAAATAAAACAAAAGTGGGTCCCACCCATAATTTGAATAAAAATATTTAACTTACGAAACTTCAATAATTCATAATAAATCGCCCTTTTATCAGAAAAATGCGAATTTTATGCCCTTTCCACAGGAAATCAAATTCTCTACAACTTCGTAGCTTTAATTTTTTTCAAATTCCAGACATAAAATATATGAAATCCACAAACAGATGATTTTTAACACCTTTTAAAATTTATAACAAATCATGCGTTAATTTTCAACGGTTCAAAATTTGTGGACATATACTCAACTTATATATGTATAACATATCCAAAAATCACAACGATCCAACGGTCTGATTAAAATTATAACTCACACAATAGAACTTTAAGAACACCGATTTGATTTTTTAATACCTCTAATCCGATAAAATACTGATAAAATACCTCAACATTAATTCCTTCATTTAAATCCACATAAAAATAAATATTTTCTTATCATATAGATCAATAATTAATTATTCATAAATAATATTACAGAATCACAATAATGACAACCAGCAGTTCAGCGAGAAAGAGGGCTTTTCCGATAAGGATTTCTCTCATCATGGCAAGCAATTAGGTGACCAAACCTCTCCTCGACAAAACTTTCTAGACATTGCCAATAATGTTATCTAATAATATTATTCAAATAATATTAATTATTGATATGATAATAGGAAATACTGTGCAGTGACAATTATTGAAACAACAATAATATAAAATTTCAACGCAGCAATTATTGAACCAATAAAATAATATATTGAATAGTAATTACTGTAACAATTATTGAGTAGGCCTTCTTATATAAGAATCAATAATTCAAAAATACTCGCTGTCTGGTGTAAAGCTATGCAACCAACCACGTAGACATCGTATTTAGCCACCGTGTATTCCAACAATGTTAATCTGAGAACGATTACTCCGTTATTTATAAAAACTCATACTTGTCGTTTTCCTTCATCCGATAGTTATTCTGTTATGGGGCCCATAATCGGTCACATGGCGATAAATTTTAATATTCTCCGACAACAAGAATATTCCACGACCAAATGAATATACCCTGACAACAATGAGTATTTTATAGCCACTTGCTTATTTTGAAAAAATTTCATATCTCACCCTTAACTTTAACTTTTTATCAATTTAACCATTTACTGAATAACAATTATAAGAAAAATTAAATACTTTTATTTCATAAAATTTAGGGTCTTACACTTAGGGTAAAGGGTTAGGATGTGCTCTCATGCAACATGGGAAAGTCATACCCTATGCCTCGCAACAACTTAAAGAATATGAGAGGAATTATCCTACTCATGATCTAGAGTCAAGCGTAATGCTTTTTCTTATTAAAGATCTGGAAGCACTATCTATATGGGGAGAAAGTGGAGATATATTCAGACCATAAAAGCCTTAAATATTTTTTCACCCAAAAAGAACTCAACATGCGGCAACGATGTTGGCTTGAGCTGTTGAAAGACTACGTCCATACCATTCAATACCATCATGGAAAAGCAAACTTGGTAGCTGACGCGTTAAGTAGAAGATCATATGCATGAACGAGTGCGATGTTGTTAACACAAAGGCCTATTTTGTGTGATTTACATAAGATGAAGATAGAATTCAAGACTCCAGGGACCCATGCGATGATGTCAAGTATACACATAGAACCAACTTTAATCGATAAAGTTAAAGTTGCTCAAGCCACAGACCCGGAGATTTGGTTTATTGTTGATAGATTAACTAAGTCTGCTCATTTCTTGTCGATACGGGAGATTTATTCCCTTGAACGTCTTGCTCATATGTATGTAAATGAGATTGTGAGATTGCATAGCATGCTAGTATCCATAGTTTTGGATCGTGACCCAAGATTCACTTCATGATTTTGGGTTAGCTTGCGAAAAGCTATGGGCACAGATTTACGATTTAGTTTGGCATACCATCCTCAAATGAACGGATAATCAGAGAAGACTATTCAAACTCTTGAAGATCTATTAAGACTCTGTGTCCTAGACTTCAAAGGGAGTAGAGATAAGTATTTACCATTGGTGGAATTCTCCTACAACAACAGTTATCAGGCAAGTATAGGTGTGGCTCCATTTGAAGCATTGTATGGATGAAAGTGTCACTCTCCAATATGTTGGGATGAGGTGGGTGAAGCAACATTGCTGGGACCAGATTTGGTATGTATGACCACGGAAAAGATCCAAATGATTCGATAAAGTATACAAATGGCACAGGATCGACAAAAGAGTTATACGGATCTTCATCGAAAGGACGTGAAATTTAGTATTGAGGATCATTTATTGTTGCGAGTTGCTCCATGGAAGGGAGTTACAAGATTTGGGAAAAGAGAAAAACTCAATCCACGATTTATTGGTCCATTTCAGATTCTTGACCGAGTAGGAAATGTGGTGTAAGACCCCAAAATTTATGAAATAAAAGTATTCAATTTTTTTATAATTACTATTCATGAGTTACTATTCACGAGTTACTATTCATGAGTTACTATTTACGAGTTACTATTCACGAGTACTATTCACGAAGCATGATATTTTTTTTACGTCAAAAGGCGCTACTCAATAATTTTTTCAGTAATTACTATTCAATATTTTATTTTATTGATTCAATAATTTCTACGTTGATATTTTATATTGTTGTTGTTTCAATAATTGTCACTGCACAGTATTTTTCATTATCAGATCAATAATTCATATTATTGGAATAATATTATTAGATAACATTATTGGCAATGTCTAGAAAGTTCATCTAAGGAGAGGTTTGGTCATCTAATTGCGGCTACCAAAGAAGGAGAAATCCTTATTGAAAGCCCCTTTCTGAGAACGGCCTTGTTGTCGATCAGTGATTCTGTAATATTATTTATGAATAATTAATTATTGATTATTATGATAAAGAAAATATTCATTTTATGTGGATATAGATGGAGAAAATTTTTAATGTGACAATTGTTAAAAATTTATATTTTATCTTTTCTCGATAAAGTATATTATTATATTTTAATAATATAATAATGGTGATATTTTTACAATGCATGTGTGATATATGAATAAATGAGGAAGAGTATTTTTGTTACTATAAATGCTAAACACATGTTTTGTGTGTTACAAAAAATGTTTAACATATGTTAAACATGATGGTGTACACAAATTTTGACTGAAATTTGATTATAGCTTGTAAAATCGTCCGTTTGTGAATTTTGGTCAATTTCTGTTTGGAATTTGGAAAACTTTTCTTCTACAAAGTTGTAGAGAATGAAATTTCCTATGGAAAGGACATGTGGTTTGAATTTTTCTAATAAAAGGGCTATTTATTATGAATTATTGAAGTTCCGAAGTTCTAGAATAATTGATTTTTGAAGTTTTAATTATTTTTTTTAAGAAAAATATTTTTTTTCATTATTGGTGGGCCCCACATGTGTGGTAAATGAGCTGAATTTAGTTGGTCTAAGGTGGGCTTGAATTTTTATAAATATATTATTATTATATTAAATTTTCTGCTTTGGTGTTCTAAGCAATTTTCTATAAATAGGGTGCTTAGGTTAGAATTGAAAATCACACCAGAAACTGAAGTTTTCTCTCAATATTATCGAGTGTATTCTTGTTAGTATTTTGATATCTTGAGTGTTGCTATACGGTGCAAGTTCGTTTCAAAAGTTATTCCAATGGAAATCTTTTCTTTTGATGTAAGGGATATTGTCGTTATTATGTAAAGGGATTTTAAGGGTTATTATATTTTTCATGTTTAGAAATTTTTTGACCTACAAAATTCTAGAAAAATTTGAAATGATAATTTGATGAGTTTTATTGATTGTGTCCAAAAATAACGATTTTTGGATGTATATATTAGGAGTTATGAATTTTATGAGAAAAGACTATTTTAAAAGTAAACCCTTATAACTCCTTGTGGTTAACTCCAAAATTAATGAAATTTTTATTGGGAGTACATCTATATAATATCAGTATACCGTGTAAATTTTGGAATTTTTGGATAAAAGTACAATTTATGATAAATGTCTAAATATTTGATAGTTTTGGCCATATGAAAAATAGTAAATGAATTTTAAAAATTCGGAGAAAAATATATGTTCAATATGGACTATATTATGCTAAATCCCAGAAAATAAATATTTTTGGAAATGATTTGGTATTTTTCATGAAAATGGACTAGTTATGAGTAAATGAATTAATTATGTTATGTGAAGTAACAAAATTGAAAAATAGGATTTTATGGCTTGGGAATCCTATATATGGTATATGCAGATTTTTGATGAGGTTGTTGGTTATTGGTGATGAAATCTTATGAGTTTGACATTTTAGGATGATTAAATATATTTATTAGTAAAGTGTAAACAATTAAAATAAATTGTTTATAAATTTAAGAAATGATTAAAATATTATGAGATTATTAAGTGATTTATAACATTTGGATTAAGGTGTTATGAAATCATTGATTTATGAATTTTACTCTTAAGATTAAATCTATATATTGATTATATTATTTTTATTATCATATATAACATTCTTATAACCCTAATGATGATATTTCTCTTTGACTTAAGTGTAAAGATGGGTAGATTATTGGTATGATCTTGACTATGGGTTCTCTTTGGCCAATAGAGCAAAGTTGAATTGTTGACTAGTATGATCATGGTCATTGAATTTATAATTGAATATCTTTAGCTTAAGTGCAAAGATGAATTGATCAACATATATGGTTATAGTTATGGTTTATATAAATTCTGAAATGATTATGTATTTCTTTGAGATATGAATATCTTTGGCCTATAGTGCAAAGATCAATTATTGATGAATATCTTTGTCCCGTGGTGCAAATATGACTTATTATTGAATATCTTTGGCATGTAGTGCAAAGATGAACTGTTGATGAATATCTTTGGCCCGTGGTGCAAAGATGAATTTATTAGTATGATTATGAACAGGAACTGTGATTTGGTATAACCATGATCTTTGATGTTTCAGGTAAAAGACAGGTGATGAAAATTATCTTCGTCTTGGATGCGAAGAGGAATTTAGAATCACAATTATGATTATGAGTTATTCATATGATTGTGGAAAGGAACTATTGATTGATGTTACAGGGATAAAACATTGTTGGTGGACTTTTAACATGGAGAAGATAATAGACTTTATGGTCTATTTGACTCTTCTAATGGATTGATCATTCCGCTGCAACTATGGTTGAAAAGTTTTATCATCTACCATATGTTCTAAATCTCTGATTTATTCCTGATGAAGGCTATTGATAATTTAATTATCTTTAGTCATAATATTCTTTCTCGAAGCTAGTTGTGCTCACCCTTTTTGCTTCACAATTCCTTTCGAGTAATAAGAGTGTAGGCCGGGTCGAAAGGGGATAATAGGGGAATAGTGTGGTGGTCCGAGACCCACAAAGTTTCTCAACACATTATAAAATGCGACATGACATACAATATATAATTGTATTGAGGACCTAAGATGTGTGTGTCGTATATTATACGTCACTTAATAATTGATTTTGATGAACAACAATAGGGTGAGGCGAACCCAACTTTGGAAGGGTATTTTGTCACTATCATACAAGATGTCTAATGACCTACGAGTTATTATAAGATAGGGTTGTGCACATCCACTTGTTGAGTATATCTACGAGCACTACCTATATGATCTTGGAGTTTATTTGAAACATAATGTTCAATTACAGACGGTGGAGATAGTTATATGTCAAGAGAAGACTCACCATTGGAAGGAATATGATAATAATCTTCTCGTTTTTCTTTGGGGTCTATTGGGTCAACCAAAGATAATTTTGTGGGCATATGATATCTATCATAACCTAGACGCATGGCCTCCCATGTACGAAGGTTTCCTTGATCACTTCCCAAGGATTTTAATTTCTAAAACGGTTATTGATTGTACCTTTATATAATGTATGAATGTGAGGTGTTGTCCATGGGTGGGACATGAGTCACAGTTGGTATTTAAACTCACAGTATATGTGTTGTTGTATTTTGTACGACAATTGTAGTAATAAAGTTGTAGTAATTTTCTGTACCATGTTATTGACGACTCAGAATAGGTTGGGTGAAATGGACCTATTTTGGGGGCATCACAGTTGGTATCAGAGCTATAAGTAAAGAGCCCCGAGCCTCTCGCTGGTGACTTCCTTGTGTGGGATGCACCTAAGCCAGACTCTCCATAGGGGATGCCGCTCATTCACAGTAATCGATAGGTACCATCGTGAGGTCTCATCCACGGTTGGGACATGAGTCACAGTTGGTATCAGAGCTTAGGGATATGATCTCTAGTGGAGATCAGGGAATAGAACTAGGAGGGGAGAGACGAGTATATCCTTCGCTAGTGTGTATCCTACCTAAGCTGAATTTTCTTACTTAAGTTGACAAATTGTGATATGTCAATTAACCTTTGTTTTGAAGATGTATTCTAGAATGATATCTGAAATACAGGAGATGAGCAATGGAGAAATCATGATGACCGGGGAGATAGAATCTGAAATGAAAGCAAGGTATTCTCAACTCTTTGAAATACCAGGTACGTAAATTTCGGGGACGAAATGTGACGCCCCCAAAATAGGTATACATCACCCATCTTGAGTCACCAAATACATAGTACAGAATTCAAATACAAACTAATAATACAGCAGTCGTGTATAATACGACAAAACATATGCTGTGAGTTTAAATACAAATATTGTCTTCTAGACAATATCCATTCTCAAATAGAGTCCTCGTTACATTTATTATCACACTATTTTACAGAATAGTGAGGACTACTAAGACACCATCTCGGACCATCACTCCATTCCCCGACTAATCCCAGCTACGTTCTCATTTCCTGAAGAGAACAGTGAAAGAAAGGATGAGCTCAACTAGCCCAGAAAGAAATATTATGACTAAGATAATGCAAAATAAATTATCATTAGCCTCCAACAATATTAAACTGATAAAATACAATAGACATCAAGTTTAACTGCAGCGGATCAAGCAATCCATTAAAAGAGTCAAGTAGAGAATAGAATCTACTATCTTTTATGATTTAAAAAGTTTTTCATCACTTTTATCGCTGAGACTCAGCTTTATAAATAATCCACATCATTAAATCATCCCTGCACTACAGGCCAAGGATATTCTTTAGTATCACGACCACGAATTATCCACGCACTACGGGCCAAAGATAATTATGTTTTCATCAACGGTCCTGATCATGCCATAAAACAATTCATCTTTGCTCCCTTGGCCGAAGAGAATCCATAGCCATAATTATACCAAAAACTGTCCATCAATGCACTACGGGCCAATGAGGACTTTTAATTTTCACATCATTTGTAACATTACCGTCATGATTATACCGAATAATCCTCGGTCATAATCATACCAAGTCCATCTATGCACTACAGAATACGAGATGACTTTTTAACATAACATAAACATGAGGATGATGACAATGATATAAGAATTCAATTAAACAAGTTCAAGAATTAATTTGTTCAGGAACTAATAACGTCCAAATTGTCAACATGATACTTCTTTGTAGAATAAAATTCAAGAATGCTCAGAAGAATATTTCCATGAAAAATACTGGATGAAGCGCAAATATCAAGGATATTCCACTAATTTCATGGAGTATAGAAGTCAAAATTTTAATCAACTTAGTATAATACCGAATGGAATAACTAAAGATATCACCATGCATGCGATAGAGACCGTACAGACAGGTTATTCTAACAAAATAATAATAACTTAACCAAAGTCGGTGAAATTCACAATCGCAGGATGTTCCAAATGTAATAATAAATACTGAATAGTAAATGATGGAACCGTCCCACAGATAAGACGAGATAAGATATTCAAAGTAAATGTAAAGACGGAATAGTAATGGAATCGTGTCCCATATAAGCATGTATGTGATATTCCGGCGAAAATATAAGGACGGAAATAGTAAAATGGAACCAGGTCCCAGATAAGCATGAGCGTGATATTTCACGAAAATATAAATACTAATAGTAAAATGGAACCAGTCCCAAATATAAGATGATGTGATATTTCGGCGTAAATATAAAGACGGAATAGTAAATGGATGTCACCAAGTATAGGGTATTCATTTTATACAAAGTTATTCCAATGTAATAATAATGAATGGAATAACATAAGGATTTCACCAAGTATAGGGTATGTCACAGATAAAAGTTATTCCAATGTAATAATAAAGAATGGAATAACATAAGGATTTCACCAAGTATAGGGTATGCCCCGTATACAGGTCATGTATAGGGTATGCCACTTTTACAGGTTATTCCAACAGAATAATAAAGAATGGAATAACAACAGTTCTCTTCATGAATATAAAAGAATAATATCCCTTACCATCCCTTACGAGAATTGAAAGAAAATTGTTCTCTTCATGAATAAAAGAAATAACACCCCTGACCGTAACAGAAACTGGATATAGAAAAAGAAAGTTAAGTAGAAGAAAACTTTTCTTCTATCTCTCTATAGTCTCTCTCTATAGTTTCTCTCTCTAGAGTTCAGTGAATTCGTAAGAAAATAATGAAGGAATGAGCTTCTATTTATAGGAAAATGGAATGCATAATAACTAACTCATGAACGGTCCAGATTGATTTACTTTAATCTGACGGTCCATATTTAAAGCAAAATCTTTTAAATAAAATATAATATATTCTATTTATATAAAAAAAAATTTACTATGCAAACACTATACAACACTATGCAACACTATGCAAAACACTATGCAACACTATGCATAATAAAATATAATATATTCTATTTATAGAATAACTTTAATAAAGTATTTTATTTTATATAAAAAGATGTTTCTGTATTATTACGTTAATAATATGAATAAAACAAAACGTCATCATCGTTATAATAATTCATATTATTAATCGACAATAATGGAATCAAACTGAGTGACTTCTCACATAAACATCAATAATCAATACCATGTGCTACTATGCAACCACACGTATTACTGTACTTTTACTACCGAGTAGTTCAACAGTGTAAACGGTAAAACTTCCGCCGTTATTTCAATAAAATATTTTTGTCGTTTTCTCAATCCGACAATAATTTTGTTGTTGGGTCCACCAATGATTGTGCTCTCGTACGAATATTTCCCGACAAAAAGAATATTCCCCGACCAATCGAATATAATATAACAACTTGCATACTTTGTAAAATTTATAAGTACTACTCACAACTATAATATTATCTAAAATTCACACCATAATATTAAAAAATTATTTCGAGAAAATTAATTCTTTATTCATAAAATCTGGGGTTTCACAATCTCCCCTCCTTATAGAATTTCGCCCTCAAAATTTTCGTACGTACCTGGTATGCCGAACAAGTGAGGATACCTTGACTTCACTTCAAATTCTAACTCTTGAGGTATAACCTTTGAGTGTTGAATACGATTCTTCTTATCCAAGGTTGTAACACGTATCTCCTCAAAAGTTAAATCATCCGCTATCTCGTTCGGTTCTAAATTAATAATGTGGTTCGGGTCGTCCACATATTTACGTAACATCGATACGTTAAAAAGGTTATGAACACGCAACATATTTGACGGTAAAATGAGTCTATAAGTCACAGTTCCTACGCGATCGAGGATTTCAAATGGGCCAATTAAATCGAGGGTTGAGATTTCCTCTCTTCAGCAACTTTTGCTTCTAGAATAATGCCCTCTTGAACCTTCTTCTTCACATTCATCAGCTCTGAGTATGTAGCTTGAGCGGCTTTAACTTTATCGGTTAAAGTCAATTTTACTCGTACATTCGTTATCTTCACGTGGGTCTCTAGAGTCTTTAACTCTATCTTCATCATTTGTAAGTTATACAAAATGAGTCTTTGTGTTAACAACATCACACTCGTAAATGCATACGATCTTCTATTCAACGCGTCAGCTACCACGTTCGCTCTTCTACGATGATATTGAATGCTACGATCGTAATCTTCAATAGCTCGAGCCAACGTCTTTGGCGCATGATACATTCATTTTAGTTGAAGAAATATTTGAGGGTTTAAGAAATGGGTTTTGTACTGGGGTCAATACAAAATTCGATTTCACGCTCTAGGGGTAGGCTAGGAAGTCTTCAGGAATACGTCAGGAAATTTATTAGCGATAGAAATATCATTCAAAACTGTGACCCTCATCCAAGACTTGGATAGTACGTCACATTAATACCAACGTGACTTCTATCCCTTAACCTGGATAGCACCTCATAATGATACCTATCAACTTTCCATCTTCATTCACGACATCGCCTCCAGAAAGTCTGGCTTCGGTGCATTCCACATGAGGAAGTCAACAATGAAAGGATTAGGCTCTTTACTTATGGCTTGATATGACAATGATTAACTTTAGTGGTTTAGTTACTTTGAATTCGCATAATAGGTTGGTTAGGAATATGAAAGCTAACAACCTTACGAAAAACATGATGAGTAGTTACCAATCGTTTCTAAAAAAACCACATCAAAGGCAAGTATTTTCAAAGAGATAAGATCGACAGGTAACGTGAAAGTGTCGATTTGAATCAAACAAGATTTATAAACACTGGAGGTAACGAAGGTTTCTCTCAACGGAGTTTTAATAGATAAATCAAAGTTTAACTTCTCCGGAGTTAAGTACATACATTAAACATAACCAGGTGAAATAAAAGAGTGAGTAGAACCGGTATCTAACACGGTATAGACTTCGCAAGAGCTTATGATTAACTTACCCGTGATAACTTTATTTAGGTTCCTCTTCACGAGAAAAAAAACGTTATCTTTTAAACTACCGGTTTTGGCTTGTCTGGGACATCCTTCAACATCACTATCCCAGCTGGACTTGACTTCACCATACGACAAAATCGAGCTAGGTGACCTTCTCTTCCGCAATTAAAACATGCTTTGGATTGCTGCATACAGTTTGGACGGATGTGTCCCTCTTGTCCGCATTTGAAACATACGATCGGTGGTCGTTCTTCTTAGTTTGAAACGGGTGTTGGTGCCGACGTCTTCACGTCATTGTTGAACCTTCTCTTCTTAAAATGTCCATTCTTATTATGTTGGCCATGATTACCACCGAAATGGTTACCATTCTTGGCATGATAATTTCCCCCATGATGGTTATCGTTGTTCCGATGACCGTTGCCACCGGTATGATTATTATCGTGTTGTTGGTCGTTGCCTTTTGGTTGTGCTGACTCACTATCGCGCTCCAATAACTGAGCCCTATTCACAACATCTGAATATAAACAAAGTTTGTGAGAAATGAGGTATTGACGTATATTGGGTTTCAAACCTCGCAGAAACATTCGCGTCATTCTTTCCTCATCATCGACCAAATGGGATGCAAACCGAGATAACTCCGCAAACTTAGCCTCATACTGCGACACGGTCATATTGTTTAGCTCCAGCTTGATGAATTCTACCTCCTTCATGTGATGAATACTTTCAGGAAAGTACTTGTCATTGAACAGCTCTTGGAACTTCTCCCAAGACATCTTGAGTGTGTCAGTCGGGTACGTTTTACAAATTCCCACCAATGATCTGCTTCTTCACATAACATAAAGGTGGTGAATGGAACCTTTTGCTCCTCTGAGCATTCCAAGACATCAAATATCTTGGTAATCTGCTTTATCCATGTCTCTGCCTTAAGTGGCTCTGGCTTTCCCACAAACTCCGGTAGTCCCAGCTCCTTGAACTGCTTAGCGGTGACCAACCGTGGGTTGCCATTGTTTCCACCTGCATTATGGACAGGAGCTGCCTTCGCTCGTTGTTGCATGAATTGCTCCTTAAACTGCTTAGCGGTGACCGTCCAAGAGTTATCGGTGTTTTTACCTGCATTTTGGACAGGAGCTGCCTTCGCCTGTTGTTGCATGAATTGCATAAAGCCTCTGACCATCCCATCATTCACCATTTCATCAGTGTTATTGTTTTCATGAGGATTATTGTCCTCTGGTTGCACATTATCCTGATTATTGATCTGTGGAGACTCAACGGTCTCCTGTGCTCCATTGATAATCTTCACATTCTCGGATGCTATTTTCAAATACTGCCACAAAACAAGGGTTAATTATCATATCACATATTATCCCTATACTTTGACCGACCAATTAAATACCACATAAACTTAGGTAGGTCATACTAACAAAGGAATTCCCCGTCTCTCCCCTCCTAGTTCTTGTCTCACACCTTAGCCAGGGATCATATCCCTAAGCTTTGATACCAACTGTGACGCCCCCAAAATAGGTATACATCACCCATCTTGAGTCGCCAAATACATAGTACAGAATTCAAATACAAACTAATAATACAGCAGTCGTGTATAATACGACAAAACATATGCTGTGAGTTTAAATACAAATATTGTCTTCTAGACAATATCCATTCTCAAATAGAGTCCTCATTACATTTATTATCACACTATTTTTCAGAATAGTGAGGACTACTAAGACACCATCTCGGACCATCACTCCATTCCCCGACTAGTCCCAGCTACGTTCTCATTTCCTGAAGAGAACAGTGAAAGAAAGGGTGAGCTCAACTAGCCCAGCAAGAAATATTATGACTAAGATAATGCAAAATAAATTATCATTAGCCTCCAATAATGTTAAACTGATAAAATACAATAGACATCAAGTTTAACTGCAGCGGATCAAACAATCCATTAAAAGAGTCAAGTAGAGAATAAAATCTACTATCTTTTATGATTTAAAAAGTTTTTCATCACTTTTATCGCTGAGACTCAGCTTTATAAATAATCCACATCATTAAATCATCCCTGCACTACAGGCCAAGGATATTCTTTAGTATCACGGCCACGAATTATTCATGCACTACGGGCCAAAGATAATCGTGTTTTCATCAACTATTCCGATCATGCCATAAAATAATTCATCTTTGCTCCTCGTCAAGAGAATCCATAGCCATAATCGTACCAAAAACTGTCCATCAATGCACTATGGGCCAATGAGGACTTTTAATTTTCACATCATTTGTAACATTACTGTCATGATTATACCGAATAATCCCTGGTCATAATCATACCAAGTCCATCTATGCACTACAAGCCACAGATGACTTTCAACATAACATAAACATGAGGATGATGACAATGATATAAGAATTCAATTAAACAAGTTCAAGAATTAATTTGTCCAGGAACCAATAACGTCCAAATTGTCAACATGATACTTCTTTATAGAATAAAATTCAAGAATGCTCAGAAAAATATTTCCATGAAAAATACTGGATGAAGCGCAAATATCAAGGATATTCCACTAATTTCATGGAGTATAGAAGTCAAAATTTTAATCAACTGAGTATAATACCCAATGGAATAACAAAAGATATCACCATGCATGCGATAGAGACCGCACAGATAGGTTATTCCAACAGAATAATAATAACGGAACCAGGTCAGGTGAAATTCACACCGACAAGATGTTCCAATAGAATAATAAATGCGGAAAAGTAAATGATGGAACCAGTCCCACAGATAAACATGTATGTGATATTCCGACGCAAATGTAAAGACGAATAGTAAATGGAACCGTGTTCTACAGATAAAGATGCATGTGATATTCCGACGTAAATATAAAGACTTTAATAGTAAATGGAACCAGTCCGACGATAACACGATGTGATATTCCGGCGTAAATATAAAGATGGAATAGTAAATGGAACCAGTCCCACAGATATAAGACGAGATAGGATATTCTACGTAAATATAAAGACGGAATAGTAAATGGAACCAGTCCCACAGATATACGCATGCATGGATATTCTCACGAAAATATAAAGACGGAATAGTAAAATGGAACCAAGTCCCTATATAGCAGATGCAGATATTCACGACGAAATATAAAGACGGAATAGTAAATGGATGTCACCAAGTAAAGGGTATTCCACGTATACAAGTTATTCCAACAGAATAATAATGAATGGAATAACATAAGGATTTCAACAAGTATAGGGTATGCCGCGTATACAGGTTATTCCAACAGAATAATAAAGAATGGAATAACATAAGGATTTCAAAAAGTATAGGGTATGCCGCGTATACAGGTCATGTATAGGGTATGCCACTTTTACAGGTTATTCCAACAGAATAATAAAGAATGGAATAACAACAGTTCTCTTCATGAATATAAAAGAATAATATCCCTTACCATCCTTACATATTGAAAGAAAATTGTTCTCTTCAAATAAAAGAAATAACACCCACTACCGTAATGTAAACCGGATATAGGAAAATAAAGTTAAGTAGCATAAAACTTTTCTTTTATCTCTATATAGTCTCTCTATAGTTTCTCTCTCAGAGTTCAAAGAATTAAATAAGAAAATAATGAAGGAATGAGCTTATTTATAGGAAAATGGAATGCATAAGAATAACTAACTCATGAACGGTCCGAGATTGATTTACTTTAATCTGACGGTCCATATTTAAAGCAAAATCTTTTAAATAAAATATAATATATTCTATTTATATAAAAAGATTTTTACTATGCAAACACTATACAAAATACTATGCAACACTATGCAAAACACTATGCATAATAAAATATAATATATTCTATTTATAGAATAACTTTAATAAAGTATTTTGTTTTATATAAAAAGATATTTCTGTATTATTACGTTAATAATACGAATAAAACAAAACGTCATCATCGTTATAATAATTCATATTATTAATCGACAATAATGGAATCAAACTGAGTGACTTCTCACATAAGCATCAATAATCAATACCGTGTCTACTACGCAACCACACGACATCGTATTTTTACTACCGAGTAGTTCAACAATTAAAAACGGTAAAACTTCCGCCGTTATTTCAATAAAATATTTTTGTCGCTTTCTCAATCCGACAATAATTACATTTTGGGGTCCACTAATGATTGTCTTTGTCGTATTTAATATTTCTCGACAAAAAGAATATTCCCCGACCAATCGAATATAATAACAACTTGCATACTTTGTAAAATTTATAAATACTACCCACAACTATAATATTATCTAAAATTCACACCATAATATTAAAAAATTATTTCGAGAAAATTAATTCTTTATTCATAAAATCTGGTGTTTCACACGAAATTTCATAAGGAGGGGAGATTGTAAGACCCCGAATTTTATGAAATAAAAGTATTCAATTTTTTTTAATTACTATTCATGAGTTACTATTTACGAATTACTATTCATGAGTTACTATTCATGAGTTACTATTCATGAGTTACTATTCATAAATTACTATTCACGAGTATTATTCATGACGCATGATATTTTTTTAACGTAAGAAGGCGCTACTCAATAATTGTTATAGTAATTACTGTTCAATATTTTATTTTATTGATTCAATAATTTCTACGTTGATATTTTATATTATTGTTGTTTCAATAATTGTCACTGCACAATATTTTTCATTATCAGATCAATAATTCATATTATTGGAATAATATTATTAGATAACATTATTGGCAATGTCTAGAAAGTTTTGTCTAAGGATAGGTTTGGTCATCTAATTGCGCGCCAGTAAGGAGAAATCCTTATTGGAAATCCCCTCTTTCTCGAACTACTTTGATTGTCGATCTTGTGATTCGTAATATTATTTATGAATAATTAATTATTGATTATTATGATAAAGAAAATATTCATTTTATGTGGATATAGATGGAGAAATTTTTTAATGTGACAATTGTTAAAAATTGATATTTTATCTTTTCTGATAAAGTATATTATTATATTTTAATAATATAATAATGATGATATTTTTACAATGAATGTGTGATATATGAATAAATGAGGAGAAAAGAGTATTTTTGTTCCTATAAATGCTAAACACATATTTTGTGTGTTACAAAAAATGTTTAACACATGTTAAACACGATGGTGTACACAAATTTTGACTGGAATTTGATTATAGCATGTAAAATCGCCCGTTTGTGGATTTCGGTCAATTTCTGTTTGGAATTTGGAAAAACTTTCTTCTACAAAGTTGTAGAGAATGAAATTTCCTATGGAAAAGACATGTGGTTTGAATTTTTCTGATAAAAGGGCTATTTATTATGAATTATTGAAGTTCTGAAGTTCCAGAATAATTAATGTTTTAAGTTTTAATTATTTTTTTTAAGAAAAATGTTTTTTTTCATTATTGGTGGGCCCCACATGTGTGGTAAATGAGCTGAATTCAGTTGGTCTAAGGTGGGCTTGAATTTTTATAATTATATTATTATTATATTAAATTTTCTGCTTTGGTGTTCTAAGCAATTTTCTATAAATAGGGTGCTTAGGTTAGAATTGAAAATCACACCAGAAACTGAAGTTTTCTCTCTATATTATCGAGTATATTCTTGTGAGTATTTTAATATCTTGAGTATTGCTATACGGTCAGCGTTATTCCAGTCAGAAGTACTGCTCTTTTGATGTAAGGGATATTGTCGTTATTATGTAAGGGATTTTAAGGGTTATTATATTTTTCATGTTTAGAAATTTTTTTGACCTACAAAAATTCTAGAAAAATTTGAAATGATAATTTGATGAGTTTTATTGATTGTGTCCAAAAATAACGATTTTTGGATGTATATATTAGGAGTTATGAATTTTATGAGAAAAGACTATTTTAAAAGTAAACCCTTATAACTCCTTGTGGTTAACTCCAAAATTAATGAAATTTTTATTGACAGTACATCTATATAATATTAGTATACCGTGTAAATTTCAGAATTTTTAGACAAAATTATAATTTATGATAAATGTCTGAATATTCGGAAGTTTTGGCCATATGAAAAATAGTAAATAAATTTTAAAAATTTCGAGAAAAATATATGTTCAATATGGGACTATATTATGCTAAATCCCAGAAAATAAATATTTTTAGAAATGATTTATTATTTTTCATGAAAATGGACTAGTTATGAGTAAATGAATTAATTATGTTATGTAAAAAAACAAAATTGGAAAATAGGATTTTATGGCTTGGGAATCCTATATATGGTATATGCAAATTTTTGATGAGGTTGTTGGTTATTGGTGATGAAATCTTATGAGTTTGGCATTTAGGATGATTAAATGTATTTTTTAGTAAAGTGTAAATAATTAAAATAAATTGTTTATAAATTTAAGAAATGATTAAAATATTGTGAGATTATTAAGTGATTTATAACATTTGGATTAAGGTGTTATGAAATCATTGATTTATGAATCTTACTCTTGAGATTAAATCTATATGTTGATTATATTGTTTTTATTATCATATATAACATTCTTATAACCCTAATGATGATATTTCTCTTTGACTTAAGTGAAGATGGGTAAATTATTGGTATGATCGTGACTATGGGTTCTCTTTGGCCAGTAGAGCAAAGTTGAATTGTTGACTAGTATGATCATGACCATTGAATTTATAATTGAATATCTTTAGCTTAAGTGCAAAGAATAATTGATCAACATATATGGTTATAGTTATGATTTATATAAATTCTGAAATAATTATGTATTTCTTTGAGATATGAATATCTTTGGCCTGTAGTTCAAAGATCAATTATTGATTAATATCTTTGGCCCGTAGTGCAAAGATGACTTGTTGTCGAATATCTTTGGCATGTAGTGCAAAGATGAACTGTTGATGAATATCTTTGGCCCGTGGTGCAAAGATGAATTTATTAGTATAATTATGAATAGGAACTGTGATTTGGTATAACCATGATCTTTGATGTTTCAGGTAAAGATAGGTGATGAAAATTATCTTCGTCTTGGATGCGAAGAGGAATTTAGAATCACAATTATGATTATGAGTTATTCATATGATTGTGGAAAAGAACTATTGATTGATGTTACAGGGATAAAACATTGTTGGTGGACTTTTAACATGGAGAAGATAATAGACTTTATGGTCTATTTGACTCTTCTAATAGATTGCTCATTCCGCTCCAACTATGGTTGAAAATTTTTATCATCTACCATATGTTCTAAATCTCTAATTTATTACTGATGAAGGCTATTGATAATTTAATTATCTTTAGTCATAATATTCTTTACTGAGCTAGTTGTGCTCACCCTTTTGCTTCACAATTCCTTTTAGGTAATAAGAGTGTAGTTGGGTCGAGCGGGGATAATAGGGGAATAGTGTGGTGGTCCGAGACTGTCAAAGTTTCTCAGCACATTATAAAACGGTATGACATACAATATATAATTGTATTAAGGACCTAAGATGTGTGTGTCGTATATTATACGTCACTTAATAATTAATTTTGGTGAACAACAATAGGGTGAGGCGAACCCAACTTTGGAAGGGTGTTTTGTCACTATCATACAAGATGTCTAATGTCCTACGAGTTATTATAAGACAGGGTTGTGCACATCCACTTGCTGAGTATATCTACGAGCACTACCTATATGATCTTAGATTTTATTTGAAACAAATATTCAATTGCAGACGGTGGAGATAGTTCTATGTCAAGAGAAGACTCACCATTGGAAGGAATATAATAGTAATCTTCTCGTTTTTCTTTGGGGTCTATTGGGTTAACCAAATATAATTTTGTGAGCATATGATATCTATCATAACCTAGACGCATGGCCTCCCATGTACGAAGATTTCCTTGATCACTTCCCTAGAATTTTAATTTCTAAAATAGTTATTGATTGTACCTTTATGTAATGTATCAATGTGAGGTGTTGTCCATGGGTGGGACATGAGTCACAGTTGGTATTTAAACTCACAGTATATGTGTTGTTGTATTTTGCACGACAATTGTAGTAATAAAATTGTAGTTGTTTTCTGTACCATGTTATTGACGACTCAGAATAGGTTGGGTGGAATGGACCTATTTTGGGGGCGTCACATGTGGCCTATAAACTCACGTTACCTCCAAGTATGTCTCGTGTTCATAATGTTTTTCACATATCTGTGCTTCGTAAATATGTGCAAGACCTGAAACACATTATTGAGTTAAAATCGGACGAGATAACCGAAGACTTAACGTACGAGGAGGTACCTGTCAAGATCTTGGATATGAAGGAGCATGTCCTACGCTCAAAGGTCATACCACAAGTCAAAGTTTTGTGGAAGAACCATGCTATTGAGGAAATGACCTGGGAGTTGGAAGCAGAAATAAAAGTGAGGTATCCTCACCTTTTCGAAATACCAGGTACGTACATCAATTTTGAGGATGAAATTTTATAAGGAGGGGAGGTTGTAAGACCCAAACTTATTATAAATAAAATTGAATTTCCTCTATTTATTATTTTGAAATAGTAAGGGTTGATTTGATTAATGTGGTTAGTTATGGGTAAAATGCGCAAATATTTTAAATAAGAAAGTGGTTATAAAATATTCATTGTTGTCGGGGAATATTCATTTGGTCGTGGAATATTCTTGCTGTCGTGAAATATTCGTAGGACGGCGCAGCCTTGTGTGGGCCCCATAACAAAAATCGATTGGATGAAGAAAATGACAAGTATAATTTATTTATAAATAACGGCATAGTTGTTACCGTTAATACTGTTGGAATACCCGATGGTTAAAACACAGTAGCACACGGTATTGCACCAATTATTGATTCTTACGTAAGAAGGCACTACTCAATAATTGTTACAGTAATTACTGTTCAATATTTTATTATATTGATTCAATAATTGCTACGTTGATATTTTATATTATTATTTTTTCAATAATTGTCACTACACAGTATTTTTCATTATCAAATCAATAATTCATATTATTTGAATAATATTATTAGATATCATTATTGGCAATGTTTAGAAAGTTCTCATTCAAGGAGAGGTTTGGTCACCTAATTGCGTGCGATGAAGGAAAAAATCCTTATTGAAAGCCCCTCTTTCCTAGAACTACCGGTTGTCGATGATTGTGATTCGTAATATTATTTATGAATAATTAATTATTGATTTATATGATAAGGAAAACAATCATTTTATGTGGATATAGATGGAGAAAATTTTTAATGTGACAATTGTTGAAAATTGATATTTTATCTTTTCCGATAAAATAATTTATTTAAATATATTATTATATTATAATAATATAATAATGGTGATATTTTTACATGAATGTGTGATATATGAATAAATAATGAGGAGGAGTATTTTTGTTACAAAAAATATTTAACACATGTTTTGTGTGTTGGTGGGCCCTATTTTGTGACTGAAATTGGATTATAGCCCGTGAAATTGTCCGTTTATGGAGTTTGGTCAATTTTTGCTTGGAATTGAGAAAAACTTAAACTTACAAAGTTGTAGAGAATTGAATTTCCTATGGAATAGATAACCGAAGACTTAACGTACGAGGAGGTACCTGTCAAGATCTTGGATATGAAGGAGCATGTCCTACGCACAAAGGTCATACCACAAGTCAAAGTTTTGTGGAAGAACCATGCTATTGAGGAAATGACCTGGGAGTTGGAAGCAGAAATAAAAGTGAGGTATCCTCACCTTTTCGAAATACCAGGTACGTACATCAATTTTGAGGATGAAATTTTATAAGGAGGGGAGGTTGTAAGACCCAAACTTATTATAAATAAAATTGAATTTCCTCTATTTATTATTTTGAAATAGTAAGGGTTGATTTGATTAATGTGGTTAGTTATGGGTAAAATGCGCAAATATTTTAAATAAGAAAGTGGTTATAAAATATTCATTGTTGTCGGGGAATATTCATTTGGTCGTGGAATATTCTTGCTGTCGTGAAATATTCGTAGGACGGCGCAGCCTTGTGTGGGCCCCATAACAAAAATCGATTGGATGAAGAAAATGACAAGTATAATTTATTTATAAATAACGGCATAGTTGTTACCGTTAATACTGTTGGAATACCCGATGGTTAAAACACAGTGAGAAAGCACACCAGTATTGCACCAATTATTGATTCTTACGTAAGAAGGCACTACTCAATAATTGTTACAGTAATTACTGTTCAATATTTTATTATATTGATTCAATAATTGCTACGTTGATATTTTATATTATTATTTTTTCAATAATTGTCACTACACAGTATTTTTCATTATCAAATCAATAATTCATATTATTTGAATAATATTATTAGATATCATTATTGGCAATGTCTAGAAAGTTCTGTCTAAGGAGAGGTTTGGTCACCTAATTGCGTGCGAAGAGAAAAATCCTTATTGAAAGCCCCTCTTTCCTAGAGAACTACCGGTTTGTCGATGATTGTGATTCTGTAATATTATTTATGAATAATTAATTATTGATTTATATGATAAGGAAAACAATCATTTTATGTGGATATAGATGGAGAAAATTTTTAATGTGACAATTGTTGAAAATTGATATTTTATCTTTTCTGATAAAATAATTTATTTAAATATATTATTATATTATAATAATATAATAATGGTGATATTTTTACATGAATGTGTGATATATGAATAAATAATGAGGAGGAGTATTTTTGTTACAAAAAATATTTAACACATGTTTTGTGTGTTGGTGGGCCCTATTTTGTGACTGAAATTGGATTATAGCCCGTGAAATTGTCCGTTTATGGAGTTTGGTCAATTTTTGCTTGGAATTGAGAAAAACTTAAACTTACAAAGTTGTAGAGAATTGAATTTCCTATGGAATAGACATAAGATTTAAATATTTCTGATAAAAAGGCTATTTATTATGAAGTATTGAAGTTCCGGAATAATTGATTTTTGAAGTTTTAAATATTTATATTTAGAAAAACATTTTTTGCAATTGGGTGGGCCCCACATGTGATTTAAATGTGCTGAATTCAGTTGGTCTAAGGTGGGCTTGAAAAATTTTAATTATATTAATATTTTATTAAATTTTCTACTTTGGTGGTCTAAGCATTTTCCTATAAATAGGGTGCTTAGGTTAGAATTGAAAATCACACCAGAAACTGAAATCTTCTCTCTCTCTATATTATCGAGCGTATTCTTGTGAGTATTTTGATACTTTGAGTGTTGCTATACGGTGCAAGTTCCTTCAGCACTATATCTAATATTCCAATCAGAAGTATTGTCTTTTTAAGGTAAGGGATGTTATTTTTTTTAAATGATATTATTTCTTCTAATATCATTATGCCGGAATATTGGTAAGATTTTTCTTGTGAAATTCTTGTCTTTTTTTGTCGGGGTTACTATTCACGTATACGGCACTATTCATGTATACGACACTATTCACGTATACGACACTATTCACAGAAAAATTAAAATTTTCTTTTCTTCGTCTAAGTTGTTTATTATGATTACTAGCTTTGATTGTATCCATGTTTTGAACTTCATTCTTGAATTTTGCTCCACAAAGGTTTATTATGGAGTATTTTTGAACATGGATAAACCGAAGTACGAATCCCTAATATTTGTTCTTTTGTTTCACTGGATTCATTTGCTTTAAAATATTTTTCATCATCCTCAGTCCTAAATGATGATATTACTGAATATCTTTGGCCTGTAGTGCAAA
Source organism: Panax ginseng (assembly GCA_020205605.1). Classification (NCBI taxonomy): domain Eukaryota; kingdom Viridiplantae; phylum Streptophyta; class Magnoliopsida; order Apiales; family Araliaceae; genus Panax; species Panax ginseng. The sequence continues at coordinate 19,229,191 of CM035134.1, forward strand.
GATGAATGATTTTCTGATGAATATCTTTGGCCCGTAGTACAAAGATGAACAGGTGTTGAGATGAACATGACCAACTGATGAATATCTTTGGCCTGTAGTGCAAAGATGAATATTTGATTCAAGATGTATATTGATTGATGTTACAGGGATAAAATATTGATGATAAACTTTTAAATTAATAGAAGAAGGTAGATTTCATTCTCTATGTAACTCTTCTAATGAATTGTTATTTTCGCTGTGAATATTGATTTAAAACTTGTTGTCTATTATATTCTATCAGATTTTTTCTTGTTGACGACTAACGATAATTTGTTCTATATTATCTTAGTCATAATATTCTTTACTGGGCTAGTTGAGCTCACCCTTTTCCTTTTTGTTCTATTTTTCTTCTCAGGAGGCGGTTGTAAGACCCCAAATTTTTATTAATGAAATTGAATTTCCTTTATTTATTATTTTAAAATAGTAGGGGTTGATTTGATTAATGTGATTAATTATGGGTAAAATGCGCAAATATTTTAAATAAGCAAGTGGTTATAAAATATTCATTGTTATCGGAGAATATTCGTTTGGTCATGGAATATTTTTATTGTAGGGGAATATTCGTACGACGGCGCAGCCTTGTGTGGGCCCCATAGCGGAAAGCGATTGGATGAAGAAAACGACAATAATAAGTTAGTTATAAATAACGACGTAGTTATTACCGTTAATATTGTTGGAATACCCGGTGGTTAAAACACAGTAATACGCGTTGTTGCACAGTAGCACACGGTATTGCACCAATTATTGATTCTTACGTAAGAAGGCACTACTCAATAATGGTTACGATAATTACCGCTCAAAGATTTTATTTTATCGATTCAATCATTGTTGCGTTGATATTTTATATTATCAAGTATTTTAATAATTGTCATTGCATTTTTTCATTATCGATCAATAATTCATATCATTGGAATAATATTATTAGATAACATTATTGGCAATATCTAGAAAGTTACGCTCAAGGAGAGGTTTGGTCATCTAATCACAAGCTAAGAAGTAAGAGATCCTTATTGGAAAGCCCCTCTTTCTGAAACTACCGGTTGTCGATCTCGTGATTCTCAGTAATATTATTTATGAATAATTAATTATTAATTTATATGATGAGGAAATTATTGATTTTATGAGGATATAGATGGAGAAAATTTTTAATGTGACAATTGTTGAAAATTAATATTTTATCTTTTTCAAATAAAATAATTCATTTAAATATATTATTTTAATAATATATTAATGATGATATTTTTACAATGAATATGGGATATATGAGGATAAGAGTATTTTTATTGCATTAAATGATTAACACATGTTTTGTGTGTTATGGGACCCCATTTCTTGGATCAAATTTGATTATAGCACAGTAAAATCGTCTGCTTTGGATTTCATCAATTTCTCGCTTTTAGAATTTAGAAAAACTTCCTTCTGCAAAGTTGTAGATAATGGAATTTCCTATGAAAACCCGCGTGTTTTGAATTTTTCTGACAAAGGGGCTATTTATTGTGAATTATTGAAGTTCTGGAGTTCCGAAATAATTGATTTTTGGAAGTTTTAATTATTATTTTCAAGAAAAATGTTTTTCAAAGGTTCGTGGGCATCTTTAACATGTGTTGTGGCTGATTTCTTTGGTCAAAATGGTGGGCTAAGGAAAATTATATAAATAAATTAATATTTTATTAATTTAGTCTCCTTTAGCGTTCTAGCATTTTCCTATAAATAGAAGCTTAAGTTAGAATTGAAAATCACAGCAGAAATTGAAGTTTCTCTCTATTTCTCTCTCTATATTATCAAGCGTATTCTTGTGAGTATACTTTGAGTGTTGCTATACGGTGCGAATTCTGTCAGCACTATACCGAAATTCAGTCAGAAGTACGGTTATTTTGAGGTAAGGGATGTTATTTCTTCTTAAATGATATTATCTTCTTCAATATCATTATGCCGAAATATTGTTTTGAACTTTTTATCAATTATGGAACTTTTTCATGTCAAAGTTACTATTCATGAGTTACTATTCACGAGTACTATTCACGAAGCGTGATGATGTTTTGTGAAGTTTTTATCTTTTGGTGTCGGAGTTACTATTCATGTGTACAACACTATTCACGTATACGGCACTATTCACGTATACGACACTATTCACCGAAAAATGAAATTTCTTCTTTTTGTCCAAAATATCTATTTTGGCTACTATCTTTGATTGTATCCATGTTTTGATCGTTATTTTTGAGTTCTGCTTCAAAATCAGTTGTTATGAAGTATTATTGATCTTGGACAAACTGTTAAACGAATTCCTAATATTTGTCCTTCTATCTCACTGGATTCATTCTTAAAAAAATATTTTTCATCATCCTCGGTCCTTAATGGTGATACTTGATGAATATCTTTGGCCTGTAGTACAAAGATGAATGATTAAACTGATGAATCTCTTTGGCCCGTAGTGCAAAGATGAACAGGTGTTGAGATGAACATGACCAACTGGTGATACAAATGAATATCTTTGGCCTGTAGTGCAAAGATGATTAAAGATGTATATTGATTGTTGTTACAGGGATGAAATATCGATGGACTTTTAAATCTTAGAAGACAGTAGAATTTATTCTCTATGTGACTCTTCTAATGGATTGTTGTTTCCGTTGCATTTGTTGATCTAAAACTTGTTGTCTATTATATTTTATCAGATTTTTTCCTGTTGAAGACTAACGATAATTTGTTGTATATTATCTTAGTCATAATATTCTTTACTGGGCTAGTTGAGCTCACCCTTTCCTTTTGTTCCATTTTTCTTCTCAGGAACCGAGATTATAGCAGGAACTAGTCGGGGTGTAGAGTGATGGTTCTAGATAGCTGTTTTAGTAGTCCTCACTATTCTGTAAAATAGTGTATCAATAATGAGGATTTATTTGCATGTGGATATTGTCTAGAAGACAATATTTGTATTTAAACTCATAGTATATAGGTTGTCGTATTTTGCACGACAAATGTATTAATAAAGTTGTAGTTATTTCTGTACCATGTATTATTGACGACTCAGAATGAGTTGGGTGGAATGGACCTATTTTGGGGGCGTCACAGCGAGAATGTAGCGAGTACTAGTCGGGGTGTGGAATGATGGTTCTAGAAGTTATTTTAGTAGTCCTCACTATTTTGTAAAATAGTGTATCAATAATTGTAATGAGGACTTATTTGAGTGTGGATATTGTCCAGATGACAATATAGGTATTTAAACTCACAGTTTATGTGTTGTCGTATTTTGCATGACAATTGTATTAATAAAGTTGTAGTTGTTTCTGTACCATATATTTGGCGACTCAGAATGGGTGTTGTATACCTATTTTGGGGACATCACAATTAGAGGTTGTACGAAGTCAAGAAGAGGGGACCATGCCCATGGTCTTCCAGCTTTAAATTCTATCTGGTGTGCTGCCTTGTGTAATAGTCACTCAGGACTGGAACTCCTTGGTTCTTGTGGGACATTATTATATAGATATGTATGCATGAGATGTTGAGATGGCGCCATGTGGGATCGAGGTGGCAAGATGACGATTTTTGCCCCTCACCGGGGTTATCTCCGATTTGGGCTGATAAAGCAGACATTGCTCAAGGTTATTTGTGAGATTGGGCTACTGTAAGTGTTTGAAGGTCCTCAAGGTCATCTCTAAGCTGTTCCTGTCTTCCCAGTGTTCTCTCCCAATTTCGAGGTTGAAGCTGACTGCATGCATTTGAAACAAGCATTTTCGGGGTTATCGCTGGAACTGCAGCGGCACTCCTTGGGGTTATCTCCAAGGATGGAACTGCTACTCTCGGTGTTATTTTCGGGACTGAGACTAAATATCTCGGGGTTATCTCTGAGATGAATCGGCCTTCTCTGGTGGAATTTCTGGTATTTGAACTACATGCCTTAGGGTTATCTCTGAGGTTGGAACTGATATTCTCGATGTGTGTTCCGGGGTTGATACTGAACTTCCGGTGGTATCCAGAATGGATGTGAGCTATCTTCCAGGGTTATCTCTGAAAGGCGGATTGCCCTCCTACAATGTTAGTAACAGGTGTACAGAAAATTTGAGTGTCTACAGATGCCCCTCTTTATCATATTTCTGTGATGTACAGGCATGAATAGGATAAAAAATCCTAGACACTTGAAATGCAACAAGATAAACATGATGCCATGTGCAGCAACATGATGCAAATGTATGATGCATGTGTTTTGTTGGATTGTGTTCCAACATGATGGAATGATTGCAAGCTCCCTGTTGTTTCCATCAGGGATTGGCAACCAATGATTAGCTGTGTGGATGTGCAATCCACAGATTCAAGGATGTTGATATTGGGGTTATCACCAAAGTCCTGAATCCTTGATACAGACTTTACTCCGAAGATGTACCTCTCATGTACAAGAGATCTGTGGGGATAAAACTTTGTTTGTTTGAGGATGTGTATAACATATTCCATCATTGGTCCTCTTCGATGAGGATGCTCTTCCCTGATTTGTACCACCAGGACATACCCATGTTTTGTCGGAGTTACTGCCAATAGTATGAGTTGTCAGGGCTGCTTGACCTTCGTTGATGTGTGTATCGTCGGATAAGACCCCTGTTGGGAAAACTGTCAAGGATGTTTGACCTTCGTTGACGTGTGTATCAATAGATGAAGATCCCTATTGGGTAAACTATCAAGGCTGCTTGACCTTCATTGACGTGTGTACCAATGGATGAAGACGCGTTGTAACCCCCGCCGGGGACTCGGACATTGATGGATGCGACTGCGTTGTGACCCCCGTCGGGGAGAGATGTATGAAATCATCGAATGGCCTCCGATGTTTCGATGGGTTTACTTTCCATCGACTGAAATAACATCAAGGTTGCTTGACCTTTATTAACATGTACAACAATGGATGAGTATGAATTGTAACCCCTACTGGGAACTTTGTACATTGATGGACGAACATACGTTATGACCCCCGCCAGGGATTCGTACCTTATGGACGAACATGCGTTGTGACCCCCACCGAGGATTCGTACCTTGTGGACGAACATGCATTGTGACCTCCGCCGGGGATTCATACCTTGTGGACGAACATGCATTGTGACCCCCGCCGGGGATTAGAGAAGGGTTCTAGGGTTGTGACCCTGACTGGTGGCATCGGACCTGTGTGAGGCATTGCCGAAAGAGATTTGCGAAAGCTGTGATCATCGGTATAGTGTACCCTATGTTTAGGCAAATACCAATGAGGGATATGTAAAGCCATTGTTTGACTTCTAAGAACTAGGATTTCAGGCTATTCTGCTCAATTGTGTAACGTTTTTATTCCTGATTTGGCATTTTTAGCTTGTGAGACCTCCTTTGCAACTCAAACTGGACCGAATCGGAGGTGGGACCCACAGGTACACCTGCAGCAGTCGCAGGTGGACCTGCGGCCAATAGTGGGCATTAAAAGGCTGCAGGTTGCTTTCATAAGTTATTTTCAAGTTGCTCCGCGAAGGAAATCTGAGAGCTCTTCTTCAGATCTGCTGAGTTCGGGCGATTTTCTGCAAATTCCGTCACCATACAAGTGTTCTACATTTTCTTGGTAACGTATGTATGTATTCTTTTCCAGTTTTTATCCATTGGAAAATGACTTGTCACATGAAATGCATATAGATAAATAGTAGTGAATATGCATGCTGATATGACTTTATAAAAAGATTTCAACATAGTAAATGTTAGTATTTAACCATGCTGAACACAATGATGTGAAAATTTTTGACTTTTAAAACAGTCAAATTGATACCTTTTTCTGCTATTTCTTATCCTATTTGAGGACAAATGAGCACAGGTGGTAATGCAAAGTAATCCTGGTAATTAGGCTACCCTTATGGATTGATGACTTTGACATTTTAATGTACGTGGTATGTACATGACTATTGGCAGGTGTGCTACTGAATGGCGACCTAGTCATGCCTATGTGCATGTGGATAGTCCTATTTACAAAGGGGACTATGGCAAAAATTTTGCAAAACGTAAGCATTGGGTAGTCATGCATTTTTAACTCTACTGTAGACGTATATTAAAGTAATGCATGCATGCATGTAGTCATAAGATGCATTGAAAAGCTCCAGGTTAAAAATTACCCCACCCCTTCTGAGGTGATTTGTAGACTTCTGTCCAGATATTATGGATCCGGATCAGCCGAGCAGTTCCCGTAGGACCACTTCTAGTGTACGGAGGAGGGCTTCTGAAGTGCCTCTACCCTGTTCTGTTAGACAGCCTCGTCGTTTGGTGGAGGCGGTGATACGTCTCGTCTAGGTTGATGTGCTGGACGTCGAGGACGAGGAGGAGGATGTTCCAGTTGTGGACCCCACTCCTGCTGTACGCGGTCCCTGTAGGGAGTTGTCAGGCATTCAAGTGGAGAACCCAGAGCATCTGGGCAATTTGAGTTGACACCCTTCAGTTTACCTGCACGCAAACGAGGTATAAAGTTAGATCTTAATCTTCCTGATTTCCTATTGATGAGGAGTAAAGGATTCAGATGTTAATCTACATTTGATGTAGGTTCCCGGCTTTACACAGCCTTGAGGGAACTGGTTCAGCATTCACTCCATGTACCAGGCTCTGCATCCTAATTATAGAGTGATTGTGCATGATTGGGGATTCAGGGCGTTCTTTTCCATCCTTCCCCGCCGTTGTCCCTGGGGTTACCTCAAGGCATTGTCTGCGTACTGGTTTCACCAGACTCAGTCTCTCCATTTACTGGACTATGAGGTAATGATGACGCCGATGGATTGGCAGTTTATCACAGGTATGGAGTTTGGAGGGGCACCAGTGCCTTGTACGGCGGATATTACCACGACTGCCATCAAATCCTTGCTAGGAGTCCCGACTAAGGCACTCAAGGGCAGGACTGTGCGTACAGGTCCTTTGAGCATAGATGCTATTACCGGGCTATTAAGTGAGCCCATATCTGTAGATGTGAGAGTCAAGAATTGCATTCTTCGGCGATTGTTCCTGATGATCATTAGGGGCTGCTTCATAGCAGATAACTCTTCTACAGTGTCGTTCGCTTTGATTAGAACTGTAAGACCCCAACTTTTATGAATAAAGATGAATTTTCTATAATTATCATTTTTTGAATATTATGGAATGAATTTGATATAATGTTATAGTTGTGGGTAATAGTTATAAATTTTGCAAAGTACACAAGTTGTTATATAATATTCGATTGGTCAGGGAATATTCATTTTAACAGGGAATATTCGTACGATGGCACAATCATTGGTGGACCCCACAGTGGAATTATTGTCGGATTGAGAAAATGACAAAAAAAATTTATGAAAATAGCGGCAGAAGTTTTATCGTTAACTGTTGAAACACCCGGTGTTAAAAGTACATGAATACGCGTGGTTGCATAGTAGCACACGGTATTGATTATTGATGCTTATGTGAGAAGTCACTCAGTTTTGTTCAATTATTGCTTCAGTAATTGTTGCATAGTATCTCACGTTAATTGATTCAATTATTGTTGATATTTTATATATTATTAAATCAATAATTGAGACGACGAAGTTATTAATATTATTATTTGCAATATTAACGATGTCTGAAGTTACGCCAGGAGAGGTTTGGTCACCTGATCATTGCTACGCCAATAAGGAGAAATCCTTATTGGAAAGCCCCTCTTTCTTAGGAACGACAAAGGTCGATTAATAGTGTGAATTATAATAATGATGATGAAGTTTTGTTTTATTAGTATTATTAATGTAATAAAATGCAAAAAAGCTTTTTTATATAAAAATGTAATACTTTTATAAAGTTATTCATTTTATTAGACTATAAATAGATTATATTATATTCTATTATGCATAGTATTTTGCATAGTAAAATCTTTTATATAAAAAATGTAATACTTTTATATAGTTATTCATTTTATTAGACTATAAATAGAATATATTATATTTTATTATGCATAGTGTTTGCAGATAAAGCTGCATAGTATTTGCATAGTAAAATCTTTTTATATAAAATGTAATACTTTTATAAAGTTATTCGTTTTTATTAGATTATAAATAGAATATATTATATTTTATTTAAAAGATTTTGTTTTATTAGAATATTTTATAGTAAACCAATCTGACCGTCTGCGCTTAAAAGTAAATCAATCTGACCGCTTCAGAATTAGTTACTATCACCCATTCTCCTATAAATAGAAGCTCATTCCTTCATTATTTCTTATGAATTCACTGAAACTCTAGAGAGAAACTATAGAGAGAAAAAAGAAAAGTATTCTGCTACTTCACTACTCCTATATCCAGTTGTTCTAAGGTAAGGGATATTATTTCTTTCGTATTCATGAAGAGAACTTCTGTTATTCTATTTTTTTATTCTGTTGGAATAACTTGTATACGCGGTCTACCCTATACTTGGTGAAATTCTTCTGTTATTCTATTATTTATCATTATGTTGGAATAACCTATCTATGTGAAGTACCTCATACATAGTGAAATTCTTCTGTTATTCCATTCTTTATTATTCTGTTGGAACATCCTGTCTGTGCGTTTACGCATGACCTGGTTTCGTTATTTATTATTCTCATTGGAACATCCTCGCTTGCAAGCGAATTTTGCCTCGACACGGTTCGTTATTTATTATTCATTGGAATATCCTATCTCGTATGCGTTTACGCATGACCAATTCCGTTATTTATTATTCTATTGGAATAACCTCGTCATGCGGCTATCGCATGCCCGTGATTTCTTTTGTTATTCCATTCTTTATTATACTAAGTTGGTTAGAGTTTTGACTTCTATACTCCATGAAATTAGTGGAATATCCTTAATATTTGCGCTTCATCCAAAGATCTTTTCATGGAAATATCCTTCCGAGCATTCTTGAATTTTACTCTCTACAAAAAGTATCATGTTGACAATTTGGAGGTTATTAGTTCTGGATAAATTAATTCTTGAACTTGTTTTTATTGAATTCTTATATCATTGTCATCATCCTCATGTTTATATTATGTTGAAAGTCATATGTGGCCTGTAGTGCATAGATGGACTTGGTATGATTATGACCAGGGATTAATCGGTATAATCATGATCGTAATGTTACAAATGATGTGGTAAAAGTCCTCATTGGCCCGTAGTGCATTGATGGACAGTTGTTGGCATGATCAACGAATATCCTTGGCCCGTAGTGCATGGATAATTTGTGGTTGTGATACTAACGAATATCCTTAATTAGTAGTCTTGGGGGATGATGTGGATTATTTATTAAGCTGAGTCCTAGCGATAAAAGTGATGAAAAACCTTTTAAATCATAAAAGATAGTAGATTTTATTCTCTACCTGACTCTTTTAATAGATTGCTTGTTCCGTTGAAGTTAAACTTGATGTTTGTTATATTGTATCAGTTTAACACTGTTAAAGGCTAACGATAATTTATTCTGCATTATCTTAGTCATAATATTTTTTACTGAGCTAGTTGAGCTCACCCTTTTACTTTCATTGTTCTCTTCAGGAAATGAAAACGTAGTAGGGACTAGTCGGGGAACGGAGTGAGGATCCAGATAATAGCATTAGTAGTCCTCACTATTCTGTTAAATAGTGTGATAATAAATATAATGAGGACTCAATTGAGTGTGGATATTGTCTAGATGACAATATTTATATTAAAACTCACAACATATGTTTTGTCATATTTTACACGTCTGTTGTATAATTAAGTTGTATTTGAATTTTGTACCATATTTTTGGTGACTCAAGATGGGTGATGTATACCTAGTTTGGGGGCGTCACAGTTGGTATCAAATCTTAGGGATATGATCCCTGGCTGAGATGTGAGACAAGAACTAGGTGGGGAGAGACGGGGAATTCCTTCGCTAGTATGACCTACCTAAATTTATTTGGTATTTAATTGGTCGGTCAGAATATAGGGATAATATGTGATATGTTAATTAACCCTTTCTTGTGGCAGTGTTTGAAAATGGCATCCGAGAATGTCGAGAACATCAATGGAGCACAGGAGACCGTTGAGTCTCCACAAATCAATATTCAGGATAATGTGCATCAGGAAGGCGACAATCCTCAGGTAAACAACAACATTGACCAGATGATGGACGATGGAATGTTCAGAGGCTTTATGCAATTCATGCAACATCAGACAAGAGCGACTCCTGTACAAAATGAATCATCCCAGACCATCAAAGATGGTGTTGACAGATGGGATTATGCAAAGTTCCAGTTTATAATGGAATGAAAGATGAAAGCTCTTTGTAAGCAAGTTGAGCAATTGGCAGAACTGGTGATCCATCAGTATCAAGTCACATGCAAATTAGTCAGCCAAGAACATGACAGTCTCCTTCCCTTTGTTATGAATACTCCATCATCACCTTCAGACAGTGAAATACTGGAGGATAAAATTGCCAAGAGAGCAAGTGTTAAAGCCTGTCAGGATTTCGCCAATAGAAGGGAATTTACATACCTGGGCCAACCTATGGAGGAGATATTTCAGATGCTGATCAACGAAGGAAGGTTCACCTCCCTTCTACCTCCAATTAATCCCCATTCAAGATGGTTCAAGTCTGATGAAGTATGTTAATATCACTCTCATTCTCGCAGTCACAACACAGAAGAATGCTGGGCACTCCGCCACCTTATTCAGAATCTAATTGACAGTGGTGTCCTGCAGCTGGCAGAAAATGACAATGTGATATTTGAGAGTGAGAATACATATCCTACTAAATGGAAAGGGTTAGTAGAAGTTATATCTGCTGAGGCCAATGAGACTATCAGGCCATTTCCCATACAAGCAATTCAGCTCAAAGGTGCTGACAATCCTTTGAAAGTGGTTGCGCCAGAGCTGATCAACCTACCATTCAGACCACAATATCATGTTATCAGCTTACAAAAAGTCCCATGGAATTATGGAGAAGCTGAAGTATCCACATCTCATATAACTGCTGCAGTGTCGAAGGAAAATCCACTGTATCTTCCCCAAAGGGTGATGAAGCCTACCATCAAATCAAAGGGGAAGATTCCCCTGGAGAAGATTGAGAAATTCCTCCGTACTATGGGCCATAATGAAGCCAAGTTGGTTTTAAGCTTAAGAGAAGCTCCATATCAAATCTCAATACTGGACTTGGTTTTCTCTTCCGAGGATCACGAGAAGATTTTACTAAAGGTTTTGGAAGAAGCCTACTTACCAAAATTAGTGGATGTGGAAAAATTTCAACACCTGGTTGATCACATTTTTAACAACAATGTGATATCTTTCACTGATGACGACATACCACCTGAAGGGACCGATCATTGCAAGCCATTGCACATTGCGATTTTGTCCTCTGGGTATATGTTAGCTGGAGTTTTGATAGACGGAGGTTCATCTCTGAATATCTGTCCTTATGCCACTTTGGTGAAGATGAACGTTAATCTCAAGCGGATCCGAAGGAACCACACGATTATCAAAGCTTTTGATGGATCCCGACGAAATTCTGTCGAAGAGATTGAGCTGCCAATTGAGATTGGTCCCCATACATTTTGTGTATCTTTTCACGTGCTCAAGATAGATTCAAGATACAACTTGCTATTGGGAAGACCATGGATCTACAAGGCTGGAGACGTCCCTTCTACACTTTATCAACAACTCAAGCACATTATCAATAATATCCTAGTCACTATCAACGCTGAGCCGGAATGTCCTGAATAAGGAGACATACCACTCATCAGCTTCAATTCAGAAGTTGAGCCGGCCAGTTTTCATACATTGGAAGTGAACAACACTCATTACCATCCCATTGGGACGCCACTTCCTGTACCCAAGATTTCTGCCAAAGTAATGGCAGCCACACATGAAATGATATCATTGGGTCATCAGCATGGACAAGGACTGGGTAAAAATCAGCAGGGCATTAAGTGCCCTATTCAAATGTCCAGTCAAACCGGGACAGTCAGACTAGGTTATTCTGCCAGTTCCAGCCACAGAAATCCTCATAAGCGTAAACAGGTTCCTCAAGCTTTCGCCACACGACGATTATCCCCACCTACAAATCCTGAGTCCATACAATCTCCGATAAAGATACCATCCCTCATCATGGCTATGCCATTTCCCAAGCCGATACAGGTCAAGGGAAAAGAGGTCTTAGTTCCTGATCCCAAGGTGGAGAAAGAGGAGAAGAGGCGCAAGTAAAACATCATCAGAATGATGTCAGGCATGCGCATCATTGTCCATAATGAGCATACAAACAGATACACCCCTGACGATGACTGCCCAGACATAATGGTCATCATTCGGGAGAATGAGGATAATGACAATCCCTCCCTCACTGCAGTCCGTCAGGACTTTACCCTTGACAACTGGAGCAGCATTCCATGCATTGGTCGACAAGGTTAAAATGGGCAGAAAATCACTTTGCCCTATAGATAATATTAACTGCTTACTTTTCTGTACAATATTAGCAATTATTTTGTTAGTACATGCTTACACTTTGTATGATTAAGCAGTTTTATATATTAAGTGAAAGCATATTTTGTTTCAGGACTCTAAACTTAGATGTGCCTGTACTGGCTGATAAGGTGCCTTTTCTCCATAAGGACTATAACTTTGATAAAAAGTTGAACTCAGACTTGATGGGAACACAGGAGGACATTGAGATACCTCAGGAGATCAAAGAATGGGTCGAAGACAAGCCTAAACCCAACCTTGATCAAACCACCTCCTTCAATCTTGGAATCTTAGAAAGCCCTAAGTTAATCCAGATTGGTTCAGACCTCACCCCAAACCAAAGGAATGACATGGTTACATTACGAACCCAATTCCAGGATGTGTTTACATGGTCTCAGGAGGACATGGTGGGTTTTTCCACTGACATTGTCCTTCATCGCCTTCCCATTAAAGAGGGATTTAAGCCAGTCAGACAGAAGCTCAGGCGATTGATACCTGAGTGGAGTTTAAAGGTGAAAGAAGAAATTGTGAAACAATTTCAAGCTAGCATTATCATGGTGTCTACATATCCTGAATGGATGTCCAACATAGTTCCCGTGCCTAAACCTGGAGGAAAGGTACGAGTTTGCATGGATTATCGGGATTTGAATAAAGCTTGCCTCAAAGATAGCTTTCTCGTGCCATTTATCCACATTCTTATTGATAATACTGCTCAATACGGCATGTACTCCTTTGTTGATTTCTTTGTGGGGTACCATCAAATCATGGTCGCTGAGGAGGATCGTGAGAAAACTACGTTCATCACGCTTTGGGGAACTTTCTGCTATAGACAGTTGTCATCCGGCCTCATCAATGCCAGAGCAACTTATCAGCGAGCTATGATGGCTCTTTTCCACAACTTAATGCATAAAAGATAGAGATCTACATGGATGACATCATTGTCAAGTCCCGAAGGGAAGAAGACCACCTAGACTATCTCAGAAAGCTCTTCAACAGGTTGCATAAGTACAGCTTGAAGTTGAATCCAGCCAACTGCGCCTTTGGCGTTAAATCAGGCAAGTTGCTAGGATTCCTAGTCAGCCACAAAGGGATTAAGCTGGATCCCACCAAAATCCAGGCCATCACTAAAATGCCCATTCCTCAGACAGAGAAGGAAATACGGAGATTTTTGGGAAGAATTAACTTCATCAGTAGGTTTATATCTCAACTCACAGCAACCTGTGAACCCATCTTCAAGTTGTTAAGGAAGAACTCCTCCATGAAATGGAACGATGAGTGTCAAAAAGCCTTTCTTAAAATCAAAGAGCAGCTAGATAAAGCTCCTATCTTGGTACCTCTTAGGGATGATGTTCCCTTATTCATGTACCTTTCAATCAAAGATAATGCCATGGGCTGCATGCTGGGACAAAAAGACGATAGTGGCCAAGAACGAGCTATCTACTACCTCAGCAAAAGATTCAGCAGGAGTGAACACAAGTACACTATAATTGAGAAGACTTGTTGTGCTTTAGCATATGCTTCCATGAGGTTATAGCATTACCTCTGTAAGACCCCAACTTTTATGAATAAAATGAAATTTCCTCTATTTATTAATTTGAAATAGTAAGGGGTTGATTTAATTAATGTGGTTAGTTATGGGTAAAATGCGCAAATATTTTAAATAAGCAAGTGGTTGTAAAATATTCATTGTTGTTGGGAATATTCGTTTGGTCGTGGAATATTCTTGCTGTCGGGGAATATTCGTACGACGGCGCAACCTTCTGTGGGCTCCATAACAGAAAGCGATTGGATGAAGAAAACGACAAGTATGAGTTTTTATAAATAACGGCGTAGTTGTTACCTTTAACACTGTTGGAATACCCGGTGGTGAAAACACAATAATACGCGGTGTTGCATAGTAGCACATGGTATTGCGCCAATTATTGATTCTTACGTAAGAAGGCACTACTCAATAATTATTACAATAATTACTGTTTAATATTTTATTTTATTGGTTCAATAATTGCTGCGTTGATATTTTATATTATTGTTGTTTTAATAATTGTCACTGCACAGTATTCCATTATCAGATCAATAATTCATATTATTTGAATATTATTATTAGATAGAATTATTGGTAATATCTAAAAATTTCTGTCAAGGAGAGGTTTGGTAACCTAATTGCGCGCCAGTAAGGAGAAATCCTTATTGGAAAGCCCCTTTTTTAGGGGAACACAACTGGTTTGTCGATATTGTGATTACAGTAATATTATTTATGAATAATTAATTATTGATTTATATGTTAAGAAAAATATTCATTTTATGTGGATACAAATGGAGAAAATTTTTAAAGTGGCAATTGTTGAAAATTAATATCTTATCTTTTCTGATAAAATAATTCATTTAAATATATTATTATATTATAATAATATAATAATGGTGATATTTTTATAATGAATGTGTGATATATGAATAAATGAGAAGGAATAATATTTTTATTACAATAAATGCTAAAAACATGTTAAACATGTTGGTAGGCCCCATTTTGTGACTGAAATTTGATTATAGCCTGTAAAATCGTCCGTATGTGAATTTTGGTCAATTTCTGCTTTGAATTTAGAAAAACTTAAACTTACAAAATTGTAGAGAATTGAATTTCCTATGTAATGGACATAAGATTCAAATTTTTTTGATAAAATGGCTATTTATTATGAATTATTGAAGTTCCGAAATTATTAATTTTTGAAGTTTTAAATATTTTTTAAAAGAAAAACATTTTTTTTCATTTTGGTAGGCCCCACATTGTGGCAAATGAGCTGATTTCAGTTTTTCTAAGGTGGGCGTGAAAAATTTTAAATATATTAATATTTTATTAAAATTTTTGCTTTGGTGTTCTAAGCATTTTCCTATAAATAGGGTGCTTAGGTTAGAATTGAAAATCACACCAGAAACTGAAGTTTTCTCTCTCTATATTATCGAGCGTATTTTTATGAGTATTTTGATACTTTGAGTGTTGCTATACGGTGCAAGTTCCTTTCAGCATTATATCTGATATTCCAGCCAGAAGTACTATTCTTTTGAGATAATGGATGTTATTTTCTTTTATAAATGATATTATTTCTTTCAATATCATTATGTTGGAATATTTGTAAGATTTTTCTTGTGAAATTCTTGTCTTTTTGCATCGAGGTTACTATTCACGTATACGACACAATTCACGTATACGCCACTATTCACAGAAAAATTAAAATTTTATTTTCTTTGTCCAAGTTGTTATTATGATTACTAGCTTTGATTGTATCCATGTTTTGATCTTCATTCTTGAATTTTGCTTCATAATGGTTTACTATGGAGTATTTTTGAACATGGATGAACTAAAATACGAATCCTTAATCCTTGTCCTTTAATCTCACTAGATTCATTTTCTTTAAAAAAAAATTCATCATCCTCAGTCCTAAATAATGATATTACTGAATATCTTTGGCCTGTAGTGCAAAGATGAATGATTTTCTGATGAATATCTTTGGCCCATAGTACAAAGATGAACAGGTGTTTAGATGAACATGACCAACTAATAAATATCTTTGGCCTGTAGTGAAAACATGAATATTTTATGATGTTACAGGGATAAAATATTAATGATGGACTTTAAAATCATAGAAGATAGTAGATTCCATTCTCTACTTAACTCTTCTAATGAATTTCTATATCCGCTGCGAATATTGATATAAACTTGTTGTCTATTATATTCTATCAGATTTTTCCCTGTTGAGGACTAACAATAATTTGTTCTATATTATCTTAGTCATAATATTCTTTACTGGGCTAGTTGAGCTCACCCTTTTCTTTTTTGTTCCATTTTTCTTCTCAGGAACCGAGAATATAGAGGGGAGTAGTCGGGGTGTGGAATGATGGTTCTAGACAGTTGGTTAGCAGTCCTCACTATTTTGTAAAATAGTGTATCAATAATTGTAATAAGGACTTATTTGAGTGTGGATATTTTCTAGAAGACAATATTTGTATTTAAACTCACAGTTTATGTGTTATCGTATTTTGCACGATAATTGTATTAATAAAGTTGTAGTTGTTTCTATACCATGTATTTGGCGTCTCAGAATGGGTGATGTATACCTATTTTGGGGGGTGTCATAGTTGGTATCAGAGCTTAGGGATATGTTCTCTGGCGGAGATCGGGGATTAGAACTAGGAGGGGAGAGACGAGTAAATCCTTCTCTAGTATGTCCTACCTAAGCTTATTTGTTGGTCGGTGATAAGTGGTATTTTTACCTACTTATTGCATACCAATTCATGCGAATTGTGCCCATCTCAAGTACATTTCATTGTGTTTTAGTTGCAATTCACGTTATTTTGCATTGCATTTACTTAAAACTCCTTTTGGTGAATAAGTACCAGAATTGGCTTAATTTTGGTGGTATTAGAGGCACGAGGTTAATGGATGAGTGAAGGCTAGTCACAAGGCGAGGATGTGCATGGCATGGAGGGACAATAACGCATAGAGACCAAGCAAACAAGAGGATCAAGCATGAATGAGCAGCAGGAGGAGCAGGACAGAACCATAACCAGAATCTGCAGAGGATAAGCCGCGCAGCAGGACAAGCTTAGACTCGCACGCCCGCGCGAGCACATGGCTGAACAATGAGAACCTTCTGCAAGTTGAGCGACCGCGAGGGATGAGACGCGCGCCCGCGAGAGATGAGCGTGCGCCCGCACGAGAGGCCGGCTGGACTGGACACACACACTGCAAGTCTCGCGGCCACGAGACAGAGAAGCTCTAGAAGCTGGCAGCTGCAATGCGATCTTGTCTTTGTAATTTTGTTTTATTTTTAATTCGTAATTAAATGATGTGTAATGGTTTTTAAAAACGATTCTGACTGGTGTCAGACAGACACTTGATAAATTTTACGTATTTTTCATCATAGAAACTAGGGTTTACACCTTGGGAGAGATTCCAACATAGAACGGAAGCCATAACGTCTACTTCTCTACTTCTTCTTGGATTTCTCTGTCATCGTGGATTTTGATTATTATCTATTGGATTTTTATGAGGATTTAACAGTTGATCATTGATTTCTATTCAGCGATTGGGTTTGATCGTTCTATCTCTCTTACTTCAATTGGTTGTTTATTGATCATGTTTAGCGTTGATCCCATAATGACTTTTGGTTCTGTCATGAAATAAACTCCATTATAGGATTCTAATGGATTTTAATATGTAATTTAGTTGTACACTTAATGCTATGATTGTTTCGCATATCATATGGGATATCTGTCATGGTTGTTTTACATGTATAAATGCTTGATCACCATTCGTCTTAGTATTTGTATGGAATTGACAATGAACATATAAATATTGATTGTAATCATGATAGCATGCGAATATGGGCTGTTGTATATGGCTTGCGTATTTTGTGAACCAGATAGACATTTACTGTTTCACCGTATGAGCTATAGTAAGGGCTTGTGCTTAAAATCAATAGAATTGCAATTGTGCATAGACATATGGTGATTGTGATTGTATTGGTGATTACATAGAGTCTAACATCTGTAGATGCTTTGTAAGTAGGTTATAGTGCATTGAAAAATGGTTATAACTCTCTTCGTGCTCTTGGATATTTTCCTGTGATATGTCACTTCTTGCATGATCGTGGCGATTAGATGAAATATTAAATGAAGTTAGGGTCCCATTGTTTCCATATTATATTTATTTCAGTTGTATTCTTATTTTCAGTTGGTAATCATAATTAGTTTAATTCAACAATTTGGTCATCAGTCTAAGCATATAAGTATAGTGAGTTAATTAATGCATAAGAGTTTAAAATTAACAACTTTCTCTGTGGGATTGATACTTTACTTACTCTATATTACTTGTTGACACGTGTATGCTTGCATGAGTTAGAGCTCTTTTATTAGAACTATAAAAGGGGCAACAGTCGATCATAATATAGGGATATTATGTGATATGTTAATTTGTTTAATTAACCCTTATTTTATGGCAGTATTTAAGAATGTCAGCTGAGAACGTTACTAATGGAGTGTATGAGACCGTGGAGATACCTTTAACCACAAACCAAGAGAACATGCAACAGTATGGCAATGTTCCTCCTGTAAATAACACCATTGATTAGACGATGAACGATGGGATGTTTAGAAGCTTTTTGCAGTTCATAAAAAATCAGACGAGGGAGACTCGTGGTCAAAATACGAGTGGAAATGTAGCAACACGCGGTTTGTCATGGCCAAGCAGTTCAAAGAGTTAGGACCACCTGAGTGGGGAAAGCGGACCCGATTAAATGAACGTGTGACGCCTCAAAATGTATACATCACCCATCTTGAGTCGCCAAATATATGGTACAAAAATACAAAATACAACTTAATAATATAACTGTCATACAAAATATGACAAAATATAAGCTGAGAGTTTAAACAAGAATATTGCCTTCTAGACAATATCTACTCTTAATGGAGTCCTCATTACATTTATTGTCACACTATTTAACAGAATAGTGAGGACTACTAATGTTATCATCTGGACCGTCACTCTGTTCCCCGACTCATCCCAGCTATATTCTCATTTCCAGAAGAGAACAGTGAAAGAAAGGGTGAGCTCAACTAGCCCAGTAAGAAATATTATGACTAAGATAATGCAGAATAAATTATCATTAGTCTTCAACAATGTTAAACTGATAAAATACAATAGACATCAAGTTTAACTACAGCGGAACAAATAATCCATTAAAAGAGTCAAGTAGAGAATAAAATCTACTATATTTTATGATTTAAAAAATTTTTCATCACTTTTATCGCTGAGACTCGGCTTCATAAATAATCTACATCATTAAATCATCCCTGCACTACAGGCCAAGGATATTATTTAGTATCATGACTACGAATTATCCATGTACTACGGGCCAAAGATAATCGTGTTTTCATCAACGGTCCTGATCATGCCATAAAACAATTCATCTTTACTCCATTGGCCGAAGAGAATCCATAGCCATAATCATACCAAAAATAGTCCATCAATGCACTACGGGCCAATGAGGACTTTTTCCACATTATTTGTAACATTACGGTCATGATTATACCGAATAATCCCTGGTCATAATCAAACCAAGTCCATCTATGCACTACAGGCCACAGATGACTTTCAACAAAATATAAACATGAGGATGATGACAACGATATAAGAATTCAATAAAACAAGTTCAAGAATTAAATTATCCAGGAACTAATAACGTCCAAATTGTCAACATGATACTGCTTTGTAGATTAAAATTCAAGAATAATATTCATGCACCAAAAATAATTTGGACATAAAAGAAACAATTTTTTGTCGTGAATAGTACCCCGTAAATAGTACTTCGTGAATAGTAACCCGACATGAAAAGTACTCCAAATACCCGAGTAAATAATATTTGGGTCAATAGTAACCCGTGAATAGTAACTCGTGAATAGTATTTCGGCATGAAAAGTGCCCCGAATACCCGAGCGAATAATATTAGAGTGAATAGTAACTGGGTGAATAGTAACCCGTAAATAGTAACTCGTAACAAAAAATACCAAATAAAATGATATTTCATAACGAGTACAAAAGAAATGATATCTCATACGAGTATAATAGAATATACAAAACTGCAAATAGATTTTCACCCGTCATGCGGTAATCCATATATACAGATCATTTCCATAATTTAATAAGGAATGAATACAAAGGATCATTCACCATGCATGTGGTAAACCACATGTATGTGTTATTCAACGAGAATAATAAATAATGTAACCCGTGTCAAAGCGAGATTCACAATCGGCGGATGTTCCAAATGTAATAATAAAAAGAATGGAATAACAATAAAATCACCATGCATGCGGTATTGCGATGTATGAAGTTATTCCAATAGAATAATAAATAACGAGAACCATGTCAAAGTAGATTCGCACCAATAGGATGTTCAAACGAATAATAATAAAGAATGAAATAACAACAGAAATCACCACGCATGCGGTTGCTTGCAGAAAGACAAGTTATTCCAACAGAATAATAAATAACGGAACCAAGTCCGGCGTAAAATGCACAGACAGGATATTCCAATAGAATAATAAAGATCGAACCAGGTCCGACATAAAATGCACAGACAGGATATTCCAATATAATAATAAAGAATAGAATAACAGAATAATTTCACCAAGTATAGGGTAGACCGCGTATACAGGTTATTCCAACATAATAATAAAGAATGGAATAACAGAAGTTCTCTTCATGAATATAAAAAAAATAATACCCCTTACCTCAAAAGAAGACTGAATACTGGAATAGTGAGGTAACAGACTTCTCTTCTTCTTTCTCTCTATAAATTTTCTCTCTATAGCTTCTTTCTATAATTTCTCTCTATAATAATGGCTCTAAAGCTTTAGTGAATTGGTGAGAAATGAAGGAAGAATGAGCTTCTATTTAAAGGAAAATATAGTTTCGATAATTACACGTTTTGGGGCTCAAAATATTACAGTATAATACCTTCCCCTTTTTCTTCATTTTTAATTTAGTCCTGTAAGTATTATCAATATTGCACCAACTCCCCTAATAGTAAATCATGTGAATCAATAGTAAAATCATGTGACTCAATAGTAAATCATGTGACTCAATAGTTCTAAACATGTGAAAAAATTAATTACAATATAGTACCTCCATCTATACCTCCATCTTTAATTTAATCATGCAAGTATTATCAATCTTGCACCAACTCCCCTAATAGTATAAGAATGGGATTCAATAGTACACACATGTGAACAAATAGTTATATAAGCATGTGAATTAGTAGCAATTAATTGCTCATTTATCCGATAAATTACCCGATTTATCAATATATCCCCCAGACATCAATTATCATCGGAATAGATGTCGATTTCAACTAACACCAATAATCCCAACACAATGGAACTATCAAATTCATCTTTAATTAACACGAACTTATTCATCATTAATATCATAACTCACAATATTTAACAACCAGGTCGTTCCCAGGAAAGAGGGGGCTTTCCAATAAGGATTTCTCCCTATTGGCGCGCAATTAGGTGACCAAACCTCTCTTCGGCAGAACTTCTAGACATTATAAATATTGTAATTTAATAATATGAATAACTTTGTCGTCTCAATTATTGATTTACTAATATAACATATTATGCAGATGATACTGTGACAATAATTGAATCAATAATATGAGAGATATGATGCATCAATTACTGTAGCAATAATTGAGTATAACTGAGTGACTTATCACGTAAGCATTAATAACCAATATCGTGTGCTACTATGCAACCACGCGTATTACTGTACTTTTACTACCGAGTAGTTCAACAGTATTAACTGTAAAACTTCCGCCGTTATTTTCAATAAAATACTTTTGTCATTTTCTCAATCCGACAATAATTCCGTTGTGGGGTTCACCAATGATTGTGCCGTTGTAACTCGTACGAATATTCTCCGACCAATCTAATATAATATAACAACTTGCATACTTTGCAAAATTTATAAATATTACCCACAACTATAACATTATATTAAATCCACACCATAATATAAAAAAAATTGAGAAATTTAAATATTTATTCGTAAAATTTGGAATTTTATAATCTCCCCTCCTTATGAAATTTTGCCCTCGAAATTTATGTACGTACCTGGTATGCCGAACAAATGAGGACACTTCGTTCGATTATAACTCTTGAGGTATAACCTTTGAGTGTTGAATACATTCCACGATTTTAACAGGTACATCTTCATACGTTAATTATCCGCTATCTCGTCCGGTTCTAAATCAATAATGTGGTTCGGGTCATCCACATATTTACGTAACATCGATACGTGAAAAACGTTATGAACACACGACATACTTGGCGGTAAAACGAGTCTATAAGCCACAGTTCCTACTCGATCGAGGATTTCAAATGGGCCAATTAAATCGAGGGTTGAGATTTCCTCTCTTCGTTGATTCTTGCTTCTAGAATAACGCCCTCTTGAACCTTCTTCTTCACATTCATCAGCTCTGAGTCTGTAGTTTGAGCGGCTTTAACTTTATCGATTAAAGTCGATTCTACTCGTATATTCATTATCTACACCTGGGTTCGTATATTCCCATACGATCTTCTACTCAATATGTTAGCTACCACGTTCACTTTTCCACGATGGTATTGAATGGTACGATCGTAATCTTCAACAGCTCGAGCCAACATCTTTGGCACATGTTACTTTTATTTTGGGTGAAGAAAATATTTGAGGGTTTAAGAAATGGGTTTTGTACTGGGGTCAGTACAAAATTCGATTTCACGCTCTAGGGGTAGGCTAAGAAGTCTTCAAGAATACGTCAGAAAATTTATTAACAATAGAAATATCATTCACAACTATGACTCTCATCCAAGACTTAGATAGCACATGAAATGAAGGTTTCTCCTAACGGAGTTTCAACTAATAAGTTAAAGTCTAACTTCTCAGGAGTCAAATTTAAACGTTGAGCGCAAGAAAGAGAGATAAAAGAATGGGTACAACCGGTATCTAATAATGTATAGACTTTGCAAAAATTTATAATTAATTAACCCGTGCTAACTTCGCTCGGGTTACTCGCTTTTTGAGAAGTCACAAAAAATGCTCTTCCTGAAACCACCGACTTTGTTTTGCTCGTATCCGCCTTTGGTGCCACCGTCCCAGCTGGACTTGACTTTGGTGCATGCCAAAATCGAGCTAAATGACCTTCTCTTCTTGAAATTTCCATTTCTATTATCTTGGCCATGATTACCACCGAAGTGGTTACCATTCTTGGCATGATAATTTCCCCCACGATGGTTATCATTATTCCGATGGTCGTTGCCACCGGTATGATTATTATCGTGTTGTTGGTCGTTACCTTTTGCTTAAGCTGAATCAACTCTCTCATGTGCTTCATTGCTTATCTCAACATTTTTAGATGCCATTCTCAAACACTGTCAAAAAAAAGGGTTAATTAACATATCACATATTATCCCTATACTCTGACCGACCAATTAAATACCAAATAAACTTAGGTAGGTCATACTAGCGAAGGAATTCCCTATCTCTCCCCTCCTAGTTCTAGTCTCAAATCTCAGCCAGGGATCATAAACCTAAGCTTTGATACCAATTGTGACGCCCCCAAAACAGGTATACATTACCCATCTTGAGTCGCCAAATACATGGTACAAAAATACAAAATATAACTTAATAATACAACTGTCGTGTAACTTACGACAAAACATAAGCTGAGAGTTTAAACAAGAATATTGCCTTCTAGACAATATCAACTCTTAATGGAGTCCTCATTATTGTCACACTATTTAACAGAATAGTGAGGACTACTAATGTTATCATCTGGACCGTCACTCTATTCCCCGATTCGTCCCAGCAATATTCTAATTTCCTAGAAGAGAACAGTGAAAGAAAGGGTGAGCTCAACTAGCCCGGTAAGAAATATTATGACTAAGATAATGCAGAATAAATTATCATTAGTCTTCAACAATGTTAAACTGATAAAATACAATAGACATCAAGTTTAACTGCAGCGGAACAAACAATCCATTAAAAGAGTCAAGTAGAGAATAAAATCTACTATCTTTTATGATTTAAAAAGTTTTTCATCACTTTTATCGCTAAGACTCAGCTTAATAAATAATCCACATCATCAAATCATCCCTGCACTACAGGCCAAGGATATTATTTAGTATCACGACCACGAATTATCCATGCACTACGGGCCAAAGATAATCGTGTTTTTATCAACGGGCCTGATCATACCATAAAATAATTCATCTTTGCTCCCTTGGCCGAAGAGAATCCATAGCCATAATCATACCAAAAACTTTCCATCAATGCACTACGTGCCAATGAGGACTTTTTCCACACCATTTATAATATTACGGTCATGATTATACCGAATAATCCCTGGTCATAATCATACCAAGTCCATCTATGCACTACAGGCCACAGATGACTTTCAACAAAATTTAAACATGGGGATGATGACAATGATATAAGAATTCAATAAAACAAGTTCAAGAATTAAATTAACCAGGAACTAATAACGTCCAAATTGTCAACATGATACTGCTTTATAGATTAAAATTCAAGAATAATATTCATGCACCAAAAATAATTTGGACAGAAAAGAATCATTTTTTTGTCGTGAATAGTACCCCATGAATAGTACTTCAGGAATAGTACCTCGTGAATAGTAACCCGACATGAAAAGTACTCCAAATACCCAAGTGAATTATATTCAGATGAATAGTAATTTGGGTGAATAGTAACCCATGAATAGTAACTCGTGAATAGTATTTCGGCATAAAAAGTGCCCCAAATACCCGAATGAATAATACTAAAGTGAATAGTAACCAGGTGAATAATAACCAGGTGAATAGTAACCCATGAATAGTAACTCGTAACAAAAAATACCAAATAAAATGATATTTCATGACGAGTACAAAAGAAATGATATCTCTTATGAGTATAATAGAATATATGAAACTGCAAATGGATTTTCACCCGTCATGCGGTAATCCACATATACAAATCATTTCCATAATTTAATAAGGAATGAATACAAAGGATCATTAACCATGCATGTGGTAATCAACATAGACATGTTATTCCAATAGAATAATAAATAATAGAACCAGGTCAGGCGAGATTCGCACCGACAGGATGTTCCAACAGAATAATAAAGAATGGAATAACAATAGAAATCACCATGCATGCGGTACTTCGCATAGATAGGTTATTCCAACAGAATAATAAATAACGGAACCAGGTCAGGAGAGATTCGCACCAACAGGATGTTTCAATAGAATAATAAAGAATGGAATAACAACAGAAATCACCATGAATGCGGTACTTGGCATGATGATGTGTTATTCCAATGTAATAATAAATAATCTTAACCAAGTCCCATGAGAAAATGCATGCATGTGATATTCCAATAGAATAATAAAGATGGAACCAGGTCCGACATAAAACGCACAGACAGGATATTCCAATATAATAATAAAGAATAGAATAAAAGAATAATTTCACCAAGTATAGGGTAGACCGCGTATACAGGTTATTCCAACATAATAATAAAGAATGGAATAACAGAAGTTCTCTTCATGAATATAAAAAAAATAATACCCCTTACCTCAAAAGAAGACTGAATACTGGAATAGTGAGGTAACAGACTTTTCTTCTTCTTTCTCTCTATAAATTTTCTCTCTATAGCTTCTCTCTATAATAATGGCTCTAAAGCTTTAGTGAATTGGTGAGAAATGAAGGAAGAATGAGCTTTTATTTATAGAAAAATATAGTTTCGATAATTGCACATTTTGGGGCTCGAAATATTATAGTATAATACCTTCCCCTTTTTCTTCATTTTTAATTTAGTCCTGTAAGTATTATCAATCTTGCACCAACTTCCCTAATAGTAAATCATGGGAATCAATAGTAAAATCATGTGACTCAATAGTAAATCATGTGACTCAATAGTTCTAAACATGTGAAAAAAATAATTACAATATAGTACCTCCATCTATACCTCCATCTTTAATTTAATCATGCAAGTATTATCAATCTTGCACCAACTCCCCTAATAGTATAAGAATGTGATTCAATAGTACATACATGTAAATAAATAGTTATATAAGCATGTGAATTAGTATCAATTAATTGCTCATTTATCCGATAAATTACCCGATTTATCAATATAACCCCAGACATCAATTATCATCAGAATAGATGTTGATTTTAACTAACACCAATAATCCCAGCACAATGGAACTATCAAATTTATCTTTAATCAACACGAACTTATTCATCATTAATATCATAACTCATAATATTTAACAACCAGGTCGTTCCCAGGAAAGAGGGGGCTTTCTAATAAGGATTTCTCCCTATTGGCGCGCAATTAGGTGACCAAACCTCTCCTTGGCAGAACTTCTAGACATTGTAAATATTGCAATTTAATAATATGAATAACTTTGTTGTCTCAATTATTGATTTAATAATATAACATATTATCCAGATGATACTGTGACAATAATCAAATCAATAATATGAGAGATATGATGCAGCAATTACTGTAGCAATAATTGAGTATAACTAAGTGACTTATCACGTAAGCATTAATAACCAATACCGTGTGCTACTATGGAACCACGCGTATTACTGTACTTTTACTACCGAGTAGTTCAACAGTATTAACGGTAAAACTTCTACCATTATTTTCAATAAAATACTTTTGTCGTTTTCTCAATCCGACAATAATTCCGTTGTGGGGTTCACCAATGATTGTGCCATCGTAACTCGTATGAATATTCCCCGACCAATCGAATATAATATAACAACTTGCATAATTTGCAAAATTTATAAATATTACCCACAACTATAACATTATATTAAATCCACACCATAATATTCAAAAAAAAATTGAGAAATTTAAATCTTTATTCGTAAAATTTGGGATTTTACAACGTGGGTCAAGAAAATTACCAAGATATTCGATGTCTTGGGATGCACGGAGGAACAGAAGGTTCCATTCACCACCTTTATGTTCCATGGTGAGGCAGACATCGGTAGGAATCATGAAGCATACCAAATGACCAACACTTTTCGGTATGTCTTTGGAAATGTTTCAGAAACTGTTCAATGACAAGTACTTTCCTGAAAGTATTCATCATATGAAAGAGGTAGAGTTTATTAAACTGGAGCAGAACAACATGACGGTGTCCCAGTACGAGGTGAAGTTCGCAGAGTGATCCAGGTTTGCACCTCATTTGGTAGAAAATGAGGAACGTGTGATGAGGATGTTTCTGAGAGGTCTGAAACTCGAAATTCGTCAATACCTTAACTCTCATAAATTTTCTCTATATTCGGATGTTGTCAACAAGGCTCAATTATTAGAGCGAGATAATGGGTATGTTCAACTGAGGGACCACAACCAGGGTCAGACCGGTATCAGCAACCATAAGAGAAATGATAACCAGCGGGGAGGAAAGAATAAGGACAAAAATGGTAACCACTCGGGTGGTAATCATGGCTATAATAATAGAAGAAGCGAGTCGGGAGGAGATTTTAAAAAGAGAAGGTACAACAATGATAACGTAAAGACGTCAGCACCAACATCAACTGTTTCAAGGGGAGGAGAACGACCACCGGTCGTATATTATAAATGCGGGAAAGAGGGACATATCAGCCCAAACTGCCCACAACAATCCAAGGTATGTTACAACTGTAGAAATGAAGGTCATATAGCTTGAGATTATTCTGTAGCAAAACCAAGTTCAGCGGGGATGGTGACTCCAAAGGCTATCCCGGATAAGTCAAAATCAGCGGTTCCTGAAAGAGCGTTTGTCATGACTAGCCAAAATGTGAGGAACCCAAATGAGGTGATCACGGGTAAGCTAATCATAAACTCTTGTGAAGTTTATACCTTACTAGATACCGGTTCTACCCATTCTTTTATCTCTCCTGCTTGTGCTCAATGTTTGAACTTGACTCCAGAGAAATTAGAATTTGACTTATCTGTTGAGACCCCGTTAGGAGAAACTTTCATTACATCCACTGTTTATAAATCTTGTTTCATCCAAGTTGGCACTATCACATTACCTGTAGATCTTATCTCTTTAAAGATACTTACATTTGATGTGATTTTAGGGATTGATTGGTTGACCACTCATCATGCCAAAATTGATTATTTCGTTAGGTTGTTAGTTTTCATATTCCTAACCAACCTGTTATATGAATTCAAGTAACTAAACCACTAAAATCAGTCACTGTCATATCAAGCCATAAAGCTATTCGTTTATTGAAAAATGGATGTCAAGCTTTCTTAGCCCATGTTATGGATTTGAACAAAGATACGTCAGATTTAAATAATATTTATGTTGTTAATGAATTTTCTGACGTATTTCCTGAAGAACTTCTCGGTCTACCCCCAGAACGTGAAGTAGAATTCTTTATTGACCTTGAACCTGGTACAAAACCCATTTCTAAAACCCCATATCGAAAGGCTCCTATTGAACTTCAAGAGTTAAAGGTTCAACTACAGGAGTTGTTAGACATCGGTTTCATTTATCCTAGTGCATCTCCTTGGGGTGCTCCTGTGTTATTCATAAAGAAGAAAGACGGGAGTATGCGACTTTGTATTGACTACCGAGAATTGAACCATATCACCATCAAGAATAAGTATCTGTTATCTCGCATTGATGACCTGTTTGACCAGTTGCAAGGAGCACAATTCTTTTCAAAGATCGATCTTTGTTCTGGATATCATCAGCTGAAGATTAAAACTGAGGATATTCCGAAGACTTCCTTAAGAACTCGGTACGGGCATTATGAATTCTTAGTCATATCTTTTGGATTGAGTAATGCTCGTGTAGCTTTTATGGATATGATGAACCGTGTGTTCAAGGAATATTTGGATCAGTTCGTTGTTGTCTTTATTAATGACATCCTCATCTATTCCAAAAGTCGTGAAGATCATGAGCACCATTTGAAGCTGGTACTTTAAAAGCTTCGTGGAAACAAGCTATATGCCAAGCTGAAGAAATGCGAGTTCTGTCTTGAGCAAGTAATATTCCTTTGGCACGTAGTGTCAAAACATGGAGTATCTGTTGACCCGGCGAAGATTGAAGCAATATAAAGTTGGGAGCAATCGAAGTCGGTGACCAAAGTACGTAGCTTTCTGGGCTTAGCTGGTTATTATCAGAGATTTGTGGAAGGATTTTCTCGAATCGCTACTCCATTAACTCAGCTAACTCGGAAAGATACAAAATTCGTATGGAGCAAGGAATATGAGAAGAGTTTCCAAGAGCTCAAGAGGAGACTCATTTCGGCACCTGTTCTGACAATACCATCTGGTTTGGAGGGATTTGTCATCTACAACGGTGCTTTAGGCAAAGGGTTAGGATGTGTTCTCATGCAACATGGGAAATTCATAGCCTATACCTCACGACAACTCAAAGAATATGAGAGGAATTATCCTACTCATGATCTGGAGTTGGCAGCAGTCGTTTTCGCGTTGAAAATCTGGAGACACTACCTGTATGGGGAGAAAGTGGAGATCTATACGGATCATAAAAGCCTCAAATATTTCTTCACCCAAAAGGAACTTAACATGTGACAACGATATTGGCTTGAACTGTTGAAGGATTATGACCATACCATTCAATACCATCCTAAAAAAGCGAACGTGGTAGCTGACGCATTAAGTAGAAGAGCATATACAGGAATGAGTGCGATGTTGTCAACACAAAGGCCCATTTTGTGTGATTTACAAAAGATGAAGATAGAGTTCAAGACTCTGGGAACCCATATGATGATGTCAAGTATACGCATAGAACCAACTTTAATCGATAAAGTTAAAGTTGCTCAAGCCACAGACCTGGAGCTGATGCGTATTAAGAAGAGAGTACAAGAAGGTGTTATCCCAAAAGCAAGAATCGATGAAGAAGGAATACTTTGAGTCAACTCCAGACTTTGCGTTCCTAACGATTCTAACTTGAAACATAGAATCATGATGGAGGCATACAACACACCATTTGTAATCCATCCTGGTAGTACCAAAATGTATCATGATCTTTGACATACATTTTGGTGGAACAATATGAAGAGAGAGATCGCGAAGTTTATCTCGAGGTGTTTAACTTGTCAACGTGTAAAGGCGGAGCATCAAGTGCCACAGGTTCCATTGCAACCACTTGAGATTCCAAAATAGAAGTGGGAACACATTACCATGGATTTCATTACGGGTCTTCCCAAGGTTTCTTAAGGCATAGAAGCGATTTGGGTTATTGTTGATAGATTAACCAAGTCTGCCCATTTCTTGCCGATACGGGAGACTTATTCCCTTGAACGTCTTGCTCGTATATATGTAAATGAGATTGTGAGATTGGATGGCATGCCAGTATCCATAGTTTTGGATCGTGACCCAAGATTTACTTCACAATTTTGGGTTAGCTTGCAGAAAGCTATGGGTATGGATTTATGATTCAGTTCGGCATACCATCCTCAAACGGACGGACAATCAGAGAGGACTATTTAAACTCTTGAAGATCTATTAAGACTCTGTGTCCTAGACTTCAAAGGGAGTTGGGATAAGTATTTACCATTGGTGGAATTCTCCTATAATAACAGTTATCAAGCAAGTATAGGTGTGGCTCCATTTGAAGCCTTGTATGGACAAAAGTGTCGCTCTCCAGTATGTTGGGATGATGTGGGTGAAGCAACATTATTGGGACCAGAGTTGGTGCGTATGACTACAGAAAAGATCCAAATGATTCGACAACGTATACAAACGGCACAGGATCGATAAAAGAGTTATGCGGATCTTCATCGAAAGGACATGGAATTTGATATTGGGGATCATGTATTGTTACGTGTTGCTCCGTGGAAGGGAGTTACAAGATTTGGGAAGAGAGGAAAGCTCAATCCATGATTTATTAGTCCATTTCAGATTCTTGACCGAGTAAGAAATGTGGCCTATAAACTCGCGTTACCTCCAAGCATGTCTCGTGTTATAATGTTTTTTACATATCTGTGCTTCGTAAATATGTGAAAGACCCAAACCACATTATTGAGTTAGAACCAGACGAGATAGCCGAAAACTTAACGTATGAGGAGGTACCTGTCAAGATCTTGGATAGGAAGGAGCATGTCCTACGTACAAAGGTTATACCATAAGTCAAAGTTTTGTGGAGAAACCATGCTATTGAGGAAATGACCTGGGAGTTGGAAACAGAAATGAAAGCAAGGTATCCTCACCTTTTCGAAACACCAAGTACGTACATCAATTTCGAGGACGAAATTTTATAAGGATGGAAGGTTGTAAGACCCCAACTTTTATGAATAAAATGAAATTTCCTATATTTATTATTTTTAAATAGTAAGGGGTTTATTTAATTAATGTGGTTAGTTATGGGTAAAATGCGCAAATATTTTAAAAAAGCAAGTGGTTATAAAATATTCATTGTTGTTGGGAATATTCATTTGGTCGTGAAATATTCTTGCTGTCGGGGAATATTCGTACGATGGCGCAGCCTTTTGTGGGGCCCATAACGGAAAGCGATTGGATGAAGAAAATGACAAGTATGAGTTTTTATAAATAACGGCGTAGTTGTTACCATTAACACTGTTGGAATACCCGATGGTTAAAACACGATGAATACGCCGATGTCGCATAAAGAAGACACCGTATCGCACCAATTATTAATTCTTACGTAAGAAGACACTACTTAATAATTGTTACAGTAATTACTATTCAATATTTTATTTTATTGGTTCAATAATTGCTGCGTTGATATTTTATATTATTATTGTTTCAATAATTGTCAACGCATAAAGATTTTTCATTATCGATCAATAATTCATATTATTTGAATAATATTATTAGATAGCATTATTGGCAATGTCTAGAAAGTTCTCACAAGGAGAGGTTTGGTCACCTAATTGTGCGCTAGTAAAGAGAAACCTTATTGAAAGCCCCTCTTCCTAGAACCATGTACTGGTTGTCGATGATTGTGATTTTGTAATATTATTTGTGAATAATTAATTATTGATTTATATGATAAGGAAAATATTCATTTTATGTTTATACGAATGGAGAACATTTTTAAAGTGACAATTATTGAAAATTAATATTTTATCTTTTCTGATAAAATAATTCATTTAAATATATTATTATATTATAATAATATAATAATGGTGATATTTTTACAATGAATGTGTGATATGTGAATAAATAAGGAGGAAGAATATTTTTGTTAGAATAAATGCTAAAAACATGTTAAACATGTTGGTAGACCCCATTTTGTGACTGAAATTTAATTATAGCCTGTAAAATCGTCCGTATATGGATTTCGGTCAATTTCTGCTAGGAATTTGGAAAAATTAAACTTACAAAGTTGTAGAGAATTTAATTTCCTATGGAATGGACATAAGATTTGAATTTTTTTGATAAAAGGGCTATTTATTATGAATTATTGAAGTTCCGGAATAATTAATTCTTGAAGTTTTAAATATTTTTTAAAAGAAAGACATTTTTTTTCATTTTGGTGGGGCCCACATGTGTGGTAAATGAGATGATTTTAGTTTTTCTAAGGTGTGCGTGAAAAATTTTAAATATATTAATATTTTATTAAAATTTTTGCTTTGGTGTTCTAAGCATTTTCCTATAAATAGGGTACTTAGGTTAGAATTGAAAATCACACCAGAAACTGAAGTTTTCTCTCTCTATATTATCGAGCGCATTTTTGTGAGTATTTTGATACTTTGAGTATTGCTATACGGTGCAAGTTCCTTTCAACGTTATATCTGATATTCCAGCCAGAATTATTATTCTTTTGAGGTGAGGGATGCTATTTTCTTTTATAAATGATATTATTTCTTTCAATATTATTATGCCGGAATATTGGTAAGATTTTTTCTTGTGAAATTCTTGTCTTTTTGTGTCGAGATTAATATTCATGTATACATCACTATTCACGTATACGACATTATTCACAGAAAAATTAAAATTTTCTTTTCTTTGTCCAAGTTGTTATTATGATTACTAGCTTTGATTGTATCCATGTTTTGATCTTCATTCTTAAATTTTGCTTCATAACTATGGAGTATTTTTGAACATTGATGAACTAAAATACGAATCATTAATCCTTTTCCTTTTATCTCACTGGATTTATTTTTTTTTAATTATTTTTCATCATCCTCAGTCCTAAATGATGATATTACTGAATATCTTTGGCCTGTAGTGCAAAGATGAATGATTTTCTAATGAATATCTTTGGCCCGTAGTGCAAAGATGAACAAGTGTTGAGATGAACATGACCAACTAATAAATATCTTTGGCCTGTAGTGAAAAGATGAATATTTGATGATGTTACAGGGATAAAATATTAATGATGGACTTTAAATTCATAGAAGATAGTAGATTTCATTCTCTACTTAACTCTTCTAATGAATTGCTATATCCGTTGTGAATATTGGTCTAAAACTTGTTGTCTATTATATTCTATCAGATTTTTTCCTGTTGAGGATTAATGATAATTTGTTCTATATTATCTTAGTCATAATATACTTTACTGG
Organism: Panax ginseng; assembly: GCA_020205605.1. Taxonomy (NCBI): domain Eukaryota; kingdom Viridiplantae; phylum Streptophyta; class Magnoliopsida; order Apiales; family Araliaceae; genus Panax; species Panax ginseng. The sequence goes on from CM035134.1 coordinate 19,262,746, forward strand.
GCTAGTTGAGCTTACCCTTTTCCTTTTTTGTTCCATTTTTCTTCTCAGGAAGCGAGAATATAAATGGGGAGTAATTCCAAGTGTGGAATGATGGTTCTAAATAGGTTGTTTAGCGAGTCCTCACTATTTTGTAAAATAGTGTATCAATAATTGTAATAAGGACTTATTTGAGTGTGGATATTGTCTAGAAGATAATATTGGTATTTAAACTCACAGTCTATGTGTTGTCGTATTTTGCACGACAATTGTATTAATAAAGTTGTAGTTGTTTCTGTACTATGTATTTGGCGACTCAGAATGGGTGATGTATACCTATTTTGGGAGGCGTCACAACCTCCATGGTCACACGACCCATCTCATATCCCGCGTGGATCCTCTCAATTACGTGTTCAGTAAACCCATATTAAATTGTCGGCTGTCCAAATGGCAGTTGATCCTACAGCAATTTGACATCGTCTACGTGACGCAAAAGTATATCAAAGGTCAAGGAATTGCGGATCAACTGGCCGCCGCACCAACAAGGGATTTTAAACCCTTGGAAACATACTTCCCCGATGAAGGGGTAATGATAGTTCAACAACACTATCAGTATGATACATGCCGTACGTGGAGAATGTACTTCGATGGAGATGTTAATATGGAAGGTTTAGGAGCTGGAGCAGTTCTAGTATCCGGTACGGGGGAGCTGTATCCCGTCACCGTCAAATTGCAGTTTGTCAGCACCAACAACACAGCTGAGTATGAAGGCTATATCATGGGGCTAAAACTTGCACATTCAATGGGCATCAGGCGGTTAACTGTGTTTGGGGATTCAGAGTTGGTAATCAAACAATCCACGGGAATTTATGAAACCAAAGAGCTATATTTCCTGCCTTACCATCGACAAGTTTTACAAATGGCTTCGAAGTTTGAAGAGATCTCTTTTCAACACATTCCTTGTAATAAGAATTATTTTGCGGATGCGTTAGAAACATTGACCTCCTTGATTCACATACCTGACAAGGAAAACATACCAAGCATGACATTTGCCCTACAAAAGGCGCCAGCCTATGGGAACTATGTTGGAGAGGTATCGGATGAGCTATCTCCTATCCACAACCCTTGGTATCAGCACATCAAGGAGTATTTACGAGATGGATCTACACCCGCTGAGGCAAGCCCGACTAAAAGAAGGTGGATCCATCGACTTGCTATGAATTTCTACCTGAGCGGAGATGTACTCTACAAAAGAGATGTAGGATTAGGTCTCCTCAGATGTCTGGACAAGGACCAAGCTCACAGACTCATAAATGAGATCTATGGTGGAGTATGTGGCCCACACATGAGCGGCCCTTCACTTGTTAAGAAGATCCTCAGAACAAGGCATTACTAACTTACCCTCAAAGCTGACTGTGATGATCACGTCAAGAGGTGTTATCAATGCTAAATTCATGGAAATGTTATCCACGCCCCTCCAAGGGAACTCCACAATATGAGTTCGCCTTGGCCCTTCTCAATATGGGGAATGGACGTGATCGGGCCCATCGAGCCCAAAGCCAGTAATGGGCATCGATTTATATTCACCATGATCGACTACTTCACCAAATGGGTAGAAGTAGCATCCTTCCCCAGGGTTACAAAAGAAGTCATCATTGCTTTCATCAGAAATAGTGTCATTTGTTGATATGGACAACTAGAGGTCATTGTGTCAGACAATGCTAAGAACCTCAACAACAAAATGATGGAGGAGTTATGCAGTAAATTCCACATCAAACACCTTAACTTCGTCATCTACCGTCCAAAGATGAATGGTACTGTTGAAGTGGCTAATAAAAATATCAAGAAAATCATGCAGAAGATGTCCGCCAACCACAAGGGATGGCCTGACTTGTTGCCTCTGACTTTATTAGCCTACAGAACTTCAATGCGTACTTCCACTGGGGCAACCCCCTACTCATTAATCTATGGGATGGAAGCAGTGATCCCCATATAGGTGGAAATGGAATCCCTCAGAGTGTTGATAGACGCTCAGCTGGATGAAGACCAATGGGTACAAGACAAGTATTACCAATTGTCTCTAATAGACGAAAGGCGAACCACGACTATCTTCTATGGTCAGTTATATCAACAAAGGATTGCCAGAACTTACAACAGAAAAGTTCATCTATGGTTGTTTAAACAACATGACTTGGTTTTGAAAATGAACATTGACAACTAAGATCAATCCAAGGGAAAATTCGCTCCTAACTGGGAAGGCCCGTTTTTTGTCAAGGAGGTATTGACAGGAGGCACTCTCAGATTGTAGGAAATGGACGGCGATGAATTTCCACAACTCATCAACTCGGACACCGTGAAACGGTACTATGTCTAAGATTACCATCAAACAAACATCCTGGTATTGGATCATCAGATCACCAGTCATTTCAGGTACTTTAACCCTTACCACATACAACCTTTCCTTTTTACCCATTTGCCCCTCAGGGAAAAACACACTTTTCAAACCAGCAGCCTGGTTTCACTTCATACAACTTCGGTTATCCCATCAGGGATTGAACCTTTTATGGTTGTAGTTTATCCTGAAGACGAGATTAAACTTTTTCACACCTGCAGTTTGTGCCACACATGGGATCAAACTTTCTTTTCCTACAGCCTATCCTGCACATGGGATCAAGCTTTTTCGGTCGCAAATCGTCCTGAGGGGCGAATTACATAAACCTAATCTCCCTGATACCTAGGAGTACATAGGCAACCATATTTTATATATGGCCCGGTCGCAAAAAAAAAACAACAAAAAATAATACAAAACAAAAACAACAAAAATATTCCTACAACCTTTTTCACCAATAAAGCTCCTACACCCATACAGCGTTGAACCTCTTACACCAAGTTTAAACTGCGCAGACCTGATCTCCTCTTCAATAGGAGTATGTAGGCAGCCATTTATGGTTCGGTCTAACTCCCTACCAGAACACAAATACTTGTCAGCGGTACTCAGATCAACATTCAATCCATCACTTTTCATCGGCTTCAGACCAAAGGGATGGAACTAACTGACCTCCCCTTAAATGGGAGATTCGATAACCATCTAAGTTGTGATTGCACCTCAAAGAGCAATACCAATCCATAAGAGATGGAACTAACTGGGCTCCTCCTAAATAGGATTACTGGCGACCATCTGTGGTGCGGTCAATCTCAGAAAGGAAAAGCCACACTCCTATCCACATCCATACAGAAACCAGTCCTAAGACACCAAAGAAATGGTAGGGATACACCCAGATCGATGATCCATTCTGACAGATCCGGAGGCATCTTAATGTCTACCTATCAAGGATGAGTTCAGAATACATTATGATCACAAGCCCTGAAGAAGCAGGCAAAATGTCAAGCGAGTATCCGGGCATAACTAAAAGGGAAGTGAATCAAAATATATTTCCCTGCCATATATAATGTTGTTTGATATACACAATATAAACTGTACATGAAAAAATGGCTAAGCAAGTATGTGTAAGAAAATACAAGGCTATTGTGACGTCCCCAAAAATAGGTATACATCACCCATCTTAAGTCGCCAAATACATGGTACAAAATTCAAATACAACGTAATTATACAACAGTCGTGTAAAATACGACAAAATATATACTGTGAGTTTTAATACAAATATTGTCATCTAGACAATATCCACACTCAATTGAGTCCTCATTACATTTATTATCACACTATTTAACAGAATAGTGAGGACTACTAATGCTATTATCTCGACCGTCACTCCGCTTCCCCGATTAGTCCCATTACGTTCTCATTTCACGAAGAGAACAATGAAAGTAAAAGGTGAGAGCTCAACTAGCCCAAAGAAAAAATATTATGACTAAGATAATGCGTAATAAATTATCGTTAGCCTTCAACAGTGTTAAACTGATACAATATAACAAACATCAAGTTTAACTGCAGCGGAATAAGCAATCTATTAAAAGAGTCAAGTAGAGAATAAAATCTACTATCTTTTATGATTTAAAAGGTTTTTCATCACTTTTATCGCTGGGACTCAGCTTAATAAATAATACACATCATCCATGCACTACGGTCAAGGATATTCATTAGTATCACAACCACAAATTATCCACGTACTACGGGCCAAGGATATTCGTGTATTCATCAATGGTCATGATCATGCCAACAACTGTCCACCAATGCACTACGGGCCAATGAAGACTTTTACCACATCATTTGTAACATTACGGTCATAAGTACACCAAATAATCCCTGGTCATAATCATACCAAGTCCGTCTATGCACTACAGGCCACAGATGACATTCAACAAAATATAAACATGAGGATGATGACAATGATATAAGAATTCAATAAAACAAGTTCAAGAATTAATTTATTCAGGAACTAATAACGTCCAAATTGTCAACACGATACTTCTTTGTAGAGTAAAATTCAAGAATGCTCAGAAGAATATTTTCATGAAAAGATACTGGATGAAGCGCAAATATCAAGGATATTCCACTAATTTCATGGAGTATAGAAGTCAAAACTTTAACCAACTGAGTATAATAAAGAATGGAATAACAAAAGAAATCACCGGGCATGCGATAGACCGCATGCATGTTATTCAAATAGAATAATAAATAATGAACCGTGTCATGCGTAAACGCATGAGATATAAGATATTCCAACGAATAATAAATAATCGGAACCAAGTCAAAGTAAATTACATGCCGGCCGACGATGTTCCAACAGAATAATAAATAATGGAATTGTGTCATGCGTAAACGCATAGGCGTGGATGTTCAAACATAATAATAAAGAATGGAATAATGTAAGAATTTCACCATGTATGCGGTATTTCAGCATGATGAAAGTTATTTCAACATAATAATAAAGAATGGAATAATGTAAGAATTTTACCATGTACATGGTATCAGATAGACAAAGTTATTCCAACATAATAATAAAGAATGGAATAACATAAGTTCTCTTCATGAATATGAAAGAAATAATACCCCTTACCTTAGAAGAAACTGGATATAGAAGTGGTGAAGTAGCAGAACACTTTTCTTCCAACTCTCTATAGTTTCTCTGTCTAGAGTTTCAGTGAATTCGTAAGAAATAATGAAGGAATGAACTTCTATTTATAGAAGAATGGACTGAATAGTAACTAATTCTTGAACGGTCCAGATTGATCTATAATAAAATATAATATATTTTATTTATAATCTAATAAAACAAAATTTATAATATATATATATAACACTAACCTTTGCCTTACGGCAAAGGCAAAAAAAAATTTCTTCCCCAAAATTTTTAAACACATGTATATATATATTAAAGCAATAAACGCACCGAATGTAAAATCCAGGCTCATCGAACAGAGTTCGACACCAGTTCAGTTCATATATTTAAGTATATATATACGAAAGCAATTAAACGCTCTAGACATAAGTCTAGGCTCAATCGAGGCATAACTCAATAATGTTAGTCCATATATATAAATATATACATAAATATATACAGATAGAAATGAAAACCACGGACCTAAATCCAGGCCTACACGCACAACACGACTCTTAACGTGAAGAGTAGTGTGTACAAAGATGAAGAGAAATGCTTTAGAGTGTGTAAGAAGGCTTACAGTGGACTAACAAAGAAGACTTTTATAGCTTTAAGTGGATGAACACTCGGCTCCCGTCGGTAAAAAGTAGCTATATCTAAGCTCACAAGTGTTTAAAATGAGAAAGCACTTAGTTTAGGGTGTTTACAGAGCAAATTTGATAGGACTTTCTCGCCTTTTTCTCTTATAAAATGGCCACCCCAAGCCCTCTATTTATAGAGGGGGGAGCTTCAGGTGTACCTGCATCTACCCGGGGTGCCCCGGGCTTCGCTGGTCCTACCGTCTCAAAATACGTGCATGCGTGCACTGTAATGTCCGCTCGAACTTTCAAAACTGCAATCCGGGCATCCGACTGAGGTATATAAGACTTATTTTAGACCGCCATTGTCGAGAGTTACGTAATGACATGGGATTAGAGGTTGTACGAAGTCAGGAAGAGGGGAATATGCCCATGGTCTTCTAGCTTCAAATTCTATCCGGTGTGTTGCCCTACGTAATAGTCACTCAGGACTGGAACTCCTTGGCTCTTGTGAGACATTTTTGTGTAGAAATGTATGTATGAGATGTTGAGATGGCACCATGTGGGGTCGAGGTGGCAAGATAACAATTTTTCTCCTCATCGGGGTTATCTCTGGTTTGGGCTGATAAAGCAGACGTTGCTCAGGGTTATCTCTGAGATTGGACTTCTGCAAGTGTTTGATGGTCCTCAGGGTCATCTCTAAGGTGTGCCTGTCTTCCTGGTGTTATCTCCGGGTCTTTGGACTGAGTGCCTCAGTGTGAATTTCGAGGTTGAAGCTGACTGGATGCATTTGAAACAAGCATTTCTGGGGTTATCGTCGGAACTGCAACGACACTCCTTGGGGTTATCACCAAGGATGGAACTGCTACTCCTGGTGTTATTTCCGGGACTGAGACTGAATATCTTGGGGTTATCTCTGAGATGAATTGGCCTTCTCTGGTGGAATTTCCGGTATTTAAACTGCATGGCTCGGGGTTATCTCCGAGGTTGGAACTGATATTCCCAATGTGTGTTTCGGGGTTGAGACTGAACTTTCGGTGGTATCCGAAATGGATGTGAGCTGTCTTCCAGGGTTATCTCTGAAAGACGGATCTGCTCTCCTGCAAAGTTGATGTTGTTAACTGCCCAGGAGGAGCTCATTTCCCTAATGGCAAAACTAGAGTTGGAAGTAAAATTTTTGAAAGAATCAGAAGAAAGGTTGTTCCTGATGAAAGCTAGTGCAACTTTAGTGGACAAGGTAAAGAACGCCCAACATCAAGATGAAGGATGTGAGAAAATAAAGGAAAGAGTGTCTGAAGGAGGTGAGGTAAAATTTAAGATCCATACCGAAGGATTAGTGAGGTTCGAGGGAAGAATTTGGGATCCATCAGTACCTAAAATTAAAGACGAAATCATGACTGAAGCTTATAACTCAAGATATTCAATTCACTCAGGAAGTACGAAGATATATCAAGATTTACGAAAAGCGATGTAACTCAAGATATTCAATTCACCCGGGAAAATGAAATCATGACTGAACAGTATTTCTAGTTGTCGAATATAAAAAGAGATGTTGCAGAATGTGTCGCGAAATGCTTGACATGTCAAAAAGTTAAAGCCAAGCATCAGAGACGAAGTGGATTACTTCAGCCATTAGAAATACCGGAATGGAAGTGGGAGCATATCACAATGGATTTTAAGGTAGGTCTTTCGACTACTCAGAAAGGGTATGATACAATTTGGGTGATAGTAGATAGACTAACGAAATTAACACACTTTTTTCGATAAAGATTAGATTCAATCTTGATCAGTTGACAGAGTTATACATCAAGGAGATCGTTTCGAGACATGGAGTTCCATTGTCAATTGTGTCAGATAGAGATCCACGATTTATGTCAAAATTTTGGAAGAAACTACAAGAATGCATGGGAACACAGTTGAGAATGAGTACGGCGTACCATCCTCAAACAGACGGCCAAAGCGAACGAACAATCCAGACGCTAGAAGATATGTTAAGAGCGTGCATTATGTCTTTCAAAGGAAACTGGGATGATCATTTATCGTTGGTTGAATTCTCCTACAATAACAGTTACTATGCGAGTATTGGCATGCTGCTTTACAAAGCATTGTACGGCAGAAAGTGCAGAACTCCACTGTGTTGAGATGAAGTTGGTGAACGTCAACTGTTAGGGCCAGAACTGGTACAATAGACCGCTGAGGTTGTCAAAATCATCAAGGCAAGATTGATAGCTGCTCAAGACAGACAAAAGAAGTATGCTGATCAACACAGATAAAATCACAAATTTGACGTTGGAAATTTTGATTTCCTAAAAGTTTTTCCTTGGAAGGGGAAGATCCGATTTGGTAAGAAAGGAAAGCTAAGCCCAAGGTTTATTGGACCCTTTGAGGTGCTGCAAAGAGTAGGTGAAGTGGTTTACGAGGTAACTGTGACGCCCCCAAATAGGTATACATCACCCATCTTGAGTCGCCAAATACATGGTACAAAATTTAAATACAACTTAATTATACAACTGTCATGTAAAATACGATAATATATATGTAGTGAGTTTTAATACAAATATTATCATCTAGACAATATCCACACTCAATGAAGTCTTCATTATATTTATTGTCACACTATTTTATAAAATAATGAGGACTACTATGACACCATCTCGGACCATCACTCCGTTCTCCGACTAGTCCCGGATACGTTCTCATTTTCTGAAGAGAACAATGAAAGTAAAAAGGTGGGCTCAACTAGCCCAGTAAGAAATATTATGACTAAGATAATGCAGAATAATTTATCGTTAGCCTTCAATAGTGTTAAACTGATAGAATATAATAGACAACAAGTTTAACTGTAGCGGAACAAGCAATCCATTAAAAGAGTCAAGTAGAGCATAAAATCTACTATCTTCTATGATTTAAAAGGTTTATCATTAATCTTATCGTTGAGACTCAGCTTAGTAAATAATCCACATCATCGAATCACCCCTGCACTATGGCCAAGGATATTCTTTAGTATCACGACCACAAATTATCCATGCACTACGAGCCAAGGATATTCATGTATTCATCAATGGTCATGATCATGACAACAACTGTCCATCAATGCACTACGGGCCAATGAGGACTTTTACCACATCTTTTGTAACATTATGGTCATGATTATACCGAATAATCCCTGGTCATAATCATACCAAGTCCATCTATGCACTTCGGCCACAGATGACTTTCATCATAATATAAACATGAGGATGATGACAATGATATAAGAATTCAATTAAATGAAAGCAAAGGATAAATTTTTAAAGATTTATAATTTAATTTATCCAGAAATCAATAACGTCCAATTTGTTAACATGATACTTCTTTGTGGAGTAAAATTCAAGAATAATATTGTACCAAAAATAATTTGGATCGAAAATGAATCAATTTTTATCATAAATAGTACCCTGGGTGAATAGTACTCGAGTGAATAGTATCCCGTGAATAGTACTTCATGAATAGTAACCCGTGAATAGTACTCCTGCATGAAAAAGTTAAAACTTATCAAGAATGCTCAGAATAATATTTCCATGAAAAGATACTGGATGAAGTGCAAATTTCAAGGATATTCTACTAATTTCATGGAGTATAGAAGCCAAAACTTTAACAAAATGAGTATAGAATTCGAAATCTAAAACGAAATAATATTACTTACATACTACAGAGTATGGAAGAAAATATTATTTTAAGCGAATATTGAACAAAATTAACATCCCTTACGAATTTTAAACGAAAATATTATTCATTACGAATATTAAACGAAAATGATATTCCTTACGAATATTGAACGAAAATAATATTCATACGAATACACAAAAAAATATCTCTTCAGAATATGAAATAAATAATACCCCTTACCTTGAAAAGAAGAGTATTCCAACTGGTATAGCGGTGATATTCTTGAAGAAAACTTATACTATTTTCTATGTTCAAAGCTTTCTAAAACTCGAAAGAAATACGCTCAATATTATAGAAGAAGAATTCTCTGATTCTGGTGTGATTTTCAATTCTAACTAAGCATCCTATTTATAGGAGAATGGAAATGATACTATTTGGATGCATAGTGAAGGAAAAGTCACGGGCATTCGGCCAATTGAAAATTTTAAAAATTTAAATTTTACTATGTTGCACTATACAATAAAATATTCTAATAAAACGAAAACTTTTAAATAAAATATAATATATTCTATTTATAATCTAATAAAACAAAACTTATATAATAATAATAATAATAATAATAATAATAATAATAATAATAATAATAATAATACGTAACTCCCTCCGTGACTTCCATCCCCCAAAGGCAATTCATTTTTCTTCTGGGGCCCCCACATGTGGCCCCATCTTTATTATAATAAATAATTTTCTACCGATTATTTTGAAAAGTGGGTAAATGGGGGTCCATAAAATAAGCAAAATTTATATCAAATACTTCATAAAAATTACCTCAATATTTTTAACAACATTTATCAACAGTATTATAATTCGCAATATTTAACAACCAGATCGTTCCCAGGAAAGAGGAGGCTTTCCAATAAGGATTTCTCCTTATTTGCGCACAATTAGGTGATCAAACCTCTCATTAACAGAACTTCTAGACATCGTCAATATTGCAAATAATAATATGAATAACTTAGTCGTCTCAATTATTGATTTAATAATATAAAATATTATACAGATGATATTGTGACAATAATTGAATCAATAATATGAGAGATATGATCACGTGAATTCATCGTAGCAATAATTGAGTATAACTGAGTGACTTCTCCCGTAAGCATCAATAAACAATACCGTGTCCTACTATGCAACCACGCGTATTACTGTACTTTTAACACTGGTTATTTCAACAGTTAACGGTAAAACTTCCGTCGTTATTTTCATAAAAAGATATTTCTGTCGTTTTCTAACTCCGACTGTAATTCTGCTATGGGGTCCACCAATGATTGTGCCACCGTACGAATATTCCCTGTTAAAACGAATATTCCCCGACCAATCGAATATTATATAACAACTTGTTTACTTTGCAAAATTCATAAATATTACCCACAACTATAACATTATAACAAATTCAAACCTTAATATTCAAAAATGATATTTATAGAAAAATTCATCTTTATTCATAAAAGTTGGGGTCTTACAATAGCTCAACCTCCCGAATTAGAACATGTTAACAACGTTTTTCATGTTTCGGTGTTACGACCGTATAAACCCGATTACGAGCATGTGATAGAGTATGAACCATTACAATTTGATAAAGATTTATCTTATGAGGAAATTATTATCCAGATAGTTGATAGGAAAGAACAAGTGCACAGGAATAAAGTAATACCTTTTGTGAAGGTGATATGGAGGAACCACAATGCCGAAAAAGCTACGTGGGAACTCAAAGACAAGATGATGAAAAGTTATCCTGAGTTATTTGTTTGATCTGTGTCTTCGATTCTGGGAGCAGAATCCTTGCAAGGAAGGAAAAATGTGACGAATGAATTGTTTGAGTTGTGATTCTAGGGACAGAATCCTTGTGAGGGGGGAAGGATGTAACAATCCATAATTTTTATATGTAATTTTAAATATTTATTGAATTAAATAAATATTTTAGTTGATGTGTTTATTGTTAAATAAATATTTGTTTAATTTGATTATTTATTAGTTAAATAAATAATTCATGAGTTGTGAGAAATTAACTTGATTAAGTGTAATATGTTAATTAAGTTGATATTCGGTAATTTTGTATGTTGAAGTTAATTAAATTAAAAGAGTGATGAATTAATATTCTAATTTAATTTAATAATTAAATTAGAGAGTTGATAAGGATTAAAGTAATTGTTATAATATTGTTTTAATTTAATTTAGTAATTCAAGTGGTGTACTAATTTATTAAATAAATTATAATGAAAATTATAATTTTGTGACAATTAGATTATGTGGCATTATAATTTAATTAGTTGTTGTTATCTTTAATTTAATTAAATTTGAAATGGGAATTTAATTAAATAATGTGTGACAATAAACTATGTAGTAAGTGAGTTATTAAAATAAATTAAAAGCGATTTAATTTAGTTTTACCAAACAAGGCTTAAGGCTCTTTGGATTCTTATTTTAAATTAGTTCTGCCAAACTAGCCTTAGTGGCTTTTGAATTTGAAAAAAAATATAACTGACATATAATTAAAGGGACATTATATATTTATCAGTTTATGTTACGTAGTATCACTAAGGTTTATCAACGTCACCGACGGTCATGAATACCATCAATGACGTGACGCGTCATTATTTGATAATAATCGCACACAAATTATGGTCATTGGGATGCATCAATGACCACAATTAACGACAAATATGAAATTAATCGAAATGACAAATTCAATGCTAAAATTTGAAATCGAACATGGTCCAGGCCAAAGTTAACGTGGTCCACGTGGCGATGACAGAGATTCGAGATCCACATCCACATCACCGATAGCCTCAAATATGTAGCCGTCGCTAATAACGACCGCATGTAGAAAAAAATAAAAAATAGATTTTTGTTGTTCTGCAGAATTACCAAAAACATGTACCTTTTTGTACCTGCTTTATCCCAAAAACAGCATACATAACAATATAAACATCCATCGTCCACCAACACATGCACGTGTTTAAGTAACATATGAATAAATATAATAACATTTCAAAACTTGTTTAAGTAACATACAAACATCCAAAGAATGAATATACAAGTACAAGCTTATACTATAACTACAAAACTAATCTAAAGCAGGTACGCCAAGCATCATCGCCTCCTTGATCACCCTGTAATTAACAAAATAATAAAACAAGTTACAAATATATACTATGTAAGACCCCAACTTATTATAAATAAAATTAAATTTTCTCTATTTATTATCTTGAAATAGTAAGGAGTTAATTTGATATAATGCTTTGGTTATGGGTGAAATGTGCAAATTTTACAAAATAAGTAAGTGGTTATAAAATATTCCTTTTGTCGGAGAATATTCGTTTGGTCGTGGAATATTCTTTTTGTCGGAAATATCTGTACGACGGTGCAGTCATTCGTGGGCCCCATAACAGGATAATTATCGGCTGAAGAAAATGACAAAATATGAGTTTTTATAATTAACGATGTAATGGTTATCGTTAACACTATTGGAATACCTGGTGGTTAAAATACAGTAATACGCGTCGTTACACAATAGCACACGGTATTGCACAGTATAGTTGAATTATTGATTTTTACGTAAGAAGGCACTACTCAATAATTATCACAGTAGTTACTACTCAATATTTTATTTTATTGATTCAATAATTGCTGCGTTGATAGTTTATATTATTGTTGTTTTAATAATTGTCACTGCACAGTATTTCCCATTATCAAATTAATAATTCATATTATTTGAATAATATTATTAGATAGCATTATTGGCAATGTCTAGAAAGTTCATCAAGGAGAGGTTTGGTCATCTAATCGCGCTACCAAGAAGGAGAAATCCTTATCGAAAAGCCCCTCTTTCTAGAATGGCTTTGGTTGTCATAATTGTGATTCTGTAATATTATTTGAGAATAATTAATTATTAATTTATATGATAAGGAAATATTTATTTGATGTGGATATAAATGATGGATTTATTTATTTTATATGGTTATTAATGAAAGAATTAATGCTGAGATATTTTATCAATATTTTGTCAGATTGGAGGTATTAAAAATCATCCGTTTGTGGATTTCGGATATTTTTTGTTTGGAATTTAGAAAAACTTTCTTCTGTAAAGTTGTAGAGAATTCGATTTTGTGTGAAATGGACATAACATTCGTATTTTTCTGATAAACGGGCTATTTTCTATGAATTGTTAAAGTTTCTGATTATTGTTTAAATGATAAAATATTTTGGAAAATTCTAGAATTGGTTGGTGAGAAATGTGCTCAATTGAATTTCAAATGTGGTGGATGGCAATAGTAGCGAGTAAAAAGCCATCGGTGTGAGTCAAGTCTGCTTGAAGTGCTAACATTTTCCTATAAATAGAGGGCTAAGTTAGAATTGAAAATCACACTAAAAACAAAGTTTTCTCTCTTTCTCTCTCTATATTATCGAGCGTATTCTTGTGAGTATTTTGATACTTGAGTGTTGCAATATGGTGCAAGTTCCTGCAATGGGCGAAAGCCTGACGGAGCAATGCCGCGTGGAGGTAGAAGGCCCACGGGTCGTGAACGATCTTTATATCCAATATTCCAAATGTAAGTACGGTTATTTTGAGGTAAGGGATGTTATTTTCTTCATATATGATATTATTTCTTTCAATATCATTATGCCGAAGTATTGATCTGAACTTTTAATCAAATTTGGAACTTTTAGTGTCAGGGTTACTATTCACGTATACGGCACTATTCATGTATACGACACTATTCACCAAAAAATAAAATTTTCTCTTTTTCTTCCAGATGTCTTTTATGGTTACTATCTTTGATTGTATCCATGTTTTGATCTTTATTTTTGAATTCTACTTCACACTTGGTTATTATGGAGTATTATTGAATTTGGATAAACCGAAATACGAATCCCTAATATTTGTCCTTCCGTCTCACTGGATTCGTTCTCTAAAATGTTTTCCATCATCCTCTGTCCTTAATGGTGATAATTGATGAATATCTTTAGCCTGTAGTGCAAAGATGAATGATTACCTGATGAATATCTTTGGCCCGTAGTGCAAAGATGTATATTGATTGATGTTACAGGGATAAAGTATTGATGATGGACTTTAAAATTCATAGATGATAGTAGATTTCATTCTCTACTTAACTCTTCTAATGAATTGTTGTTTCCGCTGCAGTTGTTGATCTAAAACTTGTTGTCTATTATACTTTATCAGATTTTCCCTGTTGAAGACTAAGGATAATTTGTTATATATTATCCTAGTCATAATGTTCTTTACTGGGCTAGTTGAGCTCACCCTTTTCCTTTTTGTTCCATTTTTCTTCTCAGGAGGTAAAAGTTTAGCAGGGACTAGCCGGGGTATGGAGTGATGATTCAAGATAGCTGTTTTAGTAGTCCTCACTATTTTGTAAAATAGTGCATCAATTGTAATGAGGACTTTATTTGGGTGTGGATATTGTCTAGAAGACAATATTATATTTAAACTCACAGTATGTGTTGTCATATTTTGCACGACAATTGTATTAATAAAGTTGTAGTTGTTTTTTCTGTACCATGTATTTGGCGACTCGTAATGGGTAATGTATACCTATTTTGGGGAGTCACAGTTAATATCGAGCTTAGGGATATAGTCTCCAAGTGAGATCTGAATAGAACTGGAGGGAGAGATGAGTAAATCATTCGCTAGTGTGTCCTACCTAAGCTTATTTGTTGGTCGGTCATAATATAGGAATATTATGTGATATGTTAATTTGTTTAATTAACCCCTGTTTTATGGCAGTTTTTTAGAATGGCAGCTGAGAACGTTAACAATGGAGTCTATGAGACTGTGGAACAACCTTTGATTACCAACCAAGAGAACGTGCTACAGGAAGGCAATATTCCTCCTGTAAACAACACTACCGAGCAAACGATGAATGATGCGATGTTTAGAAGCTTCCTGCAGTTCATGCAAAATCAGACGAGGGAGACTCGTGTACAAAATACGGGTGGAAATGATAGCAACGCGCAGTCTATCACAGTAAAGCAGTTCAAGGAGTTGGGACCACCAGATTTCTGGGGAAAGCCCGATCCGATTAGGGCGAAAATGTGGGTTAAGAAGATGACCAAAATATTCGATGTCTTGGGATGCACGGAGGAACAGAAGGTTCCACTCGCCATCTTTATGTTCCGTGGTGAAGCAGATTACTGGTGGGAGTCTGCGAAGCGTACCCAGCCAGCCGCACTCAACATGTCTTGGGAAAAATTTCAGAAACTGTTCAATGACAAGTACTTTCTTGAAAGTATTCGTCATATGAAGGAGGTAGAGTTTATTAGACTGGAACAGAACAACATGATGGTGTCCCGGTATGAAGCGAAGTTCGCGGAGTTATCCATGTTTACACCTCATTTGGTAGAAAATGAGGAACGTATGACGCGGATGTTTCTGAGAGGTCTAAAACCCGAGATTCAACAATATCTTATCTCTCATAAATTTTTTTTTATATTCAGATGTTGTAAACAGGACTCAATTATTAGAGCCTGATAATGAGTATGTTCAACCGAGGGACCACAACCAGGGTAATACCGGTGACAACAGTCATCGGAGCGATGATAACCGGCGAGGAGGGAAGAATACGGACAAAAGCGGTAACCACTCGGGTGGAAATCGTGGCCATGACAATAGGAGAGGTGAGTCAAATGGAAATTTCAAAAAGAGGAGATTCAACAATGACGGGAAGACATCAGTAGCAGCACCAGCACCAACAACAAATTCTAGGGGAGGAGAACGACCACCAGTTAGATGCTACAGATGCGGAGATGAGGGACACATAAGTCCAAACTGTTCACAGCCTTCCAAGGTGTGTTTCAATTGTGGAAAAGGTGGTCACATAGCTTGATTTTGTCCGGTAGCGAAGTCAAGTCCAACTGGGACGATGGCACCAAAGGCGACTACGGACAAAACAAAGTCGGTGGTTCAAGGAAGGGAATTTGTCGTGACTGGCCAAAACGTAAGAAACCCAAACGAGGTGATCACGGGTAAGCTAATCTTGAACTTTTACGAAGTTTATACCTTACTAGATACCGGTTCTACCCATTCTTTTATCTCTCCTGCTTGTGCTCAACGTTTAAACTTGACTCCGGAGAAATTGGACTTTAACTTATCCGTTGAAACTCCGTTGGGTGAAACCTTCATTACATCTACAGTTTATAAATCTTGCTTGATCCAAGTTGGCACAATCACATTACCTGTTGATCTTATTTCTTTAAAGATACTTGCATTTGATGTGATTTTAGGGATTGATTGGTTAACCACTCATCATGCCAAAATTGATTATTTTAGTAAGGTTGTTAGTTTTCATATTCCTGACCAACCTGCCATACAAATTCAAATAACTAAACCACTAAAATCAGTCACTGTCATATCAAGCCACAAAGCTATTCGTTTATTAAAAAACGGATGCCAAGCTTTCTTAGCCCATGTTATGGATTTGAATAAAGACAAGTCAGATTTGGATAATATTTTTGTTGTTAGAGAATTTCCTAATGTATTTCCTGAAGAACTTCCCGGTCTACCCCCAGAACGTTATGTTGAATTCGTTATTGATCTTGAACCGGGTACAAAACCCATTTATAAAACCCCATATCGAATGGCTCCTACTGAACTTCAGGAGTTAAAAGTCCAACTACAGGAATTGTTAGACATCGGTTTCATTCGTCCTAGTACATCTCCTTGGGGTGCTCCTATTTTATTTGTAAAGAAGAAAGATGAGGGTATGCGACTTTGTATTGACTACCGAGAATTAAACCATGTCACCATCAAGAATAGGTATCCCCTACCTCGTATTGATGACCTGTTTGACCAGTTACAAGGAGCACAATTCTTTTCAAAGAGCGATCTTCGTTCTGGATATCATCAACTGAAGATTAAAATTGAGGATATTCCAAAGACTGCCTTCAGAACTCGATACGAGCATTATGAATTCTTAGTCATGTCTTTTGGATTGACTAATGCTCCTGCGACTTTCATGGATATGATGAACCGTGTATTCAAGGAATATTTAGATCAGTTCGTTGTTATCTTTATTGATGACATCCTCATCTATTCCAAAAGCCGTGAAGATCATGAGCACCATTTGAAGCTGGTACTTCAATGACTTCGTGACAACAAGCTATATGCCAAGCTAAAGAAATGCGAGTTCTGGCTTAAGGAAGTAGCATTCCTTGGGCACGTGGTGTCAAAACATGGAGTATTTGTTGACCCGGCAAAGATTGAAGCAATCCAAAGTTGGGAAGCGGTAGAAAGTCGGTGACCAAAGTCGTAGCTTTTGGGCTTAAATTGGTTATTATCGAGATTCGTGGTAGGATTTTATTGAATCGCTATCCGCAGATTAACTCACCGACTCGGAAAGATACAAAATTCGTATGGAGCGAGGAATGCGAGAAGAGTTTCCAAGAACTCAAGAGGAGACTCATTTCGGCACCTGTTCTAACAATACCATCTGGTTCGGATGGATTTTTTATCAACAGCGATGCTACTGGCAAAGGGTTAGGATGTGTTCTCATGAAACATGGAAAAGTCATAGCCTATGCCTCACGACAACTCAAAGAATATGAGAGGAATTATCCTACTCATGATCTGGAGTTGGCAGCAGTCATTTTTGCGTTGAAAATCTAGAGACACTACCTGTATGGGGAGAAAGTGGAGATTTATACGGATCATAAAAGCCTCAAATATTTCTTCACCCAAAAGGAACTCAACATGCGGCAACGACGTTGGCTCGAGTTGTTGAAGGATTATGACCATAACATTCAATATCATCCTAGAAAAGCAAACGTTATAGCTGACGCATTGAATAGAAGATCATATGCGGGTACGAGTGCAATATTGTTAACACAAAGGCCCATTTTTAACAACTTACAAAGGATGAAGATAGAGTTAAAGGCTCCAAGTACCCACATGATGATATCAAACATACGAGTAGAACCGACTTTAATCGATAAAGTTAAAGCTGCTCAAGCTACGGACCTGGGGTTGATGCGTATGAAGAAGAAAGTATAAGAAGGTGCTATTCCAGAAGAAGAAATTGATGAAGAAGGAATACTTCGAGTTAACTCCAGACTTTGCGTTCCTAACGATCCTGACTTGAAGCATAGAATCATGATGGAGGCACATAACACACCATTTGCAATCCATCCTGGGAGTACCAAAATGTATCATGATCTTCGACATACATTTTGGTGGAACAATATGAAGAGAGAGATCGCGGAGTTTATCTCGAGGTGTTTAACCTATCAACTTGTAAAGGCGGAGCATCAAGTGCAAAAAGGTCCATTGCAACCACTTGAGATTCCGGAATGGAAGTTGAATCACATTACCATGGATTTCGTTACGGGTCTTCCCAAAGTTTCTCAAGGCATAAATACGATTTGGGTTATTGTTGATAGATTAACCAAGTCTTCTCATTTCTTACCTATACGAGAAACTTATTCCCTTGAACGTCTTGCTCGTATGTACGTGAATGAGATTATGCGATTGCATTGCATACGAGTATCCATAGTTTTGGATCGTGACCCAAGATTCACTTCAAGATTTTGGGTTAGCTTGCATAAAGCTATGGGCACGGATTTACGATTTAGTTCAGCATACCATCCTCAAACGGACGGACAATCAGAAAGGACTATTCAAACTCATTCTCCTACAACAACAGTTATCAAGCAAGTATAGGCATGGCTCCATTTGAGACATTGTATGGACGAAAGTGTCGCTCTCCAGTATGCTGGGATGAGGTGGGAGAAGCAACGTTGTTGGGACCAGAATTAGTATGCATGACTATAGAAATGAACCAAATGATTCGACAACGTATTCAAACCTCACAAGATCGACAAAACAGTTATACTGATCTTCATCGAAAGGACGTGGAATTTAATATTGGGGATCATGAATTATTACGTGTTGCTCCATGGAAGGGAGTTACAAGATTTGGAAAGAGAGGAAAGCTCAATCCAAGATTAGTTGGTCCATTTGAGATTCTTGACCAAATAG
This sequence comes from Panax ginseng, assembly GCA_020205605.1. Taxonomy (NCBI): domain Eukaryota; kingdom Viridiplantae; phylum Streptophyta; class Magnoliopsida; order Apiales; family Araliaceae; genus Panax; species Panax ginseng. The sequence continues at coordinate 19,282,062 of CM035134.1, forward strand.
GAAATGTGGCATATAGACTCGCGTTACCTCCAAGCATGTCTCGTGTTCATAATGTTTTCCATATATCTATGCTCCGTAAATATGTGAAAGACCCGAATTGAGTTAGAACCAGACGAGAAAGCCAAAAATTTGACATACGAGGAGGTACCTGTTAAGATCTTGGATAGAAAAGAGCATGTCCTACGCACCAAGGTTATACCACAAGTTAAGGTTTTGTGGAGAAACCATACTATTAAAGAAATGGCCTGGGAGTTCGAATCGAAAATTAAAGCGAGGTACCCTCGTCTGTTCGAAACACCAGGTACGTACGTCAATTTCGAGGATAAAATTTCATAAGGAGGGGAGGTTGTAAGACCCCAACTTATTATAAATAAAATTAAATTTTCTCTATTTATTATCTTGAAATAGTAAGGAGTTAATTTGATATAATGTTTTGGTTATGGGTGAAATGTGCAAATTTTACAAAATAAGCAAGTGGTTATAAAATATTCCTTTTGTCGGGGAATATTCGTTTGGTCGTGGAATATTCTTTTTGTCGGGAATATCCGTACGACGGCGCAGTCATTTGTGGGCCCCATAACAGGATAATTATCGGATGAAGAAAATGACAAAATATGAGTGTTTATAATTAACGACGTAATGGTTACTGAATTAACAACATTTGGAATACACAGTGGTTAAAATACAATGTCTGGCGTAGTTACGATAGCACACCTGTATTGCACAAAGATAGTTGAATTATTGATTTTTTACGTAAAAGCACTTTACTCAATAATTATCACGATGAGTTCTTTGCTCAATATTTTATTTTATTGATTCAATAATTGTTGCGTTGATAGTTTATATTATTGTTGTTTTAATAATTGTCAACGCACAAGATTTTCCATTATCAAATCAATAATTCATATTATTTGAATAATATTATTAGATAGCATTATTGGCAATGTCTAGAAAGTTACATCAACGATGAGAGATTTGGTCATCTAATTGCTTGCACCAAGAAGGAGATATCCTTATTGAAAGCCCCTCTTCCTGAGAAATCTACCGGTTGTCATAATTGTGATTCTGTAATATTATTTGGGAATAATTAATTATTGATTTATATGATAAGGAAATATTTATTTGATATGGATTTAAATGATGGATTTATTTATTTTATATTGTTATTAATGAAAGAATTAATGCTGAGATGTTTTATCAGTATTTTGTCAGATTGGAGGTATCAAAAATCATCCGTTTGTGGATTTCAGATATTTTTTGTTTGGAATTTGGATAAACTTTCTTCTGCAAAGTTGTAGAGAATTCGATTTCGTGTGAAATGGACATAAAATTCATATTTTTTTGATAAACGAGCTATTTTCTATGAATTGTTAAAGTTTCTGATTATTGTTTAAATGATTAAACATTTTGGAAAATTCTAGAATTGGTTGGTGAGAAATGTGCTCAATTGAATTTCAAATGTGGTGGGTGGCAATAGTAGCGAGTAAAGCCATCGGTGTTGGTCGAAAGTCTACTTTGGCGTGCTAACATTTTCCTATAAATAGAGGGCTAAGTTAGAATTAAAAATCACACCAGAAACAAAGTTTTCTCTCTTTCTCTCTCTATATTATCGAGCGTATTCTTGTGAGTATTTTGATACTTGAGTATTGCTATATGGTGCAAGTTCCTTCAGCACTATATCCAGTATTCCAGTCAGAAGTATGGTTATTTTGAGGTAAGGGATGTTATTTTCTTCATATATGATATTATTTCTTTCAATATCATTATGCCAAAGTATTGATCTGAACTTTTAATCAAATTTGGAACTTTTTGTGTCAGGGTTACTATTCACGTATACGGCACTATTCACGTATATGGTACTATTCACAAATACAGCACTATTCACCAAAAAATGAAATTTTCTCTTTTTCTTCTAGATGTCTTTTATGGTTACTATCTTTGATTGTATCCATATTTTGATCTTTATTTTTGAATTCTACTTCACACTTGGTTATTATGGAGTATTATTGAATTTGGATAAACCGAAATACGAATCCTAATATTTGTCCTTCCATCTCACCGGATTCGTTCTCTAAAATATTTTCATCATCCTCAATCCTTAATGGTGATACTTGATGAATATCTTTGGCACAGTCGTGCAAAGATGAATGATTACACGATGAATATCTTTGGCCTGTAGTGCAAAGATGAACAGGTGTTGAGATGAACATGACCAACTGGTGATACAAATGAATATCTTTGGCCTGTAGTGCAAAGATGTATATTGATTGATGTTACAGGGATAAAATATTGATGATGGACTTTTAAATTCATAGATGATAGTAGATTTTATTCTCTACTTAACTCTTCTAATGAATTGTTGTTTCCGCTGTAGTTGTTAATCTAAAACTTGTTGTCTATTGTACTTTATCAGATTTTTCCTATTGAAGACTAAAGATAATTTGTTGTATATTATCTTAGTCATAATGTTCTTTACTGGGCTAGTTGAGCTCACCCTTTTCCTTTTTGTTCCATTTTTCTTCTTAGGAGGTGAGAGTTTAGCATGGACTAGCCGGGGTATGGCGTGATGATTCAAGATAGCTATTTTAGTAGTCCTCACTATTTTGTAAAATAGTGCATCAATAATTGTAATGAGGACTTTATTTGGGTGTGGATATTATCTAGAAGATAATATTATATTTAAACTCACAGTATGTGTTGTCGTATTTTGCACGATAATTGTATTAATAAAGTTGTAGTTATTTTTCTGTACCATGTATTTGGTGACTCAGAATGGATAATGTATACCTATTTTGGGGGCGTCACATACTAACTATGTTAATATTGGTATATTACGACAATATATACAACAAATTAATTTTATACCTCGTTGCCATCCCCGTGTTGTGATGTTCTTTGCAACCACTCATCGCTTGACTAACTCCTCAAAGACTCGAGCCCCCAGATGCCCACCCAGTATCTTCAGAAAGATCGTGATCTCGACATATAGCTCTCACACAGTCAGCCAGAGTATGAACAGATGGATGGCTCAATGACTGTGTAGATTGGGTAGAAGAACAGCCTGAGCCACTGAAGGATGGGCCTCGTCTTTGTCCTTGACCTCTAATGTAGTTCTTCTTCACAACAGACGCCCTCTCCCACAACTCTTGATCAATAGGCGGACGTGGAGTGCCTTCAGGATAGCGCTCATTCAATAAACTAAGTATCTTATCATCATGTTAATAATTAAATAGTTAAAAATAAATTAATTCTGTAAGCATTAAAGATCAAGTTGTTAAATTTTATTATCGCTATCTGGATAGCCTCAGGCGGAACCATCACGGGTAACACGTATACATTCAAATGAATGGATAGGCTAACCTTGAGACTGAAACTCCTATACAAAAAATAACATAATATTACTAAGTAAAATGCGATATATTTTCTACAATTCATGATTGTAAACATATTAAAACTTGTAAATCGTGCCACACAAAGTGATATGTCAGAACTCAGAAATACTACCGCCTTGTATGTCCCTTTAGCCTTTTCACCATCAATTTTTGCAGAGGATCCGCTGGTGGCGATAGTCTTTCGTCTTTTCACCCACTCTCGCCTCTCCATTGGGCACACATCCCCATATGGCCTGAGTGCACCACCAGGGGCTATGCTCGTGCATGTAATCTTCTCCCTGGCCTGGATGGTCGATCTCGGCATTGTGAAGGGTCTTTTGTCTTTCTTTATTCAAATTGTCTTTGGTGCGGACCGCGCACTTCTGCCAAAATAATGTCTGTATCACTGAAGCCTGCGTGTCCTCCCATCTATACCGTTTCTATAAATAAAACAACAATAATAACATTACTAAATAATTATCCTTTGAATATTATATTAATATTATCTGTAATAATTAAAAAAACATACCTGAAATTCTACCCAAACAGCATCCTTGTGGGCGATAGGTGTGCTTTCCGTGCGTAATCACAAATGTAGCCCAATTACAGTAAACACACTGTGTGATATGCACTTGACGATTTTATTATCTGAAAAATCACTATAATATACAACATCAATTAGCATATATTAAAGTAATTTACATCTAAGTTATAATACTTATGAACATTTTTCAAACGTATACTTATAATACTTAAAAAAAAATCGCCAGAGTCTCTCCTACAATATGGACTAGCCACATGCACGACGGCATCCATATATGGACATTTCTAGGCACCCAAGACACAAACCAGTATAATATCAATCAAAACATTACCAATATACAATAAATGGAATCTTAAATGCTTATATAAAATTGATATATGCGGGATGTACGTGCTATTCGGAGGAGGGTGAATCTGAATAAGAATCCGATCATCCGGATTAGTAGGGGCCTTGGGCACATGATTAGGCCCCTACCCAAGCCGCGCTTTTTCTGCGCTGCTTCAGAAGCCATCTCTATATTACAAATTTCAAGATGTTATTATGAGTCATATTTGATTACATGTATATATGACAATAAATATGACAATGATATAAACATGTATATATATATATGAATATAAAATGACAATAAACAAAAGTTGCATTTAAATAGTTTAGCACATAAACATGACAGTGATATAAACATGTATATATATGAATATAAAATGACAATATACAAAAGTTGCATTTAAATAGTTTAGTACATAAACATGACAGTGATATAAACATGTATATATATGAATATAAAATGACAATAAACAAAAGTTGCATTTAAATAGTTTAGTACATAAACATGACAATGATATAAAAAATATGTAATGCTAAACATACATTTCATTTGTTCAAGTGTCAATGTCTGATTCAGAATCATCTTGTATACGTGTTACAGATTCATAACCATCATCTGCTTCAGATTCAGTGTCAGATTCAGTCAATAACTCTTCCTCCTCAGTATCAATGTCATCTGACACAAGTATTGACTCAGGATCTAATTCATGTGGTTCATCTCCACCATCTAACTGGATTACTTCATTGTCGTCCTCCACATTTATTATAGTTTGACTATGAAGCATCTGCTCTTGGTAAATCTCCCCATCAACTAATTCTACACGACTACATGCATTTTAGAATATGAATTACAACTTTCCAATCAGAAAGCGGTCTATCCTTTTCTAACAGACTAGGAGTGTAGTATACTTGTACTATTTGAGTTGGTAAAATAAATGGTTCATTGGAGTACGCAGACCTATGGAGGTCAATATCGATGATTCCATGTCTGTCAACACATATCCCTTTTTCTGAATCAAACCAACGGCACTTGAACAAGTGAATATGACCCCGACGCGTTCTTTATACGACAACTCTACGATTTCCTCCAACTCCCCATAAAAAGGCACGACCAAGCTCATTGTAACAATCTCCTTGGATACACACTCCAGAGTTCGTTGTTTCTTTTACCATGCCCATATGCCTTTGTGTGAAATTCACATCCATTTATTTTGTAACCATTACGGCTGACTTGGTCCCTGTCTGGTCCCATAGCTAGGACTTGTACATTAGGCGGAATCGTTGATCCCTCAGTCAAAGCCTACAAAAACTCCATCTTATTAAATGAAGTCATAGTTAACATTGTGTATATATATATATATATATATATATATATATATACTACGTGCTTAAAAATTGAATTTACTTTGTCCTTTAGCCAAAGTGCAAATTTTTTATCCCGATTGATTTAAATATTTTTATCAGTTATGCCGGGATGCTTCACTTTTAACTCGTCATCTTACAATCTATACCATGTTATAAACATTAACATATTGGAATAAATTTTCAACTTAAAAGATAAATTATCAAGTTTACATGTGTACCTCACAAATTCGTCAATCTCATCGCAATTGAGAAGAATTTAAGTATGTGCAGCATGTAATTCTTGCTCAGAGAGCAATATGCGCTTACCTTTTCCATAAGCGCAGCCCGATAGACCAAATACAGAGAGCCAACCATTTAGTTCAACATTTTCCCCATCATCATGTCTCGATACTCGATTGGCCTTTGTCAAGACTTCGTCCGAAAAATAGTCTGAGACAAATGTAGATATCTCATCGAAATTGTATGCCTCACATATCGACCCCTCGACATAAGCTTTATTCTTCACCTTCCTCTTAAGGTTTCCCATCACCCTCTCAAAAGGGTACATCCATCTATATTGAACTGGACCCCCAACACGAGCTTCATAGAGAAGGTGGATTTGTAAATGCTCCATGGAGTCAAAAAAAACAGGTGGGGATATTTTTTCCAGTTTACACGTGATCTCTATGATGTTCTTCTCAAGTACATACATGTCTTTCTCATTTAATGATTTTGAACATAAGTCTTTGAAGAAATGACTAAGATCCGTCAAAGCATCCCATATTGGTTTATCAAGCAGATCCCAAAATGCTATAGGCATGAGTCTCTCCATGAACACACGATATATCATGACTCTTCATCCTTGCAATTTCCCACCCGTAATACACACCTTGCGCAATGTTTGACGATATCCATTTGGTAGTTTTAGAGACTTAACCCATGTGCACACATCTTCAACTTGCTTTTTGGACAATGTGTACCTTGCATGCGGTTTGACAATCTTACCATTAGGAGATTCATAAAGTTCTAATTCAGGACACTTACAAATATCTTTCATGTCCAAACGTGCCTTATCATTGTCTTTTGTCTTCCTCGTAACATTCATCAAAGTATTAAACACATTGTCAAACACATTCTTCTCAATATGCATCACATCCAGATTATGACGAATCAAATTTGTAGACTAATAAGGCAATTCCCAAAAGATGCTTCTCCGAACCCAGTTATGAGATTCGCTAAACCCATTGATTATGTTTGTGGCATCAACCTTACCAAATGGGTAATCTTATCACACGATCTCGCATCTCCGTTCCCGACAATCGCGGTGCAGGCATATCATTGTCTACTTTCCCTTTCTTGAAGTGTTCTCTATTTTTTCGAAACGGGTGATCTACCTAGGTAAGAATCAAGCGATATGACAACCAAACCAACAAGGCTTTTGACTTTTGATAGATTAAACGACTTTGTATGCTCCATACAATACGGACAAGCCAACTTCCCCGTGTATTCCATCCATTAACATACCATAAGTCGGGAAGTCACTTATAGTCCACATAATCACCGCCCTAAGGTTGAAATTTGTTTTCGTTGCAACATCCCAAGTCTCAGACTCCATCCTCTCACAATACCTTCAACTCATCTATAAGAGGTCTCAAGTAAACATCTAAGTTCTTTCCAGACTCTTAGGACCAGAACTACGAGTGAAAGAAAACAAGTATGGTTGTTTCATACACATCCAAGGAGGCAAGTTGTACGGAGTAACAATCACAGACCAACATGAGTACGGAACAGCTGAGTGGCCAAACGGATTGAAACCATCGGTGGACAATCCAAGCCTCACATTTTTAGGTTCCAATGCAAATCCAGGATGTGCTAAGTTGAAATCTTTCCAAGCTTTGTCCATCTCATGGATGATTTAGTTCTCCATCTTTAGCTGGAGATTTCGTATGCCAACTCATATGTTCAGCTATTCTTGAAGACATGTACAATCTTTTTAGCCGATGTGTTATTGGAAAATACCTTAGAATCTTAAACGGTATACTTGATTTTTTTGTAGTCACACCCTCTTTATTAGGCCTAAACCGATCATGACTGCAAAACGTGCACCTTGTCATCTGTTCATTTTCCTTATAAAACAACATGCAATCGTTGGGACATGCATCGATCTTTTGATATCCAAGACCCAACTTCTTCACCATTTTCTTACAAAAGTAATAGTTACTGTAAATTTTCACCACAGTCAACAACATACTCTTAATGGCCTTCAAGAGCGACTCAAAAACACTTATGGCTCATGTTGTGATCAGCCTTGATGTTAAGTAATGTCGCCACTACAGACAATGTAGTGTGTTTGGTGCAACCATGCCACAATGGCTCGCTACCCTCGTCTAACAACTTAAAGAAGTCTTTGGCATTAGAATTCATAGGTTGCTCTCTGCTTTGCTCCCAATCAAAATTTGGCCTCGCAATATCATGAACCATTTCATTCATAATGATGAGTACTACTACCGAATTGTGTACTTGTGTGATGCCACCATCTCTTTCTCTACCCATGTGCCCACCAAAGATTCTTCGTAATTTCTCATGAACCCGTAAACAAGTAAATGATAGTTTACCATGTCTCTGTCTATATAATTTACATTCTTACACTTCAAACATGGACATCGATTCATGACTTACCATTCATACATTTCGGGTGACTATACGCATACTCCAAAAACACTTGGCAACTAGCTCTAAATTCAACAGAAGATTTATCTGGGCACTTGACTTTCGTCGTGCCATCTAACTACTTCTGCCCCGATTAGAGGTCCATGATTTCACGGTACCTATTACAGACAACATTATAAATGTTAACATATGACTTGAGCATACTAGCTAGTAAGCATATAACCTGAGCATATGATTAACTTGTAAGCATATAACTAAAGCAACATATGATTAACATATGACTTGAGCATACTTGTAACCATATGACTTGAACATACTTGTAAGCATATGATTAACTTGTAAGCATATGACTAAATCAACATATGATTAACATATTGCGCCCATGCTTATAAATGTTCGCAACTACCCGACCATATTGCCTCATGTTGTACTTTCATAGTAGATTATTGCCTCCTTTTCTTTGGTCCATATCTGAACACAACAAAAACTCTTCTACATAGGACATTAGGTAATGAAAATATCTTGATGGTCAAGTTTGAAGAATAGCCAATGGACTTTGCAATGTGTTCTAGAAACTAAAATGTTGTGTATATCAAGATTTCAAAAGAAGGCATACTAATAGTCACTTAATGTGGGACTATTAGTCCTATAAAGTCATTTGATACCCAAAACAGTCCAAAACATTACATAATTGTAACATTTAGTTATCTTTCTAATACCCAAAATAGTCCATTTAAAGCATTTTCAGTATGGTTTAACACTAAACAACCCTTAATAGGGTGTAAGGTTTTAAATTCTTTGTTCAAAACAACCCTTAATAGGCTTTAAATTCCATAAGAACATGGTTTAGCAACATGGCCCACTAGCCATTCAAAGTCTCACAATAATGGCCTGTTCTGGCCTATTTCAAATAGGTCCAGACTGCCCTTTTTAATTTGAGTTATTTTCCCTCTTGAAAATGTAATTTTAGTATGCATCATTAGAAGCATGATTAGCCAATCATAATCATCTCTTTGTATCAGTCACAATGAACTGATTTTATTCCTATAGAATCCATCATGATTTACAAGTTATATTAAAACCTACTACACTTAAGCATAGAAGTATTGGTTTTAATATGTAAGCTATTAGACATCATTTTAGACTCTAAATTACAGCTAGCATACCTTGACACTATAACAGCCCTCATATTAGCATTTTATCAAAAAGTGGGTAAATTATATATCACCAGTGGGTAAATTAGATCCCACTTATATTATACCCCACATAACCTCACACACAGAACATAAAATCAGCAACCAATAGCATTAATAGAAACAGGTGAAAATTCTCAGCACACAACTCCAACAACCAAAGCATTAACAAAAATAAATGTTCTTCATACTAGTTCGTGAAAGAAAATTGAAAATGCCTTGTAGCTAAGTAGTCTTGTATAAGAAAATAGGAGAAAGAAGTCTTGTGCCTAAGTAGTAGATGATATTGCTAGTATGAAGGAGGTACAATTAAGGATAAGTAAGTGCGATAAAACGACCAGAGTCAAAACCCAAGTGACTGGGGTGTTACATGCCATGCGAGTTCTCTTTATTAGTATTCTACAAACAGTTGGCTTTTTTATGAAGAGTTTGGTGATAGGTTCGTAGGTTTCATACTAATGCGTTGGAACTAGCTTATTTTACTAATACCCAATTAAGGGGGTGAGAGGTGGTATTTTTAGTTTATTCTCCTAATACTAAACTTAATTACCAAAAAATAGCCTTTCAATTTTTGCCTAATGGGTATGACTGACAATGGGTGCCTTAATTTGTCCATACCTTAGTCCCAAACTAGGACTGCATTTGATGAACAGGCAAGTGGTGTAAGGTTAATTTGCAGTTCAATTTTTGGAGTTCAATTTACAGCAGCGAAAATAAACTAATTAACTCACTTTCCTAAATTATTATCATCTCAATCCAACACTGCACTAATTAAATCCAACATTGCACTAATTAAATCTAATTCAATATGTAATCTAATCTAACATAAGATTTAAATAGTAGAAATGTAATATTGGGAGAAATAAATAAAAAATGATACCAGTGCTTGGAGGTGGCGGTGGTTGGCCGGTGACGGTGGCATTCCGATGGCGGTTGCTACCCCTTTGTCCCTCTTCTACTTCTTCTCTCTCACCCTTTCTCCCTCTTCTCTATTCTGAGCTCTCCCCCTCTTTTTTTCTTTGCCTGCTGTGTCGAGCGAATAAGCGAAACTAATAAGATTAAGTTTGATCAGCGACCGATTTCTGCGACCGTATACGGTCGCTAGGTTTTAATGACATGGACTTATCAGCGACCGCATGCGGTCGCTGTTTTTAATTAATCGCAAAAAACCTTGGCGCCGACATTTCCTGCCAAATTTTGGGAGGTAAATTAATCATAGCGACAATTCAGCGACCGCAAGCGGTCGCTAATAGTTAATAGCGACTAGATTAAATCACGGTCACTGATAACGGTCGTTATTACTGATATCAGCGATCGCATTAGCGGTCGCTGATACGGTTGGTCACTGATAGGCTTTTTTCTTGTAGTGTATTATATGTATATGTCAGGTTAGTTTTACGTATTTTATCAGTTAGTTTCTCCTAAGTCTAAAGAACAAGAAAGAAGAGAAACAGAGAAAGAAAAGAGAGAGAGAGCTCTAGAGAAATTTGAGAGAAAATTTGAAAAAGAGGGGGATTATCAAAGCAATTTGCTATCATCTAACAAAGTTAAACAAGCAATTGAAGGTTTAATTTTAATTTTTAAAATATAGTTTTGTTTTGTTTTATTTTAAAAGTTCTCTGTGTTTGAGTTTCATGAACAATTAGTTGAAGACATGGGTTAAACATGTTAATTTATTTATATAAACTGTTTCTATATGATTTGTATGTGATTTAAAGTAGTTTAATTCATGAAAACATGATATAGATGAAGAAATTATGTTTACAGAGAAATACAGTTATGTGTATATGATATGGCTTATTTTGGAATCAAAATTGATAATCAATTCATAATATAAATTGTAAATTAACTTTTAATTGTGTAAATATATGAAGAAACGAAAACAATAGGTTTTAAACAAGTTGTTTTGGTTGAAAAAAAAATTTACAATAATTTATTTCGCTAAGAATGTCTAAAAGTGAAGAAATAGCAAGAACAGTGAATTTAAAGGTTTTAATTTGTTGCTTATGTTGTTTTATATGGTTAGAAGCATGTTAGGAATATTAATTATTATTTATGTGAAGTTTATACAACTTGGGTAAGTTGGAATGGTTGTTAGAAATGAGTTTTTAGGCCAATTTAGCTTTGTTCTGCGTTTTTCGTGAACTTCAGATTCTGGAACTGGCGCTTCGCGCTGTAGCGCCAGAGTAAGGCTTAAAAATGGAGTTGCATCGCCAGACTTAAGCCTAAAATCTGAGCTGCAGTGCCAGTCCTTGTTCATATGGTAGAGTCAAGAAGTACAAATAGAAGTCATAAATACCAGCTTTTAGTTCAAATGGTGGCACTCAAGCAGTCAAATGTAGCTTTGGCCTGTAAACTTGATTTTTAATATACAAATTGTGTATTTGTTAATATAGTGTAATCTTATGACTATAAAATGTGAGTAATCATGTTATATGATGAAAGAGTAGAATGTAATGGATAATCAAATATGAAGATTATCAATTAACGAGTTATGTGATAAATGAAATTAGTGTTAATAAAATGAGAAGTGTGGCTTAACCATGTGGTTAAACCTAAGACTACAAGTCGTACATGAAATAGATATTTAATTATGTACTAAGATCATGTTGTAACTAATTATGTCATGATGATATGTGTATAGGATATTGAGAATCAAGTTATACTGTCTAGCTTACACGCAAGGCGAGTTTCCGAACCTTAATCTCTATTTGAGCTTATCCTACCTTACTTATTTTATCTAAGTTTGCTATCTTATATTGTTTATAAATTACGCAAGTTCTTGAATTCTATTGAGCAAAGTTCTTAATTTTGTTCCCTTATTTGGAAAATGTAACCTTAGCTTATCATTTTGTTCAAGCAAGGTTTATTATATCTTTTCAATGTTTTGAAATTTATTCTTAAAGCATGACTTTGATGTATTATACTATTCATTTATGGGTCATAATTGTTGAACCCTCACATTTGTCATTAAACTTTTGATTCAACTAATCCTTAGTTGATGTACATTGAACTCTAAATTACCCTTGAAACTTATCCATACCAAACTTCCTTTGTTGCGGCGTCGTATGTTAAACTGAGATGAACAACCCTATTATAGGGGATTATTTATGCGGAAGTGTTTAGATATTTCTACACAATACATGGTACGAAGGGTTGATCACCCTAAGTACGGGAGTCCCTATAGTCTAATGAGTGTTAAGGTTTAAGTTAAAAAATACTTAGAACCTAGGACATAGTTCATGGTCTTGTGACCCTCAGATAATTTCCAATATCAGTTCTTAATTATCGATATTAGAAAATGTTATTCAATTCAATTGAGTTTATTCAATGCCAGATATTTGTCTTTTCAAGTGAGCATTTGTTTTGCTCACTCTTGCATATATATAACCATTGCAGCTAAAATTGAGAAGGTTGCGAGCCAACCACTTGTAAAGGAAAAGGCAAGATGAACAAGTGTTGAAGACATGTTAATTTGTTGAGAATTATGTTTTCAGACTTAATTTTTAATTGTGAGATGTAATTAATTGTTTGTCCACATTTGATGAATGCTTTAAGGTTAGATGACATGGGAATTTATTGTATTTAATTATGTAACCCTTTAATGGGAAGATTTATTGCTTAAGTTTTATTTAATTTGGGTAGTTAGAAATGAATGTTTGGTCAGTGAATACCAAATCCTGTGGGAATAGAGTACCCAGATTTGGGGGTGTCACATTATCTTGAGAAAATCTTGCACTATAAGTTATACTCAAAGTATCCTTATACTCAAAAGAAATACACACAATATTATAGAAGAAGAATTTTGTGATTCTAGTGTGAGTTTCATACCTTAACTAAGCAACCTGTTTTATAGGAGAATGCTTAGCAGACCACTATTGACAAAACCGCGTGCTTCGCCCACTGATTTCTTAAGTTTCCGTTTGCTTTTATTATTTAATAAAATATTCTAATAAAACAAATAACTTTATACGTAATATAATATATTTTAATAAAACAAACAACTTTATAAAAGTTTTCTATTTTATTATTATTATTATTATAATAAAACAAAAAATGAAAAATAATTTCTACCGACGATTTGACAAATTGGCAAATGGTGGGTCCAAGAAATAATAATTCAAACTTACAACAAATGCCTCATGCTAACTCTCTCTATTTGTAACAAAAATTAGACAAATATCCACCACATAATAATTACCAACACCTTTTATTCTTCAATAATTATTCACAAATAATATTACAGACTCATAATATTGAAAATTGGGTCGTTCAATAAAAGAGGGGGGGGGGGGGGGCTTCCGTATAAATGACGTGAAATCAACTAACCCCTTTCCTCGACAGAACTTCTAGACATTGTCAATAATGCTAACTGGTTTAATAATATCATATAAAATAATATGAGTTACTATGTTGTATCAATTATTGATTTAATAACATAAAATATTGTACAGATATTACTGTAACAATTATTGAATCAATAATATGAGATATTATGTAGTAACTACTGTTGCATTTATTGAATGAAATACTGAGTGACTTCTACTGTTGTAATTATTAAATCAATAATCAGAGATACTGTGAAATACCGTGTGTTATTGTGGAATATCGCGTACTACTGTGGAATAACGCATATTACTGTGCCGTCAATTTTAAAAAAAAATATTTTTGTCGCTTTTTATATCTGACCGTTATTTCGTTGTGGGGCCCATCAATGATTGGTTATTTTGGTATCATCGTACGAATATTCCCCGATAAAAAGAATATTCCCCAAAAAATGAATATTTTTCGACAAACTGTTAATTCGTATAATTTGCACATATCACCCATAACTATCACATTTATTAAATTAACACCTTACTATTTAGAAAAAAAATTAATTATTATTCATAAAAAGTTGGGGTCTTACACTAACCACTATAAAGAACACACAAATTATAGTACCATAAATTTATACACTAGGCAAAAAGAAACTCAAATTGAAGCAATTATATGATTCAATACACTAACATAAGCCTCAATATCAAATTATGAACATACGTTGTAATTGCACAAATTAAAACCAAATTGAAGCAATTCTAAGATTCATCACTAATATAATTAAACCAAATTGCACAAATTTAATCCAAATTGAAACTAAATATCACATTATTATTATGTAATCAATATGCTAGCTGTCATTGTACAAATCTAAACCAATTTGACACTAAATAGCCAAATCAAACTCAAATATAAAGGATCCAATATACTACAAATCAAAGCCAAATTGAAAACTATAGATGGAAGGTTATACAAATATTAGGTTTATATAAAAATATTTTAGGGATAAACTCAATATCTCTGGCACTGTTGAAATTGGTTGAAATGGAGGTAATGGAGAGCTACTTGTAAGTCTTGTCGCCGGTGCTAAATCATTACTGCCAATGCTAGATCACCACCGCTGCCGGAGATAAGATGGATGGGTCTAGTTATTGTTGCGTTAAGCGCTGTTAAGGAGAGAGCAATTGGAGGAGGACGTGTGTGGGAATGGAGGGGGAGGGGTGGGGACCGCCACAAAGAAGATGGTGAAGCGACGTGGGAGGTGGAGACAACGACGGGGGAGAAGAGAGAGGGAGAGAGAGGGAACAATGGGTGCGGCGGGGGAAAGAAATGTTTTAGGGTTAAAACTTAACTTATTTTTGATGAAATTTTGTCTAGATTAATTCCCTCGAACATAAGCTAATTTCGATGGAGTATCCTTCGTAAATAGTAGCAATTCCGTCGAGATTATTGGTTTATGATTTTAATGATGACAATATTATTGGATTTTATTTAAATGGATTTTATTGTTTGGGTTGATTTAATTTTTAAGTTAATTTATTTGTTAGTCCAAATTTGATTAATAGTCCATTAGTTGATAAAAAGATATTATTGCTAAATATTTCCTTAATATTTATCATGTTTTAAATCATAGTTAGATATGTTCTTTGATAAGGAGTATTTTTAAATGAGTTGACTAAACAATCCTATTAGACTATGTCTCCTTTATTTTAGCTATCTGATATATGATTTGGATATTATATCCTTATTAATTGATATCTTATATCTATTGGACTCTTTAATTGCAAAAATCTTGTGATATACCAACTGATTGAGTTTTTTATGCTAACTTATTCTTATTATATCTGTTGGTCAACTGCATGGGCTAGAGAGATTTATCAGCTATGCATTCTTTGCTAACAAATTTCATAGTCGTTAGTTCCTTCTCTATATATATATTCTTCTTATTGGCTATATCAGGTACAGTGACTTGAAGGATACATCAGTTCAGTAAAATCAAAGCAAGCATCTGTCTTATACAAAGATATTTCAATAGAGAGCTATCAAAGTTTATTTCCAGCAAGTCTTGCCATTTAATTAATTCTTTGTTGGCTGGAAATAAGAGTTCTTTGTAATCATATATTTTTTGTAACGAAATCTGAGTTCAAGTCTTGTTGGGCTTGGTCTATCTAGCAGTAGATAGGGTCTGTTCATAGAGAACTTTCAAGGTTGCAGAGGTGCAAAGGTCTTAGTGGTGAGAAAGGTTGCAGTGGTGCAAAGGGGGCAAAGGTGTCCATCGCAGTGGAAAGCTTTATTTGAACAGGGAGTTATTTTTATTATATTTAATTGAATATTAAGTTTAATAAAAAAAAGTGTCTCTAATACTAGTTGGTATTGGACGTGGATTAGGCCACTAAAGTAGAGGATAAGGGCTGAACCGCATAAAAATCTTGGCGTGCTTTACTGTTCTTTTGCTTTTGTTATATGCTTTAAAAATCTGCAGATTTTGGTTTACGTCGGAAAAATTTTATATTAATATGGATGTATATTAGTCATTCCATTTATAATGCATAAAGAGCATAACTAATACTGACGAGGTGTTAGGACCGTCCGATTATAGCCTGCTATAGTAAACTTTAAAAATTGGCCACTGTAGATAACTTCTGAGTATTTACACCTATTCACCCCCTCTAGGTGTGCTTAATTATAGAATTTCATTTGGTATCAGAGTAAGGCTCTACTAATATCGATCTTTGCAGGTCGTGGGGAAAGATCCTATGGCACACCTCAATTTTCAAGAAGGTCAATCCACAAGCCGGCCACCCTTGTTGCTCAAAAGTGAAAACTTCAACTTTTGGAAGTTTAGAATGATGATTTATCTCAAACGAGATCCATGGGAATGGTGGGTTGTTGAAAATGGCCCTGTCATTCCAAGACATGATGATGGAAAACTGAAGACTCTTATGGAAATGGATTCAAATGAATCATACATGGTATCCTACGACTCCAAAGCCATGAACACGCTGCTAAGTGGGATGATTCAAGCTGAAATAGACAAAGTTTCTGCATGCACAACTGCTAAAGAAATATGGAATACAATCATCATGAGCAATGAGGGAACTACAAAGGTAAAAGAAGTCAAATTAAGTATGCTAATGCAAGAATATGAACTTTTTAGGTTAGAGAAGAATGAATCCATCAAAGAAGCTCAAGCTAGATTCCTCTCTTATGAACTCTCTAAGCATGCTCGGCCGAAAAATTGATCAAAGGGAGATAAATAGAAAGATACTTAGAGTCATGCCCAAACGGTTCGCACCAAAAGTTACAACTCTTTAAGACTCAACTACAATCAGTACGATGGAAACTCTAACTTTGTTTGGAGAACTTGAAGAATTCAAAAATCAACTAAAGAGGTATGATGAAGAAGATGAAGGACCTAAAAGGAAGACCTTAGCTCTTCAAGTTGAAAGCTACAATGAAAGTGATCACGAAGATTTTGATGAAGAAATTAAAATGCTCTTAAGAAAACTCGAGAGACTACTTCAAAGGAAGAAACAAAGGAAAAATCAAAAAGGTAGCTCAACTCCAGTGAGTAAGTCCGAAACGAAACAAGAAGATGAAACTGCACAACTGTGTTTCACTAGATTATGCAATCAAGAATCATCCGAGGTAAACTCTGAACTTGGTGATATTACTATTTCTGATTATCTAGTTTTAAAGAATGAAAACATTCGTATTAAAGAGAAAAATGCTCATTTAAAAAATTGGATAAATGATTTAATGAAAGAGGTAGAAACATTAATTGAAGAAAAACAAGAAATAGTTAAATATTGCACAAGTGAAATATCTAAGTTAAATGCTAAAATTGATTATCTTGATAACTATAATAAAATTCTATATAATCGTGCAAACAAATTAAATGAAGAATTCAATGATCTTAAAGAGGAAAATGATGTTTTAAAAGAAAGTTTAAAAATGAGAGATACTTGTATTGATGCTTTTAATGATGGAAAAATATTAAGCATGCAAAATAATAATGAGGAAGAAATAATTTTATTGAAAAAGGATCTTGTAAAATTTGTTCAAGGGGAAGAGATTTTAAATATAATGTTAGGAGCACAAAGGTCTAGTCTTGATAAACAAGGAATTGGCTATAATCATGTTAAAAATGTGAAAAATAGAACAAATGATAATATTAAAATGATTAATAGTAAACCAAGGTTTAATCCACTTTATTGTTCACCGTTTGTTACTTGTAAAAAATGTGGTTTTAAAGGTCATTTTGATTCTAATTGTAATAAAATTAGAATAAAACAAATTTGGGTAAAGAAATGTGATTTATATGCTACTAACCCAAATGGACCCAAGAAGATTTGGGTACCAAAAAGGTAGAGAAAATTTGTTTATTTTGTAGATATCTCAAGGTCAAAATGGAGACGAATGATACTTTACTTCGAGAGACTACACTAAGGAGCTCAACTATTAAGCTTATTATTGGTAACAAAATGTTGATATATATAGGTAACAAATCGTAAAGGTATGATCATTTTATTTATTTGCTATATGTGATTTTGTTATAAGCTTGCTAAATTGATATGAATTAATTTTTGTTGATGACAAAGTGGGAGAGATATTTGGGTAATGATGATTATGTTTTAATCAACTTGTGCTTAATGATTTATTTTTGATAATGACAAAGGAGGAGAGATATTTGGTATTTGAAATTTGAATTGAATTGGTATTCATATTGGTAGTGAGATACTATATGCAATGATAGTTATTTGGATCAAGTCATTTTTTTGCTCCTTAATATGCATAAATTTAGGGGGAGCCTTATAGATAGGGGTAGTATATAAATTCAAAATATAATATATTGTCATCATCAAAAAGGGAGAGAATGTTGGTTTATGATTTTAATGATGACAATATTATTGGATTTTATTTAAATGGATTTATTGTTTGGGTTGATTTAATTTTTAAATTAATTTATTTGTTAGTCCAAATTTGATTAATAGTCCATTAGTTGATAAAAAGATATTATTGCTAAATATTTCCTTAATATTTATCCTGTTTTGAATCATAGTTAGATATGTTCTTTGATAATGAGTCTTTTTAAATGAGTTGACTAAACAATCTTGTTAGACTATGTCTCCTTTATTTTAGCTATCTGATATATGATTTGGATATTATATCCTTATTAATTGATATCTTATATCTATTGGACTCTTTAATTGCAAAAATCTTGTGATATACCAACCGATAGAGTTTTTCATGCTAACTTATTCTTATTATATCCGCTTGTCAACCCAGACAAAGCTAAATGAGATTTATCAGTTATGCATTCTTTGCTAACAAATTTCATAGTCGTTAGTTCCTTCTATATATATATATTCTTCTTATTGGCTATATCAGGTACAGAGACTTGAAGGATACATCAGTTTAGTAAAATCAAAGCAAGAATTTGTCTTATACAAAGATATTTCAATAGAGAGCTATCAAAGTTTATTTCCAGCAAGTCTTGCTATTTAATTAATTCTTTGTTGGCTGGAAATAAGAGTTCTTTGTAATCATATATTTCTTGTAACGAAATCTGAGTTCAAGTCTTGTTGGGCTTGGTCTATCTAGCAGTAGATAGGGTCTGTTCATAGAGAGCTTTCAAGGTTGCAGAGGTGCAAAGGTCTCAGTGGTGAGAAAGGTTGCAGTAGTGCAAAGGGGGCAGAGGTGTCCATCGCAGTGGAAAGCTTTATTTGAACAGGGAGTTATTTTTATTGTATTTAATTGAATATTAAGTTTAATAAAAAAGTGTCTCCAATATTAGTTGGTATTGGACGTGGATTAGGCCACTAGAGTAGAGGATAGGGGCTGAACCACGTAAAAATCTTGGCGTGCTTTACTGTTCTTTTGCTTTTGTTATATGTTTTAAAAATTTACAGATTTTGGTTTACGTCGGAAAAATTTTATACTAATACGGACATGTATTAGTCATCTGCTTATAATGCATAAAAGAGCATAACTAATACTTTTACGAGGTTAGGCCATCCGATTATAGCCTGCTATAGTAAACTTTAAAAATTGGTCACTGTAGATCACTTCTGAGTATTTATATCTATTCACCCCCTCTAGGTGTGCTTAATTACAAAATTTCAAAGATTATTGTACGCGTTGACATGAATTATTCGCGCCAATGGATGTAGATGTTTTCGATAGAATTCCGTTGAGCTTTATGTATTTTCAAGGGAATTAGCTCCAATAGAATTTTTTGTCGAAAATATAGTAATTTCGACGGAATATATTCCGTCAGAATTAAGGTATTTTCTTGCAATGCTAGGATTATTATATATAGGTATTGATAATAAGACAAATGATGATCTTATGCTGAGTGAACTAGCAAATTAACCGACTTATTTTGATTGTTTATGAGACAGTCCCGGGTTCTTTATTCAAACCTCTCCATTATGTTGATTTCTGCTTTGATATATATTGAAGAGTTGCATAACACCTCTATTGATATAATGTATGTCGTGTTAATAATCAGACTACACTATTGATATCATGTACTTGTATTATTCCCAAGGGTCTACATGCACGTATGTAGAAAATATATACGATGATTTAATCTTCATGTAACTATTCAATTTCCATGTTGAATGTATTGTTACCATTCATAGTACACTACTTATAGTCAAATTATAATACTAAATGATACACACTATAATTTTAAATTGTATTTATCGACATTAGCCCGTGTGAGAGAATGCAAAATGACAGTCCATGACAACCTACAGATCAACAAGCAAACAGCTAATGAGCCACGAAGGAAAAAAAGAAAAGAAAAATACACAAGCAACTAGAATCCAAACAACATTTTTCCTTGCTTTTTTCATTTGCTCCAATAATTGAAATCATTTTGAAATTTTGTGTAGAGCATTCAATTTATGTGGGTCATTCATTTTTAACCCATTCATTTGCTGAAGCGATTTCATTTTGGGACTGATAAAATAAGAAGGCTAAAGAAATTTCATTTTGATCAGATGCCGATATAGGGTATTAAATATGAATTCGGATCTACCGTCCCTCTTCTCTATTGTCATGTCTCATGTATAGGTACTAGATTTATCTATTTAATTATGTAAAACAATAATTACATTACAATATGAAACAATATATAACATGCGATGAACAGAAAATTTGTACTCATAATGTATGTTGTTTTTTAGTGAATAACTAACTATAAATTTAAAAGAACAACAATTAACACATCAAACAACCATAAAAATTACAATTAGAAGAATCTAATGGTTTATCCATCGCCAACAACAGAAACTGCAGATAACAAATTTACAGGGCACACATTCAAGAATTGATGTCCCAATACCAATATCCCCAGTACCACAACTGCCACACGAGGCTTTCTTCATTTTATTTTGAACAAATGTCAGGTGGTGGGAGTGCAGATTGTCAATTTTAATGGTAGCCCCAAACTTGACATTTGACCAATAATCATCACGAAGGAGACATCCAATATGAAAGGACATATCACAATCGCGACAATGATAGAACCAATAATTCGGATTTATATATATTGAGCACACTTCACAGTCGAATTCATGTGGATGATTTTTGACAGGCGGATACATCAAGTGGAGTGGATGTGGGTCCCATCTGTGCCTAACTGTACGTGGCATAATAGCACGACTTTTACTTAGGTAAAACTTGCAAGTTTCACATCCAAATCCAAAACCTGAATATTCATACTCACTTGCACTGCAGTCCAAGATTTTAAGTTGCTTAACGGGGTGTGCGTGAGCTTCATGTTTGATCTTATTGGGCAGTGAAGCACACA
Organism: Panax ginseng; assembly: GCA_020205605.1. Taxonomy (NCBI): domain Eukaryota; kingdom Viridiplantae; phylum Streptophyta; class Magnoliopsida; order Apiales; family Araliaceae; genus Panax; species Panax ginseng. Next base: position 19,303,653 of record CM035134.1, read on the forward strand.
CGATATCTATGTAGAATTCGCAGAGCTCACAATAATAGAATATTCCGTTGCAATTCTTTTCGCAAAAATCACATTCAAAGTAATCACAGCGACTAGGAAATTGATTTGCGACGAGCTTGTGTTCTGGGTGAGATAAATGTTGCAACTTTTCTGGCAGCTCCGCACAATATTTGTGCAGAAAGTATTTGCATTGCAGACAACCATAGAATGGAACGGTTGTGAGAGGTTGCACACACCCGTCACATAGCATTACCTCATTTTTCATCTCATTATTATTCCTTTTAAATTCATGAAAAATGATAAGTGGATGATCTTTATGTCCCCAATGATTGATATGATCATCTGTTGTTATAGAGGTATCATCTGTAAGACTAATGGCCTTGACAAATTGGCGTATTAATGAACCAAGTGAGGCTTCATCGGGCATTGGGAAGTGCATCAAATTCTCAGCATCAGCTTCATAAATATTCTCATTCTCACTACATTTGAAACCAAGAAAAAGAGAAAGTTTAATTAAGAATCTTTAGCAAGTAGAAGAAGCCAAGTTAGAATTAACAAAAATCACAGAAAATAAAAATATGGCGGGAAGATAATGAACCTCAACGTCAAAGGTTCTGCCGTCTTTGTTGAAGTAGCACATTTGATGTGGGCGAAAAATCTACAATCTGCACAATAATAAATCCAATAGTATGGAACAAGTCTTATGTTGCATATACTACAACTTTGCCCGAAACTACGATATTGTTCGGGAAGAGAATAGGCAAGGACAAGAGGGTGATCTTCATGAAATTCACATTTGAGGGTTGTTGTTGCAGAGGCACAACTCTTGTGTAACCAGAATAGACAGGTGGTACAAAAGTAGGAGAAATCTTGATCTTCTGTGTAGCAAGCATCACAGGAGAAATGGGCTTCCCTAGGCATTAAAGTTAATGGGTGATTGTGGGATTCATGATGAAATCTGCGGTCCTGCAAAGCACATGTCAAACAAAGGTCAAACTCGCAACTTACACACTGATAGGTGAACCACTTCCAATCTCTAGTACTCTCGACAGTGCAGACACTACAAGAGAAACACCCGTGTGGACGTGAATGCAGGGTAAGACGGTGATCTTGGTGCATAGGATATTCAAATTCTTGGGGCAATTCCGCACATGTTTTGTGTAGAAAGAAATTGTCACAATCACCTTCTGTTCTATTATCACTAGTACTACTACTAGTGCTGCAACTATATGCTGATTCACCTATGAGTATTGATTTATTGCACCCACAACAATTAACATCCTCCTGAGCATGATCCTCAACGTTGAAGATCAACGGATGCTCATGGCTAAAGTGTTTAAGTTGCTCCATCGATCTCAATGTGTGAAAGGGAGAGAGAGAGATGAAAATTGGGAAGTCGTAATGGAATAGCAAAGTCTAGGTCTTTGTTTATGAGATGAAAATATATTGCCAAAAAATTAATATAAAATATTTTTCCTGCTTGACCCAAAAAAATAGACAAACAAATAGAAAACTTGATCACAAAAGTCCACTTTGATTGGACATTAAAACCCCTAGTAATACAATATTAAAGTGTGAAAATGTGTGAAATAGATTCCATTAATTAAATAACTTTTGTGTTGCGATTAAGAAACCTTACCAATTACAAAACTTTATGAATATAAAACTTGCTTTGATTTAGCATCACTGTATTTTATTGTTGGAGTCACCTCTATGTTTGCACCATCTAATTACTTTTATTATAGATTCGTTCCAAGTCTAATTATTTATCCAAACAAGGTGTAGTATTTTTATTAAGTTTGTTGTTTAGACGCTTCATGTAGAAAACTAGCCCACATCGATCATACATGTGAGATAGTTTGATCGATATATGTCTTTTAAGAATTGTAATTGCTGTTAAGTGTACCTTCGACTAAATGACTCAAAAAGTTACTATTGATATAAGAGTATTTCCTTTGTTTTAAATATAATATAATATCATTATTATTTATAAGATTGATTAATTGTTATGTGATTGTTAACTAATCATACTAAACTTGGTCTTACAAATATCCTAATTTGATTTTCAAAATGATCTTATAGAATTGTCGTCAAGATGCAAGTTCAATACAAAGAACTCCCTTTTTTTCTTCAGAAAATAAATTAAAGTGATTGATTTTTTTAATTAAAATTTGTGTGGCCAACTAAAGTTGAAATTAAATGAATTTTGAAAGTAAATGACTTGAATTGAAACGAAATATCTGTTGGAAATATGATTTGAAATATTAAATATTAGAGCATTTTGAGGCCAAGAAAAAATTCAAAGGCAAATGCTTCAATTGTGGCATTCCAGGACATAAATCAAGTGAATGTCGCAAGCCAAAGAAGTTCAAGAAAGAACAAAAGCCTCAAGCAAATGTGACCGAACTGGAAAAGATTTCTGAAGATGTTTCAGACATTAATCTTTGTGCAGTTATATCTGAATGTAACTTGGTAAGAAATCCTTAAAAATGGTACGTGGACACTGGGGCTACTCGCCACATTTGTTCCAACAGATGGATGTTTTCTACTTACAAGTTAGTAAAAAATGATGATCAACTCTTTATGGGAAACTCCTTAAGGTCAAAGGTTCAAAGACGTGGAAAGATTATAGTGAAAATGACATCTGGCAAAGAACTGACTTTGAATGAAGTGCTTCATGTGCCAGATATCCGCAAAAATCTAGTTTCTAGGTTACTAATTAGCAAGAATGGCTTCAAGTTGGTGTTTGTGTCTGATAAGTTTGTACTTACTAAGAATAATATGTTTGTAGGAAATGGATACATGAATGATGGGCTCTTTAAGATGAATGTTATGACTGTTGTACCGAAGTCGATTGATAATAATAAAATTAATTCTTCTGCTTACTTGTTGGAATCTTCAAATATATGGCATGCTAGATTAGGATATGTTAATTATAGTACTTTACGTAGATTAATTAATTTAGAATTTTTGCCTAAATTTGATATTAATCAAAAACATAAATATGAAATTTGTGTGGAATCAAAAATGACAAGATTACCCTTTCATTATGTTGAAAGGAAAACTGAGCCTCTGGATTTAATTCACACTGATATATGTGATTTAAAGTTTGTACAAACTAGAGGTGGGAAAAAATATTTCATAACCTTTATTGATGATTGCACAAGATATTGTTATGTATATTTGCTAAGAAGCAAAGATGAGGCTGTAGAAATGTTTCAACTTTATAAAAAAAAGTTGAAAATCAACTTAGCAAAAAGATTAAAGTAATAAGAAGCGATAGAGGTGGTGAATATGAATCACCATTTGAAGAGTTCTTCTCTACTCATGGCATTATTCACCAAACTACCGCTCCTTATTCACCACAATCTAACGGTATTGCTGAACGCAAGAACCGAACATTGAAAGAAATATTGATCATTATTAAACAATTCCGAGCACCCTGCAATTTGTGGGGGAAGCTTTTCTTTCTGCCAATTATATTCTTAACAAAGTGCCTCATAAAACACCTTATGAATTATGGAAAGGTCATAGACCTTGCTATAGATACTTAAGAGTGTGGGGGTGTCTAGCAAAGGTAATGGTTCCTAAACCTAAAAAGGTTAAGATAGGACCAAAAATAATTGATTGTGTATTCATTGGTTATGCAAATAATGAAGGTTTATCGTTTTCTTGTTCATAAATCTGAAATTAATGATATTCATGTTAATACATTTATTGAATCAAGAGATGCATCATTCTTTGAGAATATTTTTCCATATAATGAAAATAATGATTCAAATTCAAACAAAAGACCTTTGGATGCTACTAGTAATAATTCGAAAAATATAGACAAAGAGTCTGTAGAGGATGAACCTAGACGTAGCAAAAGGGCAAGGACTTCAAAGTCTTTTGGTCCGGATTTTCTAACATTCTTGTTAGAAAACGATCCTCAAACGTACAAGGAAGCAATATCCTCTCCAGATGCTTCTCATTGGAAAGAAGCAATTAATAGTGAAATTGAGTCCATTATGCAAAATCATACATGGGAATTGGTGGATCTTCCACCTGGTTCTAAACCCTTAGGGTATAAATGGATCTTCAAAAAGAAGATGAAAGTTGATGGTTCAATTGATAAATATAAAGCAAGGCTTGTTGTTAAAGGGTATAGACAAAAGGAAGGATTGGATTATTTCGACACTTATTTACCTGTTACAAGAATTACATCTATTCGGATGCTAATAACAATAGCATCTTTAAATAGACTTGAAATACATCAAATGGATGTAAAGATTGCATTCTTAAATGGTGAATTAGATGAAAAAATATATATGGAACAACCTGAAGGTTTCATAGCTCTCACGACACAAGAGATGAAAGTATGCAAACTTGTTAAATCCTTGTATGGATTAAAACAAGCACCAAAACAATGGCATGAGAAATTTGATAATGTTATGTTATCAAATGGATTTAAAATCAATGAGTGTGACAAATGTGTTTATGTCAAAAGCACTCAAAAAGAATATGTCATTGTTTGTCTTTATGTGGATGATATGTTAATCATGGGTAGCAACAATGAAGTTATCAACTCTACTAAACGTATGCTATCAAATAGGTTTGACATGAAAGACTTGGGGGTTACTGATATAATATTAGGAATCAAGATTTCTAGAACCTCTGATGGAATTATATTATCTCAATCTCATTACATTGAGAAAATACTTGAAAATTTTAACAAGTATAATATAATTCTGAATAAAGCCCCAGTTGATATAAATCTTCATCTAGCTAAAAATAAAGATGATAGCATATCTCAAGTAGAATATTCTCGTATAATAGGCAGTTTAATGTATGTTATGAACTGTACTAGACCAGATATAGCTTATTCAATAAGTAAGCTAAGTAGGTATATGAGTAATCCAGGTAAAGATCACTGGAAAGCAATTTTGAGAGTTTTAGGATATTTAAAACATACTCAAAAATATGGACTGCACTATACAAGATATCCAGCAGTATTGGAAGGATATAGTGATGCTAATTGGATATCTGACAACAAAGACTCGAAATCCACAAATGGATATGTCTTTACCCTTGGAGGTGCAGCGGTATCTTGGAAATCCTCAAAACAAACGTGTATTGCAAGGTCTACGATGGAATCCGAATTCATTGCTTTAGACAAAGCTGGAGAAGAAGCTGAATGGCTTCGTAATTTTTTAGAGGATATTCCAAATTGGTCAAGACTGTGCAAATTTATATGTATACATTTGTGATAGCCAATCAATGATTGGAAGAGCATAGAGTCATTTATATAATCGGTAAGTCACGTCATATACGACGAAGACATAATACTGTTAGACAATTGCTCTCAAATGGAATTATCTCAATTAACTATGTAAAGTCAAAAGATAATATTGTGGATTCGCTTACAAAAGGTTTAACAAGAGAGCAAGTAAAAAATCATCGAGGGGAATGGGTTTAAAGCCTACTGTTTAAATAAGAGTCGTCATAGTGGCAACCCAACCTAGCTGACTGGAGATCCCAATATCTAGGTTCAATGGAAAAATCGAACTATGTAGTACTCAGTAAAGCACTGAGGAGATATTTACTCCTAACCATTCCTAAAAAGAGACAGTGCACATCTGCGGTGAGAATTAGGATAAGTTACGCTTTTAATGACTTTTATATCTTGAAATACGTTCAAGTGGGGTATTGCAGGATACTCTTGATAGAAGTCACCTACGTGAGTAAGAAGGGGGCCACTTCTATGAGAATTTTGAAGGCTGAATTCTCTAATATACTCACGAAACCAAGAGGTATTTCAAGGCCAAAATGAACATAAATGTGAGAACCAACTATGTTAAAAGAGATATTTTGTGAATTCTATTGTCTTGGTTTACACAAAAAGCTGACAGTTCAAAGATATCAAATCTACTGATTAGCCAAGTAAATCCGATAGACTTTACTAGGGCAAGTTCAAAGCCACTAGGCTACTTAACCTGATGAAATATCTTTTCTCATGTACTCGAACTAGTGTCTGCATATTCATAACATATTTTGCATATTGTAAAGCCAATTTTACATTCATGTGGGGGATTGTTGGAAATAGGATTTGAAATATTAAATATTAGAGCATTTTAAGGCTCAATTTAATGAGGGACCCACATTCCAGAAATGTCGGGTCTTTGCACCAATGTGTTCTCCTTCATGAAGAGTATAACTTGGTATATTTATATGTTCAAATCCATTAAGAATTAAATGAGAAAATTGACTCCACAGTCACCTACTTGAATGTTGTCAATTGCAAAAGTCTCACATAGGGCATTAGAGGGGAAAATGAAGAACATTTATATGGGATGTTTTCTCAATGGGAAGGGCCCCAAGGGGCACCCCACTTTTGTGGAAGAGAGAGAACCTAGCCAAGGCATGGTTCAAACCCACACACGCGCGCCGCCGCTGTGGCGACCCCAAATCCAAGTACTTGAAACCTGAACTCGGTGCTTCACGATACCATTTCTATAAGCTAAATAATATAATAATTATATTACATTCAAACTTAATTTACATACATCAAAGTTTACTTCCCAGGTACGTGACCTTCAAATACATTCCTTACAATACTTGAATAGATACCAATACTAACTATAACCATTAACTCATAATATAACTCATTCAAATTTTCCTTTTTTCCATTGTTCGCGTGCTCGAGCCTTCAGTTTGCTCATACATAATCGAAAACATTTAATTTAAGCAAGGATGAGCATTTGAGTGCCCAAAGAAGTAATAGCAATTATATATATAAGCTGAAAGAATATAAGTATTCTTTTTACATAACACTTCTACAACGAATTGAAAGTTGTGAAGTAATTTGTACTGATAAAAAATTCACATAACAACTCTCTTTCAAATTCTTTAAATTTGGCGCTGGCTCTACCCTTGAGTAGGGTTTAAGAAACATACTATGAACATCCTTTTTCATTTTTGAAAAGGTTTAGCAGAAATCCATCCTCAAACCGTTATAACCTACGGGCACGGAGGGTGATCAGCCCCGTTGTTCCTTGTATTGATCAATACTACATAACTTGAACGAAATTCATCTCTCACTCTATCCGCCTTGGGCGCAAAATTTTCCCATATAAGGATGTTCATACATGTCTGGTTCCAAACCCGAAGGTTTTTAATCTTATTCAACAATAATATGTAATTCAACATATATATATATACGGGTAATTGACAAAAGTGTATCAACATGTGAATAAATACCATGATTATCCAAGTGGGGACACTTGTATAACCATTTAGAAATTAATGAACATAATATATATCCGAGCTAACATGTTGATAATCAAAGAGTACATAATGATACGTGAATAGAATAATTCTCGAAACTTCTACTCATGTCCATCAGATAAAGGAAATGCAAAGGTAAGATACTTACCGATTTCTTCGATTACAAATCTCAACTTAGGTTTTATCTCTTTATCACAACCTATCAATAATCGATCATTCGCTTCGATTAGAACAATATATATTAACACATAAGTAATCGCTTATTACAATAAAGACATAGTCTAATCACGCCATCACATAATTACAAAGATCATACTTTTAGTTCATATTCTATACTTGAAATATTTTTATACATTTTTAAATATCTCATCCATGCTCTTACAAAGAGCCTTTTCTTTCTTTTTATAAGGTTCCGACATTTGTCGCATAATCGACACCTTTTATATCGGCAAATTACCGAGTCTAAGACTCTTATTCAGTACTTCAACATCTCAAATATCAAACATTTTATTTTTAATCATTTTCGTAATTTTCGTAATTGAAAATTTTAAAATAATTCAAATCATTACTAATCTAGCCTATAGTGACATAATCATTGCTATATAGTGTTCTTCATCACATTCGTAATTTTATAACCTGCTCTCAAGTCAATTTAGTTTGGACCATTATAAACTTTCAAACATCGAAATCATAATTAAACGATTTAAACATTAAACAATTCCATTATCATTAATAGTTTAATTAATACTAAACTATTAATGAAACCATTGCCAAAATATAAAAATTATTTATAATAACTCAAACTATTTTTAAAACATTTATATTACCCTTAAAATGATTTTTAAAACAATTAAAAAATTTTAAATAATTACCATTAATATTTAAATATTAATGTACTATTTATCTAAATATTAAAAGTCATTAATTATAACTTAAAATATTTTTAAATCCTTAATATCCTCTTTGAATGGTTTTTAAATAAATAAAACCAGCTTTTAAACTATTTATTTAATAATAATTATTAAATAAACTAAATATCATTAATATTATCTTAATATCATTAATATTTAATTATTAATGAAATTATCCTTTAAATATTAAAAGTTATATTTCATAACTTAAAATGTTTTTAAATACCTTATTTTCATTTAAAATGATTTTTATAATATTAAAATCATTTTTAAACTAAATTATTTAATATAATCATTAAATAACTTTAATATCATTAATAATAATTAATTAATGAAATTCATCAAAATATTAAAAGTCATGGAAAATAACTTCAAATATTTTCTTATACCATAAAATAATTTTCATGATTTTTTATGAATGAAAACTATTTTTAAATCATTTATTTAATATTATAATTAAATAAATAAATACTTTTTATATTCCAAAAATATTAAATATTTATGAAATATACTCCAAATAATTAAAAACTATTTTTCGATTTTAAAATAAATTTTCAAAATTTATTAAGTATTTTAATAATTAAAATCTAATTTTTCTAATTTTTAAATTATTTTCTAAATTATAGAAATTAAAAATAATTAGAATCCGTCATTAAAGGCTTTAGCGATGTAAATGTCAGCTTTAGGTGTTCTTGAGCCTCAAGAACAATCGACAAGGCGCTTTCAGGTGCCTAGTTTGACCATGAATAATTCTCAATCCATTACGCTTCTCGGCAATCTAATACTTGATCTTGTAGTGCTCATGTAATACTACACTTACCAACAAACATCATGACTAAAAAACATCAGACCTAAGAGTTATTAGCCATCAAATAGTCTGACAATGCTGTTCTTCAACTGAAGAACAGTCGAGATGCCTACTTTGGGTCCTTATAACTTGTAATCTGTGTATTGTTTGTGTGATATATAAGTTTCAGGTTGTAGATTATATATAGGACTACAGATCTATTACTTAAAAATATCATAAAAACAAGAAATCAAGCAGCTACAGTAAGGTCAAACCTTGTCAGAAAAATCAACACTTAGAAAATTTTGGGTCGCCCGTAAATTTTCCTCGGCCAATGCCATCAACCCACTTTGACCTTAAATAACTTTTGATCCACAACATATATGGACCTCGATTATTTTGGAGATTAAAGACCACATACCGTATACACATATCAACTTTCATAACATGAAAACTCCAAACATACCGAGATCTACAAGGCCTTTACATTTGCTTAAAAATATTTTCCTGACACTTAGAACTTTTTCTCGGTTTTCCAATCGGTTTCATGATCGGTCGAATGCACTTTGACCATCAATAACTTTTGATCCAAAATAGATATGGACCTTATTCTTTTGGAGCTTAAAGACAACATATCGTGATACACATAACTTTTAAACAACAAAACTCATGATCGAGCAAAGAGTTATGATCTCCTACATTCGGTGAAAAATAATGTAATCTTGGTTTTTCCAACTTGCTTTATTCTTCAAATTGCGTGCACTTTAATGTTATGGGTTCATGATTTATCAACCCATCCTCAATTGACACCATATTACACAACTTTAAACAATCAATTACAAAATTAACATAATATCAAAGGATTTCAAAAATTTAGGGTTTTAATACCTTTTAGCTTTGATTTTTGATTTTGATCCTTTGTTGTCGATCTTGTCTTTGCCGACATCGATATTAGCTTATCTCTTCACTCTCTCACACTCAGAATTCGGATTTCTAGAGAGAGAAGGGTTTGGGAGAAATGAAAAATTAAAGTAGCTCATTTCTCTCTTTTTATCATGTAATTAATTAATCTAGATGCATCGGATGCTCACAATGGTCGATAATTGATGGTGTAATATAGCATAGTAGCATGGGGAATTCTAGAAGGTGGTGGTTGGCTAGCTTTTTTTGCAAAGATTCTAGCAACAATGCTACTAATAATACACTAAAATGGACAAAAGGGTATTTTGATAATTTCCCATATAATTTCAAGGGCAATTTTGTACAAGGCAATTAAATGTAATATTTAATCACTAGATTTTAATTCTTACCATTTACCAATTAATTTCTATCCTTTGGTAAATTAAAACACTTATATAATAACATCGAAATTAAACCCTAGAATTTAAAATTAGGGTTTTCGATTGAAAATTTAGGGTTCTATAATTATCTCGTGTGTTACTAACACGCTCATTACTATTTTCTAACTTCAACCGATTAAGGTTATAATAATTAGGGTTTGTCCTAATTATCGACGTAAAAATAGTAATTAGGGTTTATTCTAATTACCGATATCCTTATACACAAAGAATTTCATATACACAAATACTACCACACCATATCTCATAATCGAGTTTAATAATTAGGGTTTCACAAAGACAATACTATGCTATGACCTAATTGGTATCGTAATTGCTCAACATTATCTGGTCTACATATACACACAAGACATATTTATGGTATCAGAAAAATCATAATATCAATAATATTATATTGCTATTCTTATCTCTTAATCACAATCCCAAATTTAGGGTTTGGATTCCATATCTGACTTATTCTTCGTACACAGTATCAATAATCAAGTTAAAATAATTAACTTAAATATTCTGACAATTCATATAATAAAATATTTATTATATAATTCTAATTGTCACTTCATATATTATTTCCAATCACGTTTTCATGGAAGATAATTAATAAAAATATTTCGGCTTACAGAAATTAATTACCATAACAATATAATTTGAGGTAATTAATTATTCCAAAATTATTTCTAATTTTTCAAGTAATAAATATATTCGTATTTATCGTTCACATTACTTGACACTTAGTCTCGCTATTAATAAATAAAAAAAAAAAATTTCTTATTATTTTATCTAGAAAATTCTTATTTATTTTATATAGAAAATCTCGGGTTATTACATTCAACCTTCCTTATTCTTCATAACACTTGTCTATCTGATTAAACAGAAGTTTGATTTCTAATAGAACTCAAATTCCTCCTTCAAAATTTCTTTTCCTTTTCTCACCTCTATTTCCACTATTACGTTCTACCTTTATAGATCCTTCTGCCTTGCTTCTGTTCCTCTTCTCCTTATTGTAGAGACTTAAGGTCTCACTTCCTTATTCAGCTATAATAGCTTTCTCCATAAGTGCTGCAAAAGTATTGAGTTGCAATACTGCCACTTTATTGTAGAGCCAATGTTTTAAGCCCAAATTTCAAATCTCCTTACCTTCCTAGCTCTCTCAGATCCACTTGATGTGGAGCAAACCTAGCCAACTCATTAAATTTTGTGGTATACTCATGCATACCATGTTATCCTGCTTTAACTCCAGGAATTTCACCTCCATTCTAGACTGCATACTAACAGAGAGATAGTTTTCAAAAAATAAATCCTTAAACATATCCCAAGTAATTTCTTCTTCTCCTGCCCGAGTCTTATTTGCCTCCCACCAAAAGTTACCTTCCCCTTTCATCATATAAGTGGCAAAAGCGGTCTTTTGCCCCTCATCTACTCTAGCAATTACGAACGCCTTTTCTATCTCGCTCACCCAAGTCCGGGCTTCTATAGGTCACCGATCCTCCTCAATTCGTGGTCCTACGGCTTTTGAAGTCTTTGAATTTTTCCAAGCGATTGTTCGGCCGGTTTCCAGAATCGGTGTTCCCTCATTGATAGCTCTGAGCTACAATGTTTGCAAAGTTTTGCATCGCTTCCGCCGTCGCTTCCTCAAAGATTAGTAGATTCTTCTATCCTTTGGTTTCGAAGTTTGACGCTTGGCGGCATTATCCAAGTTAATTAAAACCATAAATTATACCCTTACATTTTAAACCTTATTGCATAAGATTAATGTATTAAACTCGTTTCATTTCTCAAACTTAGATTCATATTCATTTATCGAATATTTACATAAAGACATCCTCGCTTTTAATCAACAAATATCCCTTTGTGACTACGAAAGTCGGGATTTAAAATCTTGACCAACATAAAAGTTGAAAATAGTTCATTACTTATCACATATATTACATAACATAACCCATACTACTTATTTATCAAGCCTTTTTGTTTTCTTTTTCGGACATTCATTCGCTCGATGTCCTTCCATCCCACACTTAAAACATCCACCTTTCTTATAGTCGGGGCAACGAGGAGAGGTATGTCCCTCACGGCCGCAATTATAACATATCTTCTTTCCTTTTTTTTCTTATCAAGTTTTCCTAAGTCGATCTTCTTCCTTCTTTCTTTTTTTTTTTTACCTCCTCTCTGAGTCAAGCATTACGATGTGTCGCTTGAGGCTCCATCTCGTCAATTTGGATTTTGAGCTTATCCTGCTTCTTCCATTGTTTCCATTAACGCTTTGACGCCATTAACTTTTCTATCTCCCACAACTTTTCCAATGAAGAAACCTTGTTCTCCGATCTCGCACTCCGCTGATGCTTGAGAGCGACTTCAACTTTAGTGTCCGAATCACTATCGATCAAATTCAACATTTCTAGATCCGATGCTACGCTTTTCACGATAGCCACCTCGTCCGATTTGGGTTCCCGATGAGCTTCTATTTCAAATTGTCCTCGATATTAGCTCTCTGGGGTATGGATCTCGATCCTTCTTATTCCACATATCTTTCTCACCGACATCTACATACATAAGTTACCCCGATTAGCATATAGTATATATACACAGCAATCAAGAGTTCTATATACGTTGTCTTCTTATTTTGTTTGACAATGAATTTATTTAATTCTCATCAACGCCTATCTCTCTGCCGAAAGACAGCCCCATCCACTTCTCGTCGAATCGCATAAAGGCGATGTCTAAAGCCCGCTCCAAGGTATATATCCCGTGTGTTTTGGCTTCTATCTCAACCTTCAACCGCCCCTATCTCAGATATCTCCTCTCGCTTCCAACCTCCTCAGAATTCCTGGCTTAACTCTATCTCAGTGCTTACAACATTCACACATATCATCACATGCTACCCAATACACCTTTCACAAGAGTAAAAGTTTTCAAATTGTGCTGAGGGGTCATATAGACCATGAACACATAGTTTTAATGGTATTCATACCGCAAATCAAAACATTACTTGGTATGCTTACAATCACGAAGAAGGTAAACTACCATTAATAGTACTTTAGGTGATTAGCCTATTGTGCCCTTACGCCATGCATAACGATATTAATCATGCCTAGCGAATATTTACGCTATTAGATTGGATTATTATCCAAACAACATTGTTCACCTCAGTCTTATCATAGGATTCCGCACCAAAACAATTTGGTTCGGGAAATTTCTTTCAATGAACACTTAGAGTTTTCATAAACATTAGTCTAGCTGATTCAAATAGCATAGACTCATATCAATAATTCAATTCAATCAATTTATTTAGGTGTAGCCAAACCCCGTTGGCAAATTAAACTTTTTGAAAACATTTTCGAGAATGACGTCATGATGCCGTATTGTATTAACAATCCGTTTGAGGATGCCGTCATTGTATGACTTTGTCATAACATATCATACAATAGTGGAACAGCAACTTCAGGTCAAATTCACACTAAGTATTCCTACATTTACAACTCCATCACATTTTTATCATCTCTGCACCAGGTTACATGGTACATGAGTGATAATTAAAAATAAATTTTGATCTTTCAAATCATTTGCGTCTAGCCGAAATAAGTAGCATAGACCGTACTTTAAACCGTTTCAAAAATGGTTACGAGTCTACATTTTTTTTTAAAGCACATAGTGCGTATTAGCTTGATGTAAAAAAATTTCGAAGTTTAGCATAGTGCTAGGAGTTTAGGAAAACCTAACACCTTCACTAATAATCATTTACTTAACAATCTATTTGTTCCTGTAATCCATAACACTTCATTCATACAAAACTATACCCAGTTCATCAAACCACACTTATGAGTTCATAAATTGCTACAATCATATGAGTTTAAGAACTTATCCTAGTCGCACCTTTGGCGCCCATTCGCCGAGGGGTTCATAAACATTTCATATAATTATGAGTCAAGAATGTCTCATAAGTATGAGTTTTAAGAACTCGACTTAATCTTATATTCTCTATCTATGACCTATCTACACGTTATACACCGAGAATGGAGTCATCCTCTTAATGTGCATATAACAAATAAATACGATACGTAAATTTCAATGATTATCGCTGCGTAAACTAAGTGGTTTTTACACCAAGTACAATTCAGCTCCCATACGAAGAATCATACAACTCAGCTGCCAACATGAGTCCTCAATTGAATCCCCACCTAACACTAACCCCATTCTCCATACGAATTAAATTCGTATTTATAATTCTCTTCTGGATCTGTACCAATTTATGGTACAATTCATACACAACAATCTTGCTGTAAACTTTCCAATCATCAGATTGATTCTTTCTGGCTGTCATAGCCTTATCAGATCACGGAATGATCTCATCGTATATATTACGATTCAGTTCTATATCTTGATCGTTTTATTTTACGATCTCTCATAACTGCACTTTTAGTCTTTTAGACTCAATCTATTCCCCACTACTGTTTAACTTTATTATCAGAGTTAGGGAACTCTATGTCTTTACACTCGCCGAGATTCATCTTTGAATCTTATCGACCAACTAACTCTATATGAGTTAGTACTTATCCTAATCATTGCATGTTATTAGTCTCGTGTATTCCTACCTAAGCTTCATAACCAATGCCTTTGATACCAACTTGTGGCGACCCCAAATCCGTGTACTTGAAACCCCGAACTCTAAGTGCTTCATAATACCATTTCTATAAGTTGAATAATACAATAATTATATTACATTCAAACTTAATTTACATACATCAAAGTTTACTTCCTGTGCACGTGACCTTCAAATACATTCCTTACAATACTTGAATAGATACCAATACTAACTATAACCATTAACTCATAATATAACTCATTCGAACAGCTTCCCTTTTTCCATTGTTCGTGCCTGAGCCTTCAGTTTGCTCATACATAACTGAAAATATTTAATTTAAGCAAGGATGAGCATTTGAGTGCCCAAAGAAGTAATAGCAATTATATATATAAGTTTGAAAGAATATAAGTATTCTTTTACATATAACACTTCTACAACGAATTGAAAGTTGTGAAGTAATTTGTACTGATAAAAAATTCACATAACAACTCTCTTTCAAATTCTTTAAATTTGGCTCTGGCTCTACCCTTGAGTAGGGTTTAAGAAACATACTATGAACATCCTTTTTCATTTTCGAAAAGGTTTAGCAGAAATCCATCCTCAAACCGTCATAACCTACGGGCACGGAGGGTGATTAGCCCCGTTGTACCTTGTATTGATCAATACTACATAACTTAAACGAAATTCATCGCTCACTCTATCCGCCTTGGGCCCAAAATTTTCCCATATAGGGATGTTCATACATGTCTGGTTCCAAACCTGAAGGTTTTTAATCTTGTTCAACAATAATATGTAATTCAACATATATATATATATATATATATATATATATATATACATATATATATATATATATATATATATATATATATATACTTCAGTAATTGACAAAAGTGTATCAACATATGAATAAATACCATGATTATCCAAGTGGGGACACTTGTATAACCATTTAGAAATTAATGAACATAATATATATCTGAGCTAACATGTTGATAATCAAAGAGTACATAATCTGTACAGGAATAGAATAATTCTGAAACTTCTTACTCATGTTCATTGCATAAAGGAAATGCAAAGGTAAGATACTTGCCTGATTTGCTGATTACAAACCTCAACTTAGGTTTTATCTCTTTATCACAACCTATCAATAATCAGATCATTCGTTCAATTAGAGAAATATATATTAACACATAGTACTGTCTATTACAGTCAGCACATAGTTTAATCACGTCATCACATAATTACAGTGATCATACTTTTAGTTCATATTCTATACTTGAAATATTTTTATACATTTTTTAAATATCTCATCCATGCTCTTACAAAGAGCCTTTTCTTTCTTTTATAAGGTTCGATATTTGTCGCCGCATCGGCGCCTTTTATCGGGTAATTACTGAGTCTAAGACTCTTATTCTGTACTTCAACATCTGTAAATATCAAACATTTTATTTTTAATCATTTTCAGAATTTTCAGAAATTGAAAATTTTAAAATAATTCAAATCTGTCACTAACGGGCCTATAGTGACATAATTGTTGCTATAGGTGTTCTTTATCACATTCAGAATTTTATAACCGGTTCTCAAGTCAGCTAGTTTGACCGGCTATAACTTTCAAACATCGAAATCATAATTAAACGATTTAAACATTAAACAATTCCATTATCATTAATAGTTTAATTAATACTAAACTATTAATGAAACCATTGCCAAAATATAAAAATTATTTATAATAACTCAAACTATTTTTAAAACATTTATATTGCCCTTAAATGATTTTTTAAAACAATTAAAAAAATTTAAATAATTACCATTAATATTTAAATATTAATGTACTATTTATCTAAATATTAAAAGTCATTAATTAAAACTTAAAATATTTTTAAATCCTTAATATCCTCTTTGAATGGTTTTTAAATAAATAAAACCATTTTTAAAATATTTATTTAATAATAATTATTAAATAAACTAAATATCATTAATATTATCTTAATATCATTAATATTTAATTATTAATGAAATTATCCTTTAAATATTAAAAATTATATTTCATAACTTAAAATGTTTTTAAATACCTTATTTTCATTTAAAATAATTTTTATAATATTAAAATCATTTTTAAACTAAATTATTTAATATAATCATTAAATAACTTTAATATCATTAATAATAATTAATTAATGAAATTCATCAAAATATTAAAAGTCATGGAAAATAACTTCAAATATTTTCTTATACCATAAAATAATTTTTCATGATTTTTATGAATTAAAACTATTTTTAAATCATTTATTTAATATTATAATTAAATAAATAAATACCTTTTATATTCCAAAATATTAAATATTTATGAAATATACTCCAAATAATTAAAAACTATTTTTCAATTTTAACATAAATTTTCGTAATTTATTAAGTATTTTTAATAATTAAAATCTAATTTTTCTAATTTTTAAATTATTTTCTAAATTACGTAAATTAAAAATAATTAGAATCTGTCATTAAGGCTTTAGCGACAAAATCGTCATTTTAGATGTTCTTGAGCCTCAAGAACACTAACAAGGCGCTTTCAAGGTGCCTAGTTTGACCATGAATAATTCTCAATCCATTACGCTTTACAAGGCAATCTAATACTTGGATCTTGTAGTGCTCATGTAATACTACACTTACCAACAAACATCATGACTAAAAAACATCGATCTAAGAGTTATTAGCCATCAAATAGTTCGACAATGTCGTTTCTTCAACCAAGAACAATGAGATGCCTACTTGGGTCCTTATAACTTGTAATCTGTGTATTGTTTGTGTGATATATAAGTTTCAGGTTGTAGATTATATATAGGACTACAGATCTATTACTTAAAAATATCATAAAAACAAGAAATCAAGCAGCTACAGTAAGGTCAAACCTTGTCAGAAAAATCAACACTTAGAAAATTCTTTGCTGCTCAGAAATTTTCCGGTCAATGCCGGTCAACCCACTTTGACCTTAAATAACTTTTGATCCACAACATATATGGACCTAATTATTTTTGGAGATTAAAGACCACATACCAGAATACACATATCAACTTTCATAACATGAAAACTCCAAACATACTGAGATCTACAAGGCCGGACATTTTCTTAAAAAATATTTTCTGGACACTTAGAACTTTTTCTGGGTTTTCCAGAATCAGTTTCATGATCGGTCAATGCACTTTGACCATCAATAACTTTTGATCCAAAATAGATATGGACCTTATTCTTTTTGGAGCTTAAAGACAACATATCAGGATACACATAACTTTTAAACAACAAAACTCATGATCGAGCAAAGAGTTATGATCTCTGACATTTGGTGAAAAATAACAGAATTCGGTTTTTCCAACTTGCTTTATTCTTCAAATTCGTGCACTTTAATGTTATGGGTTCATGATTTATCAACCCAGATCCTCAATTGACACCATATTACACAACTTTAAACAATCAATTACAAAAATTAACATAATATCAAAGGATTTCAAAAATTTAGGGTTTTAATACCTTTTAGCTTTGATTTTGATTTTGATCCTTTATTCTGGCTGACGATCTTGTCTTCGACATCGATATTAGCTTATCTCTTCACTCTCTCACACTCAGTAATTGGATTTCTAGAGAGAGAGGGTTTGGGAGAAATGAAAAATTAAAGTAGCTCATTTCTCTCTTTTAATCATGTAATTAATTAATCTAGATGCATTGGATGCTCACAATGGTCGATAATTGATGGTGTAATAGCATAGTAGTAGCATGGGGAATTCTAGAAGGTGGTGGTTGGCTAGCTTTTGCAAAGATTCTAGCAACAATGCTACTAATAATACACTAAAATGGACAAAAGGGTATTTTGATAATTTCCCATATAATTTCAAGGGCAATTTTGTACAAGGCAATTAAATGTAATATTTAATCACTAGATTTTAATTCTTACCATTTACCAATTAATTTCTATCCTTTGGTAAATTAAAACACTTATATAATAACATCGAAATTAAACCCCAGAATTTAAAATTAGGGTTTTTGATTGAAAATTTAGGGTTCTATAATTATCTCGTGTGTTATTACTAACACGAGTCATTACTGCTTTCTAACTTCAACCGATTAAGGTTATAATAATTAGGGTTTGTCCTAATTATCGCGTAAAAAAAATAGTAATTAGGGTTTATTCTAATTACCGACATCCTTATACACAATAATTTCATATACATGATACTACTCTACCATATCTCATAACCGAGTTTAATAATTAGGGTTTCACAGCACAATACTATGATATGACCTAATTGACCGTAATTGCTCAACATTATCTGTCTCAACATACACAAAGTACATATTTATGGTATCAGAAAATCATAATATCAATAATATTATATTGCTATTCTTATCTCTTAATCACAATCCCAAATTTAGGGTTTGGATTCCATATCTGACTTATTCTTCGTACACAGTATCAATAATCAAGTTAAAATAATTAACTTAAATATTCTCGACAATTCATATAATAAAATATTTATTATATAATTCTAATTGTCACTTCATATATTATTTCCAATCACGCTTTCATGGAAGATAATTAATAAAAACATTTCTAAACACGTAAATTAATTACCATAACAATATAATTTGTGGTAATTAATTATTCCAAAATTATTTCTAATTTTTCAAGTAATAAATATATTCGTATTTATCGTTCACATTACTTGACACTTAGTCTCGTCATTAAATAAAAAAAAATTATACGCAAAATTTCTTATTTATTTTATATAGAAAATCTCGGATTATTACAAATTGCCAAATCTGCTCATTTCTTGCTCGGTAAAGGGGCTCGGGTTGGTTCTAAGTGTCATGATATATAATTTTTTAAACAAAATTTGTTTAATAATTTATCAGATTTTGTTTTAATTATTATCATGATACTACGTAGTTTTGTTGTGTCCAACGGTAATAAACTGCCCATTTGGTCTATAAATTAACCTATATGGGCACACAAAACAGAATGTAATTTTCCCTCCTATTGTGTAAAATTTCTGTCCCGTCCCGTTGAGAATTTTTCCGTTCCTTCCCTTCCATAAAAACTCATTCCCGTTTTAGCATATTCCCGTTCCCGTTCTGCCATTCTCTGTTTCCTGTTCAAACTGCAATATCCCGTTATCTGCAAAGTGTTGCAGTAAGTTTTTTTGTTTTTCTAGTTTTCTTCATTCATGCATCATTAACATTCATATTAAGTTCAGTACATAAACAATGAATTTGGTTCGATGAATTCTTAATTTTGAAGTACTTCTAATTAAGAACTGGAAATCCGTTTTATCTTGAGAAGCAATTATTCATTGAATCCTTAGCACCAATGAGGGAATAAATTTGCTTTAAGGAGACTTTGTGAATTCAAAGGACTCGGATTTATTTATTCATATTTTCTGTGTTATATATATATATATATATATATATATATATATATATATATATATAATCATGTTTTGTTTTATTATATTTATATATATTAAATAATACTATATATTACAGATAACAATAGCTAAAGGAGTGAATAACACATTTGTCCAGTTGTCACCACATTTTAAAGTCATCTTCCGTGTTCAAATTTTTACAGCGGGCATCCACCATTTATATTTGAGTAATGTTACAGACACAAATTATTCTACAAACTGCTGATGTGCCATACTGCACCTCAATATATTGATCAACAAATTATTTCAATGTAATCTTCGGCCCCACACAATTGCTGAGGTGGAGTATTTTACATCAGCAGTTTGTAAAATATTTGTAGAATAGTTTGTCTCTAGCATTATTCTTTATAGTTTCTAATTGGAGGACTTTAAGTACTCCCTCCTATTAATATTGACTTTTGAAAAATTAATTTAAAACATTTTCAAACTCAAAATTAAGATAAATTTATTTAATTTATGTCAGTACAATTATGATATCATAAACTATCTAAAAGTACTATTAGATATAAAATTTATTATTTTGAAAACTTAAATAAATCATGTCAATATTAAATTTTAAAATATCTCAAATTGACTTTATGTACATAATTCCCACCTTGTTGGATGTTTGTGGTTGATTTCCAGTCTTGTTGTAGTTGATTTTCTTATATAATAATAGGCATCTTTTTGAATTGTTGTTCTTGTATGTTGTATAAGATTAGTTGATTTTATTAATTTATGAGGGTTTTTCTTTTCGTGATTCAAAGCAAATTTTTTATATTATGATTTTCAATGATTGTGATTTGGTTTGTTGTGCTTCTTTTTTCCCCAAAAGAATAAATATATTGGGTTTGGTAATTGTTTGTAATGTGATGTTTTTGTGTTTTATTTGTGACAGAGATGATTTCATTAATTGTGCATTATGGTGGAGAGTTCATTAGTGGGTCCATACAACATTATGCAGGAGGGTTCAAAAGGGTTGTACCTACTGATCCTGATTTCTTGTGCAATACACATATAAATGAGCAAATGGCTCATTTGTTAGAGTACCATACTACTGCCAAGGTTTTCTTTATGTATGATGAAGGGTTTCGATTAATTCATGATGATGATTCCTTTAGGGATTCCCCTGATTACCAAAAACACTTGGACCTACTTAATAAGCTCAGAGATAATGAAAATAAGGGAAGCAGTGGTGTTAATGGTGACTTGATTGATGATGAAGCTACTAAGGATTATGATGTTGACTTGACTGGTGATGATGAGCAATTAAGCAATGATAAAAACTACCAAGATGTAAAACAGAAATTAAGGAGTATGCTAAACAAAAGAGAGAGGTTAGAGATCCCGATGATATTGATGTTATTGATTTACATGAGTTGCAAAAGGAAGGAGAAGAGGATGATAATGATCAGGTTGCAAAAGAAGAGGGTGATCAGGGTGTAGAGGCATGTGATCAAGAAAAATCTCCTTCAAATTCAAATGAAGATGATGAATGTTCAAGCAACATTGATAAGGAATGGTCACCTAGTGAATACGAGGATTCAGATCGACTGAGATCATTGAATGTAGACAGTGATGAAGATGATGAAAATGGAGAACTGGATCAACCAGACAGGTTAAGCAGGAAAAAGAAAGTTAAAAGGTTAATGATAGAATTTGACCCAAATACCAAAAGGAAGGATATTAAGTTCTTTTTTGGCTTGATGTTTAGTCTTCAAGAATTTAGAGAAGCTGTTAGAGGATATTCTTTGGGAAAGGGAAAAGATATCAGGTATATTAAAAATATTGGGAAAAGGTTTCAGCTTAAGTGTAAAAACCCAAAATGTCCTTGGGAGCTATGGGTTAGCAGGACGGATGAAACATCAGGCACACTGAAGGTGAAGACATACCAGAAAAAACATAAATGCGACACAGCTTTTAAAAACATGAAGGGGTCAGTCAAATTCTTGGCACAGTTTTATAGCAATAGAATCAAAAAAAACCCCTCAATGGAAGTTAGAAGACATACAAGATGAGATCAAGAGGAAATTTAAGTTAGACGCTACTATAGTCTAGTGTTCTAGGATTAGAAGCAGAGCTTTAAGTAATGTTTGGGATTTAATGGTTGAACACTATGAAAAAATCTGGGATTATGAAAGTGCATTGATCAAGTCTAACAAGAACAATACACTTGACATTCTTTTACATAGAAACAACCCTACTGATTAGCCTTACTTGAAGATGTTCTATGCATGTCTTCATGCTTTGAATAAGGGTTGGCTTTTGGGATATAGACCCATAATTAGGCTACATGGATATTTCCTTAAGATTGTTGTAGGGGATAGTTCCTCTCAGCTATAGGTAGAGATGAGAACAACCAAATGTATAGTATTGCATGGGCTATTGTGGAGAGTAAAAACACATATAGTTGGAGATGGTTTCTAAAGTTGGTAGTTGGACTTAGAGGGAGGTGGTGGGGATTTTTTTTCTCCATAATTCATGGTATTGCAACATATATGTGTTCAACATGATCTCAAGTGTACATAAAGGCTAGTCATTTTCATTAAATAAAAATCTTAAACGCTTTAAAATTTTAAGGTTTATACATAGTTATGTGTGTAGTACCTTCTTTTGGCTTGAATTCCCTTGTTTCTCCTACTTAGTAGCTAATTTTCTTCACTTTCTCTTTTTCTTTCTTTGCTACCGAGGTCCCTCACTCTCCCTTCCTTTTGTGGTGTTGTTGTTTAATTTGGTAAAGTCGAGGAAAAGGGAAAAAGTTAGGTATTTATTGTAACGCCCCCAAAATCTAGACTATTTCACTTCGTGAAAGTCCAATAATAATCTAGAAGGGGGGTTAAATAGATTATTATAGATTAAAATTTTATCTTATGTCTTTTTGAATTTTTGGTTAATTAATATGCAATGTTAGAAATTAATATGCAAGACAATTAAAAATTCAATCACACAATGCACAGAGATTTGTTTAGTTCACAACATACACCTTGTGTATGTTGCTACATCCAGTCTCAAGCTCCTTTCCTGGACTTGACATCCTATTACTCTCAGTAATAAATATTTTTTCAACGGGTGGAGAAGCTTTTACAAAGTTTTATAGATAAACTTCCAACTATACACAACTAAGTATCTTGGACAACAAGCTCCCAGCTCCCTCCTAAAGCTTGGTTGTATCTTTCTTTTGAGTTCAGTTCTATTCTATGATCTGGTCTTGAAACGACAACATCTTCCTCATCTCACAAGTGCACTAGATACATAACTCCCAGCTGACCTCTCTAAGACTCTGGTCTTGATCAAAGAATTACTCGTCTTTCTCACAGGTACATAAAATAAACTAACTCTAGTCTTTTTCTTTTTACAGAAGATTTGATAAAGATATGCTTCTAAGATAAGCATATAGAAATTAGAGATCAAGTAATTATATAAAAGTTCAATGACCTTTATATATGTGAAATATGCTTCTGTGTAAACAGATGTAGATTTATGCTTGATTGTAAAAGTTTTTATAACTTTTATACTTATGTAAACATGATTCTTGATTAAGAAGATATTAATTTATGTTCAAACTAAAAATGCTTCTACGTAAGCAAATATGTAAATTTAATGTTTCTGCAGATTTATAAAGATTTATTTAACATTTATAAATAATGAATGTGTTTGTGTTAAACAGATATAACTTTAATTTTAGATATTATGCAACAAGTATTATATGAATAAATGAATTTATGTTTAAATACTTGTGATAACAGAAATGAAGTATAATAAATGAATCAGTTAAGCAATACTTGATATAACAAATATATTTGTTTAACTCAAAGAATATATAATAATATATTTTATCTATTATGTGAATAATTATAAATAAGGTCACTTAGAATTTTAAACACCGTTTGAATAATTCACCTATCATTCGCTCAAGAGTGAATAAATTTAAACTGTATTAGTATCTAAGTACTGACCAAATTTATAGTTTCACAATTAATAGTTATATAAATATTTTTGATAGATCACTTAGAACTTCAAATACGGTTCAGATAATTCCCTCTATAAGAGGAATATCTCGGGATTTTTTGATGATCAAGTGTTGATCTACTTTACAATATTTATATAAATAATATCAATAAAAGGGCACATAAGACTTTGAGTACTCGTTCGGCTAATTCCTTCATTTAAGAGGAATATCTTCGTTATAGTCTCGGTGTCTAAGTACTTATCTCTTATCTCAAATACTTAGACCAATTTTCTCTTCTCAAATGATTAGAACTTTTGATAAGAAGAGAGAGAAAGCTTTTTAGATAGAAAGTATGTAGGCAAAGAGAGTAAACTTTTCTTTTCAAGTGAATTGGTAAGTTGAAATGAAAGAAAAAACCTCCTATTTATAGTTTTTCTGAGTTTGGGGCATAAAAGTAATTTTGAAGGTTTATTTTAAAATAAATGGCTCAGATTTATTTAATAAAAATGAAGGAATTGGATGGAATTTTGCATACTGACAAGTTCAAAATATAGCCCTTGCAAAAAAGTTCCTTCTAATTTCAACATAAAAACATATACATATTAATTTCAAATATTTTAATGCCCCAACACGAAATGCACTAAATGTCCCAAAAGAATGTCTCAATTCCAAACTTCCAGCATTATCGAATTTTTAGTCAAGGCTTCATTTAGTGCTTATAAATCATATGCATTCATAAAGCCATATATATATATATATATATATATAGACGGTTTCACCCGTCGCTATAACCCAAAAAATCATCGTCATAGCCGACTGTGTAATACACAGCTGTGTACATATATTTTTTCCATATATATATATATATAGGGATTCCATCCACAGCAACCGGTTGTTGGGAGCAACCCATTTTTCGCCCAGCCACAACCCTGTGGCTACTATATAAAAAAAAAAGTAACAATGCCGCTACAACCTCTAACTATTTGAACTAAAATGGGTTGCTCCCAACAACCTATTGTTGTGGATGGAATCCCATATATATATATATATATATATATATATATATATATATATATATATATATATATATATATACAACTTGCATACACACACACATAACTTATTATTATCTCATGTATGCAACCATAATGTTTTAAAAGATATCCTTTTGCCACTTTAATTTGAAAAAGTAATTTTTAAGAGAGAATTTATAAAAGTAATAGGAGTTCTTCTTGCCTTATGAAATTTTACTTTATGAACTAATTTCTTTAACACTTGATATTACATTATCAAGGTCGAAAAAATCAATTCAATAAGTTTTTAGAAAATATTTTAGGTCAAAGTAAATAAGATAGTCAAAAATAATTATAATATTAATCCTATGGAGAGGATTCTAATATTTTACTTAACCTAATTACTATTTATTGTTATCATCGAAATAATCCTAAAAGTTGGAGACCTATCACTTCAGATCCTGTTCGTTAACAATAATATTTCCTTGTAACTCTACATATTATAATTAATAAAATTGCAGATAAATTTAAACTTTTATGATTTTCTTTCATATCCTGAATTTTCGTCACATTTCAATTTTCTTCTAAGTGTATATAACAATCAATAATATATATATATATATATATATATATATATATATAAAACTTAGCTATTTCAATTTTCTCTTAATTCCAGAATTTGCAACCTTTAGCATCTGTACTCATTCAAAATCACAAATGAATATAAGGTTCAACCTTCAGATATGATATCATTTTTACGTCCTTGTGATTTTTATCCATCAACTATATTCTTTATGAAGCAAGCTAGATTTCCCAGCAGGATATTATATTGACAATTTATACTAACTTTATTATAGTACAATGATGTAAGACCACAATTTTTTATGAATAAAGATTTAATTTTTTTAAATATTATTTTGAATAATAAGGTGTTGATTTGATATAATGCTATAGTTATGGGTTATATGTGCAAATTTTGCAGAGTAACCAAGTTGTCATAAAATATTCATTTGGTCGAAAAATATTCTTTTTGTTGGAGAATATTCGTATGACGACGCAATCATTGGTGGACCACATAACGTAATAACTGTCGGATATAGAAAGCGATAGAAACAACCTTTTTTATAAAAAAAAAAAATAACAGCAAAACTTTTACCGTTAACTGTTGAAATATTCGGTGATAAAAGTACAGTAATACGCGTTGTTATACAGTAGCACACGATATTGCACAGTATCTCTGATTATTGATTCTTACATAAGAAATCACTCAATATTCAATAATTACCACAGTAGTTGCTGCATAGTATCTCATATCATTGATTCAATAATTGTTACAATAACATCTGCACAATATTTTATATTATTTGAATGATATTATTAGATAGTATTATTGACAATGTCTAGAAAGTCCTGTTAAGGAAAGGGGTTATGTTATATAATTGCGTGCCAATAAGGAGAAATCCTTATCAGAAAGCCCATTCTTTCCTGAGAACGATCTGGTTGTCAATATTGTGAATCTATAATATTAATTAGGAATAATTATTGAAAGATTGAATAGTTGTAAATAATTGATGAATAAAATAAAAATTGTTGATAAATATGATAAGTAAATATTTGTTTAATTTGATATAAATGGAGGAATTTTAGCATGAGATATTTGTTAAAAGTTTTTGCATATTTTTCTATAGAACCATAATTATCTTCTTCGATAAAATATTTATTCAGATATATTATTATAATATATTATAATAATATAATTTTATAAATCATAATTGTTTAAATAGTAAAACATGTGAAGAAATAGTGGAAGTGAAAAGCTTGGTTTTGAATACCTTATTTTCAAAACAAGTATGTTGCAAAAATCATCCCCATGTGAATTTTGTCAAACTTGGTGTGCTTGCACTTTCCCATAAATAGGTTGCACAGTTAAACAATGAAACTCACACTGGAATCAGAGAATTCTTCTTCCATAATATTGTGCGTATTTCTTTTAAGTATAAGGATACTTTGAGTGTAGCAAATAGTGCAAGAATTCCTCAAGAATATCTCCGCTATAATAGTCAAATTTAGTCTCCTACTAAGGTAAAGGATGTTATTTTTTTTCATACTCATAAGGGATGTCATTTCATTCCTTATTAATCTGTAGGAATAACATGTCTACGCAGATTACCGCATTCCTAGTGAACAACCCTTTGTATTCAATCTTTATTAAATCATGAAAATGATCTGTCTACGCGGATTACCGCATGACAGGTGAAAATCCATTTACAGTTTCGTATATCCTTTCATACTCGTATGTGATATCATTTCTTTTGTACTCGTCAAGGAATATCGTTTTCTTTCATATTTTTCTTCATTTATGATAAAAATTTATTGTTTGTTTTCATAACCTTATTGTTAAATGGTGAAAATCTCTGAAATTAGTAGAATATCATTAATAGTTTGTGCTTCATATAATATCATTTCATTGGTATATTGGTCTGAACTTTCTTATTAAATTTTAATATTTTCATTCAGGGCATTATTTTTTAGGTTTGTAATATTCATGAACGCAATCAAATTGTACAAATAGAGCGAAAACGTAAAAAATCAGAGTTTTAAATTTTTACAAACCATATACTCGGATCACCCTTTATACACAATTATTAATTAAACGAAAATATAAAGAACGGGAATCATACCCTTGAAGATTCGAGCTTCCTCAGGTACAAGTTCACCTCCAAATCCTTTTCGCGTTCAACTTGAATTCACCGGGTTTGGTTCCTTCCTTTGATCAACGTTAGCCACCCAAGTGTTTGGCCTCTAGAGATGATCCACCAAGGAAGAAGAAATATTCAAGAAGATGGGTGTTTAGCAAAACCCTAGTTTTTCTATCTCACATAGAAAGGGGTGTACTCTCCCAACTATTGGAATTACGTATTACGTGTTTTTGAAAGTCTCAACCACCTCACCCATAATAAGACTCCTCTTATTTATAGATGTAGGCAACCCTCCTTAACAATAAAGGAGTTGGATTTTATTTAATTAATTAAAAATCTTTTAATTAATTAAGCTCTCTAATCTTATTAGGGATAATTAATTAAATTCTTTTAATTAATTTAACCTCCTAACCGTATTAGGAATATATGAGAGTACTTTTATTAATTAATTCTCAAACTCCTTTAGGAATTAAATAATAATAATAGTAATAATAATAATAAGACTCTCTTATTAATTTATATTTAATATTTCTAAAATATTAAATAATAAATATTAAGTTATTTAATTTATTCTATCACCATAGATTAAATTAAATATACTTAACTTATTATTACGATTATGTCATTTACTTCTTAAATAATTATTCTTCCTTTTATGGTGTAACCCTTTAGGTTCTCCATATTAAACCGGTTGTGAATAAATCAATTAGAACAATTCTAATCTTATTTAAATAAATAAATTAAACTATTAATTTATTTAAATAAATAATATTTATTCTACAAATGGGATAAGCCTCCCTAACGATCAACGACTTTCCAGATAATATAGATTTCAACATTAATCATAAAAGAACCTTTGAGTAAATAATTACTGTACAATTCAATCCTTCCACCATACAATGTCCTAATTAAATATAAGACATGGAATTACTATCAAGTCTTATTTTATTTAATTATATGTTTTTCGATTCTTAAATGCACAACTCTAAATAATGCAAATTAGAAACTCCTTTCTAATTTCATTCTGCCTTGGCCAAGGACTACTAAGTTGTCATTTATCGAATCACATAGGACATTTCTCTTCTTTTACTAGAAGTGGTAGATTCTTTATTGATCATACATTAACTCCATGTACAACTTATTATACCCAAGCATACCCTTTGATATACCCTAAGGGTCTTAAGAAATAAGTCAAAGTATAACTCATCATACACAAGATACTATGATGATCTCAAGTCCAAGGATCACTTATACTACTATCACTACAAGAATTCCTATTGACAGGCAAGTAAAACTCCATTAGGTATTCTTTAGCGAGCCACGTTCAGTGAACTTATTCTCTAATAAGCACCTACATACTTGCCTTAGTGTCTCCACACAAATGATCATGAGATCAATCATCCTCATCCAATGAGCAAGCAACGTATATACCCATCTATACGGATTCACTAATCCCCAATTTAGTAATCCAACGATTGGGAACTATTTTAGTTTTAAGCTTTCTAAGAATTTAGATCTCATTAGAATAATCATCATCATTATTCTAAAATCTTTGCTTAAAACTATGAGTTTATCACATATTATAAAACAGCATCATGTAGATAATTAAAAGCCTTTAATAAATTAATACTCTTTATTAATAAATGAATAAGATTGTTACAAAGTATATGCTTTATCATCAAACATGATTGGTTTGTGTGCATACTACTTTCAATCTCCCACTTGCACTAAAGCCAATAGTCATGGTATCTCATACCCTTCTTCTCTAAGTGACGATTATGCTGTTATTGGATAAGTTTTAGTTAATGGATATGTAATTTTGTTCTTCAGAGTCCACTATCTCTATAGTGATTTTCCATGTTTCAATGATTCTTATAATCAAATGAAAGTGCCACAACACATGTTTAGATCCAAGATGAGACTTAGGAACTATTCCTAGTTCTGTAATGAACTCTTCATCCAAACAATCAACTTGCAGCTTCATTTACAGCTGTATACTTTGTCTTTATAACTAAACCAGGAACACTTTGCTGTTTGAAACCTTTTCAATTCACTGCACCACTGTTCAAGGTAACACTTTACCTTAAAGTGAATTTTCTGTCGTCTTGGTCTGTCTGAAAAACTTGAGTCTGTTAAGTCCTCTAGTTTTAATTTAGACCCACCATAAATTTGATCACATCCTTAGTGTCGATTAACTACTTTAAGATGTTTTTCACTAACTCATAGCGAACTTCTCCAGAATATGACTGATCAACATCAGGTCTCGTACATTTCATTGCATACATGATAGTTACTCATGCAATCTCTCTTTTTGGAGATTATTAAGAGAGATACAATCCATGTCTCATCAACATGAGAAATCTCTTGGAGTTCTCCATGCTAAATGACTTTAGCATCAAATGAATATACTTTCCTAGGTTTAAGTCGAGTATCCTCTTGACTCTATCTATATAGATTTAGATCCTCAGTTACGATACTCTTCCCAAATCATTCATGGAGGAATGTTTAGACAACTTTATCTTTACTGATTGTAGCATTGGTATGTCATTCCTTATCCGTAGTATATCAACATATAATACTAGGAATGTCACGACGCTCCCACTGACCCTTTTGTACACACTAGGTTCATTCTTGTTTTTAATAAATTAAATCAAACTCTTTTGATTATCTCATCAAAGCGAATGTTCCATATTTCAGAAGTTTGCTTCAATCCATTTCTCTGAGTGTCTACAACTCTTCCCTCATCGTATATAAATGGATCATCATCTTCTATAATGCGTACCTCATCATCATCATCCATGATGAATCCATACCTCTCAGGTATCTTCGGTGTTATTCCAGATTTACGATTCGGTTGTGGTACAATAGGTCTATCTGCAGGTTCCTCTTATTTGACTTATAGTATTTTGTGGTTCTTGAACTCTTCAATATCTATTATCCTCCCACTAGCCCCTTTAATGATAAACACCTTTATCTTAGAAGGTAGCGTGTTTCGCAACAAATACCTTTTGCTAAGTAGGATTATAGAACATATAACCTAAACTTACTTTAGGATGTCCCACAAATCTATACTTGTCAAATTTTGTCCCAAGCTTATCCTTTGAAACCTTTTCACATAAGCTGGACAACCCCTTATCTTAACTTACTTAAAATTAGAAATCCTTCCTGTCCATAACTTTTATGGAGTCTTGTGGCCGGATTTTGAGGTTACCTATTTCGTAGATATGCAACCATTTCTAGGACATTACCCCAGAAGGATACTGGAATGTTGGTAAAATCATTATGGATCGTACCATGTCTAACAAGGTATAATTTTTCCTTTCAGATACATCAATCAATTATTACGTATTAGGAGGCGTCCATTATGAGAAAACCATTTGAGATGATCTGGAAACTCATTGCACAAGTATTCTTTCCTTCATCCGATCAAAGAATCCTAATACTTTGCCAATTTGTTTTACTTCTGAATTCTTTGAAACTTTTAAATAATTCACACTTGTATTTCAGCAAATACACACATTCAACTCCTACTTTTCTTATACTAATTTGTTCAATATGCAAAATTATTTTCACGTAAGTCAAGTATACAAAATCCATTAAGTAATATTCCAGTTGTAAGACCCCAACTTTTATGAATAAAGATGATTTTTCTACAATTATTATTTTTGAATATTATGGAATGAATTTGTTATAATGGTATATTTGTGGGCAGTATTTATAAATTCTGCAAAGTATGCAAGTTGTTATATTATATTCGATTGGTCGAAGAATATTCGTTTTAGCAGGGAATATTCATACAACGGCTCAATCATTGGTGGACCCCACAACAGAATTATTGTCAAATTGAGAAAATGATAAAAATATATTTATGAAAATAACGGCGGAAGTTTTACTGCTAATCTTGTTGAACTACTCTCAGTAGTAAAGTACAAAAGAATACGCTGCGGTCGTTAAGAAGTAGCACACTCAGTATTGATTATTGATGCTTACGTAAGAAGTCACTCAGTTATACTCAGTTATTGCTATAGTAATTGCTGCATCATATCTCTCATAATATTGATTCGATTATTGTCACAGTATCATCTGCATAATATGTTATTTTATTAAATCAATAATTGAGATGACAAAGTTATTCATATTATTAAATTGCAATATTTACAATATCTAGAAGTTCTGTCAAGGAGAGGTTTGGTCACCTAATTCTGCGCCAATAGGAAGAAATTCTTATTGGAAAGCCCCCTCTTTCATGTGAATGACCTGGTTGATAAATATTGTGAGTTATAATATTAATGACGAATATTATTAAAATTAAAGTTGTGCTCGGAGTTGAATTTGGAGACGCGGACGTGATATTTGAGTCCGGAGCGATGAAATTAGTAAAAATAAACTATAAACACAAAATTTTTTGGGTTTTACTATTTAGTCAAAAAGTCAACAGTTGGCTTTTTCGAGAAAAGTCAAACTTCAAAATTTTAAAATTTATATTTTTGATAAAAATAGTTTCATTGTGTTGGAATTATTTGTGTTAGTGAAAATCGACATTTAATTCGATAATAATTGATGTCTGGAGGTTATATTGACCAATCGGGTATTTAACCGGATAAATGAGCAATTAATTACTATTATTTCACATTATTATAACTATTTGTTCACATGTGTATACTATTATTTCACATTCTTGTTACTATTAGGGGAGTTGGTGCAAGATTGATAATACTTGCATGACTAAGTTAAAAATGGAGTTACTATACTGTAATTCATATTTTCACATGTCTAGAACTATTGATTCACATGATTTTCTATTGAATCACATTATTTACTATTAGGGGAGGTGGTTCAAGTTTGATAATACTTGCATGACTAAATTAAAAATAAAAAAAAGTTGGAGGTATTATACTGTAATTTTTCGAGCCCCAAAACGTGCAATTATTGAAACTATATTTTTCTATAAATAGAAGCTCATTCTTCCTTCATTTCTCACCAATTCACTAAACCTATAGAGCAATTATTATAGAGAGAAATTGTAGAGAGAAAATCTGCAGAAGAAGAGAAGCATGCTACCTCACTACTCCTATATCCAGTTTCTTTCAAAGGTAAGGGGTATTATTTCTTTCTTTCGTCTTCATAAAGAGAACTTCTGTTATTCCATTCTTTATTATTATATTGGAATAACCTGTATACGCGGGCTACCCTATACTTGGTGAAATTCTTTTATTATTTCATCTTTATTATTCTCGCTTAATATTTTTCTATGCTTTCTCGCCTAACCGGGGTTTCATTATTTATTATTCTCAGATTTATTATTCTCGTTTAATATCTTGTCTGTATGCGCTTATTTACGACCGGTTTCATTATTTATTATTTTGTTGGAATAACCTGTCTATGCGAAGTACCGCATGCATGGTGATTTCTTTTGTTGTTCCATTCTTTATTATACTCAGTTGGTTAAAGTTTTGACTTATATACTCCATGAAATTAGTGGAATATCCTTAATATTTGCGCTTCATCCCATATCTTTTCATGGAAATATTCATCTGAGCATTCTTGAATTTTACTTTACAAAGAAGTATCATGTTGACAATTTGGACGTTATTAGTTCCTGGATTAATTAATTCGTGAACTTGTTTTATTGAATTCTTATATCATTGTCATCATCCTCATGTTTATATTTTTTTTAAAGTCAATTGTGGCCTGTAGTGCATAGATGGACTTGGTATGATTATGACCAGGGATTATTCGGTATAATCATGACCGTAATGTTACAAATGATGTGATAAAAGTCCTCATTGGCCCGTAGTGCATTGATGGACAGTTGTTGGCATGATCATGACCATTGATGAATACACGAATGTCCTTGGCCCGTAGTGCATGGATAATTTGTGGTCGTGATACTAAAGAATATCCTTGGTCGAAAGTGTGGGTGATTCGATGATGTGAATTATTTATTGTCGAGTCTCACTTATAAAAGTGATGAAAACCCTTTAAATCATAAAAGATAGTAGATTTTATTCTCTACTTGACTCTTTTAATGGATTGCTTGTTCACCAAGCAGCTTAAACTTGATGTCTATTGTGTTTTATCGGTTTAACATTGTTAAAGACTAATGATAATTTATTCTCGCATTATCTTAGTCATAATATTTCATCTACTTTGGCTAGTTGAGCTCACCTTTCTTTCACTGTTCTCTTCAGGAAATGAGAACGTAGTCGGGACTAGTCGGGGAACGGAGTGATGGTCCGAGATGGAGTATTAATAGTCCTCACTATTCTATAAAATAGTGTGATAATAAATGTAATGAGGACTTTATTTGATAGTGGATATTGTCTAGAAGGCAATATTCATGTTTAAACTCTCATTTATGTTTTGTTGTATGTTACACGTCAGTTGTATAATAAAGATTGTATTTGTATTCTATATCACGTATTTGGCAACTTAGAATAGGTGATGTATACCTATTTTGGGGGCGCCACAACAGGTATCAAAGCTTAGGATATGATCCTGGCTAAGATGTGAGACAAGAACTAGGAGGGGAGAGACGGGAATTCCTTCGCTAGTATGACCTACCTAAGTTTATTTGGTATTTAATTGGTCATTCGTAGTATAGGGATAATATGTGATATGTTAATTAACCCTTGTTTTGTGGCAGTATTTGAAAATGGCATCCGAGAATGTTGAGAACATCAATGGAGCACAGGAGACCGTTGAGTCTCCACAGATCAAGAACAAGGACAATGTGCATCAGGAAGGCGACAATCCTCATGCAAACAATAACACTGACCAAATGATGAACGATGGAATGTTCCGATGCTTCATGCAATTCATGCAACATCAGGCGAGAGCGGCTCCTGTCTAAAACGCAGGTGGAAACACTGGCAACTCTCGGACGTTCACCGCCAAACAGTTCAAGGAGCTGGGACCACCGGAGTTTTTTAGAGAGCCGAAACCTCTTAAGGCGGAGACGTGGATAAAACGGATCAACAAGATATTTTATGTCTTGGGTTGCTCCGAGGAGCAAAAGGTTCCCTTCGCCACCTTCATGTTGCGGGCAGAGGCATATTACTGGTGGGAATCTGTAAAGCGTACCCAACCTGCCGCACTGAAGATGTCTTGGGAGAAGTTTCAAGAACTGTTCAACGACAAGTACTTTCCCGAAAGTATTCGTCATATGAAAGAGGTAGAGTTCACTAAACTGGAGCAAAACAACATGACCATGTCGCAAAGATGTAAGCCAAGTTTGCTGAAATAGTCTCCTGGTTTAGTCCCCCATTTGGTTGATAATGAGGAGAGAATGACGCGAATGTTTTAAGAGGTTTGAAACCCGAGATATACGCCAATATCTTATCTCTCATAAATTGTGTTTGTATTCGATGTTGTTAATAGGGCTCGCTTATTAGAACGCGATAACGAGTCAACCCAACCAAAAGAGAGAGTAAAAGCAAAATGATAATACTAAGTGAGAGCGAATCATCCAAGCGGTGACAACAAGCGTGGAGGAATCAAAGATGCCGTAAATGGTAACCACTTCGGTGGTAATCGTGGCCAAAATAATAAGAATGGACATTTCAAGAAGAGGAGATTCAACAATGATGGAAAGACGTCAGCACCAGCACCCGTTATGAAAGAAGGAGAACAACCACCTATTATATACTTTAAATGTGGAGGGGAGGGACACATGAGTCCAAACTGCGCAATGCCGTCCAAAACATGTTATAATTGTGGAAGAGAAGGTCACCTAGCCCGATTTTGTCGTTCACCGAAGACAAGTTCAGCTAGGATAGAGCCACCAAAAGCCGTCCCAGAAAAGTCAAAGCCAGTAGTACAAGGAAGAGCGTTTGTTGTGACCTCCCAGAAAGCAAGAAACCCGAATGAGGTCATCATGGGTAAGCTTATCATAAACTCTAGCGAAGTCTATACCTTATTTGATACCGGTTCTACCCATTCTTTTATTTCTCCTACTTACGCTCAACGTTTAAATTTGACTCCGGAGAAATTAGACTTTGACTTATCTGTTGAAACTCCATTGGGAGAAACCTTCATTACATCCACTGTTTATAAGTCTTGTTTAGTTCAAATTGGTACCCTCACATTACCTGTCCATCTTATTTCATTGAAAATACTTACATTTGACGTGGTTCTAGGGATTGATTGGGTAACTACTCATCATGCAAAAATTTATTGTTTTCGTAAGATTGTTAGCTTTCATATTCCTAACCAACCTATTATGCGAATTCAAGCAACCAAACCATTAAAATCAATCACTATCATCTCAAGCCATAAAGCTATTCGTTTATTGAAAAATGGATGTTAAGCTTTCTTAGCTCATGTCACGGATCTAAATAAAAATACGTCAGTTTTGAATGATATTTCTATTGTTAATGAATTTCCTGACGTATTCCCTGAAGAACTTCCTGGCCTACCCCCAGAGCGTGAAATTGAATTTTGTATCGACCTTGAACCCGGTACAAAACCTATTTCCAAAGCCCCATATCGAATGGCTCCTATTGAACTTCAGGAGTTAAAGACCCAACTACAGGAATTATTAGACATCGTTTCATTTGTCCTAGTACGTCTCCTTGGGGTGCTCCTGTTCTATCCATGAAAAAGAAAGATGGGAGTATGCGACTTTGTATTGATTATAGGGAGTTGAAACATGTCACCATCAAAAATAAGTACCCATTGCCACGTATTGATGACCTGTTTGACCAGTTACAAGGAGCCAAATTCTTTTCAAAGATTGATCTTCGTTCCATCTATCACCAATTGAAGATTAGAACCGATGACATTCCAAAGACAACTTTCGTAACTCCTAGACGAGAATTATGAATTCCTAGTCATGTCTTTTGGATTGACTAATGCTCCTGCTGCCTTCATGGATATGATGAACCGAGTATTCAAGGAATATTTGGATCGCTTTGTGGTCATCTTTATTGATGACATCCTTATTTATTCCAAAAGCCGTGAAGATCATGAGCAACACTTGAGGCTGATACTCCAAAAGCTTCGTGAATATAAACTTTATGCCAAGTTGAAGAAATGTGACTTCTGGCTTGAGGAAGTAGCATTCCTTGGGCACGTAGTATCAAGTCATGGAATATCTGTTGACCCAGCAAAGATTGAAGCAATTCAAAGCTGGGAGCAACACAAATCAGTGATCGAAGTACGTAGCTTTCTCGGCTTAGCTGGTTATTATCGGAGATTCATGGAAGGATTTTCTCGAATCACTACCCATTAACTCAGCTGACTCAGAAAGATACAAAATTCAGTTGGAGTGAGGAATGTGAGATGAATTTTCAAGAACTCAAGAGGAGACTCATTTCAGCACCTGTTCTGACAATACCATCTGGATCGGAGGGATTTGTCATCTACAGTGATGCTTCGGGCAAAGGGTTAGGTTGTGTTCTCATACAACATGGGAAAGTCATAGCCTATGCCTCACGGCAACTCAAAGAATATGAGAGAAATTATCCTACTCATGATCTAGGGCAGCAGTCGTTTTTGCACTAAAGATTTGGAGGCATTATTTGTATGGGAAGAAAGTGGAGATCTTTATGGATCATAAAAGCCTCAAATATTTCTTCACTCAAAAGGAACTCAACATGCGACAGCGACGTTGGCTTGAACTGTTGAAAGATTATAATCATATCATCCAATACCATCTTGGAAAAGCGAACGTGGTAGCTAATGCATTAAGTAGAAGATCATATGAGGGTACGGGTACGATATTGTCAATGCAAAGGCCCATTTTGTATGACTTGCAAAGGATGGAGATAGAGATAAAGACTTCAGGGACCCACTTGATGATGGCAAATATACGAGTAGAATCGACTTTAATCGATAAGGTTAAAGCTGCTCAAGCTATAGACCTGGAGCTGATGCGTATGAGAAAGAAAGTGCAAGAAGGTGCTATGCCAGAAGCAAGAATCGATGATGAAAGAATACTTCGAGTCAACTCCAGACTTTGTGTTTTTAATGATCCTAAGTTAAAGTATAAAATCATGATGGAGGCACACAACACACCGTTTGCAATCCATCCTGGGAGTACCAAAATGTATCATGATCTTCGACATACATTTTGGTGGAGCAATATGAAGAGAGAGATAGCGGGGTTTATCTCAAGGTGTCTAACTTGTCAACGAGTCAAGGCGGAGCATCAAGTGCCAAAAGGTCCATTGCAACCACTTAAAATTCTAGAATGAAAGTGGGAGCACATTACCATGGATTTCTTTACTAGTCTTCCCAAGGTTTCTCAAGGCATAGATGCGATTTGGGTCATTATTGATAGATTGACCAAGTCTGCTCATTTCTTACCGATACGAGAAACTTATACACTTGAACGTCTTGCTAGTATGTATATAAACAAGATTGTAAGATTGCATGGTATGCCAGTATCCATAGTTTATGATCGAGACCCAAGATTCACTTCAAGATTTTGGGTTAGTTTGCAAAAAGCTATGGGCACAGATTTACGATTTAGTTTGGCATATCATCCTCGCATTTTACGCATAATCGAGAGGACTATTCAAACTCTTGAAGATTTATTAAGACTCTGTGTCCTTGACTTCAAGGGAAGTTGGGACAAATTCTTACCATTGGTGGAGTTTTTCTACAACAATAGTTATCAAAAAAGTATTGGCATGGCTCCATTCGAGGCGTTGTATGGAAGAAAGTGTCGTTCTCCAGTATGTTGGGATGAGGTGGGTGAAGCAACATTGTTGGGACCAAATTTGGTACGTATGACTATGGAAAAGATTTAAACAATCTGACAACGTATAAAAACCTCACAAGATCGACAAAAGAGTTATGCTGATCTTCATCGAAAGGACGTGGAATTCGATATTGGAGATCATGTGTTGTTATGTGTTGCTCCATGGAAAGGAGTTACGAGATTTGGAAAGAGAGGAAAGCTCAATCTTTGATTCATTGGCCCATTTTTAATCCTCGATCGAGTAGGAACTGTGGCGTATAGATTCGCTTTACCGCCAAGTATGTCTCGTGTTCATAACATTTTTCACATATCCATGTTACGTAAATATGTGGAAGACCCGAACCACATTATTGAATTAGAACCGGATGTGATAGAGGAAGATTTAACGTATGAAGAGTTACCTGTTAAAATCTTGGATAAGAATGATCATATTCTACGCTCCAAGGTTATACCTCAAGTCAAAGTTTTGTGGAGAAACCACGACGTGGAAGAAATGACTTGGGAGTTAGAATCTGAGATAAAGTCAAGATATCCTCACCTATTCGACATACCAGGTATGTATCCTAATTTCGAGGGCGAAATTTCATAAGAAGGGGAGGTTGTAAGACCCCAACTTTTATGAATAAAGATAATTTTTCTATAATTATCACTTTTGAATATTATGGAATGAATTTGTTATAATGTTATAGTTGTGGGTAGTATTTATAAATTCTGCAAAGTATGCAAGTTGTTATATTATATTCGATTGGTCGAAGAATATTCGTTTTAGCAGGGAATATTCATACAACGGCTCAATCATTGGTGGACCCCATAACAGAATTATTGTCGGATTGAGAAAATAACAAAAATATATTAATGAAAATAACGGCGAAAGTTTTACCGTTAATACTGTTGAACTACTAGGTAGTAAAAGTACAATAATACGTGTGGTTGCATAGTAGTACACAGTATTGATTATTGATACTTACGTAAGAAGTCACTCAGTTATACTCAATTATTGCTACAGTAATTGCTGCATCATATCTCTCATAATATTGATTCGATTATTGTCACAGTATCATCTGCATAATATGTTATTTTATTAAATCAATAATTTAGATGACAAAGTTATCCATATTATTAAATTATAATATTTACAATGTCTAGAAGTTCTGTCAAGGAGAGGTTTGGTCACCTAATTGCGCGCCAATAGGGAGAAATCCTTATTGGAAATCCCCCTCTTTCCTGGGAACGACCTGGTTGATAAATATTGTGAGTTATAATATTCATGATAAATGTTATTAAAATTAAAGTTGTGCTCGGAGTTGAATTTGGAGACGCGGACGTGATATTTGAGTCCGGAGCGATGAAATTAGTAAAAATAAACTATAAACATAAAAAAATTTGGGTTTTACTATTTGGTCAAAAAGGCAACAGTTGACTTTTTCGGGAAAAGACAAACTTCAAAATTTCAAAATTTATATTTTTGATAAAAATAGTTTCATTGTGTTGGAATTATTTGTGTTAGTGAAAATCGACATTTAATTCGATAATAATTGATGTCTGGAAGTTATATTGACCAATCGGGTATTTAACCAGATAAATAAACAATTAATTGTTATTATTTTATATGATTATAACTATTTGTTCACATATTTATACTATTGTTTCACATTCTTTTTACTTTTAGGGGAGTTGGTGCAAGATTGATAATACTTGCATGACTAAGTTAAAAATGGAGTTACTATACTGTAATTCGTATTTTCACATGTCTAGAACTATTGATTCATATGATTTTCTATTGAATCACATTATTTACTATTAGGGGAGGTGGTGCAAGTTTGATAATACTTGTATGACTAAATTAAAAATAAAAAAAAAGTTGGAGGTATTATACTGTAATTTTTCGAGCCCCAAAACGTGCAATTATTGAAACTATATTTTTCTATAAATAGAAGCTCATTCTTCCTTCATTTCTCAC
Organism: Panax ginseng; assembly: GCA_020205605.1. Taxonomy (NCBI): domain Eukaryota; kingdom Viridiplantae; phylum Streptophyta; class Magnoliopsida; order Apiales; family Araliaceae; genus Panax; species Panax ginseng. The sequence goes on from CM035134.1 coordinate 19,344,333, forward strand.
CAATTCACTAAACCTATAGAGCAATTATTATAGAGAGAAATTGTAGAGAGAAAATCATAGAAGAAGAGAGAAGTCTCGCTACCTCACTACTCCTATATCCAGCTTTTTCAAAGGTAAGGGGTATTATTTCTTTCTTTCGTCTTCATGAAGAGAACTTCTGTTATTCCATTCTTTATTATTATGTTGGAATAACCTGTATACGCGGGCTACCCTATACTTGGTGAAATTCTTCTATTATTTCATCTTTATTATTCTCGTTTTAATATCCTCACATGTAAGCTTACGCCGGGACCGGTTTCATTATTTATTATTCGTATTTATTATTACTCCGTAATATCCTCGTCTCTATCGCTATTACGGACCTAGTTCAATTATTTATTATTCCATCTTTATTATTCTGTTGGAATATCCTGTCTGTGCGTTTACGCCGGACCTAGTTCCATTATTTATTATTCCATCTTTATTAATCTGTCGAAATATCCTGTCTATGCGCGTACTGTGGGACCGTTCCATTATTTATTATTCTCGTTGAATAACTTTGTCTATGCGGCACCGCATGCATGGTGATTTCTTTTGTTGTTCCATTCTTTATTATACTCGGTTGGTTAAAGTTTTGACTTCTATACTCCATGAAATTAGTGGAATATCCTTGATATTTGCGCTTCATCTAGTATCTTTTCATGGAAATATTCATCTGAGCATTCTTGAATTTTACTTTACAAAGAAGTATCATGTTGACAATTTGGACGTTATTAGTTCTTGGATAAATTAATTCGTGAACTTGTGTTATTGAATTCTTATATCATTGTCATCATCCTCATGTTTATATTTTTTTAAAGTCATCTGTGGCACCTGTAGTGCATAGATGGACTTGGTATGATTATGACCGAGGATTATTCTTGTTATAATCATGGTAGTAATGTTACAAATGATGTGATAAAAGTCCTCATTGGCCCGTAGTGCATTGATGGATGATTGTTGGCATGATCATGATCATTGATGAATACACGAATGTCCTTGCCCGTAGTGCATGGATAATTTGTGGTCGTGATACTAAAGAATATCCTTGGCCGTAGTGTGTAAGTGATTTCGATTATGTGGATTATTTATTGTCGAGTCTCAAATGATAAAAGTGATGAAAAACCTTTTAAATCGTAAAAGATAGTAGATTTTATTCTCTACTTGACTCTTTTAATGGATTGCTTGTTCCGCTACAGTTAAACTTGATGTCTATTGTGTTTTATCAGTTTAACATTGTTAAAGACTAATGATAATTTATTCTGCATTATCTTAGTCATAATATTTCTTACTGGGCTAGTTGAGCTCACCTTTTCTTTCACTGTTCTCTTCAGAAAATGAGAACGTAGCTGGGACTAGTCGGGGAACGGAGTGATGGTCCGAGATGGAATATTAGTAGTCCTCACTATTCTATAAAATAGTGTGATAATAAATATAATGAGGACACTATTTGAGAGTGGATATTGTCTAGAAGGCAATATTCCTGTTTAAACTCTCATTTATGTTTTGTTGTATGTTACACGTCAGTTGTATAATAAAGATTGTATTTGTATTTTGTACCATGTATTTGACGACTCAGAATAGGTGATGTATACCTATTTTGGGGGCGTCACACCAGTTCTATACAAAACATTATTATTATAAATAGAACAACAATTGTTCTTAATTATAATACCAAAGATTTCATTGTCCAACAATAAAAATGGAAATAATATTTCTAATAAGAACTGGAATACAATAACAACTTATTGACTTAATAGATTTGCCCGTAGGCATTGCTAAACTATAAGTTTCTATGGTTAATGTAGCGACCTTTGCTTCATTTTCCACACATAGGATTACTTATCTTTGTTTAGCTTTCTACTTCTGCTTGATCCCTTCATAAATCTATATTTATGATAACCAAAGTCGGTATCCAATACCCAAGTTATGAGACCCCGAATTTTATGAAATAAAAGTATTTAATTTTTCTATTTTGGTGAATAGTTAAATTGATAAAAGTTTAAAGTTAAGGGTGACATTTGAAATTTTTTCAAAGTAAGTGATGATAAAGTTTTGTTTTATTAGTATATTATTAATGTAAGGGCAAAGGGTCAAAAATGTCCCTGATGTTTATCTCGATGTCCCACTTGCACCCTAAACTAATTTTTTTTTTCAAAAGTACCCTTAACGTTACATTTTTAGGTCGCCCGTGCCCCTGCAGTTAACAAAAGACAAACGGAGTTAAAATTTTATGACGTGACAGGCTTAAATATAAAATATATTTTAAATAAAATAATATATATCATTTAATCAAAACTAAAAATACTAGAATTCAAAATAAAAAAAACATAACATATTTACATCATTTAATCAAAATAATAAAATTCAAATTATTTTGTTAACTAATTAAAACAACTAATTAAATAAAATAAGTTGTATAACATATTTACATTATTTAATCAAAATACTAAAATTCAAAACATAACATATTTACATCAAATACTAATTAAAAAAATACTAAAATACTAATTAAAAAATACTAAAATACTAAAAAAAATCAAATTAAAAAAATACTAACATTCAAATTATTTTGTTAATTATTCAAAATAACAAAATTCAAATTATATCATATTTTATTATATATAATAAAATATATATATATATATATATATATATTATTATATTCCGTGATCTCTAGATATGCAAATAAATATAATAATATATATTTTATTATATAATAAAGTAGAATAATATTATATTTTATTATATAATAATACGTAGCAAAACGTACTTATTCAAAACAACTTATTTTATTTAAAATTTGATTTTAATTTAATTTTAATAATACTTAGTAAAACGTAATTAAAAAAAATTTTAATTTGATTTTTTAATATTTTAGTATTTTTTTTTAATTAGTATTTGATGTAAATATGTTATATTTTGAATTTTAGTATTTTGATTAAATAATATAAATATGTTATACAACTTATTTTATTTAATTAGTTGTTTTGATTAGTTAACAAAATAATTTAAATTTTATTATTTTGATTAAATGTTGTAAATATGTTATGCTTTTTTTATTTTGAATTTTAGTATTTTTTGTATTGATTAAATGATATATATTGTTTTATTTAAAATATATTTTATATTTAAGCCTGCCACGTCATCAAATTTTAACGTCGTTTGTCTTTTGTTAACGGTAGGGGCACGAACGACCCAAAAATGTAACGTTAAGAGTACTTTTGGAAAAAAAATTAGTTTAAGGTGCAAGTGGGACATCGGGATAAACATCAGGGGCATTTTTGACCCTTTGCCCATTAATGTAATAAAACAGAAATGCTTTTTATATAAACAGAATACTTTTATAAAGTTATTCGTTTTATTAGGCTAATAGTAAAATCTTTTTATATAAAACAGAATACTTTTATAAAGTTATCTGTTTTATTAGACAATAATTAGAATATATTATATTTTATTATGCATAGTGTTTGTATAGTGCCTACATAGTGTTTGCATAGTAAAATCTTTTTAAAAGTTATTCGTTTTATTAGATTATAAATAGAATATATTATATTTTATTGTAAACCAATCTGGACCATCCGTTTAAAGTAAATCGATCTGGACCGTTCATGGATTGGTTACTATTCAGTCTATTCTTCTATAAATAGAAGCTCATTCCTTCATTATTTCTTACGAAAACTCTAGAAAGAGAAACTGTAGAGAGAATTATTCTTCTATCTTGAGCGTATTTCTTTAGCGTTTAAGAAAGCTTTGAGAGTAGTGCAAGCTTCTTCAAGTATATCCCCGCCCTACCGTCAGAGTACTCTTCTTTATAAGGTAAGGGATATTATTTGTTGTACTCGTAAGGGGTGTTATTTCTTTTATATTCATGAATAGAACTTCTATTATTCCATCTTTATTATTCTGTTGGAATAATCTGTATACGGGGGCTACCCTATACTTGGTAAAATTCTTCTGTTATTTCATTCCTTATTATTATGTTAGAATAACCTATAAATGTAAAGTACTGCATACATGGTGAAATTTTTCTATTATTCCATTCTTTACTATTCTGTCGGAATATCCTGTCTGTGCATTTTACGCCGGACCTAATTCCATTACTTATTATTTCGCATTTAATATTCTGTCGGAATATCCTGTCTGTACATTTTACGCCGGACCTGGTTCCATTATTTATTATTCTGCATTTATTATTCTATTGGAATATCCTGTCTGTGCATTTTACGCAGGACCTGGTTCCATTATTTATTATCCTGTCTTTATTATTCTGTTGGAACATCCTGTCGGTGCGAATTTCACCTGACCTGGTCCCGTTATTTATTATTCTGTTGGAATAACATATCTATGCGAAGCACCGCATGCATGGTGATTTCTGTTGCTATTCCATTCCTTATTATTCTGTTGGAACATCCTGTCTGTGTGAATTTCACCTGACCTGGTTCCGTTATTATTATTTTGTTGGAATAACCTGTCTATGCGAAGTACCGCATGCATGGTGATTTCTTTTGTTATTCCATTCGTTATTATACTCAGTTGGTTAAAATTTTGATTTCTATACTCCATGAAATTAGTGGAATATCCTTGATATTTGCGCTTCATCCAGTATCTTTTCATGAAAATATTCTTTTGAGAATTCTTGAATTTTACGTTACAAAGAAGTATCATGTTGACAATTTGGACGTTATTAGTTCCTGGATAATTTAATTTTTGAACTTGTTTTATTGAATTCTTATATCATTGTCATCATCCTCATGTATATATTATGTTGAAAGTCATCTGTGGCCTGTTGTGCATAGATGGACTTGGTATGATTATGACCAGGGATTATTCGGTATAATCATGACTGTAATGTTACAAATGATGTGAAAAAAGTCCTCATTGGCCGTAGTGCATTGATGGACAGTTTTTGGTATGATTATAGCTATGGATTCTCTTCGGCCAAGGGTGCAAAGATGAATTGTTTTATAGCATGATCAGGACCATTGATGAAAACACGATTATCTTTGGCCCGTAGTGCATGGATAATTCGTGGTCGTGATACTAAAAGAATATCATTGGCCTATAGTGCAGGGATAAATTGATGATGTGGATTAATTATTGAGCTGAGTGAGAAGCAATGAAATATTAATTCTTGGATGTGATAATAATGAATATCCTTGGCCGTAGTGGATGGATAATTCATGGATGTGATATTAACAAATATCCTTGGCCGTAGTGTAGGGGTGATTCACTACCAAAAATCTGGGCATCTGAGACGGACAAAATCCGTCTCAAATACAGCAAAATCCGTCTCAAAATCGATTTTGAGACGAATTTACGAATTTTGGCCGTGTCAGTTGGTTGCGTCGCTAATAATGCCCGTCTCAAAATCCGTCTCAAAACAGGAATTTAGATACGGAAAATCGCCGTCTCAAATCCGACTCAAACCATTTGAGACGGACATAGTCCGTTTCAAATCCGTCTCAGAGCTAACCCATTGGGAGCTGAATTTTGAAACCGATTTTGCCGGTTTCAAATTTGGCGGGCAGATTTGGCACTTTATTTTAGTTCACATGAGTTGAGACGGAAAAAGCCGTTTCAAATCCGTCTCAAAATAGGCAGCAACTATTTATTTTACACATTTTGAGACGGATACCTTCCGTCTCAATCCCGTTTCAACTTTGACGCCAATATCTTTTTAGCGCGCATATTTTGAGACAGGCTTTTACCCGTCTCAAAATCCGTATCAACTTTGACGCCAACATCGCAAATTATAAATATTTTCATAATTTAATTTCAAACTCTAAAAATAAATATGTTCAAAATAATAATGATAATTACTAAACTGTTATTTATAGACAATACTAGACAAGACATCTATTGATGAGTACTATTACAAATATCAACGTACTACAAGTCTCACCAAATACAACAAAAGTAACTTCTAAAAATTACTGCTTTAAAACTCAAAAATATGCATAATCACACCATCATATCTCATCCTCGATGGTAAACAAAAGTAACTTCTAAAAAATACTACCTAAAAGATCAACATGCATATATAATCACGAGTCTCCATCCTCGTTACTATTGCCTGAATCTTCATCATGCTAATCCTCGACATCAACATCCTACAAGTAGTAGTACATAGAATGCATGTCAAATATATGAAATGAATGCATGCATTCTAAACATAAGACTAAGAAAACTGATTACATACTATGGTCTATGAACAAACATGAGCAACTTGCAGATTGCACCTATTTTAAGCAATAATCTTAGCACAAGTTTATACATAAGATGCAACAAATAGTACTACACCAACGAAATAAGAAACCATATATATGTAGGTAATAAACTGACTGACCGTCATGTAACATCAGGAAACCTCAAAATAAACAAGTTCTACAGCACAAATATATACCACAAGTTAAAAAATAAATAAAAATTAATCTTTTAACAAGAAGGAAATTCACATCACTTTTCTCAAGCATGATAAAAAGAACCAACGGAGACCTGGTGAGACTGCACAGGATTAATATGTCACATGCCAAGGGATTAAATATAAATTTAAATAAAGTCACAAAAATATTGTCAACCAAGGAAGAGTTACTTTAAGAACAGTTTAGAATTTAATTTGCAAACAAATATCATACAGTATATACGTGAGGGAAAAATAATTTGTTGTACCTGAAGTGAAGGGCACCCATTCTCAAGATATGCAATCCAACATCAACTAGTCCACACCCCACCATAACCAGCACCTCTAACTTCTGCATAGTACTAATTGAACGAAGCGACTCACTAGTAACCTAACATACAAGATCAAAATCCACCAAACAAATCAACAAGCACCAATATGCATTTACTATCACAAAATAAGAAGAAGCTAACACCATAAAAATCTGCACTACGGTTTACCAAAATTTTAACTTAACACTATAAAAATCTGCAACTCCAACAGCAGAAGCTAAAATAAATAAATAGTTACTTAAAGATTATTACCACAGGGACTGCGGAAACAAACAGGGCATCCATAGACAAGTTCACCAACCCTGTCATCAAATTTGCCTGCACGAGTGATTTGAGATTTGAGTTAGAAAGAAAGGTTCATCTCTTTTTAACTGATTTCAAAAGGAAATATCTCACCAGAAGAAATGAAAGCTTCTTTTAGGTCCAGGTATATAATCGCTAACATCTGCGTCTCAGGAGTTTGAATATCACAACCATTCAAGTCATAACAACATTATCTTGATTGAAATGGAATACAAAACCAGTAAGACTTCAGAACACCAAATCAAGAAAATAATCATTCATACACAGCCAGTTTTGGGAATGCAACAGACCGTAAACTTATCCCATTCTCCTTTATAATTGCTGATCATGACAACCCTTCTTTGGCTCATGTCAAACTGTGAGATGTATGCATACAGTTCTTGGATTATTCTGAAAACAATTAACTATATAAGATATAACATTGATCGTGACAATAGAAGACAGAATTGGTTGACACACAACCCACACAAAAAAGTAAGATATAAGAATGTTGTCTAATCCACTATCCTTAAAAGTAGATAATAAATAAGAAGAACCTGTAGGTTTAACACCAATACATTAGTAACATAAGCCAGGTTGCACTGCAAAAGTATCTTCAATTAGTTTTAGGATACATTCATAGTGGCAGATTAATTCCAATTATAATTCTACTCATAGATATCCCATTTATCAGAAAACCAAATATAGCAACATGTTGTACCTTTCTGCAGGAACGTCTTTCAACATGCCTGTCTATAAACAAAGTAAATAGCCAGCACAAAAAAAATATGGGGGTGGGGGAGGGGAGTCACCTTGCTGTTGAATTGAAAAAAAAAACAAAAAACAAGAAAAACAATAGTAGTTTGCCAATATAACCGTGTGCACCTCAAATCGTTAAAGTAGGATCTCACTCTGAAAACAATAGTAACAAAGAAACTAAGACATTATCCAGACTTCTCATTAAAACCCTAGTGTTTGTAAGCTACCATACCTCTGTAGTTTGCCAAAGACATGTCAAGTAGAATCCTCCACATATGTAGTCTAAGATACCTTACATGTACAAATAGTTATTTGAAACCATGAGTTATTGGACATAACTATCAGTTCACAACTTAACACTCAATTCCCAGTAATTTATATGGTGCCCAATCAGCGTTAGGTGACCAGATATTCCCTAGTTCGCTTCTGAAAGCCAGAATGTCTCTAAGTGACTGTTGAACAATAAGAGGTGTTGATGCTATTTTTCTAGAGGTATAGTACAAGTAATAGTTGTCAAGAAACACTAACTATTACTATATATTTTAACAAAACTACCCCAGCATTGTACAGAATAATATTAGTATTGCAATAGAAACTTACACTACATAAAAAGAAGTTGAAGAATAATAGACTGACTGTAGCCACCTGATTTTCTTATTTAATACTAGTAATACATAAAAAGCTATTTTTTATTTTTGGGATCCCAGTAGCCCAGAAACCCAGTTGTGTTGGTCAAATTAATTGGCTAAAAGAGAGGACTTCACCTAACACCTAAGGTTGATGTTCTGTACTTAAATGTGTTTTATGACTTGTAATAAATGTAAGCGCATCTAAATTACTAATAGTCACTACTATTAAGCAAATCAATGGAGAAAATTAAAGCAAAAGAGAAGATTTTCTGTCTATGTACAAACCAAAATGTTTTTGACAATGTTGTTGCCTTTCGCATCACTACAGGTTGCTGCATCCATCTCCTATGCAATCCTTAATTCATCCATCAACTCTCTCCATCTCTTCCTTAGTTCCCAATCAAAACAAACAAATGAACCAATCATTCGCATGAAAGGTATATATAGATACTTATAAACCACACTAGATAAATAAATACATAATCGTTTCGAGAAACCACGGATGATCCACAAAGACACGATCAACGCCTCGCTTGTAGCAGTGGAAGAAGCGAACCTTTTCAGTTTTATCCCTTACCTTAAGCTGCATTACATGTAACAAGCAATGATACGAATGCCAACAAAAGAATACAATCGGAGAAGAAAATTATACGTGTATGTATGATGATAAATGTACCTCAACAATGACTTTTGTATCCCAAGCATCTTTATACTGGTCATAACGAGGAGAAACTGTCATGACATGATTGTCATTGGCCTAGGGACAGGGCCAAAAATAGTGCAGTGAGTTAATTATGGCATCATTAAATAGAGGAGCTAGGCAAAGTAGATAGTTATAATACTAACTGCCGTGGCTGGTGGTAAGCCACCAAGAACATCTCCGAGCCCACCAGTTTTGGTGGTAGAACACAGTTCGAATGGTTCCAGTGGTTTACTAGATAAGAAAAAGAAGGGGCAAAATGTGGAAGAACAATATAGAAAAGCTGTTGTTTCATAATGTGGGCATAGAATGTGCTGTAGAATTAACATATAATTGTTGCAGTGTGTCTGTTAGTCTACAGATTGCAGTAGCTTCTCGTCATAATTCCAATTCATATAAACAGAAGACGAAAGAGAGCTAAAAAGAAATCTTATTAAAGGAAACCTGCTATGTCAATCAAGCATCAAAAAACTGAGAACAAGAAAGAGTATTAACTTTTCACCCATAACTTGCTTGAGGTTATAAAACCCTCTTAATTTTCCTATACTCTATATGCAAAAACAGATAGAAAATTGAAGTTACTTTGATTACACTAAGCAACTCTAAATTAAAAACTAGTGGTCCTAATCAATATTGATATATTGCTATAATGGACCATATTGATCAAAATTAAGAGTTTTAAAAGTAAAAAAAAGTATATGAACAACTATAACTACAAGCATCGGATTTTTAAAAAGTTAACCAGACATACAGGTAAACATATGCATAGCAAGAAGACGTGATATAATATCATAATAAAATAGGATTGTATTAACAATGAAAAGAAGGGAAGAAACAAAGAAAGAAAGAAGAAAAAATGATAATATGAACTTACCATTGTTGCATCAAACACGTAACGAGCTGAGACAAGTCACTTAAAATAGGTCAGGTTGGCAGAACCATAGAGTAACTAGCTGAGACAAGTAGCTTCAAATAGGCCATAATATATCCATTTTCACTCTACATCACTAAGCTTAACAATCAGTTGGTGAAAAACAAAGAAAGTAAGAAAAAGAAACTAAAAATATTCGCAGAATTGTACGTATATAAACCAACCAAACATAAAACTTCTCACATACAAGCTAATGAGAGACATATGAAAGGGAGGCAGAAAGGAGAAAAGAAAGTAGATATCCTTTCTCTCATAGATCATATGCATAGACAAGCACATTTCAGGTGCATATTTCTTTAATTGTAGAAGAACATCTCACAAAGTCAGACTCATGCATGGTTATTCAGAGTTTCTTATTCTACAGCAGATCTGTACCAGCCCCTGATCTACCTCGACACAAATAGGAGGGTAAAGCTGCATAAGGAATTATGGACAAAATGCAACATGTTGACCAGCAAACATGTTATGATAACTGAATTTGTTACAAGGTGTTCTTACCCCTGCGTTTCGGTAACAGTCCAGTGCTTTCTGCGGACACAGGAAGAAATGCAAGAAGACCAGAGTCATCGGCAAGCTCATTGAAAACTTTATTATTTATTGAACAAGATGTTAAACCAGCAGATTTAGTCAATCTTGCAAAACTCTGCTCAACCAACTCCCCTTCTTCTGCATCAAGCATCCCAACATCTTCGACACCCTCTAAGTCTCCTCATCAAAAATGGAATCAAATATGTTATCACCTCTCTCCATTAAATCAGCACAACTGCAAAGTTACAAATGCATCAACAATCCTCAACATTACAACTTTGCAAAAAAAAATAAATGTACAGATTAAGTACAAAATAACATAAATGCTGTCGATCTGCCTTCAATTGTGAATTAGGGTTGTTCATGAAATCGCAGCAGCTGCTTTAAGAAATTAGATTACCTAGTACTTTTTGCCCCAATTCGATTTCACAATGAAATCGCAGGAGGATTTTTTGCCCCAATCAGATTATCAACATAGGTCAGGATTATCAATAGCTAAATATCAAAAATTGATGAACACCCAGCTTCAATATATATAAAAGTGCAAGCCTATTAAGTTTTTCAAGGAAAAAAACAATGAGTAATTCATCATTAATATGAAGCGGACATCAAGTAGTACTCAAATTACCTCAGTTATGACTAATTACCTTTAAGCGACTCCAAACAGGTCCAGAGTAGAGATGACTGATACCCCAGACACCAAACTCGTAGTTGATTATTGCCATCAGCCTTAACAAGGATTAGGGTTTGATTGGTTTTAACGACTTTGAAGAACTCCTCTTTCTGCTGCCAAACAGGCAAAGTCTTCCTCGGTTCCAAAATGTCGTGTGTTATTGTTATTTCCGCCAGTGCCGCCTCCGTTGGGTTTGGTGAGCTTCGAGACTGAGCTATCATCCACCACATCAAAAAAGCTCACCTTTCTTTTCTTTTCTGTTCCCATCTGATCAAATATGATGGCGCCGAGCAGAGAAAGACATTGTAGTAGACGTCGATAACTAGGGTTTTGATTTTGTGAGCGAAAGACAGCACAAAAAGACATATAATCCCCTCCGTGTTTTAATTTTAATTTTCATTCAAGCTCCGTGTTTTTTAAATAGGTAACGTTTTTTTTTTTAAAACGTTATCTATTTAAAATTAAAAATTATTCTTTATAAATAGATAACGTTTTTTCATACGTATCTACAACGTTTTATTAAAAAATATTATAAAAAAAATATCACAACATTTTTGCAGTAGTGAACATTTTTACTGTTTACTGTTTTATAGTAGTGAACGTCTTTGCATATATATCTACAATGTTTTTTTTTAAAACGTTGTGGAAAAAAATACCACAACGTTTTTATAAAAAACATTGTAGTTTAAGCGTTGTCTATTTAGTAATTTGTGGTAGTGACGTTTTATTAAAAAACGTTGTAAAAAAAATACTATAACATTTTTTATAAAAACGTCATCTTTTAAGTGTTGTCTTTTTATGATTTTGTAGTAGTGTTTTTTTTTTTTTTGTTGATATAGTTGGAGGGAATTTTTGGTGGAAAATTAAAATACTGAGACGGACTATATCCGTCTCAAATCCGTTTCTAACAATAAGGAGTGAATTGGAGACTAATATTTGGAGGGAAAATAAAAGTCGAGACGGACATTTCAAATTCTAATCCGCTTTCAAACATAAATATTTATTTCTTTTTTAATTATTAATCTGAGACGAGCACAATTGGTCTCAAATCTGCTTCAAAAACGAGTTTATAATTTTCTAAATAATACTTACTTTTTGAAATCGGTTAAAACTCGCCTCTAATCCTGCTTTCTAAAATTTGAGACGATGCTTGTGGTTTCAAAATTCATCTCGGTTTTTTACTTTCAAATCATGTTGAGACATAGCAAAATTTCGGTTTCTAAGTCCGTCTCAAATTATTAGAATTAGAGACTTTAACTTAGTCCGCTCTCTAAAAATTGGTTTCATTGCCCAAAGATTCTAGAGTGATTCGATGGTGTGGATTAGTTATTAAAATTATCGCCGATAAAATATTGATAATAAGCTTTTAAATTCAGAGAAGATAGTAGATATCATGCTCTACTTGACTCTTCTAAAATACAATTGTATGTCTTTGGCCCGTAGTGGTCTGAGATGAATTGTTAATGAATATATTTGGTAGTAGTAGCAAAAGATGAATTTATTAGTATAATTATGAAAGTAGGATTGTGATTTGGTATAACCATGATTTTTGATGTTTCAGGTGAAGATAGGTGATGAAAATTATCTTCATCCTCACAGGTGCGAAAAAAGTAATTCAGAATCACAATTATGATTATGAGTTATTCATATGATTGTGGACATGAATTGTTGATTGATGTTATAGGAATAAAACATTATTGGTGGACTTTTAACATGGAGAAGATAATAGACCTAATGGTCTATTTGACTCTTTTAATGGATTGCTCATTCATTTAAACTATGGTTGAAAAGTTTTATCATCTACCATATATTCTAAATCTACGATTTATTATTGACAAAAGTTATTGATAATTTAATTATCTTTAGTTATGATATTCTTTATCGGTTAGTTGTGCTCACCCTTTTGCTTCACAATTCCTTTCGTAATAAGAGTGTAGGTTTGGTCGAGCGGGATAACAGGGAATAGAATGTGGTCTATAAATCGCTGAGGTTCTCCTACATAGTATGGAAATAATTTTATTGAGAACTTTAGATAAGTGTGTCGTATTGTATACGTCATTTGATATTTAATTTTGGTGAACCAAATAGGGTGAGGTGAACCCAACTTTGGAATGGTGTTTTGTCACTATCATACAAGATGTCTAATGACATACAACCTCATGTTATCATAAGACAGGGTTGTGCACATCCACTTGCTGAGTATATCTACGAGCATTATCTATATGATCTTGGAGTCTATTTGAAATATAATTTTCACTTGGAGACAGTGGAGATAGTTATATGTCAAGAAAAGACTCACCATTGGAAGGAACATGATAGTAATCTTCTCATTTTTCTTTGGGGTCTATTGGGTCAACCAAGGATAATTCTCTGGACATATGATATCTATCATAACTTAGATTCATGGCCTCCTATGTACGAAGGTTTCCTTGAGCACTTCCCAAAGATTTTAATTCTAAAATAGTTTTTGACTGTACCTTTATGTAAGGTGCAATTGTGACATGAGTCAGAGTTGGTATATGTATTTGTATTTAAACTCACAGTATACATGTCGTCGTATTTTGCACGATAGTTATATAAATGAAGTTGTAAATGATTTTTATAGTGTATTTTCTGGCGACTCAAGATGGGTGATGTATACCTGTTTTGGGGGCGTCACACAAGTAGAACCTTGACTTAAAGAAAAATTTATTTTAAATCATGAACAAATTTATATTTGTAACCGAAACTTCACTAAGCTTCTTTGGTTAGCCTCTGCAAGATGCTTCTCGCAGTTTCTTTCCAGTGTACAGGCTTATTGTAGGGGAAGCAAACTCCTTAGCTATTCGTATCAATTTTGTTCTTATTATCCTTTGTTTTTGCCTTTTCTATTTACCTTTTTAGAATCGTTCTTCTTTTTAGAAGATCCTTTGGCCCCTACCAGTAAGACTTGGTCTTTCTTGTTTGGAAAGTGACTCTCAATATTTTTCAACATGTTAAGCAAATCAGCGAAGCTGATATCTAACTTGTTCATATGAAAAATTCATAACAATTGTGAAAGGAGTCTGGGAGTGAGTGCAAGATCAAATCTTGGCTCAATTCTCCATCCATGAAAAAACCCGTTGTCCTAATTGATCAATCAAATTGATAATGTTAAGGACTTTTATCTGTATTGTAGTGTCATCGATCATTCTAGATTGGAAGAGCTCCTTATATATCTGATATCTATTAGTCCTACTTTCCTCACCATCAACTACTTGATGTGCAGGAATATAGTAAGAGCATCCATAGTTTCATGCTGACGCTGAAGCTCGTTACTCATGGATGCGAGCATGATGCATTGAGCCAACTGTGCATCATCTTGCCACTTTCTAAAAGTAGCAATCTCTTCCTCAGAGGAATTGTCTGCAACCATTGTAGGGATAGGCGTATTAAGGACATAAGATAGCTTTTTATCCATGAGAACTATTCTCAATCTCCTTAACCAATTCGTTTAATACGGTCCGGTTAAATAGCATCTAATATGCTTCGCAGTGATAGCAATTTAGACATTATAAAATTCTGTAAATGAATTTGTAATTAACAGCATTTTAGCATACATTCTTTTATTAATTACCAAAATAAATTAGGTCTTGTTTTAAATTGGCATCTCCCACTATTTTCTTCAAACTATATTACCCTCAATATATATAGTTCGGCAATATCTAATTAAAGATATGCTAGTGAGAATAAGGATCCCATTTCAAATGTATATAGCCTTGTGTGTGCACAACAAACTATATATAAATAAATAGATAGACAACTCTTGTCAATTACATCAACTATGTAACTCCTTGTATTTTGCCTCTTAGATCATAATGGTCAAGTGTGTGCATCCCAAACTAAAATGATCTAAGTTAAGTCATACCTAGCACTTCCATATATTCGAAAGAAAAACACTGTCGTTGTGTGTGCACAACAAAACAGCATTGTTCAGTCTATTTATAAGCATTAAATGTGATAAAACAACATCTTAAATATTTAATACTTGCCTTGTGTGTGCACAACAAACTCATATTAAATATTTAATACTCTATTGTTTTACAATGCTAGAAGGCGACGTTCGATATTCTAAATATCTTTGAACGTTACAACTTAATATAAAATATTTGAGGGGTTTATTATTAATTTGTCTCATCTTCTTAAACGGGAATGCAAATATATATATATATATATATATATATATATATAAAATACGCGTCATATTAATGAACATGCGAAGCATGTTTGCATAATATATAATATATATAGTATAAGCATGCACACATAGAATACTATATTCTACCTGGATTGATTATGGACTTTTATTCTAGTTTTGTTCACTAGAGTCACTAAGTGAACCAAAAGGTCAAACCCTAGGGGTGCAAGAATTAATATTTAAATATAACTATTACATTTAAATCTGGGCTTCATTACAAACGAGTCTTCAAGCACTCCTTGCTCATTGATCTCCAATTCTTCAAAATTAATTCTAACTATTCATATTACAAAACTATTTAAAATAAATAGAAACCTTGATCAGCAGTTAAGGGGAAGTACATAGGAGGAGGATAGAATTTACATTAAGAAAAATTAGAGAAGACGAGGTACGCAGACCCCATTTAATAAAACTCATACATTCATGCATCCAACTAAAATAAAATCTAATCACATTAGTCAATAGTCCATAATTAATCCCATTTATTATCATACACATCACCATATGCATCAATAAATAACATTCATCTCATGAATAATAAATATTCGATATATATATATATCATTTAATGGGCAAATTTAGTTAGTATAAAATCTAATTTTGAATCAAAATAAACTCCTTTATTTTAATCCAAATTTAAATCAAAATAAACCTCTTTTATTTTAATTTATCTAATTTTGAATAAAATAAACTATTTTATTTTAATCAAAATTAACTCATTTATTTTAATTAATTATGGAATCCAATTCCAAGTAAAAAAAAATCTTTATTAAAGGAAACACGGATTTTCTTTCCTATTCACAAATAAACTCCTTTATTTTGAATAATATGAAATCTTATTCCATATCTAAATAAACTCATTTATTTAAGAAAATACGAATTCTCTTTCCTATTCACAAATAAACTCCTTTATTTTGAATAATATGAAATCTTATTTCATATCTAAATAAACTCATTTATTTAAGGAAACATGGAATCCAATTTCAACTCCAATTAGTTATCATGGAATCCAATTCCAACTCTAATTAGTTAGCATGGAATTTAATTTTAAAATTAAAATAAACCTTTTTATTTTAAGATTAAAATAAACTTTTTATTTTAAAATTAAAATAAACTTTTATTTTAATTATAAAATTATTAAAAATATTATATAATATATATATATATATATATATATATATATATATAATATTAACTTAAGTAAGCATATATCTCCTGCCGGCTTTAAAGATTCGCCTGTTTAATCAAAGTGGTTGCTTCCCGTGAATCCTTTATTGAAGCAAACCGTGAAGCAAATTGATTACGTTTTTTTTAAAAAAAATTTATACAACAAAATTATGCCCAAAAAAATTATTCTAAACACATATCAATATACATATCAAATCAAAATAATTAATAATTCGCATAAAAGTTTGGCTCTGATACCACTGTTAGGTTTGTAATATTCATGAACGCAATCAAATTGCACAAATAAAGCGAAAACGTGAAAAATCAGAGTTTTAAATTTTTACAAACCATATACCCGAATCACTCTTTATGCACAATTATTAATTAAACGAAAAGATAAAGAACGGGAATCATACCCTTGAAGATTCGAGCTTCCTCAGGTACAAGTTCACCTCCAAATCCTTTTCGCTTTCAACTTGAATTCACCGGGTTTGGTTCCTTCCTTTGATCAACGTTAGCCACCCAAGTGTTTGGCCTCTAGAGGTGATCCACCAAGGAAGAAGAAATATTCAAGAAGATGGGTGTTTAGCAAAACCCTAGTTTTTCTATCTCACATAGAAAGGGGTGTACTCTCCCAACTATTGGAATTACGTATTCACGTGTTTTTGAAAGTCTCAACCACCTCACCCATAATAAGACTCCTCTTATTTATAGATGTAGGCAACCCTCCTTAACAATAAAGGAGTTGGATTTTATTTAATTAATTAAAAATCTTTTAATTAATTAAGCTCTCTAATCTTATTAGGGATAATTAATTAAACTCTTTTAATTAATTTAACCTCCTAATCTTATTAGGAATATATGAGAGTACCTTTATTAATTAATTCTCAAACTCCTTTAGAATTAAATAATAATAATAGTAATAATAATAATAAGACTCCTCTTATTAATTTATATTTAATATTTCCAAAATATTAAATAATAAATATTAAGCTATTTAATTTATTCTATCACCATAGATTAAATTAAATATACTTAACTTATTATTACGATTATGTCATTTACTTCTTAAATAATTATTCTTCCTTTTATGGTGTGACCCTTTAGGTTCTCCATATTAAACCGGTTGTGAATAAATCAATTAGAACAATTCTAATCTTATTTAAATAAATAAATTAAACTATTAATTTATTTAAATAAATAATATTTATTCTACAAATGGGATAAGCCTCCCTAGCGATCAACGACTTTCCAGATAATATAGATTTCAACATTAATCATAAAAGAACCTTTGAGTAAATAATTATCGTACAATTCAATCCTTCCACCATACAATGTCCCAATTAAATATAAGACATGGAATTACTGTAAAGTCTTATTTTATTAAATTATATATTTTTCGATTCTTAAATGCACAACTTCAAATAATACAAATTAGAAACTCCTTTCTAATTTCATTCTGTCTTGGCCAAGGACAACTGAGTTGTCATTTATCGAATCACATAGGACATTTCTCTTTTTTTACTAGAAGTGGTAGATTCTTTATTGATCATACATTATATCCATGTACAACTTATTATACCCAAGCATAACCTTTGATATACCCTAAGGGTCTTAAGAAATAAGTCAAAGTATAACTCATCATACACAAGATACTATGATGATCTCAAGTCCAAGGATCACTTGTACTACTATCACTACAAGAATTCCTATTGACAAAAAGTAAAACTCCATTAGGTATTCCTTAGCGAGCCACGCTCAAAGGAACTTATTCTCTAATAAGCACCTATATATTTGCCTTAGTGTCTCCACACAAATGATCATGAGATCAATCATCCTCATCCAATGAGCAAGCAACGTATGTACCAATCTATCCGGATTCACTAATCCCCAATTTAGTAATCCAACGATTGGGAACTATTTTAGTTTTAAGTTTTCTAAGAATTTAGATCTCATTAGAATGATCATCATCATTATTCTAAAATTTTTGCTTAAAACTATGGGTTTATCACATATTATAAAACAACATCATGTAGATAATTAAAAGCCTTTAATAAATTAATACTTTTTATTAATAAATGAATAAGATTGTTACAAAGTATATACTTTATCATCAAACATGATTGGCTAGTGTGCATACTACTTTCATTATTCACTTTGGGTACTATTCATTCGGGGTACTATTCACGACAAAATTAGTTTCTTTTTTGTCCAAGTTATTTTTGATACATGAATATCAGTTTTGAATTTTACTCCACAATTAGTTATCATGTTGATAATTTGGACATTCTTAAACTCTGGATAAATTAAATTATAAATCTCTAATATTTATCATAGATCTCACTTGATTGATTCTTTATATCATTGTCATCATCCTCATGCTTATATTGTGCTGAAAGTCATCATTGGCCTGTAATGCAAAGATGGACTCTTGATTGGTATGATTATGATCAGGAATTGTATTGGTATAATCATGACCTTTAATATTACAGATAATAGGGTTTGTGGTGAAAGATCTCTTTGGCCCATAGTGCATAGATGGATAAGTGTTTGGCATGATCATGACACCGGTGATACAAACAATTATCTTTGGCCCGTAATGCATAGATAATTCGTTAACTGTGAATAATTATTGATTGGTGTTACAGGGATAAAATATTGATGATGGATTTTTAAATCATAGAAGATAGTAGACATCATGCTCTACTTGACTCTTCTAATGGATTGTTATTTCTGCTGCAACTGTTGATCTAAAACTTGTTGTCTATTGTATTCTATCAGATTTATTTCCCTGTTGAGGACTAAGGATAATTTGTTCTACATTATTTTAGTCATAATATTTTTTACTGGGTTAGTTGAGCTCACCATTTTCTTTCATTGTTTCTTCAGGAAACGAGAATATAGTTGGGACTAGTCGGGGAATGGAGTGTGGTTCAAGATGGTTACAATAATAGTCCTCACTACTCTATAAAGTAGTGTGACAATAATTGTAATGAGGACTTTATTTGAGCTTAGAAATTGTCTACCAGACAATATTTGTATTGAAACTCACAACTTATATTTTGTCGTATTTTACACGACAGTTAATAGTTGTATATAAAAATTTTATATTTGGATTCTGTACCATGTATTTGACGACTCAGAATAGATTGTGTAGACCTATTTTGGGGGTGTCACAAATGTTCATATACTTTGACTATACAAAGTAAGTTATATAATTACATCTTATTTCTAAAACAAATACTCTTTAGTCACAACTCAAAGTTTACATAATTTAACATACATACAACATAAATGGCTGAATGACACTTTTGTCATTCCAAATTGCATTTCATTTTTAAAGTTGTCTCTAAAGTTCATTTTTCATCAGTTAAGTCCTTAAAGTGATATTTTTTTGGCATTTTTATCCCTTTTACCCGATTTGACTGTAACCTGAACCGAACCGACCCATTTATCTTTTACTCAATTCGACATTTTTTGCACTACTATCCCTTTAAGTTTCTTGATTTTATTTTTTATTTTTATTTTTAGAAACAAACCTTTACTTTGAAAAAGTAGAATTTTTTTTTCCGTAAAAAATGAGTAAAATTTCATAAAATATATATTTAAGATAAAAGTCATTTTCAGAAAAAATTAGAAAATTTATTTTTTTTAAAAAAAATGAGTACAGTTTAATAAAATATAGATTAAAAAATAGAAAAATAAAACTTTAATTTCAGAATTTTTAAAAAATGAGTAAACTTTCATAAATATAGATTCAAAACTAAAATTTTATTTTCTAAAAAATAGAATTTTTATTTTTACAAAATGAGTAAAGTTTCATAAAATATAGATTCAAAAAAATAAAAAATATATTTTCAAAAAATAGAGAAATTTTATTTTTAAAAAGAATAAAGTGTAATAAAATATAGATTAAAAAAACTTTATTTTCAAAAAAAATTTAAACAAAGTAAAGTTTCATAAAATATAGATTCAAAAAGAAGAACAAAAATATAGATTTAAAAAGGATAAATAAAAAATAAAAATTTTATTTAAAGAAAACTTAAACATTTTTATTTTTTAAAAATGAGTAAAATTTCATAAAATATAGATTCAAAAAAAAGTAAATAGAAATTATTTTATTTTTTTTAAAAGATGTGTAAATTTATTTTATGAAACTTTACTCCTTTACTTTATTTACTTTTTTACTCATTTACTTTAAATTTATTTTACTTTTTTTATTTTCAAAAATTTTTTGAATCTATAGTTTATGAAATTTTACTTATTTTTTTTTTAAAATAAAATATTCTATTTTTTTCAAAAAAATTAGGTTTTATTTTTTGAATCTATATTTTATGAAACTTTACTTATTTAAAAAAATAAAATTACAATTTTTTTGAAAATATAGTTTTATTTTTTTGAATCTATATTTTTGAAATTTTGCTCACTTTTTTTAAAAAAATTCTATTTTTTTTTCAAAAATAAATTTTAATTTTATTTTTGAATCTATATTACTTGAAAATTTACTCATTTAAAAAATAGTTTTATTTTTTGAGTCTATATTTTATGAAGTTTTACTCTTTTTAAAAAAAAATTCTATTTTGATTGAAAATAAATTTTTATTTTCTTGAAACTTTACTCTTTTTTAAAAAAAAATAATTTTTTTTAATATAAAGTTTATTTTCTGAAAATAAAAAAAATCAAGTAACTTAGAGGGACGGTAGTGCAAAAAAATTCGAATCGGGTAAAAGATAAATGAGTCGGGTTAGGTCGAGTTATAGTCAAATCGAGTAAAAGGAACAGAAATGTCAAAAAATGTCACTTTAAGGACCTAACTAACGCAAAAAGAAATTTAGGGACGACTTTAAAAGTGAGTGACAATTTAGAGGGACAGAAGTATCATTTAGCCCGACATAAATTGTCATTTCGGCTTAACATAGATACAATTAAGGAAAATCAATTAAAAGTTCTCTTTTAAACATGCTTCAAGACTTGATCATCATGATAGCGGGAGAATCACATCGTATCTTTGATCCGCAAATTATTGCAAGTTTAAGCACGACAGCCCAACAAGTCTAATAGTACATATAACACATAACTCACATTTTATACATGTTTATAATTATTATAATTGTCATTCTAAATCATGCTTTCTAATCATCATCCGTCATACTTCAATTGTAAGTCTTGATTCTCTATACTATATATTCCATATCAACATAACACAATTCATATTTCATCATGCTTGCATTTCATTGCCAATATACCCAATAATTTGTATTTAAATAACACATATCATATGTTAATTCATGAGTTTCCGTAACTCAATGCACTCTGGTCATATTTTGACCATAACAAGAATATCTTCATATATTAAAAAGGCATATTTTAATTCATTTACAATAACCTCATATTAAGTTACGTAATTATCAACTAGTTACACATAATACAAGTAAACTGTAAAACTTGCATTCACGATGCAAAGTTATTGATTGTATGCGATTTCACGAATTCGAAGTGTTGTGCTCCCGTATAGCACTTATGAAGACATATAAAGTTATTACGTTGCGTAACATTATCATCTAACACGCACGAATTCTGTTTAAACTTGAGTTTTGCAAGCTTGATGTCTTATTTTTAATTAACTTTTCTTATTTCAATAGACTTGTGACATTATATATATATATATATATATATATATATATATATATATATATATATATATATAATCCGATCTTAAAACATTTTATCCAACTCATTCAAGCTCACCTCCTTTAACGACGGACTTCTGACGACTTGGGTCATCTATACAACTGTTGTTCATACTTTTAGCGACGGACAACATATAGCGTCGCTAAAAAGTATAGACGACGGTTGTATGACCAAATCGCCACGGTCCGTCGCTAAAGGGGGTGAGCTTCAATGAATGGATAATGAATTGAAATTTTAAGATCCGGACCGTATATATATATATATATAACATAAATCTTATTACCTTTTAGTAGCTCAATAGATCACTATACTCATCTCCCATGAATTTAGTTTTAAATTCAAGTTAACCATACACTTCGTACGTAAATTGTTCCATTAGAACTCTAATATAGATCTTTGCACATTTATCTTAAATAATCTTAGTTTAAAGCTTCCATTACATATTTAAACCATTCACTATCTAGTTTGTTATATTTATTAAAATTACTAATAATATTATGTACTAACTATAACATGTTAAGTTATTTTAGCTATTTATCATAATCCATAACTATATGTTCAAAACAGCCCCAAATGAACCACAATAGCTCAGCCAAAACAGCCATACCAGATCATGTTAACTAACTGCTGCAGCGCACTGTGTGCGCACGCTGCTGCCTGCAGCAGCTGTCTTGGCCGAACAGCCCCCACACCAAACTAGGCCACTTTGCAAATTTCTAACTTTTAAACCATAAATCCAATTGCAACCAAACTTGAGGATGTTATAGAAGACATGGCATAGTATTTAAAAAAATTATAAATCATCCAAAATAAACTTCCTAGACCCGATTTACACGGCCTTAAAACTGGCCTGCCAGTCAGTTTTTCCAACCGAGCCTAATTAACATTTTTTTAAAATAAAGTTTTAGACTCAATTTATCTTGCCCAATTTACTTGAACTACCTTAATATATATATATATATATATATATATATATATATATATATATATATATATATATATATACGGTCCGGCTTAAAGCGAACCAAAGACAAACCGTCGTTTTTGGTGTTCATGGCGACGGTTCGATCCGTCGCCATAGTCATAGTAGTCTTTAATGACGAGTCGAACCGTCGCCATAGACACCAAAGACGACGGTTCGTCTTTGGTTCGCTTTTTAAGGTTCGTGTTAATGCCAAATTTTGTACGCCTGACGAAATCACCCAAAACAGCAGGCCAAAATCGCGTTAACGGTTGATGGAGTAGTTGATTATATCAAACTCACAAAATACATTCACATAAATATAAATAAAGAAATATAAAGTATGAACACAAGAATTTACGTGGAAACCCAATTGAGAAAAAACCACGGGGAGAGAGAGTAATCCACTATAATAATATTGGGAGTACAAGTTGATAATATAGAGAGTACAAATTGTTATTTGTGTTGTATCTCTTGTGTTCTTCCCAAATCCTAGCCTATAGTCGTATATATAGAAGTCACCTCAATCCGCATCCAACTAGGAGAAGGACTTCTTTTGTAGAATCACCTTATAACTACTGAATCCAATTAGGAGTAGGATTCCTAATTAAACCTCCTTATCCCACCAAATAAGGAAACACAATCCTATTTTAATAAGGACTCTCCAATCGTCATTAATAAATACATATGGGCCATCACCGGATCCTACCATTAAATGAACTAAATTTGCACTCACATGGCTAGACCCAAATAATCACATTCCAACATTGCCCCCCAGTCTCTTATTTATAAGGAACTTATAAACGAGAGACTATACAAGTTTATCCCAACAAAAACGACCATATTTGTCGAAGACAAAATATCACACCTGAACTCCATGTGCCGAACTAAAATTATTGGAGAACCAACCTTATACCAACCGAACCAACCTTATCACTACCGAAGATATAAAGAACCAACCTTATACCAACCGAACCAACCTTATCACTATCGAAGATATAAAAAACCAACCGAACCAACCTTATCACTACCGAAGATATAAAGAATCAACCATATATATACTAACCGAACCAACCTTATCACAACCGAAGATATAAAGAACCAACCTTATACCAACCGAACCAACCTTATCACAACCGAAGATATAAAGAACCAACTTTATCACAACCGAAGATATAAAGAACCAACCTTATACCAACTGAACCAACCTTATCACAACCGAACCAACCTTATCACTATCGAAGATATAAAGAACCAACCGAACCAACCTTATCACTACCGAAAATATAAAGAATCAACCATATATATACCAACCGAACCAACCTTATCACAACTGAAGATATAAAGAACCAACCTTATCACAACCGAATCAATTATAAAGTTCGTTCCGGTGAACTAAACGTATTCGTTCTAAAGAACTGTACAAATATTTATTTTGACCGTTCGGGAGGACGTTGGTCCATCCCAAAGGATATTGTCCGATCGAGAGGACGATGGTCCGTCCCAAAGGAAGTAATCCGTTCGAGAGGACAATGGTCCGTCCCGAAGGATGTTGTCCGTTCGAGAGGACGATGGTCCGTCCCGAAGGAAGTAATCCGTTCGGGAGAACGTTGGTCCGTCCCGAAAGATGTTGTCCGTTCGAGAGGACGATGGTCTGTCCCGAAGGAAGTAATCCGTTCGAGAGGCCGTTGATCCGTCCCGAAGGAAGTAATCCGTTCGGGAGGACGTTGGTCCGTCCCGAAGGATGTTGTCCGTTCGGGAGGACGATGGTTCGACCTTATAACCCCTCCAACCTTATACCGCCATAATATCTGTCCCGACCCCTGTGGGAGGCTTCGATCAGACTTTATATCTGTCGAAAGTAAACAGTCAAAGATATGATGAAACCGGTGTGGCCCGAAGAGGAATCGCCACAGAGATTGTCGAAATGGTCCGAACCTAACTTCATCTGTTTCATTAATCTCGCCATCCAAATCCGAACCCCAATACCCATCACTCCCGCTCGATCCAAAATCTGCAAGCTTCAGTCGATTCCACTCGTCGAACAGAATATTATCCGGCTTCAAATCGCGATGGGCAACTCCACGACGGTGACAGTGAGCAATCGCATCCATTTGTGGCACCATGACGGTGATAGCTTCTGACTTGGAGAAGACTCGCTCGGTGACTCGACAGAAAAGATCGGACGAGTTACAAAACTCAAGGACGATGTGGAGGTGAGTTTCGTTCTCGTAAACATCTGCAGTTGCGTTAGCTTTGCATGGAAAACTTGCATATGAAGACTAAGCCCTTGTTTTCCTCAATTATCCAGGGAAGAGAAAAGTTATATTCACCACAAATCTTGCTGAGACCTCATTGACAATTCCAGGGGTCGAGTATGTAGTTGATTCTGGTATGGTGAAAGAGTGTAGGTTTGAGCCTAGCACTGGCATGAATGTTATTAAAGTTTGCAGGATCAGCCAGAGCTCTGGTAATCAACGGGCTTGTCGTGCTGGGAGAACAGAACCTGGAAGGTGCTATAGACTCTATTCAGTGCATGATTTTGATTCAATGCCTCTGCATCAGGAACCAGAGATTCGTAGGGTTCATCTTGGGATTGCAGTTCTGAGGATTCTTGCCTTGGGTATCAATAATGTACGGAGTTTCGACTGTGTGGATGCACCCAGTGCTCAAGCTATTGATATGGCTATTAGAAATCTTATTCAGTTGGGAGTGCTTCCAACATTGTTTGGGTAGAGAGGGTCTTGTTCTGGCTGCTGTTATGACAAATGCAAGTAGCATATTTTGCAGGATCGGTACTGTAGAAGATAAGTTAAAATCTGATTGCCTTAAGGTGCAATTCTGCCATGGTGACGGTGATCTCTTCACTTTGCTCTCTGTTTACAAGGGATGGCAAAGGAATCGCCAGAGACGAAAGAGTAGCACCGGAAAACGACGCCGAATCTTCCCCGTACCTCCTCGGAAACTCAGTAGTCTATGTTTAG
This sequence comes from Panax ginseng, assembly GCA_020205605.1. Lineage (NCBI taxonomy): Eukaryota > Viridiplantae > Streptophyta > Magnoliopsida > Apiales > Araliaceae > Panax > Panax ginseng. The sequence goes on from CM035134.1 coordinate 19,370,607, forward strand.
TGCCTCGCTCATACTCTGTAATGTATGACTACTGTATTTTCTCTCTGTTTCACAAAATTTAAATTATAGGCAAAGTGGTAGCAATAACACATTAATTTCATATTTTAATAAAAAAGAATCTCCACATTACAACTAATTTCTATCGCCCCTTGAGGCAAAAACTCAGAAAGTTTCCGATCAATTGCATGTCAAAATCGTCCGAAGAGTCTCTTCCGTCTGACATCTTGATGATTAACTCAATAAACTAAAAACCCATTTATTTTAGAGGGAGTAACCGAGTGAGATCAAAGAAAGAGAAAACCTTATTAATCTAATGATAACCAAATTGGAGGGTTCGTTGTTGGAGAAAGATGAGAGGAATAAAAGAATACATACATAATAAATAAGGAGTAATGTTACAATAAATACATATATATACACGTATATATTTAATTAAATAAAAAGAATCACTTATCTTCTTCGGTGAATCGGTGATTTTAAATCGACACTGGAACAAGTGTCTTGTTTCCACAGACGACGTCAATGTTAACGCCAAATTTTGTACGCTTGACGAAATCAGACTCACAATCGCGCTAACGGTTGATGGAGTAGTTGATTATATCAAACTCACAAAATATATTCACATAAACATAAATAAAGAAATATAAAGTATGAACACAAGAATTTACGTGGAAACCCAATTAGAAAAAAACCACGGGGAGAGAGTGTAATCCACTATAATAATATTGGGAGTACAAGTTGATAATATAGAGAGTACAAATTGTGTATTTGTGTTGTATCTCTTGTGTTCTTCCCAAATCCTAGCCTATAGCCGTATATATAGAAGTCACCTCAATCCGCATCCAACTAGGAGAAGGACTCCTTTTGTAGAATCACCTTATAACTACTGAATCCAATTAGGAGTAGGATTCCTAATTAAACCTCCTTATCCCACCAAATAAGGAAACACAATCATATTTTAATAAGGACTCTCCACTGTCACAATAAATACATATGGGCCATCACCAGATCCGGACCATTAAATAGACTAGGTTGCACCATGGCTAAACCCAAATAATCACATTCCAACAGCTTCACTTTAGAGCCTCTCTGTATATATATATATATATATATATATATATATATATATATATATATATATATATATATATATATATATTGTTCGGATCTTAAACTCATCCTTATATCTAACATACTTTGCTCACCCCTTTAGTGACTTTATGGATGATGATTCTAGTTCGTCGCTATATGTCATCCGCTTTATATGTTGTTCGTCGCTAAAAACTAAGACGACGGTTTTATATATAATGACGGACGAATCAATCGTCCGTCCCATTCGTCGCTAAAAGGGTATGAACAAGGTATGTTAGATAAAAGGTGAAGCTAAGATCGGGATCAATATATATATATATATAGAGAGAGAGAGATTAGATCAGTACATACCCTTATCTTACTCACCCGTGCTCACCCCCTTTTTAGCGATGGTTTGCTTTTAAATATATAATCGCCGCCTATACTACTTTTAGCGATGGACAACATATAGCGTCGCTAAAAGTATATACGATGATTGTATGACCAAACCGTCACCGAAATCCGTCATTAAAGGAGGGAGAGCACGGGTAAGTAAGATAAGATAAGAGTATGACTGATCTTTGCTCTCTCTCTCTCTCTATATATATATATATATATATATATATATATATATATATATACAGAATTTCTTAATAATAGCTTTACCCAATTCCCTCTTTTTAAACAAAAGAGTTCTAAGAGGAATATTGTCGAACATCACGTGCACCCATTTTTGGAACAGAGGTCAGGGATGTTTGTACAGGTTTAAATCCAGATTTCTCCTTCCTTATAACTCCGCACAACAACAACTAGTCTCCTTCTATGTATTAGCTAGCCCAATCAACAGTCCAACTATAGCTCAATTATAACTTTAAAATCCTAATAACCAACTAATTTATGTAAACGGATAAAATACACTTTTCTCCACCCTACTAGACCTCAGTTTACAAATGCATCACTGAACTGAATTTTTTTACGATCCACTCATTGAACTATAATTTTTTACAAAAATTTGAAAAATCGTCTATTCCGTTAAAAACATAATAGAAAGTCTACATGGCTCCATATGGCCATGCTTACGTGGAATATAAGACACACCTTAGAATTTTTTTATTAATAATAACAAAATAACTTTAGTTTAATAATTTTCGATTTTCAAGCTTGGACTTTCTCTATTTTTTTAAATAACAAATAATTAAATAAATTAATCATAAAATATATTAATGTATAATTTTTATAAATGTATTTATATAAAATTAATGAATTCATATTATTTTTTAACTTTTTAAAATTTTAAATTCACTTTCAAAATATAAAATTATCTAATATTTTGAAATGGAGAGATTATTATTATTATTATTATTGTTATTATTATTATTATTAAAACAAATTACTACCAAAATAGCTATTATATTTTACAAAACAAGTTATGAATAACATTTAAAAACAAATTACTACCAAAATTAGAAAGAAGTTAAAATCAAACTAAAAGAACAAATTAAAGAACATATTATGTGATCAAATCACATGAAGGCAATAGACTGCAGCAATATCTGATCACATGAAACATATCTAGTCAAATAAAAACGTACCAAAATGCAGCCATAAATTGCAGCAGATCAAAATTAAAAAGAATCACCAGAACAATCGAAATCAAAGTTAGAAGAAACAACACAAATCAATACAGAACTGGAATAAAAAAGGAATCGGATGAATCAATTATTAAATTGAATTCAAACAAAAAGAAACCAAAGACTACTCTGAACCTGCTGTAACCTCGCACAAACAATATGATGACCATCTTTTCTAAACTTTGAGATTTCATTTTACAACATCATTCAAATTTAGTGTTATGAAGAATCCATAAGTAATTCATCAAAAGCAACAATATCTCTGTTTCTATCAATACCAGATCTAGAACCCAAACATGGATTTAAGGAGCCAACCAATACAATCAATAGTTCAATACTTATGAACTCCAAATGAAGATCTGGGTATGGATGTAGTGTAAGGGCAACAAACCCAAAATAAAGAAATTAGGATTTTCCACTTGAGATAAGTTCAATCGAAAGTAGATTGGAAGCTCGGAACAAATCAACAACTTATAATCATATCCACCACCGTCGCCCCCATAACCGCCACCACTGCCCTACCCGTAGCCGCCTAAACTACCTACATAACCTCCACCTTTACGGCTACCACCTCCATAACCACCACTACGCCCATAGCCACCTTCACGGCGTCCACTGTTTCCTCCACTACGGAATCAACCACTTCCGTAGCCTTCTCATTCTTCAATATTGCGAATTCGAAGCATCTAGATTTGTAACATTAAAGAACACAAAATAATTAGATCTGATCAAAAAATGATGTAATTTGTTTGCTTGTTTTTGGTATTTGAAAATTTGGGATTGCATGTTTGAGTCATTTTTATTATTATCCTAGTTCTAATTCTAAATTAAATTAATCCTGATAACATGGCAAACTTGTAATGACTAGAATTAACCCACATGAAATAAGTGATGTGGGTTATTATTTTCTGATGTAATATATTTCTGTTAAAAGTCAACTCTTTTAACAGATTTTGTAATGATTTGATAAATATTTATAGTTCACAGACTCGATTGCAAAAAATTTCAGCTCAGTGATATATGTATTTGTAAATTCAGGTCGAGTAAAGTGGGAAAAAATGTATTTAACCCTTATGTAAACTTTATAAAACTCATGGCATACTTTTTATTTGCTGCAGATTTTTAGTTTACTAGTGCTTAATTGTAGTTTCAATGTCAATTAGAAACTTCCATCCAGCTGAAATTTTAATTCTCTGGAACCTCTGACCTCTTCTAGCCGAACCAAAACAGCCTTAGGGAATCACAAACTTGGTTTAGTCCGAATGGGGTGTGTAGGTTCAGTAGTTTAAAGAGCAACAAGATGGAATAGAAAGAGTTAGAAGGGGACAAATGATCAGCGCTTATAACTCCTTTAAGATATCAGTTGAACACCACAGACTCCACTTTACACAATTCATTAACAGCTCTTGTTTGTTATGAATTAGTGTCACTCTTGATTATCCCAAATGATGCCACCTCATGCTTGATTACATATGACTCATCCATGTTAATTGAATCAGCTTATTCCACTACTAATCTTAGCCTCACTATTTTTTTAAGTCCCAATTTGGTTCCCAACACATATTCTAATTACCCACATATAAATATATTACTCCCTTCGTCCCATGATAAAAGTCTTTATTACTATTTTGGATAGTACCATGTTAAATATCCATTTTCCTTTAATAATCAAACTTTTATACATATTTTCCTATTATACTCGTAGCATTAAATATCTCATACTTTTCTTATTCTAATTCTCTCTCCATATTTAATGACATTATTATAGGTAATTTTGTCATTTTATTCATCTTTTTAATATGCGTGAAAAGTCCACCAAGACTTTTATCCTGGAACAGAGGGAGTAATACATTACTTATCAAATCATTACATATATACATTATAATTGCAATACTTTCAATATTTCATGCACATTAATATATGATTACTATTATTACATATATCATATTTATATTAAATTATTTATTTAAAATCACATAAATCATATTGAACAAGAAGAATTTATAATTCCATAATAAATTAAATAACTCTTTTAAAATTTATAATTCAATTTTCTTATTTCTTTCCATAAATTGTAATTAAACAATTCAATTAATAAATATAATGTATAAATTCACTTGACGTATTTATAATAAAAAAACATTCACATTCAATCTAATTTCTTTTCTTATATAATTAAATATTTATTTATTTAATTATTATATTAAATATTAAGTTATTTAATAAACTTAATATCTCACTTACATTTTATATAAAATCATTAACTATTACAAGTTAATCTCTTCTCATTTTATTTTCATTTTCAATCACATCACTTAATGATTACTCATACCACACACACACACACACACACAAATATATATAATTATAATTTAATCATAAAGCATATATTTGTAATAAAAAATATATATTTATTCACACATATATAGATATAGAATTTGATATATATACACAAATACAGTGTATACAAATCAATCAGCGATTTTTGAAATTTATAACGTGGGTATAGTGACGGTTCACCCGTCGCTATAGACCAAAATAGTTATAGCGACGGGTGACTCGTCATTATATAATCAAAAAAACCGTCATTATGTATTTAACGCATGTCTTCTGTAACTATGTATATATATTTTTCCTTATAAATATTATACAAATATGTGCCATGAAATATCCTCGGATATTACATTTATAGTACAATTGGATAGCTTCCCCACAAAGATATCTTCTTTTTCTTCTTATCCCTTCTTTGGGTTAGTAGACTTATGCACAACTGCTGCCCATATTTTTTTTTTTTTCCAGCCTTCATGTACCTTCCAGTTAAGTGTGTGTGTATATATATATATATATATATATATATATATATATATATATATATATATATATATATATATATATATATAAAATCTGGCTACTTCCTCCAACCTTCATTATCATTCCATATCATAAACAAACTTAGCATTTCACTTCCTCAGCCAACTTGTCCCTGATCCCATGTGATGATAATAATTTTTTTTAACTTGTTAGATTACTTGGTCAAACTTTCAAGGTTTGACTTGTCAAACTTGAAAGTTTGACTTATCTTTTCATTTGATTTGAATTATATATATATATATCATTTATTATTAATACTTTTTTAAAAAAACATGTTTATTTGAAACTTGACCCACTTATTTACTAATATTCTCCTTTACTCTGTAGCTTCCTAATTATATTTATAACACCCTTACATTTTCTCATTCGCATGCATTATCGTTCGCTAAATACCATGCATCGATTTTTTCGATATAATTCCTTCCTAATGTGCGATAAAATTCAAGTTCATTTCATGGACATTAAATTTTAAATTTATAAATTTTATTTAAGTTGATTAAACGTCTTGAATATTACATTTTCCCCGTTATAGGGATTCCGTCACTAGAATTACCATTATAATTATTCAAACAAATAAGAATAATTCTACTTCATCTTTTCTTCAAGTTCCCAGGTACCTTCTTCTTGTTGTTGGTTCCTTTAGATTACATTCACCGTAGGTATTATTACCTTGTTCCTTAGTACCTGCTCTTTTCTATCCACGATTTGCATAGGAACTTCCTCGTAGCTCAAATATTCTTTTTTGATCTGTATGGGTATATAATCTATAACGTGCTTATAGTCAAACTTATAAGGATATAATACAGATATATATATGAACGGTCAGGATCAAGAGCATTCTCCTTAAATAACATTCCGCCTTAAATAGTATTTTTTTATTAAAACTACGTCGTTTTGGAGGGACGCGGTGGCATTTTTGTAAATACGCGGTAGCATTGTATTTACAAAATGTCACCGCCATCCTCCAAAACGACGTAGTTTTAATAAAAGAATGCTATTTAAGACGGAATGCTATTTAAAAAGAATGCTCTTGATCCTTACCGTATATATGAAACACATTATGAATGTGTTCTAGCTCAGGAAGTAAAGCTACCTCGTACTCTACTTCTCCCACTCTCCTTAGTATCTCAGAAGGTCCTATAAATTTTCCCTTATTTCCAAACCTTATTTTTCTTATTTTTTGGTTCCAGGGAGATTCTTTCACAAACACATATCTTCTCTCAAACTCTCTGTCTATCTTGTAATATAATATCGTACTAATTACTTTTTCTATCTATCCTGCGTTGTTTTTAATTTGATATGGATCACTCGAACCGTCTCTATTGTCTGTTGTAAAATTTTTGGTCTGAGTAGTTGACGTTCCATACTATATCCCAACATAAAGGCGTTATGCATTTACTTCCATATAAGGCTTCATAAGACAGCATTACGATGCTAGCCTAATAATTGTTATTGTGGGTGAACTCTACCAATGACAAGTGATTGTCTCAGCTTCCCTTAAAATCCATCATGCATGCCCTTAGCATATCCTCGAGAGTTTGTATAGTTCTCTTGCTATGTCCATTGGTTTGAGGATGATAGGTTGTGTTCAACCTTAATTGTGCCCTAAATGATTCTGAAGACACCTCCAAAAGTTTGACGTGAACCACAGATCTCGATCTGACACGATTGAAATTGGAATTTCATGCCGAGAAATAATCTATTTGATGTCCAACTTAGCTAATTGATCTAAGTTGAAATTTATCTTGATCGGTAAGAAATGAGCAGATTTGGTTAGTCAATCTACTATCGTCCAAATAGCATCGTAGCCTTTCTGGGTAGTTTGGAGTCCTTTCCTATATTCAAATCTTACCACTCCATCTTTATCTATTTTAAATTTCTCATATTTTCCCTCCGCTACACGCCTCTTTATTCAAATTTTTGTGTAAAAATGTATTTTAAACTTTTGTGATCAGTATAAATCTCACATTTCTCTCCATAAAGATAATGCCTCCAAATTTTTTGACCAAAAACTACGACTTCTAATTCTAGGTCATAAGTGGGCTATCACTTTTTTAATAAATTTTTAACTTTCATGACGCGTAAGCAATCCCTTTCTTATGCTGCATCAAAACATAGCTTAACCCTTGATGTGAAGCATCATTATAGACCACAAATCCTCCAATATTATCTAGTTGTGACAATACCGAAGCCGTACTCAATCAGTTCTTCAACTCTTGGAAACTTTCTTCACATTTCTCCATCTAAACAAATTTCACATTCTTCCTAGTCAAATTTGTTAGCGGTCCTGATATCTTTAGAAAAATCTTGAATGAATCTTCGATAGTATCCCGTTAAACCTAGAAAACTTTTAACCTCCGTTAGAATTTTCGGTTGTTCCCAATTTATTATGGCTGCCACTTTCGTTGGATCCACCAAATCACGTCTTTATCAATTACATGACTTATGAATTGAACACTTTCTAACCAGAATTCACACTTGAAAATTTTCGCATACAACTTCTCTCTTCTCAAGGTCTCTAACACCAATCTCAAATGTTATTCATGCTCCTCCTTTGTTTTTGATTAATATATCAAAATATCATCTATGAAAACTATAAACAATTTATCTAACCACGTCTTGAAAACTTTATTCATGAGGTCCATAAATACTGTCGGCGCATTCGTCAAACCAAGTGGCATTATAAGAAACTCGTAATGACCATAACGAGTCCTTAATGTCGTATTTGGTACATCCTCCTTCCTTAACTTTAACTGATGGTACCCTGATGTTAAATCAATCTTTGAGAAATATCTTTGACCTTTTAATTTGTGTCAATAATGTTGTAACTTCATCCACCTCTATTACCTCTACTGCCTTTGGATGAGTTATCCTAGTAGTAGGCCATTGATAGTTATTGGTTTCCATTGTCTTTAGAAAATTGTATGCCTCATAAAAACTCTTTTTCATTAATGCTCCCCCAACCACTACATCAATAGTAGTCTCTGTACCATTGAATAAACCATTGTAAAACGTATGGACTAGTAACCACTTGAGAATTCCATGGTGTGGACACCTTCCCAAAAACTCTTTAAACCTTTCCCAAACTTCATATAGTGATTCTAAATCATATTTGAGTGAAAGTAGTAATATTGTTCCTCATCTTCCCAATTTTAGCAAGTGGAAAGAACTTTAATAGAAACTTTGGTGCTAAATCGTCCCAAGTAGTAATTGATCCTGGTTGAAGTGAATGTAGCCAACTTTTTGCCTTGTCTCGAAGAGTGAAATGGAATAACCAAAGTCTAATTTCCTTATCTCCGACTCCAATATTATACTTGAACGTATCACAAATCTCCAAGAAACTGACTAATTATTCATTCAAGTCATCATTGGTCAATCCTCCAAACTGTACTGAGTTTTAAATCATCTGAATAGTGCGTGGTTTGATCTCAAAAGTATTAGCTTGGATTGTTGATCTCTGAATGCTCGACTTGATTTCATCCACTTTCAGCATCACATAGTCCTCGTTATTAAAATAATTCCTTGGCAACGAAACTAAAAACTTGTTTGCCTAATTTCGTACTATCAAATACATGAAACTATACGTGATCAAATAGCAAGCAATGTATCATCCCACAAAGTATTGTGAATAATAACTATCGACTACAAATTTTGTATTAAATTAATTTTATTAAACAAATATCTCAAATTGTTGAATTTTGAAAATAAATTAAACTAAGTTAACTATTCAATAATTACCAAGAAATTGATTTCAAATTAAAAAGGCTTAAGATTACAACTTTCCTTGATGTTTCATTTCAATTTTATCACTTCCTATTAAATTATGTCAGTTATATTGGATTGTTAATCAAGAACTCATTAATATTCATAAGCACCTCTTGATGATCTTATAAATAAATCTATCTAAATCCACTAAAGAATAGACTTAGAAGAAATATCCTAAATAATTAACTCACTATATCTCTATGTGAATTAGAATTAACAAGTATTTCAAGTATAGGTTACCGTTAGATTACATATGAAATATATGTATATCTCTGTCCTGTACACAAATTATGACTCCTATTTATGAAGAAACACAATCATATGTTATTACATTCATATAGATTACCACGTTAATTATTGATCAAAGAATTAATCAATTAAGCACAAGATAAAATATATAATCCAAATATAAGTAACAATAACAGACAAGAAAGCAATTTAATTTAACTACACATCAAGTTCCATTGTAATCTTAAAATAAAAATTAGTTCATCATTGAAATAAATAATTGCATCCCCAAATTATCCCTCTTCCAAGAATTAAAAAATAAACAAAAAAGGAAGAAAGAGAAAAACTGTTGTGATGCAATCTTTTAGTCTCATCCTTGGCCTTCTATGTGACGCCCCCAAAATAGGTTCACACAACCCATTCTGAGTCGCCAAATACATGGTACAAAATTCAAATACAACTTCAATTATACAATTGTCGTACAAAATACGACAACACATAGGCTGTGAGTTTTAATACAAATATCGTCTTGTGGACAATATCCAAACTCAAATAAAATCCTTATTATAATTATTATCACACTATTTTATAGAATAGTGAGGACTACTATAGTAACCATCTTGGACCATCACTCCATTCCCTGACTAATCCCAGCTATATTCTCATTTACTGAAGAGAACAATGAAAGAAAAGGGTGAGCTCAACTAGCCCAGTAAAGAATATTATGACTAAGATAATGCAGAATAAATTATCCTTAGTCCTCAACAAAGAAAAATTTGATAGAATACAATAGACAACATGTAAGACCCCAACTTTTATGATTAAAATAAAATTTCTTCTATTTATTATTTTGAAATAGTAAGGGGTTGATTTAATTAATGTGGTTAGTTATAGGTAAAATGCGCAAATATTTTAAATAAGCAAGTGACTATAAAATATTCATTATTGTGGAATATTCTTATTGTCGGAGAATATTCGTACAACAGCGCAGCCTTTTGTGGGCTCCATAATGGAAAGCGATCAGATAAAGAAAACGATAAGTATGAGTTTTTTTTTTATAAATAATGGCGTAGTTGTTACCGTTAACACAATTGGAATGCGGTTGGTTAAAACACAAGATGTCTGGCGGTGTTGCAAAGAAGACACTCGTATTGTACCAATTATTGATTCTTACGTAAGAAGGCACTACTCAATAATTGTTACAGTAATTACTGTTCAATATTTTATTTTATTGATTCAATAATTGCTATGTTGATATTTTATATTATTATTGTTTTAATAATAGTCACTACACAGTATTTCCCATTATCAGATCAATAAATCATATTATTTGAATAATATTATTAGATAGCATTATTGGCAATATCTAGAAAGTTCTGTCGAGGAAAGGGGTTAGGTCATCTAATTGCGCACCAGTAAAGAGAAATCCTTATCGAAAAGCCCCCCTCTTTCCTGGGAACAGCCTGGTTGTCATTATTGTGATTCTGTAATATTATTTGTGAATAATTAATTATTAATTTATATGATAAGGAAAATATTTATTTATGTAGATATAAATGGAGGATTTTTTAGAAAAGTGACAATTGATAAAAATTAATATTTTATCTTTTCTGATAAAATAATTTATTTAAATATATTATTATATTACAATAATATAATAATGGTGATATTTTTACAATCAATGTGTGATATATGAATAAATGAGGAGGAAGAGTATTTTTGTTATAATAAATACTAAAAACATGTTAAACATGTTAGTGGGCCCCATTTTTGACTGAAAATTGATTATAGCTTATAAAATTGTCCGTATGTGAATTTTGGTCAATTTCTGTTTAGAATTTGGAAAAACTTAAAGCTACAAAGTTGTAGAGAATTGAAGTTCTTATGGAATGGACATAAGATTTGAATTTTTCTGATAAAAGGGCTATTTATTATGAATTATTGAAGTTTCGAAATATTGGGTCTGAATTGATTTTATTACAAAAAATGTTTAAAACATGTTTTGTGTGTTGGTGAGACCCACTTGTTGTTGCAAAATGCTGAATTCAGATTTCTAAGGTGGGCGTAGGAAAATTTTTAATAAATATTATTATTTTATTAAATTTTCTGCTTTGGTGTTCTAAGCAATTTCCTATAAATAGGGTGCTTAAGTTAAAATTGAAAATCACACAAGAAACTGAAGTTTTCTCTCTCTATATTATCGATCATATTTTTGTGAGTATTTTGATACTTTGAGTATTGCTATACGGTGCAAGTTTCCTTCAGCGTTATATCTGATATTCCAGCCAGAAGTATTGTTCTTTTGAGGTAAGGGATGTTATTTTTTATATAAATGATATTATTTCTTTCAATATCATTATGATGGAATATTGGTAAGATTTTTTTTGTGAAATTCTTGTCTTTTTGTGTCGAGGTTACTATTCACGTATACGGCACTATTCACAGAAAAATTAAAATTTTCTTTTCTTTGTCCAAGTTGTTTATTATGATTACTAGCTTTGATTGTATCCATGTTTTGTTCTTCATTCTTGAATTTTGCTCCACAATGATTTATTATGGAGTATTTTTGAACGTGGATGAACTAAAGTACGAATCCTTAATCTTTGTCCTTTTATCTCACTGGATTCGTTTTCTTTAAAATATTTTCATCATTCTCAGTCCTAATTGTGATATAACTGAATATCTTTGGCCTATAGTGCAAAGATGAACGATTACATGATGAATATCTTTGGCCTGTAGTACAAAGATGAACAGGTGTTGAGATGAATATGACCAACTGGGGATACGATTGAATATTTTGGTCGTATTGTAAATATGAGTATTTGATTCAAGATATATATTGATTGATGTCACAGAGATAAAATATTGATGATGGACTTTAAAATCATAGAAGATGGTAGATTTCATTCTCTACTTAACTCTTCTAATGAATTGTTATTTTCGCTGCGAATATTGATCTAAAACATGTTGTCTATTATATTCTATCAGATTTTTCCCTGTTGAGGACTAACGATAATTTTTTCTATATTATCTTAGTCATAATATTCTTTACTAGGCTAGTTGAGCTCACCCTTTTCCTTTTTTGTTCCATTTTTCTTCTCAGGAGGCGAGAATGTAGCGAGTACTAGTCGGGGTATGGAATGATGATTCTAGAAAGTTATTTTAGTAGTCCTCACTATTTTTGAAAAATAATATATCAATAATTGTAATGAGGACTTATTTGAGTTTGAATACTGTCTAGAAGATAATGTTTGTATTTAAACTCATAGTTTATATGTTGTCGTATTTTGCACGACAATTGTAATAATAAAGTTGTAGTTGTTTCTGTACCATGTATTTGGCGACTCAGAATGGGTGATGTATACCTATTTTAGGGGTGTCACACAACAAGTTTTAGATTAACAACTGCAGCGAAAATAACAATCCATTAGAAGAGTTAAGTAGAGCATGATGTCTACTATCTTCTATGATTTAAAAGTCCATCATCAATATTTTATCCATGTAACACCAATCAATAAATATTTCACATCAACGAATTATCCATGCACTACGAGCCAAGGATATTCGTTTGTATCACCAATGGTCATGATCATGCCAAACATCTGTCCATCTATGCACTACGAGCCAAAGAGGACTTTCACCACATCATTTGTTTGTAATATTACATGTCATGATTATACCAATACACAATTCCTAGTCACAATCATATCAATCAACAGTCCATCTTTGCACTACGGGCCAAAAATGACTTTCATCACAATATAAGCATGAGGATGATGACTATGATATAAAGAACCAATCAAGTAAGATCAAAGATAAATATTAGAGATTTCTAATTCAATTTATCCAGAATTCAAAAATATCCAAATTATCAACATAGTAACTATTTGTGAAGTAAAATTCAAGAATGATATTCATATATCAAAAAGTAATTTGGACAAAAAAGAAAATTAAATTCTGTTGTGAACGATACTCATAAATAGTACCATATGAATAGTATTATATGAATAGTATCGTATGAATAGTACCGTATGAATAGTTTGGAACACACTTTGGGTTGTTGCGTATAGTTTGGACTGATGTGTCCCTCCTGTCCGCATTTATAGCATACGACCGGTGATCGTTCTCCTTCCTTAGAAACGAGTGCTAGTGCTGTTGCCGATATCTTTACATCATAATTGAATCTTCTCTTCTTAAAGTTTGTTCCCATTTAGTTTACCTTTCCTATTATCTTGTCCATGATTACCACCAAAGTGGTTACCATTTCTGGAATGATAATTTTCTCCACAATGGTTATCATTGTTCCGATGGTCGTTGCCACCGGTACGATTATTATCGTGTTGTTGGTCGTTATCTTTTGGTTGAGCTGACTTATTATCGCGCTCCAATAACTGAGCCCTATTCACAACATCTGAATACAAACAAAGTTTGTGAGAAATGAGGTATTGACGAATTTTGGGTTTCAAACCTCTCAGAAATATTCGAATCATTCGCTCCTCATTATGCACCAAATGAGATGCAAATCGAGATAACTCTGCAAACTTGGCCTCGTATTGCGATACAGTCATGTTGTTATGCTCCAGTTTGATGAATTCCACCTCCTTCATGTGACGAATACTTTCTGGAAAGTACTTGTCGTTGAATAATTCTTGGAACTCCTCCCAAGACATCTTAAGTGCGGAAAGCAGAGTACGTTTTACAGATTCCCACCAATAATCTGCCTCTCCGCACAACATAAAGATGGCGAAGGGAACCTTTTGCTCTTCAGTGCATCCCAAGACATCAAATATCTTGGTAATTTGCTTAATCAATGCCTCTGCCTTAATTGGCTCTGGCTTTCCCAAAAACTTCGGCTGCCCCAACTCTTTGAATTGCTTAGCAGTGACAGCCATGAGTTATCATTGTTTCCACCTACATTTTGGACAGCAGTCTCTCTCGTTTGGCGTTGCATGAACTTTAAAAAGCTCCTAAACATTCCATCGTTCATCATTTGGTCGGTATTGTTATTTACATGAGGATTATTGCCTTCCTGATGCACATTATCCTGGTTATTGATTGGCGGTGTCTCAACGGTCTCATGTGCTCCATTGCTTATCTCAAAAATTTCAGATGTCATTCTCAAACACTGCCACAAAACAAGGCTTAATTGACATGCCACATATTATCCTTGTATTTCGACCGACCAATTAAATAACAAATAAGCTTAGGTAGGACACATAGCGAAGGACTTACTCGTCTCTTCCCTCCTAGTTCTAGCCTCAGATCTCTGCCAGAGATCATATTCCTAAGCTCTGATACCAACGGTGACGCCCCCAAAATAGGTCCACACAACCAATTCTAAGTCGTCAAATACATGGTACAAAATTCAAATACAACTTCAATTATACATTTGTCATACAAAATACGACAACACATAGGCTGTGAGTTTTAATACAAATATCGTCTCGTAGATAATATCCAAACTCAAATAAAATCCTCATTACAATTATTATCACACTATTATATAGAATAATGAGGACTACTATAGTAACCATCTTAGACCATCACTCTATTCCCTGACTAGTCCCAGCTATATTCTCATTTCCTGAAGAGAACAATAATTAAAGAAAATGGTGAGCTCAATTAGCCCAGTAAAGAATATTATGACTAAGATAATGCAGAATAAATTAACCTTAGTTCTCAATAAAGAAAATATGATATAATACAATATACAACAAGTTTTAGATCAACAACTGCAGCGAAAATAACAATCCATTAGAAGAGTCAAGTAGAACATGATGTCTACTATCTTCTATGATTTAAAAGTCCATCATCAATATTTTATCCCTGTAACACCAATCAATAAATATTTCACATCAACGAATTATCCATGCACTACGGGCCAATGATATTCGTTTATATCAACAGTGGTCATGATCATGCCAAACATCTATCCATCTATGCACTACGGGCTAAAGAAGACTTTCACCATATCATTTGTCTGTAATATTATAGGTCATGATTATAGCAATACACAATTCCTGGTCATAATCATACCAATCAACAGTCTATCTTTGCACTACGGACCAAAGATGACTTTCATCACAATATAAGCATGAGGATGATGACGATGTTATAAAGAATCAATCAAGTGAGATCAAAGATAAATATTAGAGATTTCTAATTCAATTTATCCAGAGTTCAAAAATGTCCAAATTGTCAACATGATAACTATTTGTGAAGTAAAATTCAAGAATGATATTCATATATCAAAAATAATTTGGACAGAAAAGAAAATTAAATTCTATTGTGAACAGTACTAATGAATAATACCGTATGAATAGTATCATATAAATAGTACCGTATGAATAGTACCCTAGCATGAAAAGATTAAAATTTAATAAGAATATTCTGACCAAAATTCCAACGAAATGATATTAGATGAGGCGCAAAACTTAAGGAATTTTTAATCATTTCAGGAATTATAGAATCAATACTTACCATAGTAAGTTTAAATTTAGGAATATAAAATGAAATAATATCCCTTACATAATATGGAGTATGAAAGAAAATGATATTTCTTACGAGTATTGAAATAAAATAATATCATTTACCTTAGTAGAAACTAGTTTTGATTGGAATATCGGACATTATCCTGAGAAAATCTTGCACAAAAAGCCACACTCAAAGTATTCATGTACTCAAAAGATATACTCACAATATTATAGTAGGAAAGCTTGATATTTTTGGTGTGTTTAGGAAGGAGGTTGCCTCTCCTATTATACTTCAACCTCGGAGTAAAAATCAAATACCTTTGCCTAACTTTGCCAAACTTCGTTGTGACGCCCCCAAAATTAGGTATTCATCACCCATTCTGAGTCGCCAAATATATGGTACAAAATTCAAATATAAACTAATAATACAGCAGTCGTGTATAATACGAAAAAATATATGCTGTGAGTTTAAATACAAATATTGTCTTCTAGACAATATTCATTCTCAGAATAAGTCCTCATTACATTTATTGTCACACTATTTTACAGAATAGTGAGGACTACTAATACTATCATCTGGTCCGTCACTCCATTTCCCGACTAGTCCTGGCTACGTTCTCATTTCCTGAAGAGAACAGTGAAAGAAAGGGTGAGCTCAACTAGCCCAGTAAGAAATATTATGACTAAGATAATGCAGAATAAATTATCAATAGTCTTCAACAATGTTAAACTGATAAAATACAATAGACAACCAGTTTAACTGCAATGGAATATGCAATTCATTAAAAGAGTCAAGTAGAGAATAAAGTCTACTATCTTTTATAATTTAAAAGGTTTTCATCAATTTTTATCGCTGAGACTCAGCTAAATGAATAAACCACAATATCTAATCATCCCTGTACCACGGTCAAGGATTTTCATTAAATCATCAATGGTCATGACTATATCGAATCACCCCTGGTCATAATCATACCAAAACTATCCATCAATGCATTACAGGCCACTGAGGACTTTTATCACATCATTTATAACAGCTCATGATTATACCGAATGATCCCTGGTCATAATCATACTAAGTTCATCTATACACCTAAGCCAAAGATATTCAACAACATATCACATGAGGATGATGACAATGACATAATAATTCAATAAAACAAGTTCAAGAATTAATTTATCCAAGAACCAATAACGTCCAAATTGTCAACATGATACTGCTTTGTAGAGTAAAATTCAGGAATGCTCAGAAGAATATTTCCATGAAAAATACTGGATGAAGCGCAAATATCAAGGATATTCCACTAATTTCATGGAGTATATAAATCAAAATTTTAATCAACTGAGTATAATACCGAATGGAATAACAAAAGATATCACTATGCATGCGATAGAGACCGCACAGACAGGTTATTCCAGCAGAATAATAATAACGGAACCAGGTCAGGTGAAATTCACACCGACAGGATGTTCCAACAGAATAATAAATACGGAATAGTAAATGATGGAACCAGGTCCGGCGTATAGCACAGACAAAATATTCCGACGGAAATATAAAGACGGAATAGTAAATGGAACCAGGTCCGGCGTATAGCACAGACAGGATATTTCGACAGAAATATAAAGACGGAATAGTAAATGGAACCAGGTCCGGCGTATAGAACAGACAAGATATTCCGACAGAAATGTAAAGACAATCGTATATGGTACGTACCTGGTATGATAAAGAGGTGAGGATACCTTGAATACCTTTATCGTTGAAAACATTAAATTCATCTTTGCAATCCGGCCAAAGATATTCATTAACAATCCATCTTTGCACTACAGGCCAAAGATATACAACTGTAAACCAATAATGCTGAGACTCAGCTTAATAGTATCACGACCACGAATTATCCATGCACTACGTGCCAAAGATAATCGTGTTTTCAATTACGGTCATGATTATACCGAACAATCCCTGGTCATAATCATACCAAGTCCATCCATGCACGTAAGCCACAGATGACTTTCAACACATCCATGAATTAATATTTCATTGCTTTGAGACTCACCAATAATTAATCCACATCGTCAAATCATCCCCGCACTACGTGCCAAGGATATTCTTTAGTATCATGACCACGAATTATCCATGCACTACGTACCAAAAGATAATCGTGTTTTCAATTACTGATCATGATTATCTTAACAATCCACAGTCATAATCATACCAAGTCCATCTATGCGTAAGCCACGGGATGACTTTCAACACAATATAAGCATGAGGATAATGATATAAAGAACCAATCAAATGAGATAAAGGATAAATATTAAACATTTATAATATAATTTATCCAGTGTTCAAGAATATCCCAATGTTATCAATCACTTAATAATCTCATAATCTAATATCAATAATATTATAACAATATTTTAATCACTTCTTAAACTTATAAACAATTTATTTCAATTATTTACGCTTTACCATATAATGCATTTAATCATTCAAAAATGTCATACTCATAAGATATCATCACCAATGATCAAATCCCTCATCAAAAAAATATGCATATACTCTATATAGGATTCTCTAGCCATAAAATCCTATTTTTAAATTTTGTTACTTCACATAACATATTTAACTCATTTACTCATAACTAGATCATTTTCATGAAAAATACCAAATTAGTTCCAAAAATATTTCTTTTCTGAGATTTAGCATAATATAGTCCCATAATGAAATATATTTTTCTCGGAATTTTTAAAATTCATTTACTATTTTTCAAAAATCAATTTCTAATTAATTCCTTAAGAAATTTGCTACCTCAAGTTTAACTCCAAAAATTCCCAAATCTTGGCAGGACCTTACACATGTTAATGTGAGCCTCCAGTTTAAATTTCATGGTCATCAGAGTTGTAGAACTCCGGTTATAGCGTTTTTCGTCGGAAAAACCTAAATATTGAAATGGTCATAACTTGCTCATTTTATGTCAGAATGAGCTCATTTTTGGACAGGAGTTACTTATACCATATACTTTCATTTCCCAAAAAGGCTAGAATTTTTCTCATAATTTAAGTGGCCGAAAATGCCCTTTTAAAAAATAAAATCAGTAGCTTTTTGAAATTTCCAGCTTTTTTAACCTTTACTAAAATCAATCCACACGAAAATCTACAACACCTTTTCCAGTGATTCCACTTGTAGATACTACAAAACTCATAGATCTAACTCTAGAACTTGACCACACTGAAAAATTCAAAATATATTAGGAGATATGGTCAATTGAATTTCATGTTACGTTTTTCACAAAATCTGATTTTCAACTCTTTGTGATTTCTAAGAAACTTTCATGTTTTCTCATAATAACCAACATAACTCATCATAACACTTATTAATACCACGTATACCTATGACTTTCATTAGTCCAATGCTTTTATTATGACTTTCATCATAATCCACGTAAACAGATCCTTTTAGTTGAAGAAATATTTGAGGGTTTAAGAAATGGGTTTTTGTACTGGGGTCAATACAAAATTCGATTTCACGCTCTAGGTTAGGCTAGGAAGTCTTCATGAATACGTCAAGAAATTTATTAATGATAGAAATATCATTCAAAACAGTTACTCTCATCCAAGACTTGGATAGTACGTCACATTGATACCAACTGTGACTTTTATCCCTTAACCTAGATAACACCTCACAATGATACCTATCAACTTGTCATCGTCATTCACGACGTCGCCTATAGAAAGTCTGGCTTCGGTGCATTCCACACAAAGAAGTCCACAATGAAAGGATCGGGGCTCTTTACTTATGGCTTGATATAACAATGATTAACTTTAGGGTTTGGTTACTTTGAATTCGTATAGCAGGTTGATTAGGAATATAAAAGCTAACAACCTTACAAAAAGAATAACAAGTAGTTAACCAATCGTTTTCAAAAATCACATTAAAGGCAAGTATTTTCAAAGAGATAAGATCGACAGGTAACGTAAAAGTGTTGACAACAAGATTTATAAACAGTGGAGGTAACGAAGGTTTCTCCCAACGGAGTTTCAATAGATAAATCAAAGTCTAATTTCTCCAGAGTCAAATTTAAACATTGAACACAACTAGGTAAAATAAAAGAGTGGGTAGAACTTGTATTGAATAAAGTATAGACTTCGCAATAGTTTATAATTAACTTACCCGTAATAACTTTGTTCGGGTTTCTCGACAAACGCTCCCACTTAAACTACCGAATTTGACTTTACTATAGGGTACATTCCACCCTTAAGTGCTTCTTCACATTCCTGATCCATAATTTGAATCATTATTCTCCGATCCATATCGAATTCGGGTTGACCGCTATGCACAGGGTAATTCCGAATTCGATGTTGGGTTCTCCCAATTGCTGTCCAAAAAGCAAAATCCATTTCATCTATTTTGGCATTATTGGATCGGACGTCTTTTTCTACACTATCAACGCGTCGTGCAGCTTTTACCCATGCATCATCTATTCTCCTTCGTTTAGTTGTTTCTTCTTTCAGCTGATCTTTGATATCTGAATTCTCAGATTCCAACTTTAATATCTTACACCCTGACAAAGCGTGACTTTGTTCGAGCATCACATATCGGGTAACCCAATTTTGAATTGTTGCATCCCTTTGTTACACGACCGATTGTCGTTCTTCAACCTGTTCTTCTAGCTCACGAACACAATTTTGTAATTCTAAGTTTTGATCATAAATTTCTTCTAACCAATTCTCCTCAGGTTCCTCTTTTTCCTCACTCTCAACTGCTACCTCTGCAACTAGCTCGGGTGCAACTATTAGTTCTTTATTTACTACGTAGATATCTCTAATTTGTTCTTCGTCTGACACTGCATTAACCTGATTAGTGATTAAAGGTGTCTCAACGGTCACATTCACTCCATTGTGAATATTTTCAGCTGCCATTTCCAACACAGCCACAACACAAGGGTTAATTAATATATCAAATATTATCCCTATACTATGACCGACCAATTAAATACCACATAAACTTAGGTAGGTCATACTAGCAAAGGAATTCCCCGTCTCTCCCCTCCTAGTTCTTGTCTCACACCTTAGCCAGAGATCATATCCTTAAGCTTTGATACCAACTGTTACGCCCCCAAAATTAGGTATCCATCACCCATTCTGAGTCGTCAAATATATGGTACAAAATTCAAATACAAACTAATAATACAACAGTCGTGTATAATACGACAAAATATATGCTGTGAGTTTAAATACAAATATTGTCTTTTAGACAATATCCATTCTCAGAATAAGTCCTCATTACATTTATTGTCACACTATTTTACAGAATAGTGAGGACTACTAATACTATCATCTGGTCCGTCACTCCATTCCCCGACTAGTCCTGGCTACGTTCTCATTTCCTGAAGAGAACAGTGAAAAAAAGGGTGAGCTCAACTAGCCCAGTAAGAAATATTATGACTAAGATAATGCAGAATAAATTATCAATAGTCTTCAACAATGTTCTGATAAAATACAATAGACAACCAGTTTAACTGCAACGGAATATGCAATTTATTAAAAGAGTCAAATAGAGAATAAAGTCTACTATCTTTTATAATTTAAAAGGTTTTCATAAATTTTTATCGCTGAGACTCAGCTAAATGAATAAACCACAATATCTAATCATCCCTGTACCACGGTCAAGGATTTTCATCAAATCATCAATGGTCATGACTATACCGAATCACCCCTGGTCATAATCATACCAAAACTATCCAGCAATGCATTACAGGCCACTGAGGACTTTTATCACATCATTTATAATAGGTCATGATTATACCGAATGATCCCTGGTCATAATCATACTAAGTTCATCTATGCACGTAAGCCAAAGATATTTAACAACATATCACATGAGGATGATGAAAATGACATAATAATTCAATAAAACAAGTTCAAGAATTAATTTATCCAAGAACCAATAACGTCCAAATTGTCAACATGATACTGCTTTGTAGAGTAAAATTCAAGAATGCTCAGAAGAATATTTCCATGAAAAATACTAGATGAAGCGCAAATATCAAGGATATTTCACTAATTTTATGGAGTATATAAGTCAAAATTTTAATCAACTGAGTATAATACCGAATGGAATAACAAAAGATATCACCATGCATGCGATAGAGACCGCACAGACATGTTATTCCAGCAGAATAATAATAACGGAACCAGGTCAGGTGAAATTCACAAGCGGGATGTTCCAATGAGAATAATAAATGCGGAATAGTAAATGATGGAACCAGTGCAGCGTATAAAGATGAACGAGGATATTCCGACGGAAATATAAAGACGGAATAGTAAATGGAACCAGGTCCGGCGTATAGAATGAATGGGATATTTAAACGAAATATAAAGATGTAGAATAGTAAATGGAACCGGTCCCAGTATAGAATAGAATAGATAAGATATTCCGACAGAAATGTAAAGACGGAATAGTAAATGGAACCAGGTCCGACGTATAGCACAGACACGATATTTCGACAGAAATATAAAGACGGAATAGTAAAAGAATGTCACCAAGTATATGGTATTCCGCGTATACAGGTTATTCCAACAGAATAATAATGAATGGAATAATATAAGGATTTCACCAAGTATAGGGTATGCCGCGTATACAAGTCATGTATAGGGTATGCCACTTTTACAGGTTATTCCAACATGATAATAAAGAATGGAATAACAACAGTTCTCTTCATGAATATAAAAGAATAATATACTGGATATCAAAGTAGTGAAGTAGCAGAATACTCTTCTTCTTTCTCTCTATAGACTTTCTCTCTATAGCTTCCCTCTATAATTTCTCTCTCTAGAGTTTCAATGAATTCGTAAGAAAATAATGAAGGAATGAGCTTCTATTTATAGGAAAATAGAATGCATAGTAACTAACTAATGAACGGTCCAGATTGATTTACTTTAATCTGACAGTCCATATTTAAAGCAAAATCTTTTAAATAAAATATAATATATTCTATTTATATAAAAAGATTTTTACTATGCAAACACTATGCAAAACACTATGCAACACTATGCATAATAAAATATAATATATTCTATTTATAGAATATCTTTAATAAAGTATTCTGTTTTATATAAAAAGATGTTTCAGTTTTATTACGTTAATAATACGAATAAAACAAAACGTCATCATCGCTTTAATAATTCATATTATTAATCGACAATAATGGAATCAAACTGAGTGACTTCTCACATAAGCATCAATAATCAATACCGTGTGCTACTATGCAACCACACGTATTACTGTATTTTTACTACCAAGTAGTTCAACAGTATTAACGGTAAAACTTCCGTCGTTATTTCAATAAAATATTTTTGTCGTTTTCTCAATTTGATAATAATTCTGTTGTGGGGTCCACTAATAATTGTACCGTCGTACCAATATTTTTCGACACAAAAAAAATATTCCCTGATCAATCGAATATAATATAACAACTTGCATACTTTGCAAAATTATAAATACTAACCACAACTATAATATTATCTCAAATTCACACCATAATATTAAAAATTATTTCGAGAAAATTTAAATCTTTATTTATAAAATCTGGGGTCTCACATTCGTTCTCCTCTTAACTTTCATTCTCTGCCTAATTCTCTTATTTTCCATTAATGCCTAACTCATATCTTGAGGGCCCACAATTTGGAAAACAAAGGATTCTGCAGGAGAATTTCAAAAGGAATAGCTAACATTTTGAGGGCCCACACTATTTGGAAAACAAAAGATTCCAGGAGAATTATTCCACCCATTTGCAAAGGAGGAGTGCACAGAAGGAATTCAAAATAAAGATGATAACCTTCACTCCACTTTTATTCAAATGCTAAAAATTATATATTATTATAATAATATTACTATTTCAATTATAAAAAATTGTAATATTATAATAATATATTTGAATGAATTTTTTATCAAAGAAGATAATTGTCAAACTTTCAACAAATATTTCATGCTAATTTCATTAATTCATTTATATCAAAATTAAACCAATATCCCCCACATAATAATTATTCATAAATAATATTATAAGCTCACACTACAAAAAAATAGGTCTTTAGTAACGATTTTTCAGGCAACGACTAAGTCGTTGCTAAAAGTGTATGTTTAGCAACGAAACTTGTCATTAGATTCTTGATTATTATCGAGCTTTTACTTTTTGCAACGAAATTCATAAGTCGTTGCAAAATTTAGAAACAAAATTCGTTAGAAATTCGTTGCAAAATTTTTAACCACTTAATTTCTCCTCATCGTGGGCAACGAAAGTTTTTTTGTTGCTATATTTCGTTGCCTGATATGGACCACATTCATTGGCAATAATTTTTTTTTTTCGTTGCATATTTTATACAACTTTTTACAACGACTATTAAAATGTTGCCTTAAATTAAGATGATAATAATAATAATAATAATACTAATAATAATAACAATAACAGTAATAATAATAATAATAATAATAATAATAATAATAATAATAATAATAATAATAATAATAATAATAATAATAATAGTAGTAGTAGTAATAATAATAATAATAATAATAATAATAATAATAATAATAATAATAATAGTACTAAATTTTATACGATGAAATGTTCATATAAATATTTATAAATTTATCTCTAAATATTCATATAAATATTTATAAAAAAATATTCATATCTAAATTTTAGATTAAATATTTATAAATTTATAAATAAATATTTGTTTATAAATTTTAAAGATAAATTTATATGAATATTTGTTTATAAATATTTATATGAATATTTAGAGATAAATTTATATATATATATATATATAAATGTTAATAGAATTTATATAATACAAAAAAATATAACATAAGAAGCAAAAATATCACAGCTAGGTTTTGAAACTAAGAGCTCTGGGTTATTAGGCCATTATGCTACCATTGAGTCATTCTAATTTATTAGTTAATTAAACTAACGCCATAACTTGTAGTCTCCAATATTTTTAAATACATATTCTTTTCAAAATTTCTTGTCAAACTAAATAAAATACTAAACAAATCTCAACATTAAACTAAATATATATAAAGTAAATATGAATATTTATATATATATATATATATATGTATATATAAACAAATATTCATATAAATATTTATAAAATTATCTCTAAATATTCATATAAATATTTATAAAAAATATTCATATCTAAAGTTTAGATGAAATATTTATAAATTTATAAATAAATATTTGTCACTAAAAAGTTGGCTAAAATATTATACAAAAATTATGTTTTAGTGTATGTAGCGTGAAATATTTATGGTGTATGGTTAAAAATAAAATTTATTTGTTATTGTTTTTACATATTACAAATATATTTTGAATGCATTAAATTTTTTTTGTATTACAAAGCTATAATTATTCTATATTATGTTTTCCCTTTTTAAATACTTGAGAGAACAATATGTTGGATAACTTAAATTATACTCCTTCCTTTGATTGACATTTTAGGAGAAAGTATATATATAGATTGAAAAACTAATGAATGGTGGACTAAATTGGATAAAAAAATTTAATATTATTATTTTAAAATTCATTAAAAAAATAAAATATAAATAAATTAATATTTAGAGACAATACAATAAATAAGTCAGTAGTATTTTTTTTTGAAATCTACAAATGAAAAACACGTTCATTTTTCAGTTAAGTTACAGTGGAGTTTTATTTATATATTTTTTAGCAAGGTTAATAGATCTTCAATAAAATGTTAACATGATATATATTTTTTTCTTTTAATATTTTCTTCATTCCAAACCTAGCTTAAATAGACACAAAACGAAATACTATAATACAAATCCTAAATTTCAAATCAGTCAATCTTAGGCTGGCAACACTCGAGAACAGAACATTTTAATTATTATTATTATTATTATTATTATTATTATTATTATTTTAATTATTATTATTATTATTATTTTAATTATTTAAAATTTATTATTATTAATACAATAATAGTTATTACAATTCCTAGTACAGTGGCCAAAAAGTGTATTATCTCATCTTCACATGCATATAAACGATGCTAGGTGATTTAAATATTAGTGTTACATAAATTTTAACATGATATGTAGTTGGTCTAGTGGCTTTTGTTGGAATATAAGGTTTCTAGTTTGGAGAGGTCTAGAGTTCAACACTTGTGATCAACATTTTTTTAAGGAAAATTTTAAGGCTTGCCCAACTCCACATCAGGAAAAATAACGGGCCCACGTCAGCATTCCGTCTATTTTTTCGGACGGAAATTAAAAATATTACCATTTTATAATTTTTTTGAGTACAGTTATTCGATTGTAACAAAAAAAAATTTGATAACCACAATGAAAATCGGACCCCAGTATAGTGACAAAAAAGTGTATTATCCCCTTTTCAAAGTCTTGTGGTATAATAATTATATAATTAATTTTTCATCATATATTTTATCCCCTTTTCAAAGACTTCTCTTCTTCTTTTTCTTTATAGCTTCTCTCTCTATAATTGCTCTTATGAATCTTAGTGAATTGGTGAAAATGAAGGAAAAATGAGCTTCTATTTATAGAAAAATATAGTTTCAATAATTGCACGTTTTGGGGCTCGAAATATTACAGTATAATACCTTCATCTTTTTCTTCATTTTTAATTTAGTTCTGCAAGTATTATCAAACTTGCACCACCTCCCCTAATAGTATATCATGTGAATCAATAGTACAATCATGTGACTCAATAGTTCTATACATGTGAAAAAAAATAATTACAGTATAGTACATTCATCTATACCTCTATTTTTAATTTAGTCATGCAAGTATTATCAATCTTGTACCACATCCCCTAATAGTACATGCATGTGAATCAATAGTACACACATGTGAATAAATAGTTATAAGTATGTGAATTAATAGCAATTAATTGCTCATTTATCCGATTAATTACCCGATTGGTCATTATAACTTTCAGACATCAATTATTATCGAAATAAATATCGATTTCCACTACACTAATAATTCCAACACAATGAATTTCATCTTTAATCAACACAAACTTATTCATCATTAATATTATAACTCATAATATTTAACAACCAGGTTGTTCCCAGGAAAGATGGAGCTTTTCGATAAGGATTTCTCCCTATTGGCGCACAATTAGATTATCTAATCTCTCCTTGACAAAACTTCTATATGAGAGAATAATTGAATAACTTTGTCGTCTCAATTATTGATTTAATAATATAACATATTATGTAGATGATACTGTGACAATAATTGAATCAATAATATGAGAGATATGATGCAGCAATTACTGTAGCAATAATTGAGTATAACTAAGTGACTTCTTATGTAAGCATTAATAATCAATATCGTGTGCTACTATGTAACCACGTGTATTATTGTACTTTTACTACCAGATAATTCAACAGTTTTAACGGTAACACTTTCGCCGTTATTTTTATAAAATGATAATTCTGTCATTTTCTAACTACGACAATACTTCCGTTGTGTGGTCCACCAATGATTGTGTATTGTCGTCATTTAATATTCCTGTTAAAACGAATATTCTCCGACCAATCAAATATTATATAACAACTTGCTTACTTTGCAAATTTTATAAATAATACTCACAACTATAACACTATAACCAACTCACACCTTAATATTCAAAAATGTAGAAAAATTCATCTTTATTCATAAAAATTGGGGTTTGACTTTAAATGGTTTGCCACGTAAATAGCTGACTTGTGAAAAAAAAAGCTTATGTGTCGAGAATTATCCTATATGGCCTTGATTAAGTGGATTTAGAGGGAAAAAATTATGGAGAAAATAAAAGAATTATTTTAAAGTATAATATAAATTAGAAAAATTGACCAAAAAAATAAGAAAATAAATAAAAAATATATTTAATTAATTTTTAAAATTCGTATAGTTTCTTCACTAGTGGGCCTTCAGAGCTACTGCCTTTTTGAAATGTTCTCAACCTGAGGCAGTGGTTCCTAAGGATTTTGGTAACTGTTTTTAGTATATTTCTATCACCTCTTAAGTTGTTAAAATGATACACCCAAGCTAATTTAACAGCACACTAAATCCTTCAACAAACTAATATAAAATTCCAAAAGTTTGTGAAAGTAAATAGATATCTGGAAGGTTTTGGTATTTTATATCTTCTGTTGGGATATCCTCTAAAGATGCAGAAAAGCATACCTTAAAATTTAAATTCAATTTTCTTCAAGCTTTCTGAACCTCGGCTTTTGGTTCTCTGCTTTTATGTTTGTTCTGTGTGATTGCTATGCAGGTTGCAGAATTTGATTTGAGATATGTCCTGGCATTGTAGTTGTAATGATCTTATTGACCAATTACATGTATATGATTGGATTGTAGATCAGATAGGGAGAGATTGATAGAAACAAATAATTAGAGAGAGGACCTTTTGGTATTAAAAATAACTCTTTGTGATAACTGAAGAACCTGTCCATTCTTTCCATAGATTCACTCTGCATGCTATAAGGAAAATGGCCAGTATGCAGCATTCTTGGTCAATTTTCATTGAACATTTGCAGTACCTATGTTTAGTTTACCAGAATTTTAGTCAGATTATTAAAATTTGTTTTTTTCCCTTCTTGAAATGGAGTATAACTTGCATGCCTGGACTGATTTTAGTTTGAATTATATGGTTTCTGCTTCTGTAGAATCCCCCTTCTGTTCCTACTTTAGTGGCTGTAAAATGGGCCAGCTGGCTGAGGCGTTCAACATTCATTGTTGATTGGCGTAATTTTGGATATACTTTACTGACATTATCTCTTGGAAGAAGTAGTCCTTTTGTGGCAGTCTATCGATGGTACGATTTCATTCACTTATAAAATTTTCTTTTAAATATGTGGGCCTTTATACAATAAACATGAGGTTTCTATATGATTAGGTTTGAGAAACATTATGGGAAGATGGCAAACGGTTCCCTATGTGTGACACAAGTAATGCAACTTGAATTGGCTCAAAACTAGGGAATTAAGTAAGAGGGTCTGCTCGATAATACATACTATACTGCATTTTGCCTATTCACATTTTTAGTCCTCTGTTATAATTTAATAATTTAGTCCTCATTGCGTTTCTAAATTTTAGAGCTGCAGTTCTATACGATCAGCCTCCTGAGTTTTTTCATCCTACTTCACTCGTAGAGAAGCACAAGGTAAATCATATTTATATCTCAACTCACTCTCAAGAGTACATTGACTTGGCAATTTATAATTGGACTGTGGATTCTAGTTGTTTTGCAGGATTAGTAAAAATCAGGATGAGTCTTGTGGTCTTCAAGACTGCATCAGCAATGGTATTGTACTTGAGAAATTCCATCTTCAATTCTATGTCTGGTGAAGTTGAGCAAGAGCAGAGAGTCTTACTTGGATATTTACACACATTTGTGATTTGTATAAATGACAGGTACAGATAGACATGATTTAAATGCTACTTTATTTACAACCAAGGTTGGCACTGATATAGTCTTGAATCAGAATAGGCCAGCACTCATAGTTAGCAGTACAAGCTGGTGAGTTCTTACTGAACTAGCTGCTCATTATATATGTGTTATTTATGAGCTCTGTGTTTGTAGTACTGATTTCGAGGTGATTATAACCTTTATATTTCTGGTGTTTGTTATTTGCTCTATTTTATTCTAGTGATGCATCATACAATGATAATCTTAATCATTAGTAACCCATGCCATGTTTAGGTTAAAAAAATGAAGACCCGTTATATAATAATGATATTGTGTTGCTTTGAACAAGTGAAGATAACTCGATTTGAGACATTTGACCATATGACCTTTCTCATTTTAATCATACTTTGGACAGCTAAAGTGTTATTACTTTAGTATAATATGATTAGTTGTTGTAGAACCTTCAATGGTTTTAATTTTTCATATGCCAAGCGCTGAGCTTGTGGTCGAAGAATTATTTTATACTGGAAGTTTAGAAAATTTGCTTCAATTGGAAACTTCTCCCTTGTCTACCTCGACTAGAGGACCCTGCATGTACTAGGTACTAGGCCTCAGAAACTTGGCATTGCTGGATAAGCGTTAATTGTTACTCGAGAAGTCTAGGTGACACTACTAAAAATGTGTGTTTCGAAATTTGGTAGAAGTAAATTAGCAACCAGAGTCGCTCTTTACACAACTGAGTACAACTTACTGAACTTCAATTTGAACAGCTGCAGAATTGTTGTGCCTTTAGTTGCATCCAGAACTTTATAGTTGTGGCCCTTGATTATTGAAACAAGCTACTTGGCAACATTATGTCAGGAGATTTTGGCAAGGTAGGTCATGTTTGAAATGATTTTATGGAAGCCTAGCAAAAAAAATTACTTCATAGAAAAAGAAAAATCAGCCGATTTTGGCTATATATAGTTCTAATTTTTAAAACTTTAATGTGAGGCAATGCAACATTGTTTCTTAGTTTCTATATTGTTTTGATAAGGGAAAAAAAATAAAAAAATAATCCCAACATGGGCGTTCCAGTAAAATAATATTGAGCTAAGCTACAGCAAATTATTGCTAAACTATGGCTATTGTCACGGGGTCAGGTCTGGTCCCAAATTTTTCGCCAACCTTGAGCCCTGTGATGGCCTGGTTGCCTCCTCAACCAATCAGCCAACCCGCACAGTGTTGTCCGTCGCACTATTTGCACCAACAGAACACGCACACCACCTGTTTGTATGGTTTTCTGTTTGGCACAAGTAATTAGCAAGCATACAATGGGCAACACACGAATTTACAAGCAAGACGCCCAACTTTTTATTGCACTCTCAATAAACTAGGAAATTCGCCCAAAGGCTTGCAAAACTCAGCTCTCAAAGCCTACTTGTCTGATGTCAACAGACCACTCGTTCACATATACTCTGCTATATGCTGTCTACTTTGTGCTCCTAGCACTGGCTATTTATAGCCCAATGGTCAGTTGACACCCCCAACTGCCAAGAGGTTTGCACCAATAAGGTGCTGCCAACAAAGGGGTGGCAGTTCCCCAAAACTGCCCACTACAGCTCATGTCAACTTGTACCACGCATCCTTGGGTCCAGTCATGCAATTTGATGTCTGGCCATGTTTTCCACTAGCTGGTTGTTGCCTCTCAATCTTTGCCGCCAGTCACTCACCCACCATGTGTAATCGCTTCAATCGTTGTCTAAAGCACCTTGCCCACTACTTGGTAACTGCTCACAACTGCCTTGCGTGATCTCCCATCACTGTTCACTTGTTGACACGCATGTCCCCCATGTCTGTGCAATCTGGCGCCCCAAACTGCACCCCAACTGCTCCTTGACCCAGTCCAAGTCGCAGCCTAAGCCAACTGTGCACACCAGTCTGATCCGTTAGCCCACATGTGCATCAGTCTTGCATGTTGCTCCGCTCAGCGTGACCAGCACTGCCTTGTGCATTGCCCAACACCGTCTGTTGTCACGCAACCCAACACCTCGCGTTGTTTAGCACTCCTCGTAGCCCAGCTTGTGATGCTGCTTTTGCCACCAATTTAGTCTAGCCCCGCCTCGTCCAAGCTCATGCACTGTTTTGGCACGCTAGGCTCCGCCTATGTCATGCCCACGTTTAGCCCACTAAGCCACTCATCCGTTAGTCCTTAGTCTTGAGCCAACCGTATGCCAAACTCGTCTTTGACATTGCTTTGACATGCCAAGCCCATCACCTTGCCATGCCCAACGTTCGCCCAACAACGTTCTTGCTCGATCATGCCCCGTTCATGATCGAGTCTTTGATTCGATCCAAAGCCACAATCCGATGTTGGACATTGTTGTAAGGGAGCCCAACAATGTCCCAACGCCCAACACTCCTCGCCCATGGTACCTGTTGTGACGCCCCCAAAATAGGTATACAACACCCATTCTTAGTCGCCAAAATACATGGTATAGAAAGCAAACTACAACTTTGACAATACAGATGTTGTGTAGAATACGACAATACAACTGTGAGTTTGAATACAAATATTGTCTTCTAGACAATATACACACCCAAATAAGTCCTCATTAATTATTCATACACTATTTTACGTAAATAATGAGGATGCCTAAAACATCTTCCTAGAACCATTACTCCATACCCCGACTCGATCCTCGCTATGTTCTCACCTCCCGAGAAGAAAAAAATGGAACAAAAAGGAAAAGGGTGAGCTCAATCTAGCCCAAAAAAATAATATTATGACTAAGATAATATACAACAAATTATCGTTAGTCTTCAACAGGAAAAATCTAATAGAATACAATAGACAACAAGTTTTAGATCAACAAATGCAATGAAACAACAATCCATTAGAAGAGTCACGTGAGAAAAGAATTCTCACCGCCTTCTAAGGTTTAAAAGTCCATCATCAATAGTTTATCCTCGTAATAACAATCAATATACATCTTTAATCATCTTTGACTCTACAGCCAAAGATATTCATTTGTATCACCAATTGGTCATGTTCATCTCAACACTGCTCATCTTCACTTGCACTACGTGCCAAAGATATTCATCGATTAATCGTTCATCTTTGCACTACTGAGCCAAAGATATTCATTTATATCACCATTTAGGACTCGAGGATGATGAAAAATATTTTAAAAGAAACGAATCCAAAGTGAAACAAAATGACAAGGATTAAGGATTAAGGATTCGTACTTTGTTTTACCCATGTCCAAAAATACTTGAAAATAATCATATTGGTGTAAAATTCAAAAATGATCAAAACATGGATACAATCAAAGCTAGTATCCGAATAGATATTTTGGACAAAAAAAATTTTTTATTTTTCTATTGAATAGTCGTGGTATTAAGTGAATAATTAATCGATATCGTGAATAAGTGTCGATATCGTGAATAGTAACCCCACACACAACAAGTTCCAAATTTGATAAAAAAAATTCACCAATACTTTGGCATAATGATATTGAAGAAAAAAATATCATTTAAGAAGAAAATAATACCCCTTACCTCAAAATAATCGTATTTCGATTTGAATTTGATAGTAGTCGATGTGAAACCCATACCAGATATAAAGAACACTCAAAGTATACTCACAAGAATACGCCGATAATTTAGAGAGAGAAAGAGAGAAAACTTTGTTTCGGTGTGATTTTCAATTCTAACTTAGCCTCTATTTATAGGAAAATGTTAGAGCCTAAAGGAGACTAAATAATAAAATATTATTATTCTTATTCTTACTTCTACGCAACAAGCTAGCCACCAATTTCTGAAAATTTTCAAAAATTTTATGTGCATTCAACACCTACCAAAAAAGTGGGTCCCACCCATTAATTTAATAACAATTATTTTATCTTCCTCAAACTTCAATAATTAAGTGAAAATAGCTCTCTGCTTATCGTAAAAATTCAAAACTCTTAATTTTTCATGGGAAATTCCATTCTCTACAACTTTGAAGAAGAAAGTTTTTCCAAATTCCAAACAGAAATTGACCGAAATCCATAAACAGACGATTTTACGCCTATAATCAATTTTCTATCAAGAATTGTGTCCACCGACACCCAAAACATGTGTTAAACATTTAATGCCATAAAAATACTCTTCCTCCTCATATACTCATGTATCCCACATTCATTGTAAAAATATCACCGTTAATATATTATTAAAATAATATATCTAAATGAATTATTTTATCAGAAAAAGATAAAATATTAATTTTCAACAATTGTCACATTAAAAATTTTCTCCATCTATATCCACATAAAATAAATATTTTCTTTATCATAATAATCAATAATTAATTATTTTAAAAATAATATTACGTAATCACAAGATCGACAAACGGTAGTTCTCAGGAAAGAGGGGCTTTCAATAAGGATTTCTCCTCATCTTGGCGCGCAATTAGGTGACCAAACCTCTCCTTAGATGTAACTTTCTAGACATTGCCAATAATGTTATCTCGATAATATTATTCAAATAATATGAATTATTGATCCGATAATGGAAAATCTCGCAAAGGACAACAATAATAATATAAATATCAACGCAAAGAATTATTGAATCAATAAAATATTGAACGAGAACTCACAGTAATAATTATTGAGTAATGCCTTCTTACGCATTTAATCAATAATTCAACAATACCGCGGCAATACCGTAAAGCTCTTTGTAACAACCACCGACATCAGTATTTTAACCACCGGAGTAATCCAACAATGTTAATTGAGTAATAACTACTGTTTATTATTTATAAAACTCAATCTTTGTCGCTTTTCCTTCATCCAACCGCTTTTCCGTTATGGGGTCCACTAATGATCGCTGCTGTCGCATTTGAGATTCCCGACAAAAAAGAATATTCCACGACCAAACGAATATTCCCGGATAATAATGAATATTTTATAACCACTTGCTTATTTTGTAAACTTTGCACATTTCACCCATAACCAAAGAATTATATCAAATTAACCCTTATTAATTTAGAATATTGAATAAAGAAAAATTCAATTTTATTTATAATAAGTTGGGGTCTTACACCTGCCCATGGCCCCGGGTGACCTTCACGGAGCACCCCCCCTTATAATAGCACTTATGAAAATTTCCAAAGTGCCAGCACTGGACATCAGACCTGTCTGAGGAAGCATAATGTAAGTTGCCTAGAACTTACATTTTTCTGACATAGCCCATTTGCTGTCCAATGACCCAACTTGCTGCCTAGTGTCGCACACTACTGCCCAACGCTGCTCATTGCTTCAAATGACTAAGTGTCAACCCCTGCTTGTCAAGTCGGTCGCCCACCCCTTGTGTCCTTGCAAGACACTCGCCGACTAATTGCGCCACAAATACTTTTGGTTGCCGCTTCATCGCCACACACACACGCACACCGCCGCTCATTGTTTGCATGCGTATGCCTTGCCCCCACAACCGAAAGTGTCAAAACTTCGCTTGGCATGCTATCTGGGCGTCCCGCATGTCAAGTCCGTGTCAACCCATTAAAAGGCTAATAGCTATTATGATACATCTGATGGGTGTCTACTGTCTAGCTAATTGTACTTTTTAATAAATTAAGAAAAATAATCTCCCTTATATGTTCTATCACCTTCTTCAACAATCTTAATGTCCCTTATTTCCGTTAGTATCCATTGAAATGGAAGCATCTATAATAAAAGTCGTGTGGCGTGCATGGGACCAGCTTTACTGGATCTGTTTAGCTTCAAGAATGACGACATGAGTTAATATTTGATCCTTGAGTAAAACCTGATGTGCTATCAATACTGAGTTTAATTTCAAGCTTAAAAGGTTTGTTCTAATTTTTTTGTAAATGAGTATTCGTTGGAAAAATACGAATAAAATATAGGATTCAAATATAAAATAAAAGAAGGGCTGAAATAAACTTATCGATTTAGGCGAATTTATGTTGAAAGCGAGAGGCGTGCAAACAAGACCGTCCTTAAGTAGAAATTTCGCCCTCTAGGAGAACTTATTTTTCTCGGTACTAAGGTCATGCATAAAAATCCTACTCCAGGATTCAACAAATTCACCCAATTAACTAGCACTAGAAATAGTTGAATGACTCATGAACAACTTCTAATTTTTCTTTACTCGAACTCAAATATAAGTCGTGTATATATAATAAAATATAGATATGAATTACTGATTATATATATATATATATATATATAATACTTGCAGAGGATAGTATATATATATAATGTGTAAGAGAATAGAATTTTGAAGTGACAGCATGGTTACTATAATATATATATATATATATTTATGTATAATGCTAGGCGCGGGCTTTATCAAATATGACAGTATATAAAGAATCCACTAACTAAGCTCAGCCTTCTTTATATAGGAAAAGCTAGCAACGGTAACAATAGAAGCAAGCCAAGAAACGGTAATAAAAATTAATGCAACGGTAAATAAAATATTAATATCCCAATAATGCTATTAATATATAATAGCAGTTACAAATCTCCAACAATTAATATATATTATAACTCATTTAATTTATACATTAAATTCTTTTAATGGTATATCATCAAAATATATTAAAATATTTATTTTTATTTAACTTTATAATATATTATTTTGTATAAAATACAACAATCCCCCACATATTACAAAGTAAAAATAAAATAAATTGGATAAGAAAATTAAGAATGCAGTGCGTTAACACTAGTGTCTTTTGGACTATGAACCAATGTATAGAGTGAATAGGACTTGATTCACAGGAATTTGGTGAAATGAAAATTTCTATGAACCTTATTCCTTATTATGAATCAGTAATCATAGTACTCACACTACAAACTCTATTTAGAAGTTGTTCTACGCGATTTGGCACATTTTGGCCTTGCGCCATACCTGGAATTCATGAGTGCTCTAGAAAACCTGTCTTGTTTTCATAAGAGGCGGCCTCACCTCTACACTCATATAGGTGTTTCTATCAAATGTGTTCTACAGTTAAACACATCACCCAATAGGACTATGGAAAACATTAAGAGTATATAACTCAACCTCTAACACTGTAGAATTACACTATCCTACACCATAGGGATGAACTCAAATATTTTTAAAATGGATAGTGTCTCAACCAATCAACCAATGACTTGTTGTTACCCATATGAACCTACTTCCTGGGATTACCATTC
Source organism: Panax ginseng (assembly GCA_020205605.1). Lineage (NCBI taxonomy): Eukaryota > Viridiplantae > Streptophyta > Magnoliopsida > Apiales > Araliaceae > Panax > Panax ginseng. The sequence goes on from CM035134.1 coordinate 19,407,275, forward strand.
ATATAGGTTGGGTTACCATCAACATTGATTTACTGTAATGAGCGATAGTCCCATCCCCCTCGATGTATTGCTCACTAGCCTCTTGCTTAGTGGCTTTGTTAGAGGATCTGCAAGATTCAACTCTAACAAAATTAAGGGATATAATCCCATCACATCACAGCTGTCTCACAATATTATGTCTTAGGCGTATATGCCTACTCTTGCCCTTACAGCTCTTATTCTTAGCTCTGCCTATAGCAGCTTGGCAATCACAATGTAGAGACACAGATGGAACTGGTCTCGTCCACAAAAGAATTTTTCTCAAAAAATTTCTGAGCCACTCTGCTTCAGAACCTGCCTTCTCTTAGGCAATAAACTCAGATTGTGATAACCCAAATTTTTGAGAAATATTATGGAGGAGCAAATTATTAAAGGGAAAGATGTAGTTAAATTTAATGATACAAAATTATTGTATGCATTAAATATGGCAAATAAGTGGACAAAGTATATTAAATTTAAATATACAAAATATTTTGTATCTGTTGAAAAGAATGCATTAAATTAATTTGCTAGATTAAATTATTTTAATTAAATAATTTACATTAAATAAATTATTTTTATTTAATGTATAATCTCCATTTTTATGGAAAAAGATTTTTGGGTATTTTATTTTAATTTTTTAAAGTGCGTTATGTATTTAATATTTAAGCGATAAGTATGGAGGATATAATATGATGTGTATATTTGTATTTTTGTAATGTGGTATTTTAATACATGATATGTTAAAATTAAGTTAAGCTAGTTGCTAGGAATGAAAGTTAGTGCTCGGTAAGCATGAGGTGGCTTATTTTAAGCCTTATGAAGATGACTAAGCTAAATTATAAGCTTGAGCTGTCAAATAAATAGAAAGTTAGCAGCATGAGTAAGCTATAAGTCGTTATTTGCCAAAGGAGAGCTATGAAGAGTTAAACAATGTGCAGTGTTATTTTCTTTCTTAGAATTATTCTATCCTCTCTCTTTGTTCCCCACATCCGACCCAATCCACCTCTTTACTCTCTCTTAATTACTAAGACTTCCACCAAAATTGTAAGTAAAGCTAGCATCGACATTGAAGAGAATTGGGGAGCCGTAAATCACATCTATCAACAAGTATAACCATGAATAAGCATCACCAATCTTAAAATTTCGGCAATTAAAGAGGTAAGTATGTGATTATATTGCATTCTCAAAAATTAGGTATATATGTATATACGAATAAAATGAATTGTGATGTTGATCACGGATAAACTGTTGTGGTTGGGTTGTATTGTGTTAAGGGATCGTGTGCAGATGAAATGAAGTATTAAGGGAAGAAAATATGGGTTTAGACAAACCTAAACCTCTGTGAATTCTGTCCCGAAAATGGTTGCACACAAGATGTTTGTTAAAAGGTCTCTTAAGGACTGTTAACTTAAATCATGAAATTAAGTGAGGATTGAGGTTAAGAACTCTTTATACATGTTATACTAGGTGAATTAAATGATTTTTTTTAGGCCTAAAGTAATTGGAAAACTGTTTTGGACTGAATTAAGAAAGGAAGCAATTTTTTTTAAAGGGAAACAACATGTTAAAGTTGGATTAAAAAAAAATTGTTCGGCAGGGCAGATTGGGCATTCAATAAAGTGTACTTAAGATGCTTGTTTGGGATATGTTATATTTTTCAAAAATACCTTGTTATGCTCTCTGCAATATACCAGAACTTGGTTTTTATTGGATGCGTAGTTTGAGGATTTCAAATTAGTAAAATATATTAGAAACCGAAAAACTAATTTGGCTGCTGACCTTGAAAGAAAAATTCAGGACTACCTAGACTTTCCAAAAAATTCTGGGCTTTTGGGGATGTGTAGTACACTGAATAAGCTTCCATAGACTCTGGAACGGACTGATCCCGACTTTGGAGCAAGGAGTTATGACATTTCAAAGTAGTCGCGTCGAATCTGCCAAAATTCTGGAACACAGATTCGAAGCAGCCCTTACACGAATTTTCTGGAATTCCGTGTTTAGAATTTGAAAATGGTCAAAGAATAAAAGTTGTAGTCCCGGAAGTTAGCTTCGTGTGGACTCAAGAATCGCTCAAAAATGTTTTGAAACGAAGAAGTTATGACTGTTTTAGCGCAACAGGGACAAGCTGGAAATCAATTAAAAACTGTTATAACAGAGCATTTTTGGAGCTTTGTTTGGACTGTTTAAAGTTTCTGAAATGGGTAGCTTATATTTTCTAAACATAGTCTACTAGGGTGTTTTCAATATATCAAAAATTGGTTGTAATTCAAACTACGAGTGAAAAGTTAAAAATGCGCAAACTAGGCATTTCGTTATTAGGGCGGCCAGGATACCGGTGGGCATCTTATTTTGCCACCATAAGATGTGTATTATCTTCTTAAATCGACGTATTTGTCTTTATCTGAATTCACCCACCGGTTTTGGCTTGTGGTTCTGGCAATTTGAGTTTCTTGTAATGCTTGGATTATAATGTTTATAATTATATGGATATACTACCTCAAACATATCCAAAATTCAAAGCATATAAACGAGTGGTTTAAAAGATATAACATCACAAAACGAGTGTCAAAGCACGGGGCTTGACCAGTAACGCCGAGCTAAGCTAAGCTTGTGAGAATACACGCGAGGCCCAATGATTAGCAAGACGTTAAATTTGTTTGGCGATTGATTCAGCGATCACGATTCTTGGTTGGCTCTAATGATTTGGCATGTAGCAAGACACCGAAATGGTAGAAAAAATGTAATATAACAACTTTATGCCATGAAAACTCATCTTGAGCGTAAGAAAAACAATAAACATGTAATGTAAACATAAGTTTACATGTTTACGCAAACGTAAGCCGAGAAATAATATGCAAAATGGGTATAAAGCTAAATGAAATGCACAAACCCGTTTAAAATTATATTAGACATAAAAGTGTTAAAACGAAGGTGTTTGGAGTTCGAAACGGAGATTTTGAGCACAAAATTACATAATGCTATATGTATGAATTTAAAGTACAAGCGAAGCAAAAATTCAAGTTATTCGCGGGAATAATGTGAAGCTAAGCTACGTATAAAGCGAAGCATTCGCGTACGTGGCGATAACGTGATTTAACACATGAACCATCGAAAGGGTATGAAAATTACCGAAATTAAAGAAATGATGTAGTAAGTCATGTTTGTGCAGTAAAAACTATTCATATGGTGTTCCGAATTTACTATAAAAGAGGAATATTCTTGGTTTATATTTCGGGATGTAAAGTATTTATACACTAAAGTCATGTGAGAACTTTATTATGTATAAAAAGGTTTAAATAAATAAAGTTTCTAAAGAAACCGAGAATAGTTATAAGACAAGAATAAAAGATTATAAGTTATGGTAACTAATGATCATGACTTATATGATTATTTAATATGCACATGTCATGTGTCATAATTGGTTATCTAATATGCGTGTATGTGAACACGATTGTGTAGGATTCGTGAGAAGAAGTTAAAGTAAACTATAGCGGTAATCCTCCATTAAGGCAAGTTTTTCAGTTCTATTATGTTTGTGGATTAAATGTGATTATGTGGTGAGTTACATACTATACTCTATGAATTGTTAAAGTCAAAATATGACTAAGTTAATTGGGTATGGAACTCAATTTATATGTGATATGTGATAACACATGTTGTATGATGTAACACGATAATTGAAAATGTATAATGCAAGAGTATATGCATGGCACATGATTATTAATGCATGTAGAATATGCATAGCAAAGAAAGTATGTTGCATGTGGTGAATATAGAGTTGTGTGCTATGTGAAGCATGATAAACTGTTAAATTTGCTGGGCTGTCGAGATCAATCTTGCAAACACAAACTTTTTGCAGGTTAATGACGTTATGCAATATTATTTGCTATGCGGATGATGAAGATTGAACAATGTGCAAAATGAATACATTTCTTTGAATTAGAAATGGTATAAATCTATGATTGATAGTTTTTTTAAATGTAATTGGCAGTTATGTATAGTTGGAAATGTTGAATGAATAAAGAATGTTTATTTTGAAATGAGAATAAATATGATTCTAGTATAAAGAAGAATTGTAAAGGTTGCGATTCAGGGAATGAATGAATGTAAATAAAGGAAAAAAATTTATTCCGCATTTTTAGCTATTTTAACATTAAATAATGTTTTAAAGTTATAACAAGGTATTATTAACGCACAAGATCGGGAAGGGAAATGGTCCCGATTTTGGGGTCGTTACACAGACTCCATAGTAGAGCGAGCTATACAAGTCTGTTTAGAAGACTTTCAAGAAACTGCTCCTCCTCCGAAGGTAAATATGTAGTCACTCGTGGATTTGATCTCATCTGAATCAGAGATCCAGTTGGCATCACTATAGCCCTCAATAACTGCAGGATTACCGCAGTAATACAAACCAAATCCAATAGTACCTCGCAGATACTTGAGTATTCTACATAAAGCAGTCTAATGTTCCTTATTAGGATTACGAATGTATCTGGTGAGTCTATTAACTGCATATTAGCAGTTTTAGAATCAAATTTTCTTTTTTAGGGTCAGGTAACAATACCTTAGTAAACACCCCCACACTTTAAGATATTTCTAGACATATCACCTTAGTCTGAATGAATTAAACTGAGAGGTTCAGAATCTCTAACTAATATTGATTGTCATGTCTTTTTAGTAGTATTGGCTTCCACACACACTTGACATTTCTTGGTATTTAAAATTTTAACATCTTTTAAAATTCCCAAGTAATTCACAGGGCCTAAAATATTATCACGCAATAAACAGGCCAGATCACTCGGTGCACTCCCCAACAGTAATATATTTAACACAAAGATATAAATATGATTGGATGCATGCTTATTGAGAGATAAACAGAGAGTACTGTGAAAACGAAGTTATATCCCATCTCAAGAACATAGCGCAGAAAATCAATGCTTCTCCACATCATCTTCAAGTAATCAGAAGTCATAAAATAGGCCTCCTGAGAGAAATCAACTCCTTTGGTACTAAGGGCAAAACAGTGGGAGTGTAAATCCTTTTCTTTTGATTTAAGAGGGGGCTTTATATATCTGTCATAGGCCTTTAGCTAGCTAACCATTTATGCAAAAGCTCAAAAATTTACGCAATTTATTGCGTACATGCTATTTGAATATTGCAACTGCTCTTTGTTTGAGTGCCCATGATACAAGAAATGTGGATAGCTAAACATAATATACTTCTATAAAGCTAACAAAAAGGACCTCCTTAAAGAAATATGGCTTTCTGAGCAGTTCGGGAGCGTTTTACCGACCCTCATCTAGGCCGAAGGCTTAACATCAGAAGGGCTTCGAGAAGGGCTTCGAGAGACCGATGGGCCGAAGCCCATGAAGATGTTGGAGGTGTTGGCCCACATCTCGAGCCCTCCCGGGCGGAGCCGAGCCCTGCTTTGGATGTTATGTTGGGGTCGTCTTGAGTCCCTTGGGGCCAAGCCTGCACGAGTGTTATAGGACCGTTTGGGCTGCCGCAGGTGGGGTTCTCCTGCGTGTAGAGTCCGGGTACCTATTCATATGCATATAAGGTAACTCCAAAGGTAGTGATGGGATTGGACTCTACTTGCACCTTTCAAAGAGATTGTGTTGGACCTAAGTTATGGTAACTACCATACACTAGGAGTCCTAATCCGACTGGGAGAAGGATTCTAAGGTGGTGAGTACTATAAATACAAGGCCTAGGTTATCATTATGAGGTAATACTTACTTTTGAGTACTAAACACTTAGCCTCCATTATTAAACCTGGTAACGACCTGTACTCATTCTCACACCGGAACTATCCCCCGGCGGCACAAGCCGTCAAACTTCTGCGTGATCTGTTACTGTGCAGATTCTAGCGCGTGGATTCTGTGATTGGTCGCGCCGGCGAAACTTAGCGTTAACATTGGCGCTAGAAGGAGGGGCTTTAGTGCTTAAACAATCACAACCAACCTTTTCCGGTGAGAAACGATGGCGAGTGTGGAGTATGCGCTTTACGACCACGAGAAACAAAAGACGCGCAGCACCACTCGGTGAGGGGGTCGGTGAAGAACGACCGATCGGGTTCCGTGATCCGGGGAGATCGAGGGAGAGCCAATGAGTTCCCTTCGAAAAAGACTCTTTCATGACAGCCATCGTACACCCAACCAGGCCAGTCGGGCAGACGAGAATCACTCACGGGCCCTGGAGCTGCATGGAAAGAGTCGTGGTGAGGGTAGTCGAGATCAACGTGAGTTCATCCTGCAGAAAAAGATGTAGCAGAACAAAGACGCCATGATGGCTCTACGCCTTCAGCAAGAGGAACTCGAACTGCAGATGGCTAATGTGGCTGGAGAACAGGAGGCATCCTCTAGAAGGCGTAGGGATCGTAGCCGGTCTCGGTCACCCCGACGGGGAGAAGCGGATAAAGAAATGAGCAGATACCGGAGCCGCTCGAGGGATGGCTGAAGTCGGAGGAGGAGTCGATCAGCAGAGCAACGATCAGAACACCCAGGCAGGTCGGGGCAGAGGAGGAGGGACACGACTCCCGAATATGAGAGGGACAGACCCCGATCATCCCCCCATAAAGGAGAGTCTGATCCCCTCGCTCGATGGGTAGCTGAACTGCAGAAGTTGCTGACAGCGAAGAACTCGATAGGGGTTCCTTCAGCCTGCATAGGGTCGCCTTTCTCGCCGGAAATTAATCAGGAGACTGCCGATCCCAAAAAGAAGATGCCCCCAATGGAGACTTATGATGGGTTAGGGGATCCATACGATCATTCTGACGGGTATGACAGGTTGATGACCTATTATGGCCATTCCGATGCGGCCAAGTGTCACATGTTCGCCACTACATTGAAAAAGAGCGCCCGGGAGTGGATGGGGACACTGGCAACAGGATCGGTTAATTCGTGGAATGACCTTCGGGAAAAGTTTCACGCTCGGTTCGGGAGTAATAAGAGGCGGGGAAAGATCACAGCCTCCCTCATGCAGGTCAGACAAAAGACAGATGAAAGCCTGGGTCAGTATGTTAAAAGATTCCGAGAGGCTGTGGGATCGGTGGCGGAGTTGAATTCCCCACAAGCCTTGGGATTCTTCACAACCGGACTAGACATCCGGAAGTCAAAGAAGCTGATGAAGGATTTGGTGATCAACCCTCTGGCTGACTTACCAGAAGCTTTCCACAGGGCTGAGGGTCACATAGCGATTGAGGAAGTGATGGGGAACTTTAAACCGCACTCCTAGTCTTATGAGAAGTCTAGAGATCGGGATAAACAGAGCTATCAGAAGTCGGATAGTCAGGGGAGGTCGGACAGCTACAGTAAGAAGAGTTACAATGGAGGAGGGTCGGGTAGTGGAAGGCCACCCTTCCCAAACAAGAGTGTCAATAAGGTGTACACCGCACTAAATAAAGATCGGGCTAAGATACTAGAAGAGATGCGGAACAAGCCTTTTTTCGAACCGTGCCAAACGATCCTGAAGCCTGGGAAGAGGGGTCGAAACTAATTCTGTGTGTATCATCAGAGTAGGGGGCACACGACAGAAGACTGTAACAATTTAAAAGATTTGATAGAGAAGAATGTTCAGAACGGGCAACTGGTACAATACGTGGTCGGTCGAGAAGGTTCGGAGGCCCCACGAGAAGAGAACAGGGAACCGACTCGAGAAGCACAGCTGCAACCGAACGCACAAGCCCGAGGAGTTATCGATGTGATATCAGGCGGGTCGATAGGGCGTGTAACTGGTAGGAAGAGGAGTGGGCACCTCGAGGCCATGCTGTCACTAGCCGGGTCTTCGCCCAGAAAGGACCGACCGTATTCGGGTACCTCTATCTCCGTCTCGGATGAAGACTACCCTACTGACCACATTGAACCACACGACGGGGCACTGGTGATAACGGCTCAGGTCGGGCCAGTGGACATGAAGAGAATGATGATCGACAACGGGTCCTTGGTCGACATACTCTACACATATGCATACCAGAGGATGGATCTGGGAGGAAAGAAGATGGAATTGGGAGGAGAGGGCCCGTTATACGGTTTCAATGGTGACCCGGTTCATGTGTCGCGTGCGATAGAAGTGCCAATGATTCTGCAGACCTCTCGTGAGATGAAATTATGGTAAAAATTTTACGATCTGAGTGGATTTGGCTTACAACGCCATCTTGGGAAGGCCTACATTAGCAGCACTGCAGGCAGTAACGTCTATACCCCACTTCAAAATCAAGTTTCCAACACCGAACGGGATAGGGGAGGTAAAAGGAGATCTTGACATCGCCCGAAGGTGTTATCGGAATACCTTGATTTCTTCAGGGGTCGGGGTTAGTAACCAGAAACAGACAATGACCATCGAGATAGAGCCGTTCACTGAGGGAAGTACTGAACCCATGGCTCTACCGGCAGAAGAAACATATGATGTGGAGTTAATACCGGGGAATCCAGACAAACTGATCAAAATCGGTAAGGGATTAACTTGAAGCATTTATGACAGTCCGGTGGAATTACTTGGTGTATCTTTGACATCTTCGACAGGGAACCTAGCGACATGCCCGGAGTAAGCGAATCAATAGCATTACATAGGCTTTATATGGATTCGAAGAGGAAGCCAGTGATACAGAAAAGAAGGATCTTCACCCCGGAAAGACAGAGGATTATAGATGAAGATGTTACTAAATTGTTAGAGGCAGGGTTCATCTTCGAGATCGACTATCCCGAATGGCTGGCGAATGTGGTATTGGTTCAGAAGCAAAATGGGAAGTGGAGGATGTGCATCGATTACACGGACCTGAACAAGGCATGCCCTAAAGACTTCTATCCCTTACATGAGGATGATGACAATGATATAAGCATTAATCAAACTAAAACAAGGATAAATATTAAAGACTTTAATTTTATCCAAATATTATCAATCACATAATAAATTCATAATCTAATATTATTAATATCATAACAATATTTTAATCACTTCTTAAACTTATAAACAATTTATTTCAATTGTTTACACTTTACCAAATAATGCATTTAATCATTCAAAATGCCATACTCATAAGATTTCATCACCAATGATCAAATTCCTTATCAACAATCTACATATACCTTATATAGGATTTCCAAGCCATAAATCTTATTTTCCAACTTTGTTACTTCACATAACATATTTAACTCATATGTTCGTAACTAAACTATTTTCATGAAAAATACCAAATCAGTCCCAAAAATATTTCTTTTCTGGGATTTAGCATAATATAGTCCCATAATGAATATATAATTTTCTCGGAAATTTTTAAAATTCATTTACTATTTTTCAAAAATTAATTTCTAATTAATTCCTTAAGAAATTGGCTACCTCAAGTTTAACTCCAAAAATTCCCAAATCTTGGCAGGATCTTACACATGTTAACATGAGATTCCAGTTTAAATTTTATGGTCATTGAAGTTATAGAACTCTGGTTATAGCATTTTTCGTCAGAAAAATCTAAATATTGAAATGGTCATAACTTGCTCATTTTAAGTCAGAATGAGCTCATTTTTGGACAAGAGGTACCTTATAATATATACTTTCATGTCCCAAAAGGCCAGAATTTTTCTCACAAATTAAGTAGTCGAAACAGCCCTTACAAAAATGTGGCAACAACTTTTTCATAATTTTCAGTTTTTGACTCCTTTGCTAAAATCAGTCCACACAAAAATCTACAAAACCTTTTCCAGTGATTCCACTTGGATAATTTAGGAAACTTATAGATCTAACTCTAGGACTTGACCATACTTAAAAATTCAAAATATAATAGAAGATATGGTCATTTGAATTTCATGTTACGTTTTTACTAAAATCTGATTTTTCAACCCTTTGTGATTTCTAAGAAACTTTCATGTTTTCACATAATAACCAACATAACTCATCATAAAACTTACTAATACGTCATATACCCATGATTTTCATCAATCCAATACTTTTATTATGACTCTTATCATAATCAACGTAACCAGATTATTTCCACAATTTAATAAGGAATGAATACAAAGGATCATTCACCATGCATGTGGTAATTCACATAGACAAGTTATTCTAACAAAATAATAAAGAATGGAATAACAGAAGGATTCACCATGTATGCGATAGAGACCGCACAGATAGGTTATTCCCAATGAGAATAATAAATAACGGAACCGGTCGGTGAAATTCATAAAGCAGGATGTTCCAATGAATAAGAAAGAATGGAATAACAACAAATCACCATGCATGCGGATTGCATAAAACAAAGTTATTCCAATAGAATAATAAATAATGGAACCGAGTCGTGAAATTCACACCAATGTAATGTTCCAATGTAATAATAAATGCTGGAATAATAAATAATGGAACCAGGTCAGGTGAAATTCACACCGACAGGATATTCCGATAGAATATTAAATGCGGAATATTAAATAATGGAACCAGGTCCGGCGTAAAGCACAGACAGGATATTCCGACAGAATAGTAAATAATGGAATAATAGAAGAATTTTACCATGTATGCAGTACTTTGCATTTACAGGTTATTCCAACATAATAATAAGGAATGAAATAACAGAAGAATTTCACCAAGTATAGGGTAGCCCCTGTATACAGGTTATTCCAACAGAATAATAAAGATGGAATAATAGAAGTTCTCTTCATGAATACAAAAGAAATAATACCCCTTACAGGTACAACAAATAATATCCCTTACCTTAGAAGAAACTAGATAATGGAATTGTGAGCTAGCAGGCTTCTCTTCTTCTTTCTCTCTATAGATTTTTTCTCTATAGCTTCTCTCTATAATTTCTCTCAATAATAATGGCTCTAAAGCTTTGGTGAATTGGTGAGAAATGAAGGAAGAATGAGCTTCTATTTATAGAAAAACATAGTTTTGATAATTGCACATTTTGGGGCTCGAAAAATTACAGTACAATACCTCCAACTTTTCTTTTATTTTTAATTCAGTCATCCAAGTATTATCAAACTTAGACCAACTCCCCTAATAGTAAATCATGTGAATCAATAGTAAATCATGTGACTCAATAGTTCTAAACATGTGAAAAAATTAATTACAGTATAATACCTCCATCTATACCTCCATTTTTAACTTAGTCATGCAAGTATTATCAATCTTGCACCAACTCCCCTAATAGTAAATGAATGTGACTCAATAGTGCACACATGTGAATAAATAGTTATATAAGCATATGAATTAGTAGCAATTAATTGCTCATTTACCCGATTAATTACCCGGTTGGTCAGTATAACTTCCAGACATCAATTACTATCGAAATAAATGTCAATTTCTACTAACACTAACAATCCCAACACAATGGAAATATTTTTCTCAAAAATTTCATTTTTGAAGTTTGACTTTTTCCAAAAAAGTCAAATGTTGACTTTTTTGACCAAAAAGTCAATCTCGGAAAATTTTGTGTTTATAGTCTATTTCTACTAATTTCATCATTCTGGACTCAAATATCGCATCCGCGTCTCCAAATTCAACTCTGAACTCAAATTCAATTATAATAACATTCATCATTAATATCATAAATCACAATATTTAACAACCAGGTCGTTCCCAGGAAAGAGGGGGCTTTCCGATAAGGATTTCTCCTTATTGGCGCGTAATTAGGTAACCAAACCTCTCCTTGGAAGAACTTCTAGATATTGTAAATATTGCAATATAATAATATGAATAACTTTGTCGTGAATAGTACCCCATGAATAGTACTTCGAGAATAGTACCTTGTGAATAGTAACCCGACATGAAAAGTACTCCAAATACTTGAGTGACTAATATTCGGGTGAATAGTTATTTCTGTGAATAGTAACTCGTGAATAGTATTCCGGCATGAAAAGTTCCCCGAATACCCGAGTGAATAGTAACCGGGTGAATAGTAACTCGTGAATAGTAACTCGTAACAGAAAATACTAAAGAAATGATATTTCATGACGAGTATAGAAGTCAAAACTTTAACCAACTAAGTATAATTGAGTGACTTCTCTAATAAGCATTAATAATCGATACCGTATGCTACTATGCAACCACGCGTATTTTACCATCGATTATTTTATAACAACTTGCTTACTTTGCAGAATTTTTAAATACTACCCTTAACTTTAACCTTTATCAATTTAACCATTTACTAAATAGAATAATTATAAGAAAATTGAATACTTTCATTTCATAAAATTCGGGGTCTCACACCTGCACTACGGCCAAGGATATTCATTAGGGTCACGACCACAAATTTATCTATGCACTACGGGCCAAGGATATTCGTGTATTCATCAATGGTCATGATTATGCCAACAACTGTCCATCAATGCACTACGGGCCAATGAGGATTTTTATCACATCATTTTTAACATTACGGTCATGATTACACCGAATAATACCTGGTCATAATCATACCAAGTCCATCCATGCACTACAGGCCACAGATGACTTTCAAAAAAATATAAACATGAGGATGATGACAATGATATAAGAATTCAATAAAACAAATTCAAGAATTATTTTATCCAGGAACTAATAACGTCCAAATTGTCAACATGATACTTCTTTGTAAAATTAAATTCAAGAATGCTCAGAATAATATTTTCATGAAAAGATACCGGATGAAGCGCAAATATCAAGGATATTCCACTAATTTCATGGAGTATAGAAATCAAAACTTTAACCAACCGAGTATAATAAAGAATGAAATAACAATGTAAATTACCATGCATGCGGTACTTGTGATGATGTAAGTTATTCCAATGAATAATAAATAACGGAATAATAAGTAATGGAACCAGGTCAGGTGAAATTTACACCGACAGAATATTCCGACAGAATAATAAAAATAGAATAATAAATGATGGAACCAGGTCCGGTGTATAGCACAGACAGGATATTCCGACAGAATAATAAAGATGGAATAATAAAAGATGGAACCAAGTCCGGCGTATAGCACAAACAGGATATTCCGACAGAATAATAAAGAGGGAATAATAAAAGGATTTCACCAAGTATAGGGTATACCGCGTATACAGGTTACTCCAACAGAATACTAAAGATAGAATAACAGAAGTTTTCTTCTTGAATACAAAAGAAATAACACCCCTTACCGTAAAAAACACTTGATATCAAAGTAGTGAAGTAGCAGAATACTCTTTTTCTTTCTCTCTATAATTTCTCTCTCTAGAGTTTCAGTGAATTCATAAGAAATAATGAAGGAATGAGCTTCTATTTATAGAAGAATGGATTGAATAGTAACTAATTCATTAACGGTCCAGATCGATTTACTTTTAAACGAACGATCCAGATCGATTTACTATTAAAACTTAAAGCAACGATCCATACTGATTCACTATTAATCTTTTAAACCAGCGATCTATATTGATTCACTATTATAATTTTTCACCAGCGGTCCATATTGATTCATTCAACCAACGGTCTGAAAAATTAGCACATCTCCTCACGGAATAATTTTGTACCCAAATACCCGAATGCACAATAATATAGTGAATAGTAACTGGGTGAATAGTAACTCGTGAATAGTAACTCATGAATAATAACTCATAAATAGTAACTCGTGAATAGTAACTCCGACACAAAAAGTGTCCCAAATACTCGAGTGGACAATACTAGAGTGAATAGTAGTTTCGGTAAATAGTAACTCCGACACAAAAAATATCCCAAATACTCGAGTGAACAATACTAGAGTGAATAATAATTTCGGTGAATAGTAACCCATGAATAGTAACTTGTGAATAGTAATCCCGACACAAAAAGTTTTCCAAATACTCGAGTGAACAATACTACCTCCAGACATCAATTACTATCGAAATAAATGTTTAACACAAATAATTTCAACACAATGAAACTATCAAATTAATCTTTAATCAACACGAACTTATCCATCATTAATATCATAACTCACAATATTTAACAACCAGGTTGTTCCTGGAAAGAGGGCTTTCAATAAGAATTTCTCCCTATCATGCCGCAATTAGGTGACCAAACCTCTCCTTGATGTAACTTCTGACATTGTAAATATTGTAATTTAATAATATGAATAACTTTGTCGTCTCAATTATTGATTTAATAATATATCATATAATACAGATGATACTATGATAATAATCGAATCAATAATATGAGAGATATAATGCAGCAATTACTGTAATAATAATTGAGTATAACTGAGTGACTTCTTATGTAAGCATCAATAATCAATACCGTGTGCTACTATGCAATCATGCGTATTACTATACTTTTACTACCGGGTAGTTCAACAATATTAACGGTAAAACCTCCGCCGTTATTTTCATAAAATATTTTTGTCATTTTCTCAATCCGATAATATTTCTGTTGTTGGGGTCCACCAATGATTGCGCCGTTGTACAAATATTCTCTGCTAAAACGAATATTTTCCGACCAATCGAATATAATAAAATAACTTGCATACTTTGCAGAATTTATAAATACTACCCACAACTATAACATTATAACAAATTCATTCCATAATATTCAAAAATGATAATTATAGAAAAATAATCTTTATTTATAAAAGTTGGGGTCTTACACCTTCCCATTGAGCAAACATCCCATATATATGTTCTTCATTTTCCCCTCTAATGCCCTATGTGGGACTTTTGCAATTGACAACTTTCAAGTAGGTGACTTTGGAGTCATTTTTCTCATTCAATTCTGAATGGATTTGAACATATAAATATACCAAGTTATACTCCTCATGAAGGAGAACACATTGGTGCAAAGACCCGACATTTTTGAAATGTGAATCCCTCATTAAATTTAGCCTCAAAATGTTCTAAAATTTAATATTTCAAATCTCATTTCCAACAATCCCCCACATGAATATAAAATTGGCTTTACAATATGCAAAATATGTTATGAATATGCAGACACTAGTTTGAGTACATGAGAAAAGATATTTCATCAGGTTAAGTAGCTAGTGGCTTTGAACTTGCCTAGTAGTAAAATTTATCTCGGATTACTTGGCTAATCAAGAATTTGATGTCTTTGAATCCGACTTTTTTGTGTAAACCAAGACAATAGAATTCACAAAATATCTCTTCAGACATAATTGTTTCTCACGTTTGTGTTCATTTTGGCCTTGAAACACCTCTTGGTTCCGTGAGTATATTAGAGAATTCAGCCTTCAAAATTCTCACAGAAGTGGCCCCCTTCTTACTCACGTAGGTGACTTCTGTAAGACCCTGAATTTTTTTTAAATAAAATGGAATTTCCTTTATTTATTATTTTGAAATAGTAAGGGTTGATTTGATTAATGTGGTTAGTTATGGATAAAATGCGCAAATATTTTAAATAAGAAAGTGGTTATAAAATATTCATTATTGTCGGGGAATATTCATTTGGTCGTGGAATATATATTCTTGCTGTCGGGGAATATTCGTACGACGGCGCAGCCTTGTGACCTTATGTGGGCCCCATAACGGAATAACTGTCGGATGAAGAAAACGACAAAGTATGAGTTTTTATGAATAACGGCATAATCGTTACCGTTAACACTGTTGGAATACTTGGTGCTTAAAATACGATGTCTACGCGTGGTTGCGATGGCACACGATATTGCATAAAGATTGTTGAATTATTGATTCGTACGTAAGAAGACACTACTCAATAATTGTTACAGTAGTTATTGTTCAGTATTTTATTTTATTGATTCAATAATTGTTGCGTTGATATTTTATATTATTGTTTTTTCAATAATTGTCACTGCACATTATTTTCCATTATCAGATCAATAATTCATATTATTTGAATAATATTATCAGATAACATTATTGGCAATGTCTAGAAAGTACTGTCTAAGGAGAGGTTTGGTCACCTAATTGTGCGCCAGTAAGGAGAAATCCTTTTTGAAAAGCCCCCACTATCCTGGGAACGGCCTGGTTGTCATAGTTGTGATTCTGTAATATTATTTATGAATAATTAATTATTGATTTATATGATAAGGAAGTATTTATTTGATGTGGATATAAATGATGGATTTATTTATTTTATGTGGTTATAATTGAAGGATTTAATGTTGAGGTGTTTTATCAGTATCTTTGTCGGAATGGAGGTATTAAAAATCAAATTAGTATTTTTATGATGTATTGCATGAGTTATAATTTTTAATCCGACCGTTGGATCGTTGTGATTTTTGGATATGTTATACATATATAAGTTGGGTATATGTCCATAAATTTTGAACCGTTAAAAATGAACGAATGATTTGTTGTGAATTTTAAGAGGTGACTGATTCGGAAATTAGGTTTATAAATGATTTTGGTGGAAAATTCTAGAATTGAGCAGGCCCCACTTATGGTTGGTGAAAAAAATGTGCTAAATTTTATTTCACATGTGGTGGGTGGCAATAATAGCAGGTAAAGCCATCAGATAGCAGGTCAAGTCTGCTTCGGCGGGCTAACATTTTCCTATAAATAGAGGGCTAAGTTAGAATTAAAAATCACACCAGAAAAAAAGTTTTCTCTCTTTCTCTCTCTATATTATCGAGCGTATTTTGTGAGTATTTAGATACTTTGAGAGTTTTTATTCAGTACAAGTTTCATTCAGCATCACGTCCGACCTTTCATACCGAAGTACTGATTCTTTGAGGTAAGGGATATTATTTTCTTCTTAAATGATATTATTTTCTTCAATATCATTATACCGAAATATTGGTGAACTTTTTAATCAAATTTGGAACTTGTTGTGTCGGGGTTACTATTCACGTATACGGCACTATTCACGAATACGGCACTATTCACTAAAAAATGAAAATTTTCCTTTTTGTCCAAGATATCTATTTTGGCTACTATTCTTGATTGTATCCATGTTTTAATCGTTATTTTTGAATTCTGCTTCAAAATCGGTTATTTCGAAGTATTATTGATTTTGGATAAACTGTTATACGAATCCCTAATATTTGTCCTTCTATCTCACTGGATTCGTTCTTAAAAATGTTTTTCATCATCCTCAGTCCTTAATGATGATATTATTGAATATCTTTGGCTTGTAGCGCAAAGATGAATGATTAACTGATGAATATCCTTGGCCCATAGTGCAAAGATGAACAGGTATTGAGATGAACATGACCAATTGGTGATATAAATGAATATCTTTGGCCTGTAGTGCAAAGATGATTAAAGATGTATATTGATTGTTGTTACAGGGATAAAATATTGATGATGGACTTTTAAATCTTAGAAGATAGTAGAAGTCATTCTCTACATGACTCTTCTAATGGATTGTTGTTTTCGCTGCATTTGTTAATCTAAAACTTGTTGTCTATTATATTTTATCAGATTTTTTCCTGTTGAAGACTAATGATAATTTGTTGTATATTATCTTAGTCATAATATTATTTACTGCGCTAGTTGAGCTCACCCTTTTCCTTTTGTTCCAATTTCTTCCCAGGAGGTGAGAACATAGCAGGATCGAGTCGGGGTATGGAGTGATGGTTCTAGGAAGATGTTTTAGATGTCTTCATTATTTTCTATAAAATAGTGTATAAATAATTATAATGAGGACTTATTTGGGTGTGGATATTGTCTAGAAGACAATATTTTGTATTTAAACTTATAGTGGTGTCATTGTATTTTACACGACCTTTGTATTATTGAAGTTATAGTTTGCTTTCTATACCATGTATTTTGGCGACTCAGAATGGGTGTTGTATACCTATTTTGGGGGCGTCACAACTTCTATCAAGAGTATCCTGCAATACCCTACTTGAACGTATTTCAAGATATAAAAGTCATTAAAAGTGTAACTTATCCTAATTCTCATGGCAAATGTGCACTGTCTCATAATAAGAATGGTTAGGAGTAAATCTCTCCTCAGTGCTTTACTGAGTACTACATAGTTCGGTTTGCCCATTGAACCTAGATCTTGGGATCTCCAGTCAGCTAGGTTGGGTTGCCACTATGATGACTCTTATTTAAACAATAGACTTTAAACCCATTCCCTTCGATGATTTTTCCACTTGCTCTCTTGTTAAACCTTTCGTAAGCGGATCCGTAATATTATCTTTTGACTTTACATAGTCAATTGAGATAATTCCATTTGAGAGCAATTGTCTAATGGTATTATGTCTTCGTCAGATATGGCGTGACTTCAGATTATATAAATGACTCAGTCTTTCTTCCAATTCTTGATTGACTATCACGGTGTATTCATATAGGCATACAGTGTCTTGACCAATTTGGAATATCCTCTAAGAAATTATGAAGCCACTCAGCTTCTTCTCCATCTTTGTCTAAAGCAATGAATTCTGATTCCATTGTAGACCTTGCAATACACACTACAAAAAAATGGGCCTTTAGCAACGATTTTTTGTGCAACGACTTTATAAGTCGTTGCTAAAAGTGTATGTTTAGCAACGAAACTTGTCTTTCGTTGCAGATTGTGTCAGTCTTTCACTTTTTGCAACGAAATTCATAAGTAGTTGCAAATTTTGGAAATAAAATTCATTAAAAATTCGTTGTAAAATTTTTAACCACTTGATTTCTCCTCATCGTGGGCAACGAAAGTTTTTTTGCTGCTATATTTCGTTGCCTAATATAAATCATATTCATTGGCAACAATTTTTATTTTCGTTGCATATTTTATGCAACTTTTTGCAACGACTATTAACATGTTGCCTTAAATTAAGATAATAATAATAATAATAATAATAATAATAATAATAATAATAATAATAATAATAATAATAATAATAATAATAATAATAATAATAATAATAATAATAATAATAGTACTAATAATAACAACAATAACAATAATAATAATAATAATAATAATAATAATAATAATAATAATAATAATAATAATAATAATAATAATAATAATAATAATAATAATAATAATAATACATACATGGCGCCTTCACGTAAGCGTGCTGACGTGGTATTTAATATTATAATTTGACACGTGTCCGTTGCTGACGTGGCGTCTTTTGAATTTTTTCCAAAAATTGCTTTTCAAAATATTTGAACTCACAACCTCACATTTGAAATTTTGATCATATGACCACTAGAGCAACATGAGTCATTTGTTAATGTTTTGCAAAGATTAATATTTATATCAAAATATGAGATTTCCCCCATATATTCCTTTCTTCTCCTTCACTGCATACCATAACTAATAATAATAATAATAATAATAATAATAATAATAATAATAATAATAATACACGCAGCGCCTACGTGACAGGCCTGACGTGGTATTTAATATTATAATTTGACACGTGTCCGTTGGTGACGTGACGTCTTTTGAATTTTTTTCAAAAACTGCTTCTCCAAAAATTTGAACTCAAAACCTCACATTTGGAATTTTGATCATATGACCACTAGAGCAACATGAGCCATTTGATAATGTTTTGCAAAGATTAATATTTATATCAAAATATGAGATTTCTCCCATATATTCTTTTCTTCTTCTTCACTACATACCATAACTAATACTAAGGATATTACACACAAATTATTGTAAAAAAAAGATTATTTAATATAAGTAAATATTTAACTTGAGATTACATAAAATAATAAGAACTTTTATTCTTAGACGGAGGGAGTAACGTAAATCATGAACATATTTTTATGTCAAAAAATAAAACATAAAAAGAAGAATAGTAATGGTATACCCCTAGCTATTCCTAGTTCTCCTTTTACCTTTTTTTCCAAATATATTATAAAATTAAATTATAATACTATCAGTTCTAAGAGAAAACATAAAAGATGAAGAAAAATTTATTATGTTTTATGAACTAAAACAGAATAAATTTATTTAAAAATGACTTATAAGTCATTTCTAATAAGTTACTTTGACCCATATTAATGTAATATCAATTTTATCCCTATTTTATTTTATTTTTATTTTTTAAAAAAGAATTTTTAAAAAACAAGAGTAAGATGCAACGTCACTTTAATTGGCGTTAGAATTTTTATTTTTATTTTTTATTGCTGAAGTCTTATATACTCCTTCATTTCCAACGTTGATGACAGAGAATAAATATAAAAAAATATTGATATTTATAAGCAAGTACAAGAGATTAAAGAAATTTAAAAAAGAGATATTCCAACGTCACTTAAAGTAATGTTACTTCTTAATTCTTTTTTACAAATTTATTTTATAAATTTTTTTTAGAAAAAGTTATAAAAAAATTTCTTTCTTGGGTTTAGGACTGAACAAAAGATGGGTATAATCAAATTACTGAATCGAATCAAAATTTTCTAATAATTCGATTATTTTTAACAATTCGGTTATATCCAAATTTTTTTACTGAGTTTTAATATACGAATTTTAATTTTGAGGTATTCGGTTACACTGAATAACCGAATAAAGCCCAAGTTAAAATAATAATAGTCCTTACGCACAGTCCAAGGTCAGCCACAACTCTCATTCATTTCTCAGCCTAGAGCCCCAGATCTCGATCTCGTCATCTCGAACAGTCGAACTCCCAATCTCTCATCCGATTATCCCTCAGAATCTCATATCTCGATTTCTCATCTCTGTTTCTGCCCTAACCTAAGCCCCTAACCCAAAAGTCAGAACCCCAGATCTCGATTATTCATATCTATTTCTGCCCTAATCGCACGTCGAACCAAAATCTTGATTGAATCTCATCTCCGACTCCGAGCTTGGACGGAATCTTATCTTTACTACTTATTGTTCCTTAAATTGTGAGTTCTAAAGTCTTTAATTTGTCTAATTTAATATAGGGCCAACTTGTTCTTTGTTCTTTGCTCTTTGTTCTGAACTATATAGCTGGGTTGTTTAACTTGTTTCTTATTTTCACCTTTGTACTTATTTTTCATGGGATTTACATTCTAATATATGTCTTGTATAGCTATAATTCTTGTGTTTGTTGTAAGGAATTGTTGTGAATTGGTGTGATGGAGAATTGAAGATATTGCATGAGTTTGGAGTAATAACTAATAAGGATGAATTTCTTTTTTGCAAGAATCATGTATAAACATCTATCATATTCTGGGATTTTAGCTATGCTTAATGCCCTTGTGGTGTCAATTGAATATTATATATTCCTAGATGCTATTACCAATAGTGCACTCTAGGTCTAGCCATCAACAGAAGATGTATGCATCGTATACTGTTCTTGCTTTAACAATGGAACACTGACCTTGAGGCATTAAACTTTCTTTGGCTGTTTCTATCAAGTAGATACCTCATACCGTGCCATTAATTAACAAGATTTGACTATTAACAAGTTACCGTACATGGGTTCTTGATTTGTGTTTATTAATCAGAACTTCTAGCTATTGACTACTAGTGTGGACTAAGTTTCCTGTTCTCCTATGTGTATAGATGTTTCTATTACCATAACTCTGAAAAGCTTAAGCTGTAAGAGAGTAGGGCAAGCAATGTGTATGAAGTAAAATTATAGGAGAGACAAAATCCAAATGCATCATATTGCAGAAACTAAATAGAGTGAAACTACACTAACATAGTGGAGGAACCTAATGTATGGTGGAGGACACGAACCTAAGATAATGCACAGTCAATTTTTGTTATCATGTCAAGTTACCAATTATTCTAAAATTGTATTAAAGAATGTGACCTGCATTGTTATCATGTTTTAACAGATTTTAATTATCTTGACAGATTATTAATCCTTATACTGATTAGCCAGCAAAACCCATCTGAATTTGGTCGTTAAATAAGCTGCCACTCGTGGAAAGAATAGGGATCTAACCACATCAAAACAGCATTTCATGGTCCAGAATCAAAAGAAAAAAGAATCTTCATGGAAATTTTGATTATCTTCTGATCTTCTTATGCATAACCGACGGGATTGCTAATAGATTCTGCCATGAAACTTGTGCTCTCCAGCATCCCAGAGGTCTCTAAAGACGAAAGATGGGAAGCTTTGAATAGAGCTAGCAAGCTTGCCTTAATGAGGGGTGTGACCACAGTTGTTGATTTTGGAAGATATTTTCCTGGAGCATCGGTGGAGCTTTCGTGGGAAGATTTTACAGGTTTCACTTGCAAACTTTCATGAATGTTTCGATCTTTCACGTAATGAAAAGACCGTGTGGAACGTTTTGATGAATGAGCATTCAGCTCAAGGGAACAGCCCTCATGAATATTGCCATGATAACATTGGAGTTGAAAATTAGTAATTTCAACAAGAAGTATAAGAGAAAAATAAAATAAAATAACGGAAATGAAAAAAATACACTTCTTTAAATGCAAAGAAGAGCACAACAGTCTCAGTTATATGCTTGTGCTATCAAATTCTACTTTAATACTTCTCTGTGTACCTTCAACAAGAGATTGTAACTAAATGAGTTACTAAAATAACTCAAGTCTACAATTTTTTTGATAATTGCAGATGTGTACAGATGGGCTGATTTATCTGGAAAAAATGATGATCAGGGTCTGCTTATTTTTCCAATGAAGACGTGATCACGCCTGCTTGTATGACTTTTTATTTTTCCACTTAATGAGACTGCCACTTTATCTGAGTAATATATTTTGTCAGAGTATAAATGCGTACTGGCATGTTTTTTTGTCCTCTAGGGTCAATAGAAAACCACTTCAACTTTACTTTGGTGGCAGTCTGTACACCTAAAACTAGGCAATGTGTGCTCAAAGTATAAACTCCTTGCTAAGAGTTATTTGATTCTCCTGAAGGCACTTCTGTTTCGAAAACATTTTCAATTAAAATTTAACTGTGATCTTACCTAATGACCCTTGACTGGAATTGACGAAGTTTACGAGTGAATTAGGATTTATACATGCATGCTTTCTCATATATTTAATAATCAATGATATTTATATTAATTTAGTGCCAATTTTACATGAAGGATGCAAGAAAAGAGGAAATGAAATAGAGGAGACTTTAGGGTACTGAAAGACATAGAGGGATTTTATAGGGCTGTACTTTACATGCCATAAGTAAACACTTGGATCCATTTATTATCTAATTATAATACGAGTTCTTGATCAATATTTTTCAACTAGAGATTAGAATATTAAGTAGGATTTGTACTATTTTTACCTAGCTTTATTTGTCTAATTAAGAAATACCCACATGTACAAATTTTAAAATAGTACTGTATTAAATTATGGTAGGATGGCTGCTTCACTATCATAATGCACAATGCTTGTGAAGTCAGACTTATCCTTATAAGAAAAACAATTCAACCCTGATAGACTCCACGGCACGCTTGCGTGAGGTGGTCGTCGCCCGGACCGTTTCTAGCACAGTTGTTGGGTGAATTGCTTGCAACACCTTAACCCCTCGTCTATACTTTAGACGGTAATCTTGGTACAATTACTCGCATTTGGAAATCTGCGTTGAATGGACACCAACGACACCTTGACTCCTCGTTTATATTGAAGCGGTAATCTCGGTACAATCGACGATTGATGCGGTAGAAGACGCCACACACAACTATGAATTGTTGTATGATAAGTCAAATTGAATCTCAAAGAAATAACTAAGAATTACTAGTTCTTAGGAATTCTTCAAAAAACCAAAAGTAGAGAATAAACTCACAGATATATTGAATAATAATAATGAATAATGTATTTGATTACATAACTTGGACCTCTATTTATACTACTCAAAACAATCCAAATCCTAATAGGAATTTATAAGCTATAACTCTAATTTCTATAATGAAATAGAAATCAATTTGAAAAAGAAATCCTAATTAAAAAGAAATCCTAATTACAATAAAATTGTAAAAATCTAAAAATCCTTTCAATGCCATGTAAATGAACCCTTTTGCCGCGTGGTTGTATTCACGTCATGATGAAATAAATGATTAAACCAATATGGCAATATCACGTGATGATGAATTCACGTGATGATGATCAGCTCCTCCTTTCTTAAACTTGCCAATATCATGTATAAAACCAATATATGAAGTCTGATGACTTAATTAGCTGCTACAGCCCATAAATTAATAAACCAACTCATACGGCCCACTTGATAATTTATGTAACCTGACTATGCTTGATGCCCACTTTGCAAGGATGATGAGATGTGCTGAATATTAAGTTTGGTTCACGTGAATGATGTCCCACCATAATATTAGTCCCACTATACTCCACATAAAATCTGTGCATGGGCTGAATTGAATGAGCTAATTAGATCGGCCCAATAATGCTTGAATTGTACTCTTTTGAATAATCTTCAACCCAATTATTTAAAATTATTTGATGAACACTTGACACTCGAGTCGATAAATTGACGAAAAATTCTGACCCGGTCAATCTGTCATCATTCCTCTCCTCCTCAAAAGGATTTGTCCTCAAATCTGGCATCCACTCCCCTTGAAAAGGATTTGTCCACAAATATGATTCTACATCAAAACAAACAAAGTTAGAATCACCAAACAAAACATAACCACAAGTCTCACCTGGTAATTTAAATGAATAAGCTATATCAACAAAGCAAGCAATAATTTGAAAATTTTCATCTCCTCCTGGATCAAATATCAGTATGAAGAACTCTTTATGTATCACAAACTCCCATTCACGAATTCCTGGATCAAAAATGAATCTTATGATCTTGATCATTCGTAAACAAAACCACGTTAATGACCCCGGGTCAAATATCAATACTTGAAATTCGTCATGCTGCTCACGCAAACTCTCTTGAATTCCTAGAATAAACACGAAACAAAACAAATCAATAAGTTTCTTTTGTCTAATCACAAAGGACTCAAATAAATCAAAATCACATGTATAGTCTAATACAACAATATTCAAAACACTTCCCTGTAAACTCTCAATGCATTGATCGAATTGAATTGCACGATCCATGTTTCCCTCGATGAATATGATCCTATCACGAATCTGCAAAACACAACCAACCTTTCTCTTTCCATTGACATTAACAATTTCAAGATCAACTAGTAGCATCAATGGAACAAAAAGGTCACAACCAACTTCACAAGATAAAAACTCAATAGCATACTTATTATGACAAACAAACTCAACACATGCTATAGAATTTTGCAAATTGTTGACAAAAATCGGAATATCATCAAAATAGAGAATACCAATTTTTCCCATAAAAGAATGTAAAATATAATTCCATGGAAGTATGCAATGCCTTAGCTAATCCAAGTGAACTAACTAAACATGCAAATAACTCATCCCTCAAACGATCTTTATGATAAAACACTTGTTGAATCAAAACTATATAATAGCAAATCGTGGAATAAAGATTGTTCTAACGAAACAACATGATTACTACCATTGTCAACTAACAACAATTCATGTAAAGATTGACTAGCATGAAACCCCAAGTCAATATTTGGATAAGAAAACCTAGAACGAATTTCATGCAAGTAATAACGACGAGAACGAGAAAACATATCATGATCATAAACCAACTCAACAAATATCAAATATCCCCCATAGTTTATGATAAAAATGATTCTACCCTCAAAATAGCTAACAACAAATTTTCCAACGGAAGCATGCAAAACATGTTTTAAATAACTCATGAAAACACTAGATGCATCAGTTAATCTAACAGAAATAACTAACCACCTATATAACTCACATGCTAAAACAATTTTCCATTTATCACAATCTCTCATGCTAAATTGATTAGGCATTGTCATCATATGATCATTATCACATGCAGATAAAACACAAGTACTATGCAATTTATCAAGCATATTATCCACACAAGAAAAAGAATAACGATACTTGTTTACCAATTCAAAATCGACGAACAAACTCGTTGTCCCATCCTCCTTAGATACTATGACCTCATAATCAACATATGAACTCATGCCTTCTCTCACGATACCCACTTTCACTAACTCTCCAACCCGCCTTGTTAACTCCGTCGTCTCTTCAAAAATACTATCAGCTGATCGGTACGGAATGATATTACGGGGTATTTCATCAACAACCTGTATAAGAGAAAACAACACTAGAAAAAGAAGAATCATTAGTGTTAGTATCCAAAAGCGCCGTCTTGTACGAATGTACAGTCATTGGCTTTTCAAAATATAACTCACTTTTCAACTCACTCTCTTTTTCATAGTCACATATTTCTTCTCTCTCTTCTTTATGCTCACCCTCTCGTTTGTTTTCCTCTCGTTTATTGTCAAGGTCACTCTTTTCATTCTCTTTTTTCTCAAACTCTCTTTTCTTTTCATTCTCACTCTTTTCATTTTTTTCTTTTACATTATCAATCTTTTGAACAAATTTTTTTTGTCGATCCTTTCCACATGTATTTTCTTTTACAAACTCATCTTCTTGATTACTTTCTTTCGGATGTTCACCATCTTGCTTTAGATCATGGATTTCATCTTGAACACTCGAACCCAATAACTCTCCTTGGACTGCATATTCTATAATTTCTTCCACCTCCCCCCGCTGATCTTGTTTCTTTTGCGCCTTAGAAGTGTATTGTAGCTGCATCCAATAATCTTCCTTGTTTACTTGTGTGCTAACACTCTATTATTGTCTCTCGTAAATCGCCTTGAAGGTTGCTCTACATGTCTTTGAGATGTATACTCCTTCCTCCCTGTCATCACAGATTGAGCAAAGCGCTTTCTCATTCTTGATTTTAATTTCGCCCATGTCTCGAATCTGACGCTCCCCATATTTTTGTTTGATAAGTCGCCACCATATAATTGTATGATCGGAGAACTCTTGAATCGCCTGTCGATCTTCCTCTCCTGAGTAATCATGAGAGTCAAATTCTCGCCCCTTTTCTCTCCCATCTCGGATATGCCTCTGTAGATCAATATTGCCTTGGAAAGTATTCCTTCAAACCCATAAGAACTTTCATACTTGTAGCCATACATGTTTGCTGCAAAACAAAGGTTAGTAGATAAAAATTTCCTCACACACTCCCTTACGTGTTTCGCTCGAATCAATGGTTCACTCGTGTATACTCTCAATAAATTGGCTTTTACCCTCGATTAATCTCACCACTAAGCCTTTTACCTCAAATATTCTCTCTAATAGGTTCTTCTTGAATTCTCCTAGCAAAATTCTTGGTTTTACTAATCAATTCAAAAATTACTTATCACGAAACAAAATTATAGATGGTGTAACTATTAGAATATCACAAAATCACCAATCGATTGCCTTGTACTCCTCTTGTATGCTTCAGATTTGTAAATTGTAGCTCCGTTTCAGAATTGATGATGATGGACGGTATGAAATCGTCGTTGGAATTTTGGTTTGTTGGTGTGCTACAAGTTTGGTTAGCACAATGACAATACAATATGAATTTTTTTTTTTTTTTTTTTTTTTTGCAATATATATTTCGACAGAAAATTAAAGATAAGTAACTTGCTAGAAAGGCTTAGCTTTGATACCAAATGATAGACTCCACGGCACGCTTGCGTGAGGTGGTCGTCGCCCGGACCGTTTCTAGCACAGTTGTTGGGTGAATTGCTTGCAACACCTTAACCCCTCGTCTATACTTTAGATGGTAATCTTGGTACAATTGCTCGCGTTTAGAAATCTGCGTTGAATGGACACCAACGACACCTTGACCCCTCGCTTATATTGAAGCGGTAATTTCGGTACAATCGACGATTGATGCGGTAGAAGACGCCACACACAACTATGAATTGTTGTATGATAAGTCAAATTGAATCTCAAAGAAATAACTAAGAATTACTAGTTCTTAGGAATTCTTCAAAGAACCAAAAGTAGAGAATAAACTCACAAATATATTGAATAATAATAATGAATAATGTATTTGATTACATAACTTGGACCTCTATTTATACTACTCAAAACAATCCAAATCCTAATAGGAATTTATAAGCTATAACCCTAATTTCTATAAGGAAATAGAAGTCGATTTGAAAAAGAAATCCTAATTAAAAAGAAATCCTAATTACAATAAAATTGTAAAAATCTAAAAATCCTTTCAATGCCATGTAAATGAACCCTTTTGCCGCGTGGCTGTATTCACGTCATGATGAAATAAATGATTAAACCAA
This sequence comes from Panax ginseng, assembly GCA_020205605.1. Classification (NCBI taxonomy): domain Eukaryota; kingdom Viridiplantae; phylum Streptophyta; class Magnoliopsida; order Apiales; family Araliaceae; genus Panax; species Panax ginseng. The sequence continues at coordinate 19,435,264 of CM035134.1, forward strand.
TATGGAAATATCACGTCATGATGAATTCACGTGATGATGATCAGCTCCTCCGTTCTTAAACTTGCCAATATCATGTATAAAACCAATATATGAAGTCTGATGACTTAATTAGCAGCTACAGCCCATAAATTAATAAATCAACTCATACGGCCCACTTGATAATTTATGTAACCTGACTATGCTTGATGCCCACTTTGCAAGGATGATGAGATGTGCTGAATATTAAGTTTGGTTCACGTGAATGATGTCCCACCATAATATTAGTCCCACTATACTCCACATAAAATCTGTGCATGGACTGAATTGAATGAGCTAATTAGATCGGCCCAATAATGCTTGAATTGTACTCTTTTGAATAATCTTCAACCCAATTATTTAAAATTATTTGATGAACACTTGACACTCAAGTCGATAAATTGACGAAATATTCGACCCGGTTAATCTGTCATCAAACCCCCCCCCAAAAAAAAAAAAAAAAAAAGAAGAAGAAAGAAGCTATATATAATTTGATTTTGTGGTAATTTTGGTCCAAACCTATTAAATTCACCTTATTTTGATCCACAAAATGTCTTTTTTTGCAATCAGCAGATTTGTGCTTCTAAAGGGTGCCAATCACCCCCACCTCCAAATGAAAATTTGGCTTTCCCTAGTTCCCAATCTTTGAGAATACGGATCTTTGTTTAAAAGAATATGCTGACCCTCAAGTGTTTCTTTAAATTTATATGCATTATATGCTCTTTTATATATTATTTCCTTTTTTCCTCTTTAATAAGCTCTGGCCTTTTCAATTGAGTACATCAAAATATTCCATGTTTTCTCTTGATAAGGTCTTTTTTCTTGTGTAGGATCTTATAGACAAGACGGGACGTAAGCTGAGTGAATGGCTTTACCTAGGAGGTGTTAAGGCTTTTGCTGATGGATCCTTGGGATCTAATAGTGCACTCTTCTATGAGGTGAGAAGATCAATATTTTGGTATTTGCACCTTTTTTAAGATGCAGGGAACATAGGTTTGGAAAAAAGTGATGGTCACTTTCATTTGCTCTTTCTGGTCTTCTCAGAGTTGTTTTAATTCTAGGCCATAGTTCTTCAGTGTAAAGTTTTGATGTAGAACACTAATAAGTACAACAAATAGAAGACGGATTGAGTAAAATGGAGATGATTTTCAACATTTTCTACTTTAGTTATAATTCTTGTCAAGCTTTTCAAGCTCATCTCTGTATTTCTTTTTTCATTTTTTTCTATATGAATATCCATCAGACAACCAATTTATTTATTAGATACGTATATCCATTAAACAAACACCAGTATCGTGGTACATTGCTATGACCTATGACCTTAACTTATGCTGCTATGAGCCTTAACTTATGTTGTCATAATCTCAGGTGCACAGCAAGTTGGCTACTGAACTTTATTTGCGGCCTTACCAAGTCTGTAATTCTGTTTTGTTTTTGGACAACGACTTAAAAGCATGTTTGAGTAAATCACCACATTTTTATTTCAGAGATGACTGCCTATTGAAATTTACTTTAGAACAAGCTTAAAACCTCTTTGTACCTTATACGGGGTATACATAGACTAACTTCTTTTTCGGTCATTAAATTTTTTTATTAGAAAATGTTGTTTATATGTTTCTGTAGGCATATGCTGACGAGCCTCACAACTATGGTCTACAAGTGACAAAGTGATTTCCCGACCATGGATGTAATTAGTATTTCTGGTGAGTTCTTATTCTCAATCAAGTTTGGATTTCAATCCTTAAACTGATATAATATTAGTGTAAGATGGCTTGGGACACTAAAATTCTTGCAGATGTATAATTGTTTAGCTTTGTTGAATGTGGAACTCTTTCATAGTTGATCCATTGTAATTACGTTGACATGTATATGACTTTTGTGTGCCATCTGATACTTGGGGCCATCTTCCATCCCCTTGGATTTTAGTCTATACTATGATTTGGGTAATTAAGTTGTTCTTTAGATCACTATGAATCTCTCTCTCTCTCTCTCTCTCTCTATATATATATATATATATATATATATATAATATGACTTTTCTTCAAACTCAATTTTTTTATTTGGTTCTAAGGTAATTATTTTATTGGTTTATGCACTTTTTCATAATGATGTAAAAAGTTACAATTGCAAGCTATGCTAGTCCTTTTCACTCTTGTTGGTTTAACTTTTGGCTTGACTTTGGAGTCAACTTATTCATTCTTGGAGCATCTATTATTTTTAAATATGTGCAGGAAGACTGTTTCTACGATCTGCCTTACAATACTGGGTCTCAAGTTTTCGTGCTACGTTTACGGAAGACAAGAGACGAAATTATGAAGTGTACTCTCTATATATGTAAATATATACTTTGATTGAAAAACTGTGGTAGTTTTAGATGGTTAATTGTAAAGATAATGAATGATTATGTAGTGGATGATTTTATTAAGTTAATAATATTTTAGTTTTTTGTATTTTTGCCATTATTTGTTATGGGAACATTGTGTCAGGCAGGTACACAAAAAGAATGTCAAATTTTGATTTGGCAACAATATAATCGTTACCAAAGCATTGAACAAGTTTTAATATAACAATAATTTTTTATACATTTAGCAACAAATTTTCGTTATTAATGACATTAAAATATAATATTTGGCAACGAAAAAGTAACCTAATAACAACGGAGAGGATATTGTTGCTAATACTAACATAAAAGGCAATATTTTTTATCGTTGCAAATCATATCAACTTTCGTTGCGCATATAAAGAAATGGCAACATATAATGTCGTTGCTAATCGACGACTTTCGTTACTATTGAAAAATAACCAACAACAAATATTTTCGTTGCTGATTCAGCATAATGGCGTTGCCAAATAATATAATCAAGAATCTAAAAATCGCTATAAAAAGTTTACATTCCATGAACGAAAAGCAAGCTTAGGCAACAATTTTCATAATTTCTTCGCAACGAAAAATGTCATTGCAAAATGATGTCAATTGCAACGAAAATGCATGGTCGTTGCAAAAAAAAAAGTTCATTTCGTTGCCAATTAGCAGGCTTTTGCAACGAAATGGAGTTTTTAGCAACTAAATTTTAATTATTCTGTAACAATTCATTTTGTTGTTAAAGGATCGATGTCTCTGTACGAAAGCCAAATTTCGTTCCAAAATGTAGTACTTTTGTTAACAAAAAAAAAACGTTCGTTGCAGAACAATTAGCAACGCTCATTGCGTAACGAAAGACGCAACGACAGTAAAGTCGTTGTCAAAACTCTTTTGCAACGAAATTTGGCACCTTTAGCAACGAAAATTGGTTGCTGCTGAAGGACCTTTTTTGTAGTGACATGTTTGTTTTGAGGATTTTCAAGATACCGCTGAACCTCCAAGGGTAAAGACATATCCACTTGTGGATTTTGAGTCTTTATTGTCAGATATCCAATTAGCATCACTATATCCTTCTAATACTGTTGGATATCTTGTATAGTGCAATTCACATTTTTGAGTATGTTTTAAATATCCTAAAACTCTCAAAATTATTTTCCAGTGATCTTTACCTGGATTACTCGTATACCTACTTAGCTTACTTACCGAATAAGCTATATACGGTCGGTCTAAGATGCCATGACATACATTAAACCGCCTATTATACAAGAATATTCTAGTTGAGATATGCTATCACCTTCATTTTTAGCTAGATGAAGATTTATATCAACTGGGGTCTTATTTAGAATTATATTATACTTGTTAAAATTTTCAAGTATTTTTTCAATGTAATGAGTTTGAGATAATATAATTCCATCAGATGTTCTAGAAATCTTGATTCCTAGTATTATATCAGCAGCCCCCAAGTCTTTAATGTCAAACCTATTTGACAACATACGTTTAGTAGAGTTGATAACTTCATTGTTGCTACCCATGATTAACATATCATCCACATAAAGACAAACAATGACATATTCTTTATGAGTGCTTTTGACATAAACACATTTGTCGCACTCATTAATTTTAAATCCATTTGATAACATAACATTATCAAATTTTTCATGCCATTATTTTGGTGCTTGTTTTAATCCATACAAGGATTTAACAAGTTTGCATACTTTCCTCTCTTGTCCAGGAGCTATGAAACCTTCAGGTTGTTCCATATATATTTCTTCATCTAATTCACCATTTAAGAATGCAGTCTTTACATCTATTTGATGTATTTCAAGTTTATTTAAAGATGTTATTGCTATTAGCATTCGAATAGATATAATTCTTGTAACAGGTGAATAAGTGTCGAAATAATTCAATCCTTCATTTTGTCTATAGCCTTTAACAACAAGCCTTGCTTTGTATTTATCAATTGAGCCATCAGCTTTCATCTTCTTTTTGAAGATCCATTTATACCCTAAGGGTTTAGAACCAGGTGGAAGGTCCACCAATTCCCATGTATGATTTTGCATAATGGACTCAATTTCACTATTTATTGCTTCTTTCCAATGAGAAGCATCTGGAGAGGATACTGCTTCCTCGTACGTTTGATGATCATTTTCTAACAATAATGTTAGAAAATCCGGACCAAAAGACGTTGAAATCCTTGTCCTTTTGCTATGTCTAGGTTCATCCAATATAGACTCTTTGTCTATATTTTCAGGATTATTACTGGTAGCATCCAAAGGTCTTTTGTTTGAATTTGAATCATTATTTTTATTATATGAAAAAATATTCTCAAAAAATGATGCATCTCTTGATTCAATAAATGTATTAACATGAATATCATTAATTTCAGATTTATAAACAAGAAAGCGATAAGCACTGCTGTCATTTGCATAACCAATAAAAACACAATCAATTATTTTTGGTCCTATCTTAACCTTTTTAGGTTTAGGAACCATTACCTTTGCTAGACACCCCCACACTCTTAAATATTTATAGCAAGGTCTATGACCTTTTCATAATTCATAAGGTGTTTTGTGAGTTTTCTTATGAGGCACTTTGTTAAGAATATAATTGGCAGAAAGCAAAGCTTCTCCCCACAAATTCTGGGGTGCTCCACAACTGTTTAACATAGCATTCAACATTTCTTTCAATGTTCGGTTCTTGCGTTCAGCAATACCGTTAGATTGAGGTGAATAAGGAGTGGTAGTTTGGTGAATAATACCATGAGTAGAGCATATCTCTTCAAATGGTGATTTATATTCACCACATCTATCGCTTCTTATTGCTTTAATCTTTTTGCTAAGTTGATTTTCAACTTCATTTTTATAAAGTTGAAACATTTCTATTGCCTCATCTTTGCTTCTTAGCAAATAGACATAACAATATCGTGTGCAATCATCAATAAAGGTAATGAAATATTTTTTTCCACCTCTAGTTTGCACAAACTTTAAGTCACATATATCAGTGTGATTTAAATCTAGAGGTTCAGTTTTCCTTTCAACAGAATGAAAGGGTAATCTTGTTATTTTTGATTCCACACAAATTTCACATTTATATTTTTGATTAATATCAAATTTAGGCAAGATTTCTAAATTAATTAATCTACGCAAAGTATTATAATTAACATGTCCTAATCTAGCATGCCATATGTTTGAAGACTCTAACAAGTAAGCAGAAGAATTAATTTTATTATTATCAATAGACTTCATGTAACAAATAAACATAACATTCATCTTAAAGAGCCCATCATTCATGTAGCCCTTTCCTACAAATATATCATTCTTAGTAAGTACAAATTTATCACACACAAACACCAACTTGAAGCCATTCTTGCTAAGTAGTGACCCAGAAACTAGATTTTTGCAGATATCTGGCACATGAAGCACTTCATTCAAAGTCAGTTCTTTGCTAGATGTCATTTTCAGTATAATCTTTCCACGTCCTTCAACCTTTGAACTTGAGGAGTTTCCCATGAAGAGTTGATCATCATTTTCTACTGATTTATAAGTAGAAAACATCCATTTTTTTGGAACATATGTGACAAGTAGCCCCAGTGTCCACGTACCCCTCTTTAGGGTTTCCTACCAAATTGCATTCAGATACAACTGCAAAAAGATTCATGTCTGAAACATTTTCAGACAACTTTTCTAGTTCTGTCACATTTGCTTGAGGCTTCTGTTCTTTCTTCAACTTCTTTGGCTTGCGACATTCACTTGATTTATGTCTTTGAATGCCACAGTTGAAGCATTTGCCTTTGAATATGTACACTATAATATATATATAACGTACACAATATATATATCTAATATGTACTGACATAATATGCTAATTAACGTACATAATATATTATATATATATATATATGTATATATATATATATATATATATACCAAACATACCAAAACAGTATACCACCAGGAAGCAATTAATTGTGTAAAAGGTAGCATAAATGATATTTAATCATGATCACCATGCATAAAAGGTAGCATGGAACATAAACAGTATATCCAAATATTTAATCATGATATTGACATTAATGCCAAGCCTGTGAATAACATACTGTTTATACATAATATTAAATCAACCAGATACCATGTAATGACAATTTACGTAATAACATACTATGTAATATTATAATAATAATATTTTAGTATTATTTAACCTGTTTATTTGAGTAAACAGTTTATTTTATAAAAATAGTAATTAAACATATATTATCTTATATTATCCGTATACATAAATTACAGAAGTAAATGAACAAAATATATATTATCCTATATTAATATTCAATTTACACAATATAAGCACTTCTGACTTATGTTTAATACAAGTCACAATTAGCATCAACGATATATTTGGTATAATATATCTTGATTTAATATATATTTACACTAGCCAAAATGAACGCAATATATATTATAATATATTAATACCTTTTAGACTTATGTGATTAACATGCAATCATGCAGGTTATACATCTGATCATGCAACAAAATAACCATGTAACAAAAGAAAACAGAACACATAAACTGTTATCATGTTTCTTTGCAATTTATTAGAAAAGATGTTTCATTTTAGTTGACCAGAAATTTTGTTTTAAAAACGATTTCCTGATTTACATAAATAAACGCAGATTTTACAAAACAAAATCTTGTTTTATAAAAGAATTTTCTGTTCACATAAAACAATACTATAATTACAAAAAATTTAAATTTGCTTTAAGATTATTATCTGTAATATATAGTATTATTTAATATATATAAATATAATAAAACAGAACATAATTTATATATATATATATATATATATATATATATATATATATATATATAAACAAAAATATGAATAAATAAATCCGAGTCCTTTGAATTCACAAAGTCTCCTTAAAAGCAAATTTATTCCCTCACTGGTGCTAAGGATTCAATGAATAATTGCTTCCCAAGATAATACGGATTTTCAGTTCTTAATTAGAAGCACTTCAAAATTAAGAACACATTGAACCAATTTCAATGTTATATACTCGAACTTTAATGTTACTAGTAATGATGCATGAAGAAACTGGTAGAAAATTAAACTTATTGCACAATTTCTACAGAAAATGGGAATTAGTGTATAACGGGATTACAGGATTGTGTAGTGCAGAACGGGACCAAGGAAGGAACAGAACGGGACTCTGTTTGTGGAACGGGATTTTGTTTTTCCAGAAGGGAAGGAACGGGACACAGAAACAGAACGACAACAGAAATTCTTATGCAGAACGGGGAACGGGAAAGAGAAAGAAAAATATTATGTTTTTGAAATGCTTCCCACACCGTTTATTTATAAGAAAAATTTGTGACTGTTATTTCCGTTGGCGTGTAATCGTCGTCAAAACGACGTAGTATTGATATATAACTTAAAATAAAATCTGATAATTAATTAAATAAATTTTGTCCAAAAAGTTATGTATCACATGACCACCCACCCGAACCAACACCCGAACCAACCGAACCGAGCTGAACGGTGGCGGAGGCGCGTGCATGTGGGTTTGAACCATGCCTTAGCTAGGTCATCTCCCTTCCACGAAAGTGGGGTGCCCCTTGGAGCCTTTCCCATTGAGCAAACATTCATATATATGTTTTTCATTTTTCCTTCTAATTCCCTATGTGAGACTTTTGCAATTGACAACATTCAAGTAGGTGACTTTGGAGTCAATTTTCTCATTCAATTCTTAATGGATTTGAACATATAAATATACCAAGTTATACTCCTCATGAAGGAGAACATATTGGTGCAAAGACCCGAAATTTTTGGAATATGAATCCCTCATTAAATTTAGCCTCAAAATACTCTAAAATTTAATATTTCAAATCTCATTTCCAACAATACTTTAGTCTCATAAACTTTGCAAATACATAAGTTTAATTATTTAGTAGAAAATTGTTATAGATGTCATATATTAGAAATCTGAATTTAAAATATTGTCACCCCTCCTTTGTAGCAATTGAACTGTAAATTTGATTCCTATGTGTACTTGGAAGATCTTGTAAACCTATTTATCATTTAATACAATCTTTTAATATCTAAAATAAAATATTAATTTCTGCTGTTCTTAAAATATATAATTTTAAAATAAAAATTTATATTTTGTACAATAATTAATAGAAAATATGAAAAAAAATTGTTTTAAGGTTAAATGAGGTGGTTGTATGTTAAAACCTAGCTAATGAGGGTATTTTAGTACTTTGAAAAGGAATCTTATTTTTGGACAACTCATTCAATTGCTTTTGGGAGAGTGCATTACACTCACTGTTAAGTTGAATGAAAAAAATAATTGTTGCACTTTTTCACGGTTGTAGTGTTTTAAGCAATTAGCCACTGTGCTTTTAAAATATTCAATTAGCCCACTGTACTTTTTTAAAATGTTCAATCAAATTTTATTTCGTCCAATTTCTTGACTCGACGTTAAAAATTGCACACGTGGCATTGAAAAAAAATTAAAAAATCATTATTTCCTACGTGACAACCTTGTCGTACCAAATTTTATTACTATTGAGCCACCGTATTTTAAAAAATGCAATTGGCCCACTGGTATTAAAAAAATATTTTATATATTTTATTTCTTTCTTTTTCTTTACCTAAATATTTATAATATGTTTAATATTAATAAAAATTAATATTATAATATTTATAATATGTATGTTTTATTTTAAAAATAAAAATAAAAATAAAAATACTTTTATGTTTTAAAATACTTATAAAATTTTTAAAAATAATTTTTTTATATTTTATTTTCTTTCTTTTCTTTACCTAAATATTTATAATATGTATAATATTAATAAAAATAATATTATAATATTTATAATATGTATGTTTTATTTTAAAAATAAAATAAAAATACTTTTATGTTTTGAAATACTTATTAATTTTTTTTTTAATTTTCTTTCTTTTTTTTTTACCTAAATATTTATAATATGTATAATATTAATAAAACGAATAAATAACCCTATTGTTCATTTCTTCTTCAAAATGAATAAATAACCATATTGTTCATCTTTTTCCTCACTGCATCTACTGTTCATCTTTTTCCTCACTGCATTCGTCTCCGATGACCATAAGAAGAACAGGAGGAGAAATCCCCCCAATCGGCCAGAGATTTGCCCAATTGACACTCACCCGACACCCACGCTTGAATAGCACCACCTACCATTCCTAGCCCTAGTCAAATCAATTCTATACCAATAACTCGCGTATAAAGCCAGCTCCTCTTCCGCATCATTATTCACATAATTTCCTGATCATGTTGTTTATTTTCTTCTCAATCTTAATAGGGTCTAATAATTGAAAGGATACAAGCTTCCCTTGCAGAGGAGGGAAATATTAAAAAGATAATCTATGTTGGAGATGGCGTGGGTGATTGTTGCCCAATCTTGAAGCTAAAAGACAGAGACTATGCAATGCCAAGGAAGAATTTCTCGGTTTGGGATTTGATAAGGGAAAACCGTGGCATGGTAAAGGCGAAATTCATGAATGGAGTGATGGAGAGGAACTGGAGGGCGTCCTGATTCAACTTATTGCTGCGAAAGAGAGCGACAATACTATATTTCTGGCGAAAGAGGCGGTTTATCGATGAAAGAGGAGGTTCTATCGGAGGAATTGAAACTGGAGTTCTGAATGAAGATCTTCTAGGTGGCACAGTCTGTGTTGAGTGAACAGATGCTGGTCTTCCAGCTGATGTTGAACGAACTGAACTCGTCGTTGGTCAGTTGTTTTTCGAATGCTTCAATGGCCTGGTGAATGAGTTCGCGGTTGGGGGAGGAGTCCCATTTGAACCAGTAACTGTTATTCATCTCTCATGGATTTTTATGTATCAAATTATTGTATTATTTTTGTGACGCCCCCAAAATAGGTATACATCACCTATTTTGAGTCATCAATAACATGGTACAGAAACAACTACAACTTTATTAATACAACATATAAACTGTGAGTTTAAATATAAATATTGTCATCTAGACAATATCCATACCCAACTAAGTCCTCATTACAATTATTGATACATTATTTTAAAAAAATGGTGAGGACTACTAAAACAACTTCTAGAACCATCATTCCACATCCCGACTAGTACTCGCTACATTCTCACCTCCTGAGAAGAAAAATGGAACAAAAAGGAAAAGGGTGAGCTCAACTAGCCCAGTAAAGAATATTATGACTAAGATAATATAGAACAACTTATCGTTAGTCTTCAACAGGGAAAAATCTGATAGAATATAATAGATAACAAGTTTCAGATCAATATTCGCAGCGAAAATAATAATTCATAGAAGAGTTACGTAGAGAATGAAATCTACTATAATCTATGAATTAAAAGTCCATCATCAATAGTTTATCCCTGTAACATCAATCAATATTCATCTTGAATCAAATATTCATCTTTGCACTACAGGCCAAAGATATTCATCAGTCAGTCATGTTCATCTCAACACCTGTACATCTTTGCACTACGGGCCAAAGATATTCATAATCAAATCAACCATATTTGCATTATAGGCCAAAGATATTCACTAAAACCATTATTTTGGACTGGGATGATGAAAAATATTTTAAAGAAAACGAATCTAGTGAAATAAAAGAATAAATATTAAGGATTCGTACTTTAAACAGTCCAAGTTCAAAAATACTTCATAAATAGTCATAGTGAAGTAAAATTCAAGAATGATCAAAACATGGATACAATCAAAGCTAGTATCCATAATTGATATTTTGGACAAAAATAAAAATTTAATTTTTCTGTGAATAGTGCCGTATACGTAAATAGTGTCGTATACGTGAATAGTAACCCCGACACTAAAAGACAAGAATTTCACAAGAAAAATCTTATCAATAATCCGGCATAATGATATTAGAAGAAATAATATCATTTAAAAAAAATATATCCCTTACCTCGGAAAGACAGTACTTCTGACTGGATATAGTCCTGAAGGGAACTTGCACCGTATAGCAACACTCAAAGTATCAAAATACTCACAAGAATACGCTTCGATAATACAGAGAGAGAGAAATAGAGAAAACTTCAGCCGTGTGATTTTCAATTCTAACCTAAGCACCCTATTTATAGGAAATTGCTTAGAACACCAAAGCAGAAAATTTAATAAAATAATAATATTTACCAAATATTCAAGCCCACCACCAAGGAATCCGAATTCAGCTCATTTACCACACATGTGGGCTTGCAAAAAACATTTTTTATGAATAAAACAATTAAAACCTCCAAAAATCAATTATTATGGAACTTCAGAACTTCAATAATTCATAATAAATAGCCCTTTTATCAGAAAAATTTGAACCACATGGCCTTTCCATAGGAAATTCCATTCTCTACAACTTTGTAAGTTTAAGTTTTTCCAAATTCCAAACAGAAGTTGACCGAAATCCACAAACGGGCGATTTTACAGGTTATAATCAAATTTCCGTCAAGAAATGGGGGCCACAAACATGAAAAACATGTTTTAAATATTTATTACAACAAAAATACTCTTCCTCCTCATTTATTTATATATCCCACATTCATTGTAAAAATATCACCATTATTATATTATTAAAATATAATAATATATTTAAATGAATTATTTTATCAAAAAAGATAAAATATTAATTTTCAACAATTGTCATATTAAAAATTTTCTCCATCTATATCCACATAAAATGAATATTTTCTTTATCATAATAATCAATAATTAATTATTCATAAATAATATTACAGAATTACAGTACTGACAACCAGGTCGTTCCCAAGAAAGAGGAGGCTTTCCAATAAGGATTTCTCCTTACTAGCGCGCAATTAGATGACCAAACCTCTCCTTAGACAGAACTTTCTAGACATTGCCAATAATGTTATCTAATAATATTATTCAGATAATATGAATTATTGCTCCGATAATGGAAAATACTGTGTAGTGACAATTATTGAAACAACAGTAATATAAAATATCAACGTAGTAATTATTGAATCAATAAAATATAATATTGAACAGTAACTACTGTAACAATTATTGAGTAGTGCCTTCTTACATAAGAATCAATAATTGGTGCAATATCGCAAGTCTTCTTGTGTTTTTAACCACCGGGTATTTTAACAAGATAATTCTTGAATAACTACGCCGGTATTTATAAATAACTTATTCTTGTCGTTTTCTTCATCCAATCACTTTTCGTTATGGGGCTCACACAAGGTTGCATCGTCGTACGAATATTCTACGATTAAACGAATATTCCCCGACAACAATGAATATTTTATAACCACTTGCTTATTTGAAATATTTGCGCATTTTACCCATAACTAACTACATTAATCAAATCAACCCTTACTATTTCAAAATAATAAATAGAGGAAATTTAATTTCATTTATAATAAGTTGGGGTCTTACAACCTCCCCTCCTTATGAAATTTCGTCTTCGAAATTGACGTACGTACTGGTGTTTTGAAAAGGTAAAGATACCTCGCTTTCATTTCTGTTTCCAACTCCCAGGTCATTTCCTCAATAGCATGGTTCCTCCACAAAACTTTATATTGTGGTATGACCTTTGTGCGTAGGACATGCTCCTTCCAATCCAAGATCTTGACAGGTACCTCTTCATACGTTAAGTCTTCGGCTATCTCGTCCGGTTCTAACTCAATAACGTGGTTCGAATCTTTTACATATTTACGAAGCACAGATATGTGAAACACATTATGAACACGAGACATACTCAGAGGTAACGCGAGTCTATAGGCCACATTTCCTACTCGGTCAAGAATCTGAAATGGACCAATAAATCGTGGATTGAGCTTTTCTCTCTTCTCGAATCTTGTTACTCCCTTCCATAGAGCTACACGCAACAATACATGATCTCCAATACTAAATTCCACATCCTTTCGATGAAGATCCGCATAACTCTTTTGTCGATCCTGTGCCGTTTGTATACGTTGTCGAATCATTTGGATCTTTTTTGTAGTCATACGTACCAACTCGGGTCCCAACAATGTTGCTTCATCCACCTCGTCCCAACATACTGGAGAGCGACACTTACGTCCATATAATGCTTCAAATGGAGCCACACCTATACTTTCCTGATAACTGTTGTTATAGGAGAATTCCACCAATGGTAAATACTTATCCCAACTCCCTTTGAAGTCTAGGACACAGAGTCTTAATAGATCTTCAAGAGTTTGAATAGTCCTCTCTGATTGTCCGTCCGTTTGACGATGGTATCTTTGAATCAATCAGAACTCCGTGCCCATAGCTTTTTGCAAGCTAACCCAAAATCTTGAAGTGAATCTTGGGTCACAACCCGAAACTATGGATACTTGCATGCCAGGCAATCTCACAATCTCATTCACGTACATACTAGCAAGACGTTCAAGGGAATAAGTCTCACATATCGATAAGAAATGAGCAGACTTAGTTAATCTATCAACAATAACCCAAATAACATCTATGCCTTGAGAAACCGTGGGAAGACCCGTAACGAAATCCATGGTAATGTGTTCCCACTTTCATTTTGGAATCTCAAGTGGTTGCAACGGACCCTTAGGTACTTGATGCTCCGCCTTTACACGTTGACAAGTTAAACATCTCGAGATAAACTTTGCAATCTCTATCTTCATATTGTTCCACCAAAATGTATGCCGAAGATCACGATACATTTTGGTACTTCCAGGATGGATTGCAAACGGTGTATTGTGTGCCTCCATCATGTTTTTGTATTTCAAGTCAGAGTCGTTAGGAACACAAAGTCTGGAGTGGACTCGAAGTATTTCTTCTTCATCGATTCTTGCTTTTGGAATAGCACCTTCTTGTACTTTCTTCTTCATTCGCATCAGCTCCGGGTCGGTGGCTTGAGCAACTTTAACTTTTTCTATTAAAGTTGGTTCTATGCATATACTTGACATCACCACATGGGTCCCCGGAGTCTTGAATTCTATCCTCATCTTTTGTAAATCACATAAAATGGGCCTTTGTGTTAACAACATCGCACTCGTTCCCGCATATGATCTTCTACTCAACGCGTCAGCTACCACGTTTGCTTTTCTGGGATGGTATTGAATAGTGTGGTTATAATCTTTCAACAACTCGAGCCAACGTCATTGCCACATGTTGAGTTTCTTTTGGGTGAAGAAATATTTGAGACTTTTATGGTCTGAGTATATCTCCACTTTCTCTCAATATAGATAGTGCCTCCAGATCTTTAGCGCAAAAACGTCTGATGCCAACTCTAGATCATGAGTAAGATAATTCCTCTCATATTCTTTAAGTTGTCGCGAGGCATAGGCTATGACTTTTCCACGTTGCATGAGAACACATCCCAACCCTTTACCTGAAGCATCGCTGTAGATAACAAATCCATCCGAACCAGATGGTATTGTCAGAACAGGTGCCGAAATGAGTCTCCTTTTGAGCTCTTGGAAACTCTTCTCGCATTCCTCACTCCATACGAATTTTTTATCTTTCCTAGTCAGCTGAGTTAACGAAGTAGCGATTCGAGAAAACCCTTCCACAAATCTCCGATAATAACCAGCTAAGCCCAGAAAGCTACGTACTTCGGTCACCGTCTTCGGTTGCTCCAAACTTTGTATTGCTTCAATCTTTGTCGAGTCAACAGATACTCCATGTTTTGACACCACGTGCCCAAGGAATGCTACTTCCTCAAGCCAGAACTCATATTTCTTTAACTTGGCATATAGCTTGTTTTCACGAAGCCTTTGGAGTACCAGCTTCAAATGGTGCTCATGATCTTCACGGCTTTTGGAATATATGAGGATGTCATCAATAAAGACAACAATGAACTGATCCAAATAGTCCTTGAATACTCGGTTCATCATATCCATGAAAGCCGCAGGAACATTAGTCAATCCAAAAGATATGACTAAGAATTCATAATGCCCGTACCGAGTTCTAAAGGCAGTCTTTGGAATATCCTCAATTCTAATCTTCAGCTGATGATATCCAGAGTGAAGATCGATCTTTAAAAAGAATTATGCTCCTTGCAACTGGTCAAACAGGTCATCAATACGAGGTAACGGATACCTATCCTTGATGGTGACATGGTTCAATTCTCGATAGTCAATACAAAGTCGCATAATCCCGTCTTTCTTCTTTACAAATAAAATAGGAGCACCCCAAGGAGATGTATTAGGACGAATGAAACCGATGTCCAACAACTACTGTAGTTGGACCTTTAACTCCTGAAGTTCAATAGTAGCCATTCGATATGGGGTTTTAGAAATGGGCTTTATACCAGGTTCAAGATCAATAAAGAATTCAACTTCACGTTTTGGGGGTAGACCGGGAAGTTCTTCAGGAAACACGTCAGGAAATTTACTAACAGGAATATTATTCAAATCTGACGTGTCTTTATTCAAATCAATAACATGGGCTAAGAAAGCTTGACATCCATTTTTTAATAAACGAATAGCTTTATGACTTGATATAATAGTGATTGATTTTAATGGTTTAGTCACTTGAATTCATACAACAGGTTGGTTAGGAATATGAAAACTAACAACCTTACGAAAATAATCAATTTTGGCATGATGAGTAGTTAACCAATCAATCCCCAAAATTACATCAAAAGCAAGTATCTTTAAAGAGATAAGGTCAACAGGTAATGTGATGGTGCCAACTTGGATCAAACAAGATTTATAAACAGTGGATGTGATGAAAGTTTCTCCTAACGGAGTTTCCATTGATAAATCAAAGTCTAATTTCTCCGGAGTTAAGTTTAAATGTTGAGCACAAACAGGAGAGATAAATGAATGGGTAGCACCGGTATCAAGTAAGGTATAAACTTCGCAAGAATTTATGATTAGCTTACCCGTGATCACCTCGTTTGGGTTCCTCACATTTTGACCGATCACGACAAACGCTTCTTCCGAGAACCGCTGACTTTGACTTTTACGGACGATGACCTTTTGAGTCACCATCTCCGCTAGACTTGGTTTTGCTACCGTACAATCGCGAGCGATATGTCCTTCCTTTCCATAATTATAACATACCTTGAACTGTTGTGGACAGTTTAGACTAATATGTCCCTCTTTCCCGCATTTATAGCATATAATCGGTGGTCATTCTCCTCCCTTAGAACCAGTTGCTGCTGGTGCTGACGTTTTCACATGGTTGTTGTTGAATCTCCTCTTTTTAAAATCTCCTCCCGACTCGCTTCTTCTATTCTCATGGCCGTGATTACCACCAGAGTGGTTACCGCCTTTGTCCACATTTTTCTTTCTGCACTGGTTATCGTTATTCTGATGACTGCTGTCACCAGTATGATCTGGTTGTGATCCCTAGGTTAAACGTAATTGTTATCTCGCTCTAATAATTGAGCCCTGTTGATAACATCTTAATAGAGAGAAAATTTATGAGAAATGAGATATTGACGTATGCCGGGTTTCAAACCTCTCAGAAACATCCGCCATATCGTTCCTCATTCTCCACCAAATGAGGTGCAAACACGGATAACTCTCTGCAAACTTTTCCTCGTCATGGGACACCGCCATGTTATTTTGTTCCAATCTAATAAACTCACTTCCTTTATATGACGAATACTTTCGAAAAGTACTTGTCATTGAACAGTTTACAAACGTCTCCCATGACATCTTTGAGTGCGGTACGGATGGAGTACGCTTCACGATTCCCACCAAGATGTCTGCCTTCATTATGGAACATAAAAGTGGCGAATGGAACCTTCTGTTCTTCCGTGCATCCCAAGACATTGAATATCTTGGTAATTTGTTTGACCCACGTCTCCGCCTTAATCGGATCTGGCTTTTCCCAGAATTCTAGTGGTCCCAACTCTTTGAACTGCTTGGCCGTGACAAACCGTGCGTTGTTATCATTTCCACATGTATTTTGTGCACAAGTCTCCCTCGTCTGATTTTGCATGAACTGTAAAAAGCTTCTAAACATCCCGTCGTTCATCATCTGCTCAGTGGTGTTGTTCACAGGAGGAACATTGCCAGCCTGTTGCACATTTTCCTCGTTGGTGGGTAAAGGTGTCTCCACGGTCTCGATTACTCCACTGTTAACATTCTCAGTCGACATTCTCCAATACTGCCATAAAACAAGGGTTAATTAAAGAAATCAATATATCACATAATATCCCTATATACTGACCAACCAACAAATAAGCTTAGGTAGGACACACTAGCGAAGGATTTACTCGTCTCTCCCCTCCTAGTTCTATTCCCCGATCTCCGCCAGAGATCATATCCCTAAGCTCTGATACCAACTGTGACACCCCCAAAATAGGTATACATCATCCATTTTTAGTCGTCAATAACATGGTACAGAAACAACTACAACTTTATTAATACAACATATAAACTGTGAGTTTAAAAACAAATATTGTCATCTAGATAATATCCATACCCAACTAAGTCCTCATTACAATTATTGATACATTATTTTACAAAAAATGGTGAGGACTACTAAAACAACTTCTAGAACCATCATTCCACACCCCGACTAGTACTCGCTACATTCTCGCCTCCCGAGAAGAAAAATAGAACAAAAAGGAAAAGAGTGAGCTAAACTAGCCCAGTAAAGAATATTATGACTAAGATAATATAGAACAAATTATCGTTAGTCTTCAACAGGAAAAAATCTGATAGAATATAATAGACAACAAGTTTCAGATCAATATTCGCAGCGGAAATAATAATTTATAGAAGAGTTACGTAGAGAATGAAATCTACTATAATCTATGAATTAAAAGTCCATCATCAATATTTTATCCCTGTAACATCAATCAATATTCATCTTGAATCAAATATTCATCTTTTCACTATAGGCCAAAGATATTCATCAGTCGGTTATGTTCATCTCAACACCTGTACATCTTTGCACTACGGGCCAAAGATATTCATAATCAAATCAACAATCTTTGCACTACATGCCAAAGATATTCAGTAAAACCATCATTTAGGACTGAGGATGATGAAAAATATTTTAAAGAAAACGAATTCAGTGAAACAAAAGAACAAATATTAAGGATTCGTACTTTAAACAGTCCAAGTTCAAAAATACTTCATAAATAGCCATAGTGAAGTAAAATTCAAGAATGATCAAAATATGGATACAATCAAAGCTAGTATTCATAATAGATATTTTGGACAAAAATGAAAATTTAATTTTTACGTGAATAATTGTCGTATCGTGAATAGTGGCGTATCGTGAATAAAACCCAAACACTACAAGACAAGAATTTTACAAGAAAAATCTTACCAATAATCCGAGGTATAATGATATTAGAAGAAATAATATCATTTTAAAAATAATAATATCCCTTACCTCGGAAAGACCAGTTATTTCATTTGGATATAGTCTCACAGGAACTTGCAGTATAGATATAGAACACTCAAAGTATCAAAATACTCACAAGAATACGCTCGAATAACATAGAGAGAAATAGAGAAAACTTGAGTTTAAATTGTGATTTTCAATTCTAACATAAGCACCCTATTTATAGGAAATTGCTTAGAACACCAAAGCAGAAAATTTAATAAAATAATAATATTTACCAAATATTCAAGCCTACCACCAAGGAATCCGAATTCAGCTCATTTACCACACATGTGGACTTGCAAAAAATGTTTTTCATGAATAAAACAATTAAAACCTCCAAAAATTAATTATTCTGGAATTTCGGAACTTTAATAATTCACAATAAATAGCCCTTTTATCAGAAAAATTTGAACCACATGTCCTTTCCATAGGAAATTCCATTCTCTACAACTTTGTAAGTTTAAGTTTTTCCAAATTCCAAACAGAAGTTAACCGAAATTCACAAACGGACGATTTTACAAGTTATAATCAAATTTCAGTCAAGAAATGGGGTCCACAAACATAAAAAACATGTTTTAAATATTTATTGCAACAAAAATACTCTTCCTCCTCATTTATTCATATATCCCACATTAATTGTAAAAATATCACCATTATTATATTATTAAAATATAATAATATATTTAAATGAATTATTTTATCAAAAAGATAAAATATCAATTTTCAACAATTATCACATTAAAAATTTTCTCCATCTATATCTACATAAAATGAATATTTTCTTTATCATAATAATCAATAATTAATTATTCATAAATAATATTACAAAATTACAATCTCGACAACCAGTAGTTCTTGTGAAATAGGGGGCTTTCCAATAAGGATTTCTCCTTACTGGCGCGCAATTAGATGACCAAACCTCTCTTTAGACAGAACTTTCTAGACATTATCAATAATGTTATCTAATAATATTATTCAAATAATATGAATTATTGATCTGATAATGAAAATACTGTGTAGTGATAATTATTGAAACAACAACAATATAAAATATCAACGAAGCAATTATTGAATCAATAAAATATAATATTGAACAGTAACAACTGTAACAATTATTGAGTAGTATCTTCTTACGTAAAAATCAATAATTAGTGCAATACTGGTAATCTACTCGTGTTTTTAACCACCAGTATTCTAACAATGATTAATAAATGAATAACTACGCCGTTATTTATAAACAACTTATTCTTGTCATTTTTTTCATCCAATCGCTTTTGGTTATGGGGCTCACACAAGGTTGTTCCGTCGTACGAATATTCCACGACCAAATGAATATTCTCCGACAATAATGAATATTTTATAACCACTTGCTTATTTAAAATATTTGTACATTTTACCCATAACTAACCACATTAATCAAATCAACCCTTACTATTTCAAAATAATAAATAGAGGAAATTTAATTTCATTTATAATAGTTGGGGTCTTACAATTTTAATATTATAAATATTATAATATTAATTTTATTAATATTATACATATTATAAATATTTATATAAAGAATAAAAAAGAAAATAAAATATAAAAATATTTTTATTCTTAAAAATTTTATAAGTATTTTTATTTTTATTTTTAAAATAAAACATACATATAATAAATATTAATTTTTATTAATATTATACATATTATAAATATTTAGGTAAAGAAAAAATATAAAAAAAATTATTTTTAAAATTTTTATAAGTATTTTAAAACATAAAAGAATTTTTATTTTCATTTTTAAAATAAAACATACATATTATAAATATTATAATATTAATTTTTATTATATTATACATATTATAAATATTTAGGTAAAGAAAAAGAAAGAAAATAAAATATAAAAAAAATTATTTTTAAAAATTTTATAAGTATTTTAAAACATAAAAGTATTTTTATTTTTATTTTTAAAATAAAACATACATATTATAAATATTATAATATTAATTTTTATTAATATTATACATATTATAAATATTTAGGTAAAGAAAAAGAAAGAAAATAAAATATAAAAATATTTTTAAAACCACAGTGGGCCAATTGCATTTTTTTAAAGTGCAGTGCCTTAATAGTATTAAGAATTTGGCTGACTAGGTTGCCACGTAGGAAATAATAATTTTTAATTATTATTTTTCAATGCCACGTGTGCAATTTTTTAACGTCTCATTCAAGAAATTGACTAATAAATTTGATTGAATATTTTTAAAAAAAATACAATTAAATAATTGCTTAAAACACTACAACCACAGTGGTGAAAAAGTGATTTTTGCCCACTTTTTTTTAAAGCATATGTTGTCAAGTGGAGGTTTTCTAACCACAAGTGGTAAAATGCCAAATTGTGTGAACCCTAGATTTTAGAATGCATTTTACCCTTCTTTTAATCCCAAGTATGTGAGATTAAGGACAATAATGTCTTTTATCATATCATCCGTTTAAAAAAAAATCTAATTTACTTTTTTCTTAATTAATTTGTAAAATTATAAAAATCTCAAAACCAATGTTAATTTTATTTTATTTTAATTTGTGAAATAGTCTATATTGAAAATTACTTAAGAATTATTACTAAGTACAAAAATATAATAATTTAAAATTTAAAATCAAAACTTAAATTAAAATTTTGCAAATTAAATATGATAATCATTATGATTAAAATTATAAACCTGATTGAGATTAATAGCCATTTGAGAAGATTGACATGGTACAAGATATTATTATCCTTAGTTTCATATATTTGGGATTAAATAAATAAATTACATCTTAACAAAAAATGGTGATTTTGCAACAATTTACAGTTTTCGTTGTTAAAGGTTTGAAATTTCGTTGCCAAAGGTCATTCGCAACGATTTTTCGATTGTTGGGCCTTTCATTGCGCAATGAGCGTTGCTAATTGTCTAGCAACGAAATTTATTTTTCGCTGCAAAAAATAATATAGTTTGCAACGAAATTTTTTTTTGTATAAAATCATAGATCATTTAGCAATGAAATTCTTTGTAACAAATTTATTATGAAATTGTTACTGAAAAGCAACTTTAGTTGCAAAATCCGCTTAATTGGCAACGAAAAGAACCTTTTTTTCAACGAAGATAAAATTCGTTGCATTTGATATACATTTGTCAACGATGTTTGTCGTTGCTGAACAGTATAGAAATTGTTGCCTTAATTGATTTTCGTTGCTAATTGTGTACTTTTTGGTAACGATGTTTGTTTCTAAATGTATAAAATAAACCAGTTATATATTAATTTGCAACGAAATTTTGCATTGTCGTTGGTTTTGTTATGGATAATTATGATCAATTAGCAACGATACTATTCGAAGCTGCTTTTTTTAGAGAGCAACAAAAATTATTGTCAATTAGCAACGACACTATACGTTGTCATTTATGTTCTCTGTGCAACGAAAGTTGTTATGATTCGCAACGATATAAATGTTGTCTTTTCTTTTGTTTTGTAACGAATGTCAAAATTAGTTTACAAACAAAATAAATCGTGGTTCAATAACTCCATAACAAATTATAACAGAAGTACAAAAAACTCAAATATTATTAATTAAATAAAATCATCTGGTATATGATCATTCATCATCTTTACAATCAACTATCTAAATGATTTATTGGGGCACATGTACAAAGTTAGCGCCTTGAACAAACTACCCATGAAAATCCTTGCAAATTATATTTAGAAATTTTTTGTACCAATTATTATACAAGAGAAAATTACATTTGGTTTGAAAGGCTTCTTACATTGGGAAGCAACATCATTGCCATAACTGAGCAGTTGGCTGGTGTAATTATTGATATTTGGTGTTTTAGTTGCCTCTAGTAAATTTAACCTACAAATTCATTCCATATAGACTTGTTATCTAAATGGGACACAATCTGAAATATAAGTTCTTGGATCTACAATACTTTCAACTTTGTGCGACTGAAAACTATAAAGCCTGTCTTAATTGACACTATCTTCCATCAAGAGATTACCATTAGTGCCATATATGAAAAAAAAATTAAGAAAGAAATGTTTATAATGGAAAACAATACTTAAGATTGTTACATAGGAGTTTCAACCATGGGTCATCCTCTAGCTATTCTGTCAATATTGAAACAACATCAGTCACTACACTAATAAAGAGGTTAATTAAATAATTTAAAGATATAATTAAGAAATTTATAGACCTTTAAAAATCTCTTGTCCCTCTCATAATCAAGTCTTGGGGGTGCATTTTATAGGGTCATCAGAAACACCTACAAAAGTAGTACAAAAGGGAAAATAGTTGAATGATCTTGTGCAAAAAAACAATATTATATTTACAACACCTTCAAGTCAACAACCAAATCCATTTGTTACAAATGGCGACAAATATTAGGATCTCAAATATGCAAAAATCAAGGACCTGGAGAGGAAAACATACCAACAAGGAGTTCCAACAAAGGTATTTTTTGATCATTGTCTATCCCAAGCATCGAACATGCCTCCGAATACTCAAAAGTCGGCTAACTTGACAGCACCATTAAAATCAACTAATATGTTCTTAGCCTGTGAAAATTGTAATGTTAGTGGGAGTAAGAATAACAACAAATAAAATTGACAAAAGGCAGAACAGGAAATGTCAATTCAGAAGTGGTGCATTATCCTAGACACTGCCATCATATGACAAAAGGTCGACATAGTGTCATATTGTCATTTAATTGTAGGGAATGATTTTTCTAAATAAATGGTCAATTTTTAATACATAAATGGCTATAAATGCTAAAGAACAACTTATCAAAATAAACAATAAAAAAATCAGAATAAATTCCATCAGAAATTTGATCTATGTAACATATATGTTTTTTATGTGAATTGACTATACTGTTCGTGACACTTTAAAGAAATAAAAGAGTTAGTATGTTGAGATCAAAATCAATGAATCCTGTAACATAACCAAGTATGGTGATAATACATTCACATCTCTATGGATGTGTCCATGCACATGAAGATAAACAAGAGCTTTAAGAACCTCGCGTAGTAATGTAGCAATAACGGGCTCTTTTAAACCGTCTGAAAAAACAGATTTCATAATATGAATTAAGTCACGATTCCCCAGAGATGTTTGACATTACAACCCAGAGGTTGTGACCTGAAGTGAACGAGCAATGTTCCCTTAATAAATTTGAATAATTAATCATGCTCATCGTCTGCACCTCTTGACGAATACCATCCTGTACAAACTACAGAGAAATACCACTTAATTGAATATAAGTAATGTGATATTATCAAGTCATCTGCAAATGCAATTGAAATTTTAATCAAAGTTGTAAGCTAACAGAAAATAAGCAAGGCATAATATATTTGGATTCGAGTAAAATACAGTTATCTAGACAACACTCGTATGTTCAAGTGGGCAGGGGCGGATCTAGACGGATTGTTCAGTGGGGTCAAACTCGGAAAAAAAATGCTTACAAATAAAAATTTCATAAAATAACTTACAAAACTAAACAATCCTCAAATATTATTTATAATAACATTTTTTGAGGTTTCATTGCTTAAAATTGTTGCATGATATAGCCTCATTTTTAATACTTACAAAAATATCACGCTCAATGTATGTTACTAAACAGTCATTCATCCATTCATCTCCCATTTGGTTACGGAGTTCATTCTTTACGATATTTATGGCTGAAAATGTCCTTTCAACAATTGCAGTAGCAACGGGCAAAAGTAGAGCCAATTTCAACAACAAATAGACTTGGGGATACACATCATCCTTTCTTTTCTGAACCAACATTTGAGCCAATTCCCCAATTCCTTCTATACTCGAAAAATTGGAATCGGTTCTCTATATCCACAATATAGAAGAATAGAAAATTTGGCTTAATGACTTAGTGGGATTTGGGAATTAGGGATTGTTGCCTAGTGTTTGCTCACTTAGTATATATATAACATAATACAGTGGGGTCATGTTTCTTAGTATACATGTTCACTTTAGACCCTCTTAATATTTTTTTTCCTAATATGACCCTCTTAATTTTTTTTCCTCCTAATATGACCCCTGACCCCCTGAAAATTCAGTGGGCTTAGGTGCCCCCCTGCCCTAAGGCAGGTCCACCCCTGCAAGTGGGAATCATATTTTTTTTAGTTCCACTATTGAGCGAGCATCCAAAGTTGGTCATGCTTACTGAATTCAAATGATTGGAGGTAGTGATATGGCATCAATCAAGTCCTTCCGTATAAGAGTTTTAAAAACATTTTTTGTTTATCAAAAGAAAATAGTTAAAGTCATGTTCCTCCAAGTTGGTCATTCTACAAATGCAAGTAAAATTACTCTATACATGATGACAGGAGAAGTTGTGTTCCTCCAAGTTGGTCATTCTAAGAATGCAAGTAAAATTACTCTCTCTATACATGATGATAGGAGAATCCTTAATCACATAAGCAATTCTCACTTACCAAGGAGTCTGCAAGGGATCCAGAATTAATTAAAGGTGACAAAGAAATGAAATCTACAATTAAATTAGGGAATATGCAACCAAATCAAAAAAAAAACTCAAGGCAATAGAAAAAGAACAAAAGAAAAATGAAGAACGAGAGTATACATCATTGAGGTAAAAATAAAGTAAACTTGACATTAAAATTTTGAATTTGTTTAAGCATCTCAATCCTTTAAGACCAGAGAACTGAAAAAAGAGAAAATGCTAAACTGAATGTTGGATGAAGTATGCCCAAGATAGATGCATCCAGTAGGACCAGAGAACTGAAATCTATTACAACATATAATAAACTAGTATCCCTTTTCTAAGCTACCTTATTTATACCCCAACAACACCACAAGTGAAATATTAATTCATACCTCAACAACACCTCAGCAGCTCGCTATAGTCTGAGCAGTTTCAAGAGTTCGCTTCAAATCAAATGAGTATACATCAGAAATTGAACTCCCCTTAGAAAGCAGGTCAGCCACCTAAGGAAAAGCAAGGAATTTAATGAACACAATGTGTTTAATAAATAGATAACAAGTCACATAAAATATTCTGAACATTGTCATACACATCTTCTTGGGTTATAATGTACAATGTTCATACATTTAATGAGCACAATATGCACACACCTCTTCTTGGGTTATAGTGTATATATTCATACATTTCATACAAGGATATCTAATGTCAACGGTTCGGCCCATTGTTGCACGTATATGATCAATGAAGATTTTGACCTCATTGCGATAACATGCAGATATACGTTCATGATGAGTCCAGCTCTTATCCATGATACTATGAGCAACTACAAAATTGTTCACCATCTAACGAAAAAACTGCAATTAGTTTAAATAGCAAAGGCAATGCTACGTGAAATTAGACTTGCATTAATCTGCATTAGTTTTACAATCTATTTTGCCTCTTCCAAAAAGAGTAGCTGCCCAAAAACCACCAAATAGAAAAGAGCACTCCAGCCAGAATTTGAGTTCCTACAGAGTCACTTAGCTTTCAAAAATTCACTCTACATTTATTCAGGATGAATAAATCCCATTTTTTCAATTAGGTGATATATGATTTATCTGAATCTGCATGCATTTCTTGATAGAAATTCACCGTGTTTATTCTCATTCATTTGGTGAAATATATACATGGGTACATGAGTGTTAGTGGACTACAATTGAGGCTACAATTGAGGTGACTGAGGCTACAATTGAGGTGACTGTTATTTACATTCTAATAATAAAAGATACATTCTAATACTAAAAGATTTATACAGAGATTATTTCCATAATCTAACACACACCCACAGTCGAAGCGGGAGGTTGGCGTACGCTAAGACTGTCTCGAAAATCATCAAAGAGTATACGCGGAAGTCCTTTAGTGAAGATGTCGGCGATCTGATAACAGGACGGAACATGAAGAACACGAACCTGTCCACGTGCAACTTTCTCGCGTACGAAGTGAATATCTATTTCAATGTGTTTAGTGCATTGATGTTGAATGGGATTGCCTGAGAGATATATTGCACTAACATTATCACAATAAACCAATGTAGCCTTGTGGACCGGACAATGTAGTTCCAAGAGAAGGTTCCGGATCCAGCAGGACTCGGAGACAACGTTAGCTACCCCTTTGAACTCGACTTCAGCACTAGATCGAGACAGAGTAGGTTGACGCTTAGAGGACCAAGAGATCAAGTTGTCTCCAAGAAAAGCACAGTAACCAGAGGTGGAGCGTCTAGTATCGGGGCATCCACCCCAATCAGCATCAGTGTAAGATATGAGATCAGAAATTGAAGAATTGAAAAGATGTAAGCCATAGTCAAGAGTGCCCTGAATGTATCGCATAATTCGTTTGAGAGCATTCATATGTTCATATGTAAACAAACATGTTGCACAACATAGGATATATCTGGTCTCGTGAATGTAAGGTATTGCAATGCTCCCGCTAAACGACGATAATGTGTAGGATCTGCGTAGGGAGATCCCGAAGAGACACTCAGTTTAGCCTTAGTATCCACCGGCGTGGTGGCAGGCTTACAAGAGGTCATGCCGGCTCGTTCAATAATTTCCTCTGCATATTTGCGTTGACAAAGAAATAACCCACCGACATGGCGTGTAACTGTAATGCCCAAGAAATAGCTCAAGGGGCCCAAGTCCTTTATAGCAAATTCAGAAGCAAGAAGGGACATAATAGACTGACGAAGAGCGTCAGATGACGCAGTGAGAATGATGTCATCAACATAAAGAAGAATGTATGCCATGGCATTACCTTGGCGATAAATAAATAGAGAATGATCAAATTTGCTATGTGAGAAACCAATAGTAGAGACAAAGTCAGCAAATTGTTGATACCAAGCACGTGGGGCATGTTTGAGGCCATATAGAGATTTCTTCAACAAGCACACATACTCGGGATGGACGGGATCTCTAAAACCCATCGGCTGATGCATGTAGACGGTTTCGTGAAGCTGACCATGCAAGAATGCATTTTTAACATCCAGCTGATGAATGGGCCAAGAATTGGATAGGGATATACTGAGAATAGTCTGAATAGTAGCTGGTTTCACCACTAGGCTAAATGTTTCATCACAATCCACACCAATGTAAAATTCCAAATTTTACGAATAAAGATTTAATTTTCTCGAAATATTTTTGAATATTATGGTGTGAATTTGAGATAATGTTATAGTTGTGGGTAATATTTATAAATTTTGCAAAGTACGCAAGTTGTTATATTATACTCGATTGGTCGGAGAATATTCTTTATGTCGGGGAATATTCGTACGACGGCACAATCATTGGTGGACCCCACAACAGAATTATTGTCGGATTGAGAAAATGACAAAAAAAAATTTATAAAAATAACGGCGGAAGTTTTACCGTTAACTATTGAAACACCCGGTGTTAAAAGTACAGGAATACGCGTGGTTGCATAGTAGCACACGGTATAGATTATTAATGCTTACGTAAGAAGTCACTCACACTACAAGAAAAAGGCCTAACAGCGACCAACACTATCAGCGACCGCACAATTGGTCGCTGATATTAGTCACAACGACCGACATCTGTGACCGGTATGTAATATAGTCGCTAAATTTTAACAGCGACTGCATGCGGTCGCTGATCAGTCACTAGTATAAATTTGCCACCAAAATTTTGGCTGGAAATGTTGGCGCCAAGATTTTGTGCGACCACTTAATATCTGCGACCGCATGCGGTCGCTGATAATTCTATGTCATTAAAAATCAGCGACCGCATGTGGTCGCAGATAGCGGTCGCTGATCAAAATTTGTTTTAACAGATTTAGTCACTCGCTCGACACAACAGACGCGAAAAAAAAGATGGAGCTCAGACCAGACGGAGAGAAGAGGGAGAAAGGGGGGAGAAGAGAAGAAGGGGAAGAGACGCCGGACGTCGGCCGCCGCCACCGGTCCACCGCCACGGGAGGTACTCAGTTTTTTTTTTTATATATATATATATATTTATATATACATACATACTTCCCTTTCTGTCTCTCTTTTTTATATATGTATATTCTGCATTGAAATTATTTCAATGAAACTTTTAAATTGAGTTCAATGCTTGATATTATCATTATTTGTTCATGGATTTTGAGTTGAGTCTACTGCATTATTACTTTTTCCTCAATCTGATTTATGTGATGTAATTTGCAGTATAAAGAGGTTCTAGGAAAGGGGGCTTCCAAAAAAAGGGGACTTTATTTGCAGTATAAAGAGGTTATTCTTTTATTTTCAGTCAATTTGTATAACCATCATATTATTGGTAATGATTAATTTTATATATTTCTTAGATATTGAAAAAAACATAAGCATGTTGATTTAAGAGCATTGAAGAAATACAAAGGGGATGTTTTGGTCAAAATTATGAAAATCATGAATACAAAGTATATAACAATTATTTGATGTAAAAATATTTATAATGGAAGGCTTGGGGACTGTTAGTATAATTTAGTACTTAATCATTCCTAAAGTACCTTGTATGAACCGTTTTGGATTTGAAGAAGTTTGCTAACTGATACAAGCATGATAATGGATATAGGGTAATTTTATTATCATGATTTTAAAGTTGTTTGAATGCCTAAAGGTTTCTTTTGCCTACATGTGGATTGTTTATGAAATTATAGTCAAATCTATGCCTATATGAGAACTATTATAGCAAATTTTTGCAACTAAAGTTTTAAGACAATATGGAGTCCCTATATTGTCTACACATATCATTTAAAAGGTGTTCCTTAACTTAGTTGTGGTTTGTGTTGTGTATTGACCAAATTTCATGTTTAAAAGCCATGGAAAGTAAGCTTTAAGTGGAAACGAAGACCTAAGTATAGAATTCTCATACCTGGACGATGTGGGCAAGTTTCAATAGTCATAATATGACATAAGTAAGCTACACAAGCTAAAGAAACCAAGCCTAAACTGTTTTGAGCATTAAACTTGTGAAAAGTCATATTTTAAGCCCAAAATTGGACTGTTTTGGGTGACCTTTAATGCCTGATCTTATAAGACTATAATGAACTCATATAAAATTTCTAACTCATGCTTGTGATGATTTCTAATCATTGTAATGACCAAAGCTACTATTAAAATCAAGTTAGGATCTATTATCGAGCCTAAAGTGAGCTTTAATAGGTTAAAATTTGCTAGATGACCAAGTAAGTGAGATGATGATAAAAGTATCCTTAGGAAACTAAAATACACATGCTTAGACTATCCAAGTAGTCAAAATTTGAGAAATGGAGAAGTGTCAAAAACAGTTTTTTTGTGAAAAAGTGAGAAAACAAGCCAGTTTGAGCCCAATTTTGAGAAGCTTAAATGAAATGAAAAAGAAACCTAAACATTGATTAAATTACCTTGATGTATGGATACAAAAAGAAAAAGAATTTCGATACAAGCCAGTTTATTTTGGCATGTATCCTTGTTCAATTCCCGAATAATCATATATGATGCACACTCATGTTATATATGTACATATACATCTATATGTATTTATAAGCATCATAAATGGGATTGAGCTGAATTATAAATCTCTAACAAAGGAATACAATAATTCATGTCAACATAGGTACCATGGAATCATGGACCTCTATTCAGACCGTAGTTGGATGGCACGACGAAAGTCAAGTGCCTGATAAATCTTCAAATGAATTTAGAGCTGGTTGCCAAGTGTTTTTGGAGTATGCGTATAGTCACCCGGAATGTATGAATGGTAAGTCGCAGATACGATGTCCATGTTTGAAGTGTAAGAATGTAAATTATATGGACAGAGACATGGTAAACTATCATTTACTTGTTTCTGGGTTCATGAGAAATTACGAAGAATGCTGGTGGGCACATGGGCAGAAAAGAGATGGTGGCATCACACAAGTACACAATTCGGGCAGTAGTACTCATCGTATGAATGAAATGGTTCATGATATTGCAGGGCCAGATTTTGATTGGGAGCAAGGCAGAGAGCAACCTATGAATTCTGATGCCAAAGACTTCTTTAAGTTGTTAGACGAGGGTAGCGAGCCATTGTGGCATGGTTGCACCAAACACACTACATTGTCTATAGTGGCGACATTACTTAACATCAAGGTTGATCACAACATGAGCCATGAGTGTTTTGAGTCGCTCTTGAAGGCCATTAAGAGTATGTTGCCTGACGGTGAGAAATTACCTGGTAACTATTACTTTTGTAAGAAAATGGTGAAGAAGTTGGGTCTTGGATACCAAAAGATCGATGCATGTCCCAACGATTGCATGTTGTTTTATAAGGAAAATGAACAGTTGACAAGGTGCACGTTTTGCAGTCATGATCGGTTTAGGGCTAATAAAGAGGGTGTGACTTACAAAAAAATCAAGTATACCGTTTAAGATTCTAAGGTATTTTCCAATAACACATCGGCTAAAAAGATTGTACATGTCTTCAAGAACAGCTGAACATATGAGTTGGCATGCGAAATCTCCAGCTAAAGATGGAGAACTAAATCATCCCGCAGATGGGAAGGCTTGGAAAGATTTCAACTTAGCACATCCTGGATTTGCATTGGAACCTAGAAATGTAAGGCTTGGATTGTCCACCGATGGTTTCAATCCATTTGGCCACTCAGCTGTTCCGTACTCATGTTGGCTTTGTGATTGTTACTCCGTCTGAACTTGCCTCCTTGGATGTGTATGAAACAACCATACTTGTTTCTTTCACTCGTAGTTCCCAGTCCCTAAGAGTCCCGGAAAGAACTTAGATGTTTACTTGAGACCTCTTATAGACGAGTTGAAGGTATTGTGGGAGGATGGAGTGCATGACTTGGGATGTTGCAACGAAAACAAATTTCAACCTTAGGGCGCCAAGTTATGTGGACTATAAGTGACTTCCCAACTTATGGTATGTTAGCTGGATGGAGTACACATGGGAAGTTGGCTTATCCGTATTGTATGGATCATACAAAGTCGTTTAATCTATCAAAAGGTTGAAAGCCTTGTTGGTTTAACTGTCATCGTCGGTTCTTACCGGTAGATCACCCGTTTCGAAGAAATAGAGAACACTTTAGGAAAGGGAAAGTAGACAATGATATGCCTGCACCGCAATTTTCGGGAACGGAGATGCGAGATTGTGTGATGAGATTGTCGGTTATCCCATTTGGTAAGGTTGATGCCACAAACATAATCAATGGGTTTGGTGAATCTCATAACTGGGTTCGGAGAAGCATCTTTTGGGAACTGCCTTATTGGTCTACAAATTTGATTCGTCATAATCTAGATGTGATGCATATTGAGAAGAATGTGTTTGACAATATGTTTAACACTGTGATGAATGTTACGGGGAAGACAAAAGATAACGATAAGGCACGTTTGGACATGAAAGATATTTGTAAGCATCCCGGATTAGAACTTTACGAATCTCTTAATGGTAAGATTGTTAAACCGCATGCAAGGTACACATTGTCCAAAAAGCAAGTTGAAGATGTGTGCACATGGGTTAAGTCTTTGAAACTACCAGATGGATATGCGTCAAACATTGCAAGGTGTGTTACGGTGGGGGGAAATTGCAAAGGATGAAGAGTCATGATCGCATATGTGTTCATGGAGAGGCTCATGCCTATAGCATTTCGGGATCTGCTTGATAAACCAATATGGGATGCTTTGACGGATCTTAGTCGTTTCTTCAAAGACTTATGTTCAAAATCATTAAATGAGAAGGACATGTCTGTACTTGAGAAGAACATCATAGAGATCACGTGTAAACTGGAAAAAATATTCCCACCTGGTTTTTTTGACTCCATGGAGCATTTGCAAATCCATCTTCCCTATGAAACTCGTGTTGGGGGTCCAGTTCAATATAGATGGATGTACCCTTTCGAAAGGGTGATGGGAAACCTTAAGAGGAAGGTGAAGAATAGAGCTTATGTCGAGGGGTCGATATGCGAGGCATACAGTTTCGATGAGATATCTACGTTTGTCTCAGACTATTTTCCGGACGAAGTCTTGACAAAGGCCAATCGAGTATCGAGACATGATGATGGAGGAAATGTTGAACTAAATGGTCGACTCTCTGTATTTGGTCTATCGGGCCGCGCTTATGGAAAAGGGAAGCGCATATTCCTCTCTAAGCAAGAATTACATGCTGCATATACTTACATTCTTCTCAATTGCGAGGAGATTGACGAATTTGTGAGGTACACATGTAAACTTGATAATTTATATTTTAAGTTAAAAATTTATTCCAATATGTTAATGTTTATAACATGGTATAGATTGTACGATGACGAGTTAAAAAAGTGAAGCATCCCAAAGATAACCCGATAAAGATATTCAAATCAATCGGGATAAAAACTTTGCACTTTGGCTAAAGGACAAAGTAAGTTCAATTTTAAGCACGTAGTATATATATATACACTTCATGTTAACTATGACTTCATTTAATAAGATGGAGTTTTTGTAGGCTTTGATGAGGATCAACGATTCCGCTAATGTACAAGTCCTAGCTATGGGACCGCATGGGGACCAAGTCACCATGATGGTTACAAAATAAATGGTTGTGAATTTCACACAAAGGCATATGGGCGCCAAAAAAAACAACGAACTCGGATTGTGTGTCCAAGGAGATTGTTACAATGAGCTTGGTCGTGCCTTTTATGGGGAGTTGGAGCAAATCGTAGAGTTGTCGTCAGAGGAACGCGCACGACGGGGTCATATTCATTTGTTCAAGTGCCGCTGGTTTGATTCGTAAAAAGGGATACGTGTTGACAGATATGGAATCGCCGATATTGACCTCCATAGGTCTGCGTACTCCAATGAACCATTTGTTTTACCAACTCAAACAAAGACAAGTATACTACACTCCTAGTCCTGTTAGGAAAAGGGATAGACCGCCTACAGATTGGCAAGTTGTAATTCATACTCCCGCGCGTAGTCATATAAAATTAGTTGATGGGGAGATTTACCAAGAGAAGATGCTTCATAGTCAAACTATAATAAATGTGGAGGACGACAATAAAGTAATCCAGTTAGATGGTGGAGATGAACCACATGAATTAGATCCTGAGTCAATACTTGTGTCAGATGACATTGATACTAAGGAGGAAGAGTTATTGATCGAATCTGATCTTGATCTGAATCGGATGATGGTTATGAATCAATGACACACGATACAAGATGATTCTGAATCAGACTTTGACACTTGAACAAATGAAATGTATGTTTAGCATTACATGTTTTTTATATCATTGTCATGTTTATGTACTAAACTATTTAAATGCAATATTTGTTCATTGCCATTTTATATTCATATATATACATGTTCATTGTCATGTTGTTTATATCACTGTCATGTTTATGTACTAAACTATTTAATATACAGATGGCTTCTGAAGCAGCGCAGAAAAAGCGCGGCTTGGGTAGGGGGCCTAATCAAGTGCCCAAGGCCCCTACTAATCCGGATGATCGGATTCTTATTCAGATTCGCCCTCCTAATAATACGACGTCGTCCGCATATTTCATTTATATATAAGCATTTAAGATTCCATTTATTGTATATTGGTAATGTTTTGATTGATATTATATTGGTAATGTATATGAGTCTGAATTTTTTACTGCTTTAATTTGCATTCGATCAATCGTTATTGTTTTGGTCTTATTGTATTGAAAATTTGTATATTTCTCTTGGTTTGTGTCTTGGGTGCCTAGAAATATCCATATATGCATGCCGTCATGCATGTGGCTAGTCTATATTGTAGGGGAGACTATGGCGAATTTTTTTAAGTATTATAAGTATAAGTTTGAAAATTGTTCATAAATATTATAACTTAGATATAAATTGCTTTAATATATGCTAATTGATGTTGTATATTATAGTGATTTTTCAGATAATAAGATCGTCAAGTGCATATCACAGTTGTGTTTACAGAATTGGCCTACACCTGTGATTACGTGGGCGAGCACACCTATCGCCCACAAGGATGCTGTTTGGGCTGAATTTCAGGTATGCTTTTTTAATTATGACAGATAATATTAATATAATATTCAAAGGATAATTATTTAGTAATGTTATTATTGTTGTTTTATTTGCAGAAACGGTATAGATGGGAGGACGCGCAGGCTTCAGTGATACAGACATTATTCTGGCAGAAGTGCGCGGTCCGCACCAAAGATAATTTGAATAAAGAAAGACAAAAAGCCATTCACAATGTCGAGATCGACCATCCAGGCCAGGGAGAAGATTACATGCACGAGCATAGTCCCTGGTGGTGCACCCAGGCCATATGGGCTGAGATGTGTGCCCAATGGAGGGCTGAGAGTCAAGGTGAAGAGACGAAAAGACCGCCACAACAATGTATCATCAAAAATGTCGATGGCAAAAAGGCTAAAAAGGACATACAAGGCGGTAGTATTTCACAACAGAGCATATCAACGCTGCCGGTGCGTGATTTAATTACAAGTTTTAATATGTTTACAATCATATTAAATTGTAGAAAATATATCACATTTTTACTTAGTAATATTATGCTTTTTTTTTTATATAGAGTCTGAGTCTCAAGGTCAGCCTATCCATTGGCTGGATGTGTATGTGGCCACCCGTGATGGTCCGGCTGAGGCTATCCAGATAGCGGTAATAAATTTTAACAACTTGATCTTGTTTATCAATGCTTACAAATTAATTTATTTTAACTATTTTCTTGTTAACATGATGACAGACACTTATAAGCGTTTATTGAATGAGTATTATCCTCAAGGCACTCCACGTCCTTTATTGATCAAGAGTTGTGGGAGAGGCGTCTGCATGTGAAGAAGAACTACATTAAAGGTCAAGAACAACGACGACGCCCATCCTTTAGTGGCTCAGTCGCTTTTCACCCGATCTACACATACCATCGAGCCATCCAAATTGCTCATACTCCTACCGATCAGTGTGAGAGCTATATGTCAGGATCGAAATCTTCTGACGATATTGGGCGGGCATCTGGGGGCTCTGGATCCTGAAGAGTTAGCTAAGGTAGTGGCGGCAGTGGCAGCAGCATCACAACATGGGGATGACGACGAGGTATAGAATCAATATGTTGTATATATTGTCTTAATATACCAATATTAACTTAGTTAGTATATATTTGTAACTTGTTTTATTATTTTGTTAATTGCAGGGTGATCAAGGAGGCGATGATTCTTGACGTACCTGCTTTATATTTCGGTCATAACAATGGTCGTTGATGTACAAACCACTGACTGTGTTTTAGGCGACGCTTATCAAATGATCGTGACGCGGTCATCGATGTCTATCTCGCGACTCAACGCTGATCATTGATAGGCTTTTTTGTAGTGTCAGTTTGATTCAATTATTATTGGTGTTTTATATATTATTAAGTCAATAATTGAGATAACAAAGTTTTTAATATTATTATTTGTATTATTAACGATGTCTAGAAGTTCTGCCAAGGAGAGGTTTGGTCACCTAATTACGCGCCAATAGGGAGAAATCCTTATTGGAAAGCCCCCTCTTTCCTGCGAACGACCTAGTCGATTAATAGTGTGAATAATAATAATGATGATGAAGTTTTGTTTTATTTGTATTATTAATGTAATAAAATGTAAAAGCTTTTTATATAAAAAATGTAATACTTTTATAAAGTTATTCGTTTTATTAGGCTAATAATAAAATCTTTTTATATAAAAATGTAATACTTTTATAAAGTTATCTATTTTATTAGACAATAATTAGAATATATTATATTTTATTATACATAGTGTTTGCATAGTGCTCACATATAGTGTTTGCATAGTAAAATCTTTTTATATAAAATGTAATACTTTTATAAAATTATTCGCTTTTATTAGATTATAAATAGAATATATTATATTTTATTATAAACTAATGGACCGTCAGGTGCTTAAAGTAAATCAATCTGACCGTTCATGGATTGGTTACTATTCACCCATTCTTCTATAAATAGAAGC
Organism: Panax ginseng; assembly: GCA_020205605.1. Lineage (NCBI taxonomy): Eukaryota > Viridiplantae > Streptophyta > Magnoliopsida > Apiales > Araliaceae > Panax > Panax ginseng. The sequence goes on from CM035134.1 coordinate 19,471,918, forward strand.
TCGTTCCTTCATTATTTATTACGAATTCAATTTGAAACTCTAGAGAGTGAAACTATAGAGAGAAATAATAAAAGTATTCTTACTTCACTATCATCAGATATCAAGTTTCTTTTACTAGTAGGGGTATTATTTCTTTTATATTCATGAAGAGAACTTCATTATTCCATTCTTTATTATTCTCATTGGAATAACTCGCATACGCTGGCTACCCTATACTTGGTGAAATTCTTCCATTATTCCATTCTTTAATATTCATTGGAATATCATGTTCGTATGTGGGACGACCGGTTCCGCCTTTTTATTATTCTATTGGAACATCCTCGCTTGGTCATAATTTTGTCTCGACTTCGGTTCCATTATTTAGTATTCTGTTGGAATAACTTTGCTTTCATGCAATCACCGCATGCATGGTGATTTCATTGTTATTCCATTCTTTATTATTCATTGGAACATCCCGCTTGCAAATTTTGCTTCGACCTGATTCTCGTTATTTATTATTCGATTGAATAACTATATCTATGCTGGCACCGCATGCATGGTGATTTCTTTTGTTATTTCATTCTTTATTATACTCAGGTTGGTTAAAGTTTTGACTTCTATACTCCATAAAATTAGTGAAATATCCTTGATATTTGTGTTTCATCCAGTATCTTTTCATAGAAATATTCTTCTAAGCATTCTTGAATTTTACTCTACAAAGAAGTATCATGTTGACAATTTGGGCGTTATTAGTTCTGAATAAATTAATTCTTGAACTTGTGTTTTATTGAATTCAGTATATCATTGTCATCATCCTCATGTTTATATTTTTTGAAAGTCATCTCATGGCTCAGAGGTGCATAGATGGACTTGGTATGATTATGATCGTGGATTATTCTTGTAATCATGATCGTAATGTTACAAATGATGTGATAAAAGTCCTCATTGGCCCGTAGTGCATTGATGGACGCTTGTTGGCATGATCATGGCCGCCGATGAATACACGAATATTCTCGGCGATGAGTGAACGGATAATTTGTGGTTGTGATACTAATGAATATCCTTGGTCGTAAAAGTGGATGATGTAGATTATTTATTAAAATCGAGTCTCAAATGATAAAAGTGATGAAAAACCTTTTTAAATCATAAAAGATAGTAGATTTTATTCTCTACTTGACTCTTTTAATGGATTGCATGTTCCGCTGTAGTTAAACTTGATGTCTATTGTATTTTATCAGTTTAACACTGTTGAGGACTAATGATAATTTATTCTGCATTATCTTAGTCATAATATTTCTTACTGGGCTAGTTGAGCTCACCCTTTCTTTCATTGTTCTCTTCAGGAAATGAGAATGTAGCCGGGACTAGTTGGGGAATGGAGTGACGGTCTAGATTATAGCATTAGTAGTCCTCACTATTCTGTTAAATAGTGTGATAATAAATGTAATGAGGACTAATTTGAGTGTGGATATTATCTAGATGACAATATTTGTATTAAAACTCACAACATGTATTTTGTCGTATTTTACACGACTGTTGTATAATTAAGTTGTATTTGAATTTTGTACCACGTATTTGGACTCAAGACCTATTTTGGGGGCGTCACACCAACCAGTTAAGACATGTCATCACCAATAAGATGAGCTTTGTGTCGCTCAAAAGAACCATCAGAATTCTTTTTATAACAAAAAAATCCACATTGAACGAATAATATTAGCATCAGGAAGACGGGGCACCAACTCCCACGTCTTATTTTTAATAAGAGCATCAAATTTTTCTAACATGGCCATTTTCCAATTCGGGTCAGACAAGGCAGTTTTAGGGTTACAGGGAAAAGGGGGTGGCATAACCGAGGACGTCAAATTGAATTGTCATTTGGGCTTAAAAATCCCATGCATTCCGCGGATTGTAATGGACCGAGATGGGGCTTGTCTTGTTTGGTTTGGCTGTGGACTAGGAAGAGAGGCTGACGATGTAGTTGTTGTATGTGGACTGAGCCGTGGGAAAGTATTGTTGGACGCGGGCGAAGATGTGGGTTGAAGAGAGGTCGGTGCTGAAACCGGTTGGGAAGGTTGGGCTACAATGAGCTTCAGTGCGTGTTGGTGGACTGGAGTAGGTTGACTTTGCAGATAATGGTGCAAAACGGGAGGCAGACCTTCACTCAAAAAATTATAGGTGTGGGAAGGAGTATGCAGCTGGGCAAACGGGAATTGGGACTCATCAAAAATGACATGTCTAGAGATAATTATTTTTCGACTGGACAAATCATAACACTTATATCCTCTATGATTAGGCGGGTATCCCAAAAAAATGCATGGTGTGGAACGGGCTTGTAGCTTATGTATGGAGGTGGAGGGAAAAAGGGGATAACATAAACACCCGAATACCCATAAATGTGTATAAGAAGGATCCCGATGGTAAAGAAATTGAGTTGGGGAATAATTGGAGAGTAGCTTGCTAAGGAGAATGTTGAGGAGGTATGTTGCCATTTGGAGGGCATGATGCCAAAATGATGGTGGCATAGACGAGTGAGCAAGAAGAGTTCGGATCAAGTTATTAATTGCTCGAATTTTACGTTTGGCTTTGCCATTTTTTGGAGAAGTGTGAGGGCAAGAAAAACGAAACACCATACCATTAGTGTGACAAAATTTCTTAAAGGACTCATTATCAAATTCCCTCCCATTATCACACTGAAAACATTTAATAATTTTCTCACATTGGGTTTGAATGAGTGCACTAAAAGATAAGAAAATGGAATGAACTTGTGATTTCGTCCAAGAGGGAATGTCCATAAGAAATTAGTGTAATCATCCAAGAGAGGAATATAATACTTATGACCCACCGAACTTAAAATTGGTGATGCATGTCCACAAATCACTATGTATTATATCAAAAGGCTTTGTAGTGGAAGAATTCGAAACAGAAAAAGGCAACTTAACATGTTTCCCAAAAATGCAAGATTGACAAACACTAGAACATGAAGTTTGTGTATAGTCAATAAACTTATTATTCCTAAGGGAGCGTAAAACAGGTGCTCCCGGGTGACCCAAACGATTATGCCATAAAACAGGAGAGAGAGCTGCAAAGTTGGATGGAGAGGTGAAGTGATGCCTGGTGGTTGTCGTGATAGGATATAGATCCCCGGTGCTATCACATCTCATTAGCGACATCCCCATCTGAAAGTCCTTCATAGAAAACCCAAAAGGATCAAATTCAATGGAAACATTATTGTCATGGTGAAACGACGCACAGAGATCAAGTTTTTAATGAGTTTAGGGACATGTAGGACATTGTTTAAAGTGAAAGGTGGGTGAGGTGGGGAAAAGAATTTTTGTCCATAACCACGAATTTAAATTTCCTGACCACTGCCAACAATAATATTTTTGTGATTGCTAATATTAGAATAAGACGAGAGAGTACCTTGAGATGCAGTCACGTGGGCGGTTGCGCCGGTATCCATGTACCAGTTTGCATCAGGAACAGTAAGAGACAAATTGTGCATGGCCGCATCAATATTGGTAGGTGCATAACTCGAAGGAGGGGGCACTTGGGCACTGTACGTATGCCTGTGGGGGGACGATTGCCTAGAATTATGGGCTGAAAAGCAGGAGGTGGACGAGCCCATGAAGAGGTGGGATAAAGACAAGGCAGAGCAGTCCATGCTTGTTGTCCCCAAGACCCCCACGGTGGGTATGGTATCCACTGATATGGCTATCTCTTTCACCACACGTGACGCCATTGTTTGTCAGTTCTTTGTCCACAGCGTTGTAGTTCTTTTCTACGACCTTTGCCTCTACCGCCACCATTTTCCCCCTGATTATTGTTGCGATTTGGACCACGTTCCTGACCAGTATTGTTGCAGTTTAATGTATTACCAGAACCTGAAAGCAAACTTTGACCATAGCCAGATGCATCATCATTGGAACTGTTAGCGGTTAGGAGGGCGGTGCCGGCGGCGGCAGCCTATTTAGCCTTGCGGGTTTCTTCAAGGATTAACTTCGATCATACCTCGTAAAAAGGCGGTAAAGGATCACTCTGTTGAATGAAGGTAGCAAAACCATCGTAATTCTCATTTAAACCCGCAATCAGCTGAAGAACTAACATTTGATTTCAAACCGGTGCACCAACATTAGAAAGTTGATCAACAAGCATTTTAAGTTCTTGGAAATAGGCCGAGATGTTAGGATAATTATCCATATGAACGTGAGTGAATTGGTTTTCCAGGTAAACGGCACGAGAATGTTTGTTATCCTGGAAAATATTTTGCAATCGCTCCCATGCTTGCTATGCAGTTGAATCCGGCTCCAGCATGGTGTGCAAAAGATCATTGGAGATCGTTCCATAAATCCATTGAAGGACTATTACATCCAAGTGCGGCCATAAATCGTTTGCAGCCTGTTTTTTTCCCTTCTCGGTTGGCTGCGATTGGGGTGGGATAATATGATCAATAACTTAGTATGCTCGGCAATGGATTTTAAACAACTCCGCCCAGGAAGAATAGTGTCCCTTTTCCATCTCTAGAGTAATGGGGATGAAGTTCTTGACATTAGTAACGACAAGAGCAGGATGAAATTTGGTTTGTTCGGCCATTGATATGAGGAGAAGAAAAAGAGAGAAGGACGGGAAAGGGAGGAGGAAGGAGGTGAGAGGTGGTGGAGGTTGCTGGGACGACTAGGGCTGTGAGACGACTAGGGTTAAAACTAGGCTCTTGATATCATAATAGAAATTCACCGTGTTTATTCTCATTCATTTGGTGAAATATATACATGAGTACATGAGTGTTAGTAGGCTACAATTGAGGCTATAATTGAGGTGACTGTTATTTATATTCTAATAATAAAAGATATATTCTAATACTAAAAGATTTATACAGAGATTATTTCCATAAACTAACATTTCTAATAAAAGGACAGTCATTCAGTTTTTGATTCTCGTGTATTTATTATAACTTTTGAAGTCTACTACAAACTAATGCGTACTTTACCCTAATCTTTAATCCAATACACAAGAAAAGGAAATAAAATTATGAATGTAATTATCACTATTTTGACATACCATTATAAGAAACAAATAGTAAACATTACAATTCTAGCTCACAAATCACAATGTAAATTTATCTATTCCTAATCCAAGAGATAAGACCAAATTAGGATGACATGCTATAAACATCTATTGCCCAACTATAAGTAGTGCTTTTAATATCTTCAAGCACTGAAGAGGTCTCTTTACCTGTAAACATGCCTTGATATTTGACATGCTTGCTATTTTTTTCCTTCTCTTATTCCATCTAATGCTATTTAAAAATATATGTTGATAAAAATTGGTCCATCTCGCTGCTGTGAGTAATATTCCCTACTTTCTTTACGTTTGGATTGAATTGAATGGATATAGGATGGAGGAAGTATACTTATACATTCCCAAATTGCTTCATAGAAGATAACATTAAGTGAAGTTGAAACTGACATTCCCAAACTGTTAGATAACATTGACTAGAAATAGCTCTTACTGAATAACCGTAAAAATCAATTATGACTTACACAAGTATTATTCTTGATTCCACTCTACAGATGAAGAACTTATTGATTACTACCTTAGGATAAAGATTCATTCGAAAAGAATCGATCTAGATGTCATCAAAGATGTAGATCTCTACAAAATCGAGCCATGGGACCTTGAAGGTACATACATATATACATATAACATTTGTGTTTAACTCCATCCAACAAGCCATATAATTATTTTAGCGAATGAAAATTTACCTGAATAGAGTTGTCGAGGTTGAAGAACAGAGTCACCGACCTACCGTCCCCGACTTGCAAGGAGAGAGGCCGAGGAGCGGAGCTGCTGGTGGAGACTGAGAGAGGCGAAGATGAAAAGACGGCGAAATCAAAACTTAGAGTCGAGACTCGAGACGAGAGGCAAAAGGAATTGGGATCTGGAATTTGGAAATGGAAATTAGGGGTCTAGGTCAAAAACTCAAAATGTGAATACTATAGTCATATGTAGATACAATTATAAAATTATTATTTTTTTAATTAATAAATTCGATAATTTGCACTACAACAAAAAATCGGATACCCGAATAACCTATTTTTTTAAAACCGAATCCGAATACCGAGAAATAAATTAGATATAACAGAAATTAGGAAAAAAAAATCAAAAAATTGAAATAATTCGGTTAAAATTTTTTTACTAAAAAAAGGCTTATCTATTTACCATAATATCGGCGGATCGTGATATCCTTCAATCGATAGTAATAGTAACGACCGCTATCGGCGACCGCAATGAATTCTAGTCGCTAATTTCGATCGATGATCATCGCATGCGATCGCCGATCGGTCATTGATGAATTTCCCCAAAAATTTGGTGCGAAACCTGGGCGCGTTTTTATTAAGATTAATCTTTATCAATGACCGCATAAATTCATTTAAATCGCCCACGTCTATTAAAAAACAATGACCATGAAGGTCATCAATTGATGACGATCATTGATAATTCTTAATGTAATCAGTTTCAGTCACTTGCTCGACACAGACGCGAAGAAGAAGAAAAAAAAGAGGGAGCAGATAGAGAGAAGAGGGAGATAGGGGGAGAAGAATTAGGAGACCGCCTCTCGCCCATTTCGCCCCACCACCGCCTTGCCCATTCCGCCACCTGAGGTATTTTGTCCCTCATGCTCGCCCAATCGCTATCTGAGGTATTCTGTCCCTTATTTTTATTAGGTTAATTGAATTTTCTTTGTGTTAATTTGTGGGTCTTGGGTTGGGTATATATCTTGATTATATGAATTGTTGGTAGGGTTAATTGAAATTTTTTTTCATAACTTTTGGCTCAATGCCCTATTTTCCTATGAATTTGCAGAAAGTTTTAAGACCTTTGCATATTAGATGGAAGCAAAGTGTCCCAAATAGTGAATGATATGCAAAGTTTTAAGACCTTTGCATATTAGATGGGGCAATGCCTAATTCAATTTTGTTTGTGTGTGTGGGTCTTGGGTTGGGTATCTTGATTATATGGATTGTTGGTAGGGTTTTCAGTGAATTTGATTCATTGCGACTGTTTCATAGTTTTCGATTAATTGTAATAGTTTATTGATTCATTTTAAAGTGATGCTTTCTTTTGTCTCTGCTGATTGGAGTGGAGTACGTGGTCTTAAAATGTGTTGGAGATCTTCATTAAGTTATTGAATTTTACAATTGTTTTCTGTCTCTTGACTGTAATTTGTTCTATTACTATAAAGGGGATGTTTTGGTCAAAATCATGAAAACAATGAATACAAAGTATATAGCAATTATTTGATGTAATAATATTTATAATGGAAGGCCTGGGGACTGTTAGTATAATTTAGTACTTAATCACGCCTAAAGTACCTTGTATGAACTGTTAGTATAATTTAGTATTTAATCATGCCTAAAGTACCTTTTATTATCATGATTTTAAAGTTGTTTGAATGCCTAAAGGTTTCTTTTGCCTACATGTGGACTGTTTATGAAATTATAGTCACATCTATGCCTATATGAGAACTATACTTATGCAAGATCGTCTATGGGTACGTAATAGTTAGGATTTTCTTCACATTACTTATACTTATGCAAGATCGTCTATGTGGACTCTTGGTTTGTGTCTTGGGTGCCTAAAAATGACCTTATATACATGTCGTCGTGCGTGTGGCTAGTCCATATTACAGGGGAGACTCTGGCAAAAAAAATTTATTGCTCGGGTAGTTGCAAACATTTACACTATTAACGAACCTATTAAGGGGATGTTGGAGCTAATGGGCTGGGCTTGGGGCCGCAAGGCCACACGAGGCCACGCCAAGCTTAGCCAAGCCTCAGGAGGCCAAGCCAAGCTTGGTTGTTAGCATGGTAAGCTATTAGGGGGCTGTTAGCCAAAATAGGCAGTGCTAATATGAATGAATCTCCAAGATACTCAAAAGTTGTATAAATGAGTTAGCAAATTCTGATATAAAGCTAGCATGAATGAAATACCTTACGTATTCACTTACGATAAACAATAAAAACAAATTAAAATAAAATAACATGATATAATATAACTATTACACTAAGTAGCATTAACTTAGTTTCTCATACTAAATTTAATAACATTTAAAGTTTCTCATACTGCTTTAATTTGCATTCAATTCATTCGTATACTTACAAGTATACTCAAGTCATATGATTACAAGTATGCTCTCAAGTCATATGCTTACAAGTATGCTCAAGTCATATGCTTACAAGTATGCTCAAGTCATATGGTTACTGTAAGACCCCGAATTTTATGAAATAAAAGTATTCAATTTTTTCATGAGTTACTATTCACGAGTTACTATTCACGAAGCATGATAATTTTTTTCGTAAGAAGGCATTACTCAATAATTATTATAGTAATTACTGTTCAATATTTTATTTTATTGATTCAATAATTGCTGCGTTGATATTTTATATTATTGTTATTTCAATAATTGTCATGGCACAGTATTTTCCATTATCAGATCAATAATTCATATTATTTGAATAATATTATTAGATAACATTATTGGCAATGTCTGGAAAGTTCTGTCTAAGAAGAGGTTTGGTCATCTAATTGCGCGCCAGTAAGGAGAAATCCTTATTGGAAAGCCCTCTCTTTACTGGAAACTGCCTGGTTGTCATTATTGTGATTCTGTAATATTATTTGTGAATAATTAATTATTAATTTATATGATAAGAAAAATATTCATTTTATGTGGATATAGATGGAGAAAATTTTTAATGTGACAATTATTGAAAATTAATATTTTATCTTTTCTGATAAAATATATTATTATATTTTAATAATATAATAATGGTGATATTTTTACAATGAATGTGTGATATATGAATAAATGAGGAGGAAAAGTATTTTTATTACTATAAATGCTAAACACATATTTTGTGTGTTACAAAAAATGTTTAACACATGTTAAACATATTGGTGGACACAAATTTTGACTAAAATTTGAGTATAGCCTGTAAAATCGTCCGTTTGTAGATTTCGGTCAATTTCTGTTTGGAATTTGGAAAAACTTTCTTCTGCAAAGGTGAAGAAAGTTTGGACATGTGATTTGAATTTTTCTGATAAAAGGGCTATTTATTATGAATTATTGAAGTTCTGAAGTTCCAGAATAATTGATTTTTAGAAGTTTTAATTATTTTATTTAAGAAAAACATTTTTTTCATTTGAGGGGCATGTGTTAAATGGTTGAAATCAGCTGGTGGTGTGCTTAGGAATTTTGTTTATAAATAATATTATTATATTGAATTTTCTGCTTTGGTGTTCTAAGTAATTTCCTATAAATAGGTGCTTAGGTTAGAATTAAAAATCACACCAGAAACTGAAGTTTTATCTCTCTTTCTCTCTCTATATTATCAAGTGTATTCTTGTGAGTATTTTGATATCTTGAGTGTTGCTATACGGTGCAAGTTCGCTCAAATCATTCCTAAATAAATATCTTTGCTTTTTGAGGTAAGGGATATTGTCGTTATTATGTAAGGGTTATTATGCTTTTCATTTTTGAAATTTTTTCGGACCTTCAAAAATTCTGGAAAAATTTAAAATGATAATTTGATGAGTTTTATTGATTGTGTCCAAAAATGACGATTTTTAGATGTATAGATTATGAGTTATGGATTTTATGAGAAAAGACTATTTTAAAAGTAAACCTTTATAACTCCTTGTGGTTGACTCTAAAACTGATAAAATTTTTATTGGGAGTACATCTATATAAAATCAGTATACCCTGTAAATTTCAGAATTTTTGGATAAAAGTATAATTTATGATAAATATCTAAATATTCGGTAGTTTTGGCCATATAAAAAATAGTAAATGAATTTTAAAAATTCTGAGAAAAATATATGTTAAATATGAGACTATATTATGATAAATTCCAAAAAATAAATATTTTTGAGACTGATTAGGTATTTTTCATGAAAATGGACTAGTTATGAGTAAATGAATTAAATATGTTATGTGAAGTACGAAAATTGGAAAATAGGATTTTATGGCTTAAGAATCCTATATAAGGTATATGCAGATTTGTGATGAGAGTTTTGGTTATTGGTGATGAAATCTTATGAGTTTGGCATTTTAGGATGATTAAATACATTAATTCGTGAAGTGTAAACAATTAAAATAAATTATTTATAAATTTAAGAAATGATTAAAATATTATGGTAGTATTAATAATATTAGATTATGAGATTATTAAGTGATTTATAACATTTGAATTAAGATGTTATGAAATCATTGATTTATAAATCTTACTCTTGAGATTAAATGTATATGTTGATTATATTGTTTTTATTATCATGTATAACATTCTTATAACCCTAATGATTATATTTCTCTTTGACTTAAGTGTAAAGATGGGTAGATTATTGGTATGATCGTAACTATGTGTTCTCTTTGGCCAGTAGTGCAAAGTTGAATTGTTCACTGGTATGATCATGACCATTGAATTTATAATTGAATATCTTTAGCTTAAGTGCAAATGTGAATTGATCAACATATATGGTTATAATTATGGTTTATATAAATTCTGAAATGATTATGTATTTCTTTGAGATATGAATATCTTTGACCTGTAGTGCAAAGATCAATTATTGATGAATATCTTTGGTCCGTAGTGCAAAGATGACCTGTTGGTGAATATCTTTGGCCTGTAGTGTCTAGATGACTTGTTGTTGAATATCTTTGGCATGTAGTGCAAAGACGAACTGTTGATGATTATCTTTGGCCCGTGGTGCAAAGATGAATTTATTAATATGATTATGAACAAGAACTGTGATTTGGTATAACATTGATCTTTGATGTTTCAGGTAAAGACATGTGATGAAAATTATCTTCGTCTTGGATGCGAAGAGAAATTTAGAATCACAATTATGATTATGAGTTATTCATATGATTGTGGAAAGGAACTGTTGATTGATGTTATAGGGATAAAAGATTGTTGGTGGACTTTTAATGTGGAGAAGAGACTTTTTGGTCTATTTGAATCTTCTAATGGATTGCTCATTGTAAGACCCCGAATTTTATGAAATAAAAGTATTCAATTTTTCTATTTTGGTAAATAGTTAGATTGATAAAAGTTTAAAGTTAAGGGTGATATGTAAAAATTTTTCAAAGTAGACAAGTTGTCATAAAATATCTAGTTACTATTCACTCTAGTATTATTCACTCGGGTATTTGGGGCACTTTTTGTGTCGAAGTACTATTCACGAGTTACTATTCATGAGTTACTATTCACGAATTACTATTCACAGGGTACTATTCACCCGAACAATATATTTATTTTCGGTCCAAATTATTTTTGGGTACAATATTATTCCATGAAGAGATGTACTAATTTTTCGGACCGTTGGTTGAAATTATAATAGTAAAATCTTTTTATATAAAACAGAACACTTTTATAAAGTTATTCTATAAATATAATATATTATATTCTATTGTGCATAGTGTTTTGCATAGTAAAATCTTTTTATATAAAACAAAATACTTTTATAAAGTTATTCTATAAATAGAATATATTATATTCTATTGTGCATAGTATTTTGCATAGTAAAAATCTTTTTATATAAAATGTAATACTTTTATAAAGTTATTCTATAAATAGAATATATTATATTTTATTATGCATAGTGCAGATATAGTGTTTTTGCATAGTAAAATCTTTTTATATAAAATAGAATACTTTTATAAAGTTATTCGTTTTATTAGATTATAAATAGAATATATTATATTTTATTTAAAAGATTTTGCTTTAAATATGGATCGTCTGATTAAAAGTAAATCAATCAGGACCGTTCATGAATTAGTTACTATGCAGTCCATTCTTCTATAAATAGAAACTCATTCCTTCATTATTTCTTACGAATTTATTGAAACTCTAGAGAGAGAAACTATAGAGAGAATTCTTCTTCTATAATCTTGAGCGTATTTCTTTAGAGTTTAAGAAAGCTTTGAGCGTAGTGCAGGTTTCTTAAAGTATATCCTCTCCTACCTCACCGTCGAGTACTTCTTCTTTACTAGTAAGGGATATTATTATTAGGGGTGTTATTTCTTTCTTATTCATGAAGAGAACTTCTGTTATTCCATTCTTTATTATTATGTTGGAATAACCTGTCTATGCGAAGTACTGCATACATGGTGAAATTCTTCTATTATTCCATTCCTTATTATTATGTTGGAATAACCTGTTTATGTGAAGTACCGCATACATGGTGAAATTCTTCTATTATTCTATTCTTTACTATTCTGACAGAATATCCTGTCTGTGCGTTTTACGTCAGACCTGGTTCCATTATTTATTATTCCGCATTTACTATTCTGTCAGAATATCTTGTCTGTGCGTTTTACGCTGGACCTAGTTCCATTATTTATTATTCAAATTTATTATTCGCTTAATATCCTGTCTCGTGTTTTTTACGCTGCACTGTTCCATTATTTATTATTCCGCATTTATTATTCTCATTGGGAATAACTTTATCTGCATGCGGTCTCTATCGCATGCATGGTGAATCCTTCATTATTCCATTCTTTATTATTCATTGGAATAACTCATGCCTATGTGGATTACCACATGCATGGTGAATGATCCTTTGTATTCATTCCTTATTAAATTATAGAAATGATCTGTATACGTGGATTACCGCATGGCGGGTGAAAACCCTTTTTCTTCACAATTCCTTTCAGGTAATAAGAGTGTAGCTGGGTCTAGCGGGGGATAACAGGGAAATAGTGTGATGGTCCGAGACTGTCAAAGTTTCTCAATATATTATAAAACGACATGACATGCAACATATAATTGTATTGAGAACCTAAGATGTGTGTGTCGTATTTTATACGTCACTTAATAATTAATTTTGGCGAACAACAATAGGGTGATGAGAACTCAACTTTGAAAGCGTAAAAAGTGCACCTCATTAGAATGAATACGATAGTAATCTTCTCGTTCTTCTTTGGGGTCTTAAAATATTTGTTGATGTATTTTTATATGGCATTGTAACAATTTGAGTTTGGATACTGTCTACGAGATAATATTGTATTAAAACTCATAGCTTAACTGTGGTCGTATTCTGTACGACAGTTCAACAGTTGTATAAATGAAGTTTGTATTTGATTTTTATAGTTTGATATTTGGCCACTCAGAATGGGTCGTGTGGACCTATTTTGGGGGCGTCACACTCATTTCGCTTCAACTATGGTTGAAAAGTTTAATCATCTACCATATGTTCTAAGTCTCTGATTTGTTACTAATGAATGCTATTGATAATTTAATTATCTTTAGTTATGATATTCTTTACTGGGCTAGTTGTGCTCACCCTTTTGCTTCACAATTCCTTTCAGGTAACGAGAGTGTAGTCGGGTTTGAAGGGGGGTAACATGGGAATAGAGCGATTGGTCTATAGTCATTGAGGTTCTCCCTAAATAGTATGAAAATAATTTTATCGAGAACTTTAGATAAGTGTGTCGTATTGTATACGTCATTTGATATTTAATTTTGGTGAACAACAATAGGGTGAGGCGAACCCAACCTAGAAGCGTCAAAAGTGCACCACATTAAAATGAAGAGAACAGAATTCTTCTCGTGTCCCTTTGGAGACTTGAAATATTTGTTGTTGTACTTTATATGGCATGTAATAATTTGAATATGAATATTGTCGTATTATATACGTTACAATATTTGTATTAAAACTCACAGTATATGTGTTGTTGTATTTTGCACGACAATTATAGTAATAAAGTTGTAGTTGTTTCTGTACCATGTATTTGGCGACTCAAAATGGGTTGGATGGAATGGACCTATTTTGAGGGCGTCACAGTTACAAGTATGCTTAAGTCATATGCTTAGAAGTATGCTTAAATGTTAATCATATGCATGCTTACAAGTATGCTCAAGTCATATGGTTACAAGTATGCTCAAGTCATATGTTAACATTTTTAATGTTATTCTGTAGAGGTAATCTTGTGGAATCATGGACCTCTATTCGAATCAGTAGTTGGATGGCACGACGAAAAGTCAAGTGCCCAGATAAATGCTACAAAATTGAATTTAGAGTTTGCCAAGTGTTTTTGGAGTATGCTTATAGTCACCCAGAATGTATGAATGGTAAGTCGCAGATACGATGTCCATGTTTGAAGTGTAAGAATATAAATTATATGGACAGAGATATGGTAAACTATCATTTACTTATTTATGGGTTCATGAGAAATTACGAAGAATGTTAGTGGACACATGGGCAGAGAAGAGATGGTGGCATCACACAAGTAAACAATTCGGGCAGTAGTACTCATCGTATGAATGAAATGGTTCATGATATTGCAGGGCCAGATTTTGATTGGGAATAAGGCAGAGAGCAACCTATGAATTCTGATGCCAAAGACTTCTTTAAGTTGTTAGACGAGGGTAGTGAACCATTGTGGCATGGTTTCACCAAACACACTACATTATCTGCAGTGGCGACATTACTTAACATCAAGGCTGATCACAACATGAGCCATGAGTGTTTTGAGTTGCTCTTGAAGGCCATTAAGAGTATGTTTCCTGACTGTGAGAAATTACCTGGTAACTACTACTTTTGTAAGAAAATGGTGAAAAAGTTGGGTCTTGGATACCAAAAGATCGATGCATGTCCCAACGATTCTGTGACGCCCCCAAAATAGGTATACATCACCCATTCTGAGTCGTCAATAAAATGATACAGAAATAACTACAACTTTATTAATACAACATAAAAACTGTGAGTTTAAATACAAATATTGCCATCTAGACAATATCCATACCCAACTAAGTCCTCATTACAATTATTGGTACATTATTTTACAAAAATGGTGAGGACTACTAAAACAACTTCTAGAACCATCATTCCATACCCCGACTCGTACTCGCTACATTCTCGCCTCCTGAGAAGAAAAATGGAACAACATGGAAAAGGGTGAGCTCAACTAGCCCAGTAAAGAATATTATGACTAAGATAATATAGAACAAATTATCGTTAGTCTTCAACAAGGAAAAATCTGATAGAATATAATAGATAACAAGTTTCAGATCAATATTCACAGCGGAAATAACAATTCATAGAACAGTTACGTAGAGAATGAAATCTACTATAATCTATGAATTTAACAGTCCATCATCAATATTTTATCCCTGTAATATCAATCAATATTCATCTTTAAATCAAATATTCATCTTTGCACTACAGGCCAAAGATATTCATCAGTCGGTCATGTTCATCTCAACACCTGTACATCTTTGCACTATGGGCCAAAGATATTCATAATAAAATCCACCATCTTTGCACTACAGGCCAAAGATATTCAGTAACATCATTATTTAGGACTGAGGATGATGAAAAATATTTTAAAGAAAGCGAATCCAGTGAAACAAAAGAACAAATGTTAAGGATTCATACTTTAAACAATCCGAGTTCAAAAATACTTCATAAATAATCATACTGAAGTAAAATTCAAAACTGATCAAAACATGGATATAATCAAAGCTAGTATCCATAATAGATATTTTCAACAAAAAATAAAAATTTAATTTTTCTGTGAACAATGCTATATTCGTGAATAGGTAGTATACGTGGATAATACCATATACGTGAATAGTAACTCCGACACCAAAAGATAAGAATTTCACAAGAAAAATCTTACCAATAATCCGCCATAATGATATTAGAAGAAATAATATCATTTTAAAAAAATAATATCTCTTACCTCGAAAAGACTGGATTTTGAATTTGAAATATCGAATACGTATCAAGGAAACTTGCAATCAGATAACAACACTCAAAGTATCAAAATACTCACAAGAATACGCTCAATATATCGAGAGAGAAAGAGAGAGAAGATTTCAGTTTTGGTGTGATTTTCAATTCTAACCTAAGCACCCTATTTATAGGAAAATGCTTAGTACACCAAAGCAAAAAATTTATTAAAATAATTTTATTTAATAAATATTCAAGCCCACCACCAAAGAAATCTGATTTCAGGTCATTCATAACACATGTGAGCCCACTCAATTGCACAAAAACGTTTTTCTTTAAAAAAATAACTAAAACTTCCAAAAATCAATTATTTCAGAACTTCAGAACTTTAATAATTCATAATAAATAGCCCTTTTGTCAGAAAAATTCGAACCACATGTCCTTTCATAGGAAATTTCATTCTCTACAACTTTGTAGAAGAAAATTTTTCCAAATTCCAAACAGAAATTGACCGAAATCCACAAACGAACGATTTTACAGGCTATAATCAAATTTCGGTCAATAATTGGGGTCCACCGACACAAAAAACATGTGTTAATCATTTAATGCCACAAAAATACTCTTCCTCCTCATATACTCATATATCCCACATTCATTGTAAAAATATCACCGTTAATATATTATTAAAATATTATATTTAAATGAATTATTTTATCAAAAAAAGATAAAATATTAATTTTCAACAATTGTCACATCAAAAATTTTCTCCATCTATATCCACATAAAATCAATATTTTTCTCATCATATAAATCAATAATTAATTATTCACAAATAATATTACGTAATCACAATACTAACAACTGTGCGCTTCCTGGAAGAGGGGCTTCCAATAAGGATCTCTCCTTACTGGCACGCAGTTAGATGACCAAACCTTTCCTTAGACAGAACTTTCTAGACATTGCCAATAATGTTATCTAATAATATTATTCAGATAATATGAATTATTGCTTCGATAATGGAAAATATTGTGCAGTGACAATTATTAAAATAACAATAATATCAACGTAGCAATTATTGAATCAATAAAATGTAATATTGAACAGTAATTACAGTAACAATTATTGAGTAGTGTCTTCTTACGTAAGAATCAATAATTGGTGCGATTACTACGTATTACTTGTGTTTTAACCAATTGCGGTATTCTAACAAGATAATCTGTAATAACTACGCCGTTATTTATAAACAACTTACTTTTGTCGTTTTCTTCACCAATCGTTTTCCGTTATGGGGCCCACAAAAGGCTGCGCCGTCGTACGAATATTTCTTGACAGCAAGAATATTCCACGACCACAATGAATATTTTATAACCACTTGTTCATTTGAAATATTTACGCATTTTACCCATAACTAATCACTTTAATCAAATCAACCCTTACTATTCCAAAATAATAAATAGAGGAAATTTCAATTTCATTAATAATAATTTGGGGTCTTACAGATTGCATGTTGTTTTATAAGGAAAATGAAAAGATGACAAGGTGCACGTTTTGCAGTTATGATTGGTTTAGGCCTAATAAAAATGGTGTGACTACAAAAAAATCAAGTATACCATTTAAGATTCTAAGATATTTTCCAATAACACATCAGCTAAAAAGATTGTACATGTCTTCAAGAACAGCTGAACATATGAGTTGGAATGCGAAATCTCCAGCTAAAGATGGAGAACTAAATCATCCCGCAGATGGGCAGGCTTGGAAATATTTCAACTTAGCACATCCTGGATTTCCATTGGAACCTAAAAATGTGAGGCTTGGATTGTCCACCGATGGTTTCAATCCATTTGGCCACTCAGCTGTTCCGTACTCATGTTGGCCTGTGATTGTTACTCCGTACAACTTGCCTCCTTGATGTGTATGAAACAACCATACTTGTTTCTTTCACTCGTGGTTCCCCGGTCCCTAAGAGTCCCGGAAAGAACTTAGATGTTAACTTGAGACCTCTTATAGACGAGTTGAAGGTATTGTGGGAGGATGGAGTACAGACTTTGGGATGTTGCAACGAAAATAAATTTCAACCTTAGGGCGGCGAAGTTATGTGGACTATAAGTGACTTCCCGACTTATGGTATGTTAATGGATGGAGTACACATGAGAAGTTGGCTTGTCCGTATTGTATGGAGCATACAAAGTCGTTTAATCTATCAAAAGGTCGAAAGCCTTGTTGGTTTGATCACATCGCTCGGTTCTTCTGGGTAGATCACCCGTTTCGAAGAAATAGAGAACACTTCAAGAAAGGGAAAGTAGACAATGATATTCCTGCATCGCGATTGTCTGGAACGGAGATGCGAGATCGTGTGATGAGATTGCCGGTTATCCCATTTGTTAAGGTTGATGCCACAAACATAATCAATGGGTTTGGCGAATCTCATAACTGGGTTCAGAGAAACATCTTTTGGGAACTGCCTTATTGGTCTACAAATTTGATTCGTCATAATCTAGATGTGATGCATATTGTGAAGAATGTGTTTGACAATGTGTTTAACACTGTGATGAATGTTACGGGGAAGACAAAAGATAACGATAAGGCACGTTTGGACATGAAAGATATTTGTAAGCGTCCTGGATTAGAACTTTATGAATCTCCTAATGTAAGATTGTCAAACCGCATGCTAGGTACACATTGTCCAAAAAGTAAGTTGAAGATGTGTGCACATGAGTTAAGTCTCTGAAACTACCAGATGGATATGCGTCAAACATTGCAAGGTGTGTTACGGGTGGGAAATTGCAAAGGATAAAAAGTCATGACTGCCATGTATTCATGGAGAGACTCATGCCTATAGTATTTCGGGATCTACTTGATAAACCAATATGGGATGCTTTGACGGATCTTAGTCGTTTCTTCAAAGACTTATGTTCAAAATCATTAAATGAGAAGGACATGTCTGTACTTGAGAAGAACATCATAGAGATCACGTGTAAACTAGAAAAACTATTCCCACCTAGTTTTTTTAACTCCATAGAGCATTTGCAAATCCATCTTCCCTATGAAGCTCGTGTTGGGGGTCCAGTTCAATATAGATAGATGTACCCTTTCAAGAGGGTGATGGAAAACCTTAAGAGGAAGGTGAAGAATAGAGCTTATGTCGAGGGGTCGATATGTGAGGAATACAGTTTCGATGAGATATCTACGATTGTCTCAGACTATTTTTCGGACGAAGTCTTGACAAAGGCCAATTGAGTTTCGAGACATGATGATGGGGTAAATGTTGAACTAAATGGTCGACTCTCTGTATTTGGTCTATCGGGCCGCGCTTATGAAAAAGGGAAGCGCATATTCCTGTCTGAGCAAGAATTACATGCTGCACATACTTACATTCTTCTCAATTGCGAGGAGATTGACGAATTTGTAATGTACACATGTAAACTTGATAATTTATCTTTTAAGTTAAAAATTTATTCCAATATGTTAATGTTTATAACATGATATAGATTGTACGATGACGAGTTAAAAGTGAAGCATCCCGGCATAACTGATAAAGATATTCAAATCAATCAGGATAAAAAAAATTTACTTTGGCTAAAGGACAAAGTAAGTTCAATTTTTAAGCACGTAGTAATATTTACAAGTTTTAATATGTTTACAATCATGAATTTTAGAAAATATATCCCATTTTTACTTAGTAATATTGTGTTATTTTTGTATAGGAGTCTCAGTCTCAAGGTCAGCCTATCCATTGGTTGGATGTGTACGTGGCCACCCGTGATGGTCTGCCTGAGGCTATCCAGATAGCGATAATAAATTTTAACAACTTGATCTTTAATGCTTACAGAATTAATTTATTTTAAACTATTTAATTGTTAACATGATGACAGGATACTTATAAGGGTTTATTGAATGAGCGATATCCTGAAGGCATTCTACGTCCACTTTATTGATCAAGAGTTGTGGGAGAGGCGCTCATTGTGAAGAAGAACTATATTAAAGGTCAAGGACAACGACGACGCCCATCCTTCAATGGCTCAGTCGCTTTTCTACCCAATCTACACATGTCCATCGAGCCATCCAACTGCTCATACTCCTACCGACCGTGAGAGCTATATGTCGAGATCGCGATCTTCTGAAGATATCAAGGTATCTGGGGCTCTCGAGTCTTTGAGGAATTAGTCAAGCAAGAGATGCATGGCAGCAGCAGCATCACAACACGGGGATGGCGACGAGGTATAAAAATTAATTTGTTATATATATTGTCGTAATATATCAATATTAACATAGTTAGTATATATTTGTAACTTATTTTGTTAATTACAGGGTGATCAAGGAGGCGATGATGCTTGACGTACCTGCTTTAGATTAGTATAAGTTTGTACTTGTATATTCATTATTTGGATGTTTGTATGTTACTTAAACAAGTTTTGAAATATTATTATATTTATTCAAATGTTACTTAAACACGTGTATGTGTGTTGGTGGATGATGGATATTTATATTATTGTGTATGCTGTTGTTGGGTATGTGTGTTGGGATAAAGCAGGTACAAAACAGGTACAGCAAAAATCTATTTTTTATTTTTTTCCATATCAGCGACCGCATGCGATCGCTGATAGTTATTAGCGACGGCATAATATTGGAGGGTATCAGCAACCGCATGCGGTCGCTGATAGTGGTCGCTGACACGTGGACCACGTCAGTTTTGGTCTTGGACCATGCTGACTCAGCTTAGCGACCGGATTTGTCATTTCGGTCGCTCATATCGGTCGCAGATATGGCGGTGGCTAATTATGGTCGCTGATATGCACATCAGCAACCAGAATTTGTGCCACGATTATCAGCGACCGCTTGCGGTCGTTGATGGTCATCTGCGACCGGATACGGTCGCTGATATGCGTTCGCTGATGAACCTTTTTCTTGTAGTGTTTGATTGTGTTTAGTAATTTAATTTTATCTATTTTTTGCTCACTCCTAATAGTCATAGTCTGCATTCTAGAATACCCCAAATGAAATACAATTAACAGAAAGAGTATCAAAACACTCACAACTTTAATGTTTCGAAACAATGATGGAATGTCAATTAGACTATCACATAAGATGCCAAAAACAAATAAAAAATGGTCAACTACTTGTGTAATCGTATGGTCCTATTGTATTGACATTACAAAGTAAGACATAAATAAGCTGCAACAAGGTATGAATGACCTGAAAAGAGGAAGACATAAAATCAAAAAGTAATTCAAACTATAATTCACCAATATAATACACCAATTAAAACCTTTTTCTCCAACTTCTTGCCCAACACTCGAGCTAGTCATCAATAAAGAAATTTGAATAGATAAGTCCTATTAAGTTTGTTAAATTCCTCACTGCCCTTGATCAAAACTAATATACGTAAAAGTCCTAATTTCTATTGTTCTATGAAAGTAAATTGATTCTGGTATAGCATTGAAAGTAGATTGTAACATATCAAACATAAATATAAAGTCCAACTGCAGAGCAACCATTATCATGTGCAATTGCAGAGCAACTTTTATCAAGTGCTAAGCAAAGAAGTTCCATAATTTGCAATCGAGTTGATTCTGAGGCTCCAACATATGCTATATACTTCCTTATATTTACTATAAGGCTATATACACCTCATTTGGAGATTTATTATTTTGTATAAATTTTAAAAAATAATCTTATATTAAAGTTTTAAAAATACCTCAAATTAATTGTCAAAAGTCAATAATATCTTACATTAATAGTCTTGAATTTATAATATCATGGATTATAATAATTCATAAATTATAATACAAACAAACATGGCTAAGAGACCCTATTAAAGTTTTAAAATATCTCAAATCAATTGTCAAAAGTCAATAATAATTTTATACTTTGGAATAGAGTTATATTATACATGCTTGAGTTTATCTATTCAAAAGTCAATAATAATCTCTTAATTTGGAATAAAGATATATTATAAATTATCTAAAATTACTCCTCATTTGGATATTTATTATTTTTCATAAATTTTAAAAATTATCTTTTAAAATATCTCAAATCAAGTTTAAAGTCAATAATAATCTTATAATTTGGAATAGAGATATATTATACATGCTTGAGCTTAACTATTCAAAAGTCAATCTTATAATTTGGAATAAATATATATTATAAATTATATAAAAAAATTCCTCATTTGGAGATTTATTATTTTCATAAATTTAAAAAATAATTTAGATTAAAGTTTAAAAATATCTCAAATTAATTGTCAAAAGTTAATAATATCTTACATTAATAGTCTTGATGGATTATAATAATTCATAAATTATAATACAAACAAACATGGCTATTATTTTTTCTTTTCCCACAAGAATTTTATTCCCTCTAATTATATTTCCCTCCATATTTTTGTCTTGCCCCTCCCTATTTTTTTCTTGCCAAATTTTCAGTTCCTAGACGTTTAAATATTGATCTAAGGTGTTGATAGTCTAAATAACTTCTCACCGCCGCGGGCTACACCTCAATCTTATGTTTTTAACACAAACTCTAAAACTTAAATCCCTAATTGCTATCTCTAATTCATGGCATAAACTCAAATCCCCAATTTTAGTTTACATATGATCTCCAGATCCGCATCACTACATAATCGCTAATTCGTACAGTCAGGGAGTGGTCGGCTTAGGGAAGCGATTCGTCAACCTGATCTGCATCAGAACTTATTCTGATCCAATTTAGCCTTTTCCTCTCTCCTTCAAGTAATATTATTATAATTGTGATTAATATGTTTATTTACTTTTTTGAAGCATGAATTTATATATATATATATATAGAGTCCGGATCCAGTCCGGGATCCCGGACTCTATTAAAATACGGACCTTTTTTTTTTTTTTTGAAACAACTAAAAAAAAAAATAAAAAATTTATGGAATTGGAATTTTTACATAATACAGTGTTTTGGGCGTGATTTGGATGCCTATACCAAAACATTTTTGTGCAGATCCAGGTGATCGTATATATACATTGGTTGGTATAGGTATTAAAAACACACCCAAAACACTCAGATTATGGAAAAATTTCATTCCATAATTTTTATTTTTTTAGTTGTTTCAAAAAAAGCAAAAAAAATAAAATAAAATTTGGTCCGGATTTTAGAGGACCATCCGGATCCCTGACTGGATCCTCATTCTATATATATATATATATATATATATATATATATATATACGAGAATGATCAAGTAGGGATCCTTACTTTATTAAAATGAGGACTTTTTTTTTTTTTTTTTTTTTTATTTTTTAAAACAACTAAAAAAAGTTTAATATTTTATGGAATTGAAATTTTTCATAATACAATGTTTTGGGCTTGTTTTGAATACCTATACCAAAAAATGGTGGTATAGTCTACCCAGATCGCATATACATGTTTTGTTATAATGCACTCAAATCACACCCAAAAATTGTATTATGAAAAAAATTTCATTCATATAAATATTAAACTTTTTTAGTTGTTTTTTAAAAAAGCAAAAAAAAAAGTCCTCATTTTAAGAAAGTAAGGATCCTTACCCGATCATTTCTCAGATATATATAGGATCCCTTACTTTCTTAAAATAAGGGACTTTTTTTTTTTTTTTTTTTGCTTTTTTTTTAAAACAACTAAAAAAATTTAATATTTTATGGGCCAAAATTTTCCATAATACAATGTTTTGGGGCGTGTTTTTGAATACCTATACTAAAAGTGGTGGTACAATCATTTCAGACTGTCATATACATGTTTTGTTATATATGCTCTAAATCACACCCAAAACACTGTATTATGAAAATATTTCAGTTCCATTAAATATTAAAAAAAAATTTAGTTGTTTTAAAAAAAAAAAGCAAAAAAAAAAAGTTCCTCATTTTAAGAAAGTAAGAGATCCCTTATCTGATCTTGACCCTATATATATATATATATATATATATATATGATGATGATGATGATGATGATGATGATTGTAGTGTACATATGATCTTCAGAGTTTCCCATGTTTATGGCCTTTTATTGAGGAAATGTGTACCTGAAAATACAATAGTACGTATTACATTTAGATATGATATATATATAACTTGTGTATAATTTGCTCTGAGAGTAATAGTAGTATCAGTTTTCCAATATTATTTGAATTATATGCTTATTGATTTATGAAATATATGAGCTATTATGGGGAAGGTAAACACACAAAACAATAAAATTAGAAAAATGATATATATTACTGTTAACGCCAAGTTTCACGGTGGCATCAATTACGTAATCCACGCTTAGAACCTCGCACGAAGAACGGATCACACAGAAGCTTGACGGCTTATGCCACGGGGATAGCTCCAGTGTGAGAATGAGTCTGGTAATTACAAGGTTTAACAATGGAGGATACGTGATTTAGTGCTCAAAATAGGTATTACCTCATAATGATAACCTAGGCCTCATATTTATAGTACTCACCACCTTAGAATCCTTCTCCCAGTCGGACTAGGACTCCTAGTATATGGTAATTACCATAACTTGGGTCCAACGCCATCTCCTTAAAAGGTGCAAGTAGAGTCCAACCTCATCACCACCTTTGGAGTTACCTTATATGCACATGAATAGGTACTTTTGACTCGCACGCAGGAGAGCCCAATCGCAAGCAGCCCAAACGGTCCTATAATCTAACTCGGCTTCGCCCAAAGGACTCAAGACCCGACCGAAACATCTCAAGACCAGGGTTCGGCTATGGTCCCGGAGGGCTCAAATGCCGACCCAACACCTCCAACACCTTCATGGGCTTCGGCCCATCCGGTCTCTCCAGCCCTTCTGGTATTGAATCTTCGTCCCAATGGAGGGTCGGAAAACGCTCCCGAACCATTGCCCCCAGTCTCTAATCATAACATATTTATGATTGGAGACTTGAAAGGTCAGGACTTGAACGGTCATGACAGATAATAATGGACTATCTGTGGAAGCCGATACCACTTCTTAATATTTGAAACGTTGTTGCGCCTTTTCACGCTGGGCCCACCTCCAAAGATTTAATAATAGCCTTTGGGGTTCCGTGCAGTACTCTTATAAAAACTCCCTTCCCTCTCATTATCACTTTTACTGACTCTTTGCTTTCAAATTCTCCGGCAAGGCGATTTCCTGCAAGTTTATCTCTTACCCAATCTGCACCATTTTCCTCCCCTGTACTGTCATTTGAGTGCTATTTTTGCTTATCTCCCTTCCAAAACTTCTTATTTGCATCACATTCTTTCTAAATGGCCAAATCCAAAGACTATTCCTACCAATCGAGCCTATCATCATGCATCTCCTCCGTCACCACCCATGACCTTCTAGAAGTCGTCTCACAGGATGCCCTCACCGACACCACTCCTTCGATCCCGCTTAGTCCTAGTGACGCCGAGGCTAGGATTCAAATGCATACTATTCCTGAGGAGTTTTCTCACCTTCATACTCCTTCCACCATCACCCCTCACACAGTCTCGACATCCGGTCCCTTTTTAAGATCCCTGAAGAATACCAACTTCGAGTGCCTATGCCCGATGAGAAGATGTTTTGGCGTCCCGAGGGCGAGTGGGTGGCCGTCCCCATGCGTTCTAAAATGCACGGGTTCTGATTACCACTTCACGATTTCATTTCTTCTTTCTTGAGCTTTGTGGAGGAGTCGGGTTCACAACTTCGTGCGTCGAAACGCGTACATCCACTTAGTCTCTTTCATAGCCGTCTGCCAGAGGTGGGCCTCAATCCCGGCTCGATCTATTCTTTGCCCTATTCACCGTTAGTGGTTCGAAAGAGCCCGGTCTTCGGCAACTCAACAAACGCCCCACCGCACTGGTCCCGATCAAGACCCCTTTCAAGCAACAAGGGTGGCATGAATAAAGGTTTTTGCCAAGGGAACCGACCTCCAACTCCTCCCCACAGCCCATCCAATGCATCAAAGTGCTAAGATTTTGAAGTTCCCAAGAGGCCGATCCGATGCCTTCAAGACGTTTCTACAAGCAATGGCAAAGGACTCAATGGAATCTGGGCTTCGATAAACGAAGCTTCGGTTGTACAAACACTACCGTGAGTATCCTTCGCTTTTCATTATTTTCCTCCTATTTTACAAGCTTTCCATGCCTTAACCCATTTGTCCTCGTGCAAAGACTATTTTCAAGCCCGAGGGCGTTGTCGACGCCTTCATCCCTGCCACCGTCACCACCGGGTTCATCCGACCCCCAGTGACCGACGATGCTCCTGAGGAGGATACGGTCCGATCAGCGAACTGTCGCTGGGTTCCACTTCGGGGCCCGAGCCCCCGACCACACAAAGGGGGGGGCGAAGATGAGCCATGCCAGAAGAAGGCGCTTTTATGAAAAAGTCCAAGAAGCCCTCCAAGCCGACCGTCAAAGCGCCTACAAAAGTCGCCTTCCGCCTTTTCTTGGCCGACTTCTCCCCCGCCCTCCGTCAACCGAGGCGATCGAGGATTCGGAGGACACCGAAGAGGTTCTTCCTGAACCTCGATCAAAAAGATCTCGGTTGTCGGAAGGTTTCGATCAGCCGACAGGTGAGATGGTGGTCCCCGGTCTGGACCGTTCCGCCACTCCTTCTTCCGGTCCCAGCTCTTCTCGGGGATCACCGACAACCTGTTGGCCCAAGAGCCCTGTCGGAGGTCTTCCCCTTTACCCTCTTCGATCACTTCAAACTACCTGGTGACGATGACCGGTTTAAAGGGTACTCTCCCGTCCGGGCTTGGTGGCCTATGTTCGAGCTCGCACCTGTAATTCCCTTTGTCAACTGATTCACGCTTAACTTTGACCTTTCCTTCTTGATCTTTGATGTGTGTGTTTATCGCAGCCAACGCTTATACTTGCTTCGAGCCATCCCTCCCCGCCTAGATCCACAAAAAAAAAGAAGTTCACTTGGGACGGAGGTGGAGTTCTTTGGAGGCTAAAGTTCGGGGTCTGCAGTCGGACCTGAAGAAGGAACGGGATTCTCATGTTGAGACCCGACGCCAGCGTGCCCGAAGCGAGGGCCGGGTCAAGAGTCGGAGCATGAGACACGATTTTCTTCCTGCGAGAGAGGGTCGTCTGCTCCAAGATGTCAAGGATCGGGAGAACGCTATTGACAGTATTACACACAAGTTCTCCGAGATGCACGACAAGATGATGTTTTTGATCAAGGAGAACAACAACTTGATCAAGCATCACAACGCCTTTCCCGAGAAGGTAATCGAAGCCAGTCAGCAGAAGCCATCGCCGAGTATGAGGAATCGGAAGCCTTGAACGATAAGGTCATAGCCCAATTTGGTGAAGGGTATGAGACTCATCGGGAAAAGGCTAAGGCAAAGTTGATGGCTGCTGGGCTTGATGTCTCCATCCTTGACTCTTCGGATGACGAGTCTGACGCTGAAGATGACCCTCCTGCCGAGTAGATATGTAGGATTTGTAATAAAGAAAATTTTCTTTCTTCTCTTTTTCTTTTGTACTTAGCCCGAATCGTAGCGCTAGGGTTTTGTAAAGTAGAAATTTTCTAAGTATAAATAAGATATACTCTTTGCCCATGAATGCTTATTGTCAGTTTCACTTATGACTGATCTCGATCAGTTATGTCCACCCGAACCTTCTGGTCGGATCGTCCTTAGGGTTTATCTGATTGTAGAGGGTCAACAGTTATACCCGAGACTTATCTCGATCAGTGGTGTCTGCCCGAACCTCTTGATCGGATAGTGCTCGAGATCTGTACTTTAAGCATTTATTAAACTCTTGGTCAGTTATGCTCGGGACTTATCTCGATCATGGAGTTTTTCCGAAGCTCTTGATCGGATAGTGCCCGAAGCATGTCTGTTCAAGTAGTAACGAAATATATGAATATAGATGAGGTTAAACATTGACAGGAATGGGAACTTTCATTTATATCATTTGAATTGAAACGATTACATGGATAAAAACAAGAACGACATAACTATTACTGGTAAAATTTTCTAAGTCTTCCAGCATGCTATGTATTCTTTACCTCCAAACCGTCCATTGCTCGAAGCCGGTAGGTTCCTGGCTTCGGCACTCATACCACCTCATAAGGCCCCTCCCAGTTGGGCATTAACTTGCCAGTGTTTTGGGGGGTTGATGCCTCCGACTCCCGGAGGACCGATCTCTCCCATCGCAAACCTCCTTGTCTTCACCTTCTGATTATAGTGTCGGGCCGTTCGTTGCTGATAGATCGCCAACCTCATCATGGCGGAATCTCGAACTTCATCTAATAAATCTAAATTTGCTCTCAAACCCTCGTCATTATATAGCTCTTTGTATTGGTGACTCAAGAGTTGAGATCCGATCTCAACAGAATGAGTGCATCGGTCCCAGATGCCAACCTCGAATGGGGAGTCTCTAGTTGTAGTCCTTGGGGTAGTTCGACACGCCCACAAAATGCATAGCAGCTTTCTTCTGCCACCAAACCCTTTAATGCATCTAATCTGCTTTTAATCCCATTGAGTAGGGTTCGATTGGTCACTTCCACTTGGCCGCTTGACCGAGGATGGGCAACCAAGTCTTGCGATCTTTGGATCCCCAATTCTTTCAAAAAGCCTTCAAACTTAGATCCCATAAACCGTTCGCCATTGTCCGAGACCAATGCCATCGGGATACCGAACCCAGAGACTACCCTTCTTTAAAAAACTTCAAACACTCTCGTTGGTGATCTTTTGCGTTGGTTTGGCCTCACCCCACTTCGTCATGTAATCAATAGCCACGATCACAAAGCTAACTTGTCCCTTAGCCTTTGGCGAGAGGCCCCGAATGTCGATTCCCCACACAAAGAAGGGGATCGGGGACAAGACGAATATAGTTCCTCGGGGTTGGTGCGGGATATTGTTGCTTCACCGGCACTTGGGACACCTCCTAACGAATTCCTTTGCTTCAAAGTAGATAGTTGGCAATGAGAATACCCCCTCCTCAAAATCTTATGCGCCAAAGATGACTTTGCTCCCATGTGATCCCCACAGATTCCCTCATGCATCTCTCCGGCGTGTGCAGTACGCCTCCCAAGGAGTCAAGCATTTGAGCGAAGGAGAGCTAAAGGCCCTTCGGTATAGATCTCCATCTATGAGGGTGAAGTTCGAACTTCGTGTTTGACTTGCTGGGTTAGGATTCTATCCAAGGGAGGGTCCCATCGGCCAAGTATGAGATATAAGGTGTGAGCCAAGATTGAGCCATTCCAAAGCCAAGATTTACATCTTTGGGACACCTGGGTTTTCGAACTTCCAAGTACACTGATCCATTGAAAGAGCTTGCTTCAGTTGTTGCCAGCCTTGCCAAGGCATCTGCTATCGTATTCTCTGACCGGTCCACCCCCTGACAACTGTATGAAGTGAAGTATATAAGCTTATCCTTTAGCTCAGCCAAATATTTGGTCATCCTTGCCCCCCGGGCTTCGTATTCGCCCGATAACTGCTTGACCACCAGCTGTGAATCACTGTAGATGATCAACCGCTGGACCTCTAGGCTTCGGGCCAGTCGTATCCCTGCTAAGATGGCCTCATACTCTGCTTCGTTATTTGTGGCCTTGAACCCAAACCGAATAGCTTGCTGCACCTTGAACCCTTCGGGACTTGTTAGGATGACCCCTGCTCCACTGACATCCACAGTTGACGATCCGTCCACGTATAGAGTCCATGAGGTCTGGATTGGTTGTGTTTCGGCTACTATATTCGCCTCTGGTTCGGTGAAAGAACACTCAACCACGAAGTCGACCCAATGTCCGCTTCTTTGATTGCCGTTAGGGACGATACTCTATAACAAATTGTGTCAATTCCATTGCCCAAGCTGGCTAGCCCGATTGATACTTCAAAGCTTGTGTGCAATCTTCTTCAAAGGTTGGTGGGGTGTAGACCACTATCAACCGACCACGGAAATAGTGCCCGAGTTTCCTACTAGCAATTATGAGGCGTAAGCAAATTTTTCCGTGTTCGTATATCTGCTTTACTGCGTCTCGGAGAACATGGCTGACATAGTACACCGGGAATTGCTTATCTCCCTCATCCCTTACTAGTGCCGCCCCTACTGCCATTGGGCTCGCAGCCAAGTATAAGTATAAAGGTTCGGTGGGGATCGGTTTCATTAATAATGGTGCCGAACCCAAATATCTTTTGATCTCCCGGCAACGCCAGATTGAACTTGGTCGGTAACGGATCGTGCCTCGGCCACATGAACCGTCGCCATCGGCCGATATAACGGCCCTCTCCTCCTAATTCTATCTTCTTTCCTCCCAGATTCATCCGTTGGTATACATGTGTGTAGTATATCAACCAAGACCCGTTGTCGATCATCATCCTCTTCATGTCCACCGCGGCCGACTCGAGCCAAGTTATTACCAATGCCCCGCTTATGCGGTTCGATCCGTTACGTAGGGTAGTCGTCGTGCGAGAAGGAGATGGTCGTGTTCGAATATGGCCTTTTCCTTTACTGGCGAGGACCCGACCAATGATAATCTGCGGCCGAGATGTCCATTCCTTTTCCTGCCAGTCACACGCCCTACAGACCCGCCTGATATCACATCAATAACTCCTCGAGCTTGTGGGTTCGGTTGCGGCTGTGTTTGTCGGGTGGGCTCGGTGTTGTCCTCTCCTGGGGCTTCCGACCCTTCTCGGCCAACTACGTACTGTACCAACTTCCCGTTCTGGACATTCTTTTCTATTAAGTCTTTCAAGTTGGTGCAATCTTCTGTCAGGTGACCCCGACTACGGTGGTACGACAATACTTGTCATGACCCTCTTCCCTAACTTCGGATCGCTTGACATGGTTCAAAAAGGGCTTGCTTCGCATCTCTCCAGATATCTTGGCCCGATCAGATTGAGTGCGTGTACACCTTTGTTGACCCTTTATTTGGGAAGGGTGGCCTTCCACCCCCCTGTTGTAGTTTTTCTCTTGTAGCTATCCAACCTCCCCGATTGTCGACTTGATAGCTCTGTTTGTCCCGATCTCGGTACTTCTCGTGGGATTGAGGTTTGAAGTTCCCCATCGCTTCCTCGATTGCTATGTGATCTTCGGCCCTATGGAAGGCCTCTGTCAGGTCGGCCGGGGGGTTGATCACCAGGTCCTTCATCAGCTTCTTTGATTTTCCGATGTCAAGCCCCTTTGTGAAGAATCCCAGAGCTTGTGGGGAATTCAGCTCCACCACCGACACCACAACCTCCCGAAATCTCTTAACATACTGCCACAGGCTCTCATCTGATCTCTGCCTGACCTGCATGAGGGATGCTGTGATCTTCCCCCGTCTCTTATTACTCCCAAACCGTGCATGAAATTTTTCCCGAAGGTCTTTCCATGAATTTATCGATCCCGACGCCAAGGTTCCCATCCATTCCCGGGCGCTTTTCTTCAGGGTAGTAGCAAACATGTGGCACTTGGCTGCATCAGAATGGCCATAATATGTCATCAACCTATCATACCCATCAGAATGGTCGTAAGGGTCCCCCAGCCCATCATAAGTCTCCATCGGGGGCATCTTCCTTTTGGGGTCCGCTATCTCCCCGATTAATTCTCGGAGAGAAGGGTGACCCTATATATAGTTCGGGCGCCTGATCGCTCTCGACCAACAACAGCTTTCTCCAATTCAAATACCCTTCGAGCGTAGGGGTCGGATTCTTCTTCGTGAGGGGACGAATGGGTCCATCCTTCTCACGTTCGGGAATCTCCTCTTTCCTCCTCTGCCCAGACCGACCCGGGTGCGCGGAATGTCGTCCTGCTGACCGGCTTCTTCTCCGGCTCCGGCAATCCCTCGAACGACTTCGATACCTACTTCTCTCCTTTTCAAATTTCTTCCTTCGGGGTGGCCAAGACCAATTATGGCGCCGGGCTACTTTTTTAGGGACGCCTTCTCCTCACCGAAGCGCGTTGGCATCATCTCTGCTTCGAGCTCTTCCTCTTTGAAGACGTAGGGTCATTTTGGCATCTTTGTTTTATCGCATCTTTTTCTCGCAGGATGAATTCTCTCTCGATCTTGACTAGCACTGCTCGACTCTTTTCCCGCGCCTCCGGTGCTTTCGCGAATTGGCTTCATCCACCCGACCGCCTGGTTCTTGGGTATCTTTGCTCTCATGGAAGAGTTCAAGCGTCGGGAGCCAAATTGGCCCATCTGATCGCCTCGGGTTCTGAGTCCACCTGTCTTTCACCGATCCTCTCACCGGTGGTCTGTGTGTTTTAGCCTTTTCACTATTTAGAAATCGCATACTCCACACTCGCCATAGTTTCTTCCCTAAAAGTGTTCGATTGTGATTGTTATTTAAGCACCGCCTCCTTCTAGCGCCAATGTTAACGCTTAGTTTTGGCCGGCCCAATCACAGGATTCACGCGCTAGAACTCAAGATGTGAATCGGATCACACAGAAGCTTGACTTATATGCCACGGGGATAGCTCCGGTGTGAGAATGAGTACAGGCCGTTACAAGGTTTAACAATGGAGGATAAATATTTAGTGCTCAAAAATAGGTATTACCTCATAATGATAACCTAGGCCTCATATTTATAGTACTCACCACCTTAAAATCCTTCTCCCAGTCGGACTAGGACTCCTAGTATATGGTAATTATCATAACTTGGGTCCAACGCCATCTCCTTAAAAGGTGCAAGTAGAGTCCAACCTCATCGCCACCTTTAGAGTTACCTTATATGCACATGAATAGGTACTCCTGACTCTGCACGCAGGAGAGCCTTCCACCTTGAGTGCCCAAACGGTCCCCTATAATCTAACTCAGGCTTCTACCAAAAAGGACTCAAGACCCGACCCCGAACATCACAAGACCAAAGTTCGGCTATGGTCCCGAGGGTTTCAAATGCCGAATTCAACACCTCCAACACCTTCATGGGCTTCTACCCCATCTGGCCTCTCCAAATTTCTTCCGGTATTGAATCTTCGGCCCAATGGAGGATCAGTAAAACGCTCCCGAACAATTACAAATATTTATGTTGATTTTTAAATTGTCAATTACATGGATAAGTGTTAGTGATAACTTATAATTCCTACCAATTTTATGTATTAATAAGTTTAGCAGTTGTAATTAGGCATAAATTTATCAATAAAATTTTGGTGACAAAAAAATGTTTACAAAATATGAATACAAAATGATGTGGCTGAACATGCGATATTATTTCCTTCAATTCGTTCCATAAAAAGTCTCCTTCACAAAATTTCTAGCAAATACCATCCTAACTTATAAAGATTTATAATCTGGAAATCGAGGCCGCATAATCAAATGGATTTCAAAGCCTGATCTCTCCACTTTGTTGGAGAGAAAAAAACATCCTAATTGTATCATTAGTAAAGCCCTTTTATGCCATTTATTCTATTCTCAAAGTAGTTGCATCCTTACATCTCTGATCTATCTACATATTATAAAAAGAAGAGAAAAATAATATATACAACTACTCATGCGGAGGTACAGGATGGATTAAAATCCTTTATACAACTAGAAGCATTCTTCTACGTGGTGAAACTGAATTGCCATTATTCATACATGGACTCCAATCCTTTTAGCACCTGCAACACAAAATGTAATGAGTTTATTACTTAGTATTGTTATATTTCTGTTATGTCTAACATTTTTTTTATCGTGCATCCATTTCCAAAGAGGTATCGTGTCTATTTCCAGATTTCTGCAAACAAACTAATCAACTTTGTGTAGAGTCCTTCTCTTGTTGCCCAGCTATTGTGTACTAGACTTATAAGTGTTGTATGACTTTGCAAATGTGCCCTTTGTTACTGATATATAATTCTTTTCTATATGTATCAACCCGATTTTTTGTTGAAACGTTAGTGAAGTTTGAAGTGCGGATGGATGGATGTAACAACAGAGGGATAAAGTTGTGATCATCTACTGATATATACAATCGATGATTAGTAAAATATCATCATCAGATTGGCCCTCTTGACATATTGACATATTAAGACAATCGTGTGGACCTCCTCCTTTTAAGTCATAGAATTTGGAAGCATGGTGGTGAGATTAAGAGCTGAATTTAGTAGCCAATCCAATGGGTTGTAATGAGGTAAGCCAGATGTGATCTTCTGGTGGGGTGCGGAAGTGGTGGTGTTCTAAGTGACATGTAATTAACAATTCTTCCCTTTTCTTTCTGCTAGTTTTTTTTATTCCTCATTTCCCTTTTTGTGTGTGTTTGTGAAACACAAAGGTATGATTTATGTTTTGTGGGCAAGGAAATCGTACCTTGCTAGGGTTAGGATTTCGTGTTGGTTGAGGAGGAGAGAAATCTACGAAAAGGTACGGAATTGATTGATTGATTGAAGAGGGGAGAAGAACAGGTGAGCGATTACTCCAACGACACGTGACAGAACTTTTAGAATCCAAGAACCTTGTTAGGGTAACAAGGATTCAGAGAGCCTTCTTGAGTCTCGGGAGTGAATCTCCAAGTCTCCTAGTCTTCCAAAAGGTCCAAGAGTCCAAAGTGAGATCCCCTTCTCAATGGAGTGGAAAGGGTATTTATAGGGTTTTCTGGAGAGTGGTCATGTGCTAGGCACATGACTTCGGGGAAATTTCATATTTACCCTTAGTCATCAGAGTAATGCCCAGATCGTCCTACCCTTCTAGCTACCAATCCGATTTCTCAATCAATTCTCAAAATGAGTCGCCTACACATGTCTTCTGCCTCGGGACACGTGGAAGATTCTCTCAGGTCTTGCTTCTTCATTTCCGGCTCTTTCGTCTTTTCATTTAATCATAATGTGAAGCTTAATTCGTGCATTTAATTCGATTAGGTCAAGTGAACCCTAATTTGCACTTGGGCCTACATTTGTCCCATGCGCGAGAGTCACGCCTTTGGAGTGACGATCGTGCAAAAATACTTTAACTGTGAATTCTGTTTCAAATTTTTGAAAAATCCGCAGAGCTCGCTCTTCCAAATCCTAAAAACAGAAAATCTTTGGAGGGGGATCCCTAGGAGAGCTCTCCCAAGACATTTTTTTAAACAAATTCTCCCCAAATCCTGCTCAATCTTTGTTTCCTTGATAATATATATATATATATATATATATAAAATCTTATTTTATTTTTCTTTATATAAAATCAAATCATTCCTATTTAAGAAATAAAATATTTGTTTCCAAAATTATTATTATTATTATTATTATTATTATTATTTATATATAATTGTTCTAAAAACAAAGTAGGCGAAAACTGTCAAACCCATAGTGGATCCTTCAATTCAAAATTGCACAAAAGAAGGTAAACTTCATCTCTTTCAAAGGATCATGTACTTGATTATACTACTATCACAAACCCACTTCAAACTTTTGTCATTTTTTTAATCTTTTTTTTCATGAAAAACTAGTAGTCACTGTTAAATAATATTAAATTTTATTTTATTTTTTTGTAAATCATCTTTTATTTAGAAACAAGATCAAATCTTTTACATTTAGAAATAGAATGTGTTTCCATAATAATTATATATAATATGATATAATGAATGATATAATAAATAACTATATTACTGCAATCACCTTGTCTTATAATGATATAACAATATAATATGATATTTCTGCAATCACGTAAGTCCATTCATTATGGTGATATGATAAATCAGTCGTGATTACGTGATTGCAGCAGTACTATATGTTTTTCCTATAGCTAAATTTAATTTGAATCCACCCTACATGGTTACCTTGTTCTTTCTTGCATCCATCTTCCTTTTGTCAGCGTGAACTTTTGCCAAACTACCAATTTCCTCTTTTGTATCACTGATGTCGTTGCAGCAGTTGTGGGGCCACTTACTCCTGTAGCGATTCAGCTTTTCCAGGTATCTGTACAATGTTTTGTTTCTGTTTTTGATTTTGTAAATCATTCATTGCATTTTAGTCTTTAGATGATAGTAAGTCTTATTACTTGTTTGACTAAAACATATCCAATTTCAGTTCATGTGGTGAATGAAAGAATTTGATGCAACTGCTGACTAAATTGGCAATATAATCCCTCTGTTCCACCAAAATAAATAAATATATATACATATATATATATATATATAGTAAGGATCAAGTGCATACCCTTATCTTATTACTCATATTTATTTTTTTAGGCGATTTATTTTAGTCATACAACCGTCCGCTCATACTTTTAGTGACGCTATATATTTGTCCGTCATTAAAAAGTATAGATTTACGGTTGATGACCGAAACCGTCGCCTAAAGAGGGTAAGCACGGTGAGTAAGATAAGGGTGCACTTGATCCTCATATATATATATATATATATATATATATATATATATATATATATATAAAGAAATATGGAGGCTACAAGTGTTGCTGACATCTCAATCACTTCTCATATATATATATTAGAATTGCAACAGGAATTGGAACATGAGGCAATCAAATTGAATATTGAGATTCATACCACGAAATGTTTTAAATTGATTTCGTAATTTTTTTTTAACTTATATATATATATATTATTTTATTTTATTATTGATTTGGTATTGTATATTAAATATTAATTAATTAATAATTTGATCCTCAAGAATTCTTAATATCGTATATGAAAAATATATGGGGATATATGTATGAAAAGTATATTTATATGTTCTTTCCACCGGTTGTATATATCAGGGGCAAAATAAAATCTCCATGATTCAGGGGATATTCTACTAAATTCCTTGATCCTATAATCAAGCATTCCTCATTTTTGGCCACCTCTAATCAGAGCCCCCTCTTCAGTTCATGGTAAATGGCTAGTGCAGGCTCATTTAAAAAAATAAGATGTACTACACATAATGGGTGACCAAAAATCATGTGCTAATATTTGTATAGTCAGGGATCAAAATTCCCAAAGGAAACATCAATACGTTATAGTCACGAGTCAAAACTCTTCTTCAGGCGGCTCGAACTTCATTTTTTTTTTTTGAATTCTTTCTAATTGCTTCATCGATTTCTGTTTTCAGGTGATTGTAGTTTTTTTCTTTTCCGGGCCATTTCACCTTAACAGGATCTTGGCTCAGATATTCTCAAAGAAAAGACAATATCGTAACAAGGAAACATCTGTTCCGGGCCATTTAACCTTAACAAGGATCTTGGCTCGGATATTCTCAAAGAGAAAGCAACACCGCAAGGAGGAGGCATCTATTCCTAGCCATTTCACCTTAACAAGGATCTTGGCTCGGATATTCTCAAAGGAAGGACAACACCGCAAGGAGGAAGAATTTATTCCGAGTTATTTCACCTTAACAAGGATCTTGGCTCAGATATTCTGATAGAAAGGACAACACCGCAAGGAGGAAGAATTTATTCTGAGCCATTTCACCTTAACAAGGTCCTTGGCTCGGATATTCTGAAAGAAAGGACAACACCGCAAAGAGGAGGGATTTATTCTGAGTCATTTCACTTTAACAAAGTCCTTTGCTCGGATATTCTGAAAGAAAGGACAACACCGCAAGGAGGAAGAATTTATTCCGAGCCATTTCACTTTAACAAGGTCCTTGGCTCGGATATTCTGAATGAAAGGACAAAATTGCAAGGAGAAAGGATTTATTCCGAGTCATTTCACCTTAACAAGGTCCTTGGCTTGGATATTCCGATGAAGTAGCATTTATTCCAATCAGTTGATTCAACGAGTAAGGAGAAGTTAAATGTAAGAGAGGAGAGCTCTTTAGGTGGCTAAACCCTACGGGCTAACCCCTAGGGGAACCAACCTAATGGCCTCCTCCTTCACATTTTGTCTAATTCATCTAGCCACCTTCAGGAATGGCAGCATTGGATCAACGAGATACTTGAGAATGTTGATTATGTGGATGTAATAAAGAAAAAGCTAACATTTTTCGTTCCATCCAGCTATGCAGGGACACTCGTATTCAACAAAATCGTGGTGCTCCTCCACATGCATATTCGTCACTGCTTGGGGGGGATGCACCTTTACTCTGGAGAATGTCTATGTCATCTACCAGTAAGCATTTGCCCCCTGCGCGTGAGTCACGCCTTTGGTGAGATGATCGCGCAAAATATTTTTAAGTGTTGAAGTCTTCACTTCTTGAAGATTGATATTTTGCAAGCCTTGAAAACGAAAGTCCTAGGACAGTGAATCTCTAGAGGAGCAAACCCTAGGAGGGCAAGCCCTAGAGGAGCTCTTCAAGGGTATCTAGGTATCTCCTAGCTTTCCTTGGACATGTCTCCCTTCTATGCTAGGTTGGATCTCTTTATTTTCAATCATCATGTTGTTGCACTTCGTTCGGAAGTCACTTCACATCTCCATGAGAATGACTTACTTTATGTAAACTTTAGGAGCTTCAAGATACCATAGATAAATTGAAGACCAAGCTTTTAGAAAATTGAGTCAGCTACCCAAGACCTTGAAGGCTCGATAGCTTCCAATACGAAGGCTCATAGTACCACACCATTTGTGAGACCCCAAATTTTATGAAATAAAATTTTTCAAATTTTCTATTTTAGTAAATGGTTAAATTGATAAAAGGTTAAAGTTAAGGGTGATATGTGAAAATTTTTCAAAGTAGACAAGTTGTCATAAAATACCCAGTTACTATTCACTCTAGTATTATTCACTCGGGTATTTGGGATATTTTTTGTATCAAAGTACTATTCACGAGTTACTATTCATGAGTTACTATTCACGAGTTACTATTCACAGGGTACTATTCACCCGAATAATATATTTCTTTTCGGTCTAAATCATTTTTGGGTACAATATTATTTCATGAAGAGATGCACTAATTTTTCAGACCGTTGGTTTAAATTATAACAGAAAAGCTTTTTATATAAAACAAAATACTTTTATAAAGTTATTCTATAAATAGAATATATTATATTCTATTGTGCATAGTATTTTGCATAGTAAAATCTTTTTATATAAAACAGAATACTTTATTAAAGTTATTTTATAAATAGAATATATTATATTTTATTATACATAGCGTTTGCATAGTGCCTACACAGTGTTTTGTATAGTAAAATCTTTTTATATAAAACAGAATACTTTATTAAAGTTATTCTATAAATAGAATATATTATATTTTATTATGCATAGTATTTACATAGTGCCTGCATAGTGTTTGCATAGTAAAATCTTTTATAAAGTTATTCGTTTTATTAGAT
Source organism: Panax ginseng (assembly GCA_020205605.1). Lineage (NCBI taxonomy): Eukaryota > Viridiplantae > Streptophyta > Magnoliopsida > Apiales > Araliaceae > Panax > Panax ginseng. The sequence continues at coordinate 19,510,686 of CM035134.1, forward strand.
TATAAATAGAATATATTATATTTTATTTAAAAGATTTTACTTTAAATATGGACCGTCCGATTAAAGTAAATCAATCTGGACCGTTCATGGGTTGGTTACTATTCATTCCATTCTTCTATAAATAGAAGCTCATTCCTTCATTATTTCTTACGAATTCACTGAAATTCTAGAGAGAGAAACTATAGAGAGAATTCTTCTTCTATAATATTGAGTGTATTTCTTTAGAGTTTAAGAAAACTTTGAGAGTAGTGCAAATTTTCTTCGAGTATATCCTCGCCCTACTAGTCGGAATACTCTTATTTGAAAGATAAAGGGATATTATTATGGTAAGGGATATTATTTGTTGTACCCATAAGGGGTGTTATTCTTTGGTATTCATAAAGAGAATTTCTGTGATTCCATTCTTTATTATTCTGTTGGAATAACATGTATGCGCGGTTTATCCTATACTTGGTGGAATGACCTGTATATGCGGTTTACCCAATACTTGGTGATCTTTTTCTGTTATTCCATTCTTTATTATTCTATTGGAATAACATGTATGCGTGGTTTACCCTATACTTGGTGGAATGACCAGATATGCGGTTTTACCCAATACTTGGTGATCTTCTTCATTATTCCATTCTTTATTATTATGTTGGAATAACTTTTTTATCACAATACCGTATACTTGGTGAAATTCTTTTATTATTCCGTTCTTTATTATTCCATCGAATATCCATTCTATTGTGAATTTCACCCGACCGGTTCCATTATTTATTATTCTCAGATTTATTATTCATTTGGAACATCCTCACGGTGTGAATTTCACCCGACTTTAGTTCCGTTATTTATTATTCTCGTTGGAATAACTCAGATACGCCGGATTACTGTATACACCGTGAACTCATGTTGTTATTCCATTCTTTATTATTCTGTTGGAATAACTCAGTATACGCTGATTACAGTATACACCGTGAACTCTGTTGTTATTCCATTCTTTATTATTCTCATTAGAATAACTCAGATACGCTGGATTACCGTATACGGTGAAGTCTGTTGTTATTCTATTCTTTATTATTCTCATGGAATAACCTATATACGCTGATTCTCAGATACCGTGAACTCTCATTGTTATTCCATTCTTTATTATTCTTGAATAACTCAGATATCTGGATTACAAGATACCGTGATTTCTTTTGTTATTCCATTCTTTATTACTCATTTGGAATATCCCAGCTTGGTTAAGTATATATGCCGACTGGTTCAATTATTTATTATTACTCGCTGGAATAACTCATCTCGTGCATATTACACATGCATGGTGAAATTCTTCTGTTATTCCATTCTTTATTATTATGTTGGAATAACCTGTTTATGCAAAGTACCGCATACATGGTAAAATTCTTTTATTATTCCATTCTTTATTATATTGTTGGTTATTAGTTTTACAGTTGTATGTCATTGGCCTGTAGTGCAAAGATGATATGTTGTTGAATATCTTTGGCCTATAGTGCAAAGATGATCTGTTGTTTGATACCTTTGACCCGTAGTGCGAAGATGGACACGTGTATGACATGATCATGACCACTAGTGATACTAACGAATATCCTTGGCCGTAGTGCATGGATAATTCAATGATGTTGTGACACCCCCAAAACAGGTATACATCACCCATTATGAGTTGTCAAATACAAGGTACAGAAATAACTACAACTTTATTGTTACAACATATAAACTGTGAGTTTAAATACAGATATTGCCATCTAGACAATATCCATATACAAATAAATCCTCATCATAATTATTGATACATTATTTTACAAAAATGGTGAGGACTACTAAACAACTCTCTAAAACCATCATTCCATACCCTACTTCGTACTCGCTACATTCTCGCCTCCCGAGAAGAAAAATGGAACAAAAGGAAAAGGGTGAGCTCAACTAGCCCAAAGAAAGAATATTATGACTAAGATAATATAGAACAAATTATTGTTAGTCTTCAACAGGAAGAATTGAGCCCTGTTGTGGTCCTCACTGACCGTACTCGTTATCTCGCTCTAATAATTGAGCCCTGTTTACAACATTTGAGTAGAGAGAAAATTTATGAGAAATGAGATATCGACGTATGCCGAAGTTTCAAACCTCTAAGAAACATCCGCGTCATATACGCTCCTCATTCTCCACCAAATGAGGTGCAAACTCGATAACTCGCAAAACTTTGCCTCGTCTTCGAGACACCGCCATGCTGCTTTTTTGTTCTAATCTGATGAACTCCACTTCCTTCATATGACGAACACTTTCGTGAAAGTATTTGTCATTAAATAGTTTCAAATGTCTCCCAAGACATCTTTGAAAAGTACCGGATGGATGGACGCTTCACGCATTCTCACCAAAGAGTCCGCCTCGTCACTTAACATAAAGGTGGCGAATGGAACCTTCGTTCCTCCGCGCATCCCAAGACATCGAATATCTTGGTAATTTGCTTGACCCATGTTTCCGCCATGATCGGATCGGGCTTTCCCTAAATTCGTGGTCCCAACTCTTTGAATCGCTTGGTGTGACAACCCGTGAATTGCTATCATTTCCTCCCGTGTTTTGAACACGAGTCTCCCTCGTCCGATTTTCCATGAACTGCAAAAAGCTTCTAAACATCCCTCGCTCATCATCTCGCTTTGCGTGGGTGTTGTTCACGGGAGGAACATTGCCACTGCTGTTGCTTCTCCTCGTTGGTGAGTACAGACGCCTCTTCACGGTCTCATTTCCACTTTAATATTCTCGATTCGACATTCTCAAATCATCATCGCCAAAACAAGGGTTAATTAAGAAAATCAATATATCACATAATATCCCTATATATTGACCAACTAACAAATAAGCTTAGGTAGGACACACTAGTGAAGGATTTACTGCCTCTCCCCTAGTTCTATTCCCCGATCTCCGCCAGAGATCATATCCCTAAGCTCGATACCAACCGTGTGACACCCCAAAAACAGTATACATCACCCATTATGAGTTGTCAAATACAAGGTACGTAAATAACTACAACTTTATTGTTACAACATATAAACTGTGAGTTTAAATACGAGATATTGCCATCTAGACAATATCCACATACAAATAAATCCTCATCATAATTATTGATACATTATTTTACAAAATGGTGAGGACTACTAAACAACTCTCTAAAACCATCATTCCATACCCCACTAAATACTCGCTACATTCTCGCCTCTTGAGAAGAAAAATGGAACAAAAAGGAAAAGGGTGAGCTCAACTAGCCCAGTAAAGAATATTATGACTAAGATAATACAGAACAAATTATCGTTAGTCTGCAACAGGGAAGAATCTAATATAATACAATCTGTTGAAGAATCTAATAGAATACAATAGACAACAAGTTTTACATCAATATTCGCAGCAAAAAATATTAATTCATAGAAGAGTTACGTAGAGGATGAAATCTACTAATATCTATGAATTTAACAGTCCATCATCAATATTTTTATCCCTGTAACATCAATCAATATATATCTGGAATCATATATTCATCCTCGCACTACAGCCAAGGATATTCATCGATTAGTCATGTTCATCTAAACACTGCTCATCTTTGCACTATGGGCCAAAGATATTCATCAGAAATCATTCATCTTTGCACTACAGGCCAAAGATATTCAATAATATCATCATTTAAGACCGAGGATGATGAAAATATTTTTAAAGAAACGAATCCAAAGGAAACAAAATGACAAGGATTAATGATTAAGGATTCGTACTTTGTTTTATCCATGTCCAAAAATACCTCAAAAATAATCATAGTGGTGTAAAATTCAAGAATGATCAAAACATGGATACAATCAAAGCTAGTATCCAGAATAGATATTTTAGACGAAAAGAAAAATTTTCATTTTTCAATGAATAATGCCGTATTCGTGAATAGTATCGTATACGTGAATAGTGCCGTATACGTGAATAGTAACTCCGACACCAAAAGTTCCAAATTTGATAAAAATTTCAGATCAATATTTCAGCATAATGATATTGAATAAATAATATCATTTTGAAAAAAAAAATATTCCTTACCTCGAAAGATCAATACTTCTAGCTGAAACACCGGATATAGGCTATGACTTGAACTTGCACCGTATAGCAATACTCAAAATATACTCAAAATACTCACAAGAATACACTCGATAATATAGAGAGAGAAAACTTCAATTTCTGGTGTGATTTTTAATTCTAACTTAAGCACCCTATTTATAGGAAAATGCTTAGAACACCAAAGCGTAAAATTTAATATATTAATAATATATTTAACAAAATTTCCTACGCACACTAGATTTGCCCAAAGACTTCAAAACATGTGTGGTCTCACCTCACCAAACTTAAAAAAAAAGCGTTTTTGTTATTTAAAATATTTTAAACTTCCAAAAATCAATTATTTCGGAGCTTCAGAACTTCAATAATTCACAATAAATAGCCCTTTTTTAGAAAATTCGAATCTCGCGACTTTCCATAGAAAATTCCATTCTCTACAACTTTGCAGAAGAAAGTTTTTCCAAATTCCAAACAGAAATTGATCGAAATTCACAAATGGGCGATTTTACAGGCTATAATCAAATTTCAGTCAATAAATGGGGTCCACCGACATGTTTAACATGTTTTAAACATTTATTGCAACAAAAATACTCTTCCTCCTTGTATACTCATATATCCCACATTCGTTGTAAAAATATCACCATTATTATATTATTAAAATATAATAATATATTTAAATGAATTATTTTATCAGAAAAAGATAAAATTTCAATTTTCAACAATTGTCACATTAAAAAAATTTCTCCATCTATATCCACATAAAATCAATATTTTCCTCATCATATGAATCAATAATTAATTATTCATAAATAATATTACAGAATCACAATATTGACAACCAGGCAGTTCCCAGGAAAGATGGGGCTTTCTAATAAGAATTTCTCCTTACTGGCGCGCAATTAGGTGACCAAACCTCTCCTTAAATAGAACTTTCTAGACATTGCCAATAATGTTATCTAATAATATTATTCAGATAATATGAATTATTGCTTCGATAATGAAAAATACTGTATAATGACAATTATTGAAACAACAAAGAATATAAAATATCAACGCAACAATTATTAAATCAATAAAATAAAATACTCGAATAAGAAATATCGTAACCATTATTGAGTAGTGCCTTCTTACGTAAGAATCAATAATTGGTGCGTCTACCGCATCTTCTTGTGTTTTAACCACCGAGTATTTTAACAGTATTAACGGTAACAACTACGTCGTTATTTTTAAACAACTTATATTTGTCGTTTTCTTCCTCCAATCGCTTTCCGTTATGGGGCCCACACATGGCTGCGCCGTCGTATGAATATTCCCCGACAGTGTGAATATTCCACGACCAAACGAATATTCCCCGACAATAATGAATATTTTATAACCATTTGCTTATTTTGAAATACTTGCGTATTTTACCCATAACTATCCACATTAATCAAATCAACCCTTACTATTTCAAAATAATAAATAGAGAAAATTAAATTTCATTAATAATAAGTTGGGGTCTTACAGATGTGATTGGCAGGATCATGACCATTTGTTAACAGTTGAATGTCTTTGGCCATAGTGCACTGACAGGCAATTGATTGGTATGATCATGACCACTGGTTTTATAGTTGAATATCTTTGACCCGTAGTACAAAGATAGACAACTGATTGGTATGATCATTGTTGTTACATTTGAATATCTTTAGCCTTTGGGGTAAGGATATTAAGTAAGCGTTCTATTAAGCCTTTGTGGCAAAAAGGAACTGTTAATTCACATTATTATAAATATGAATTGTGAACTTAATTATAATCTTTAGTGGTTCAGGTGAAGACAGGTGATGAAAGTTCTCTTTGTCTTGGGTACAACGAAGAACTGTTGATGAGTATTACATGGATTAAATATTAACGATGGACTTTTAATTTGGAGGAGATAGTAGACATTATGTTCTACTTGACTCTTCTAATAGATTGTTGATTCCACTGCAACTATGGTTGAAAAGTTTTATTATCTATCATATGTTCTAAATCTCTGATTTATTCTGATAAAGGCTGTTGATAAATTAATAATCTTAGCCATGATATTCTTTACTGAGCTATTTGTGCTCACCCTTTTGCTTCACAATTCTTTTCAGGTAATAAGAGTGTAGCTGGGTCGAGCGGAGATAACAGGAAAATAGTGTGATGGTCCGAGACTATCGAAGTTTCTCAATACATTATAAAACGACATGACATGCAACAGATAATTGTATTGAGGACCTAAGATGTGTGTGTCGTATTTTATACGTCACTTAATAATTGATTTTGGCGAACAACAATAGGGTGATGAGAACCCGACCTTGAAAGCGTCAAAAGTGCACCTCATTAGAATGAATATGATAGTAATCTTTCCGTTCTTCTTTGGGGTCTTAAAATATTTGCTGCTGTATTTTATATGGCATTGTAATAATTTGAGTTTGGATACTGTCTATGAGACAATATTGTATTAAAACTCACGACTTAACTCATGGTCGTATCGCATTTACGCTTCAACAGTTAATATAAATGAAGTTTGTATTTGATTTTTATAGTGTGATATCTGGCGACTCAGAATGGGTCGTGTGGACCTATTTTGGGGGCGTCACACCATTGTCGACTTGAAAGCTTTAGCTATTCCCCTCTCTTTAGTTTGACATGTCATGGCCTTTAGATCATGAGCTTTCATAATTTTTTTTCATTTCCTGTATAAGAAAATTCATGTACATATATTTCATTTATCATATTTTTGTTTCTTTTATCCTTATTGATTGCCTTTAATTTGAACGATTCTTTAAAATTCAATATTTAACATTGAATCTTAAGTTGTTCGAATTAAGACTCCAAGACAACAATAGGTCTCATAAAACAGCAAACATGAATCTTTTCAAGAAAAAATATGTTTTTTTATGCAAACTAACACTTGAATCTATACTTTTTTCTCTCTTTTTTTAAAAATATTAGAAAAAATATTCAAGCATAAGCGAAAGTTTGACAATTTATTGATAATAAATTTGCTTTTAACGAAAAGCATAACGTTTCAAATAATAAATCCTCGATTACTTTTGAAGTTGAAAGTATAACTTATCTGGTTCGAGGACTTATAGTCAGGTGCCTCGATTACTTTTAAAGTTGAAAGTATAACTTTTCAGGTCTGAGGACTTATAGTCAGGTGCCTCGTTCACTTTTAATGATAAAGTGTAACACTCGGGTGCCTCGTCACTTGGGTCGTCCAATTTTTTGGCATTGGCAAGTGCAGTCTACGAGGACTTGAAATCGGGTGCCTCGTCACTTGGGTCATCCAATTTCTTGGCAAGTGCGGTCTACGAGGACTTGACTACCGTTTAGAGTGGACCACCAGCTTGGGTGGATTTTTTTTTATTTATATATATATTTTTTAATTCGTCAATTCTTGTGCCTCCAACCTTAGTTATCCAATTACTTGGCAAGGGATACTCCTGAGGACTTAAACCACCATTTTTGGTGGACCACCATCTTGGGTGGATTTTTTAATTCATCTGTAGTTCAGAGTTTTTCGATGGTAGAGACAGTATTTGGGTTCTTGACTTCCGGGAATGCACCATGGGTGATAGTGTTACACGTTTCTTCTCCTAGTTCAATCTCCTCGGTTGCCAGTTTCTCATGGTATATCATCTGCAGACTGTAACAGTCCGTAGTGGAATGTCCTGCGTATTAGTGGTATACACAAAAATCCGATCTTCTTTTCATCCCTTCCGTTACAACCAACCGGGGCCTTGGAGGCTTCACCACTCCATGCTCAATCCATTGTTCATACAGCTTCAATGCCTTCTCATTTGCATAATAATAGCCTTGGGCGGTATTACGGTATACTTGTCCCCATATTTTTCTCTGCTTCACTCAAATTTCTCATTCTTTTCCCTCTTGCCCCTTGTGGTTTTGACTGAGAATCTGCCAAAGCCATAGTTGTTGTCCTCTTGCCCTTCCATGTAACCATCGTATGGCTGGTGGTAAATGTCATTATTCCTCCCAAGTCTTGTGCAAAAGATGAGAGGGTCGCAAATGAATCACAAGCTTTGGTAATGAGGTGGGGCTTGAAGGCGTCTAAAGCACCATTATTGCATATGCTAACCAAGTTCTTTTCTTCAATTGGCTCTGCACACTTCTGTGCTTGGGCCCTGAACCTATCCACGTGTCCGCAGCCTCCTCGCTTTTGCTTCCTTCTTGAATCGCATGAGCTCTACGATGGTTACCTGTTTCTGCACATAGAAAAATTTCTTAAAAAGTTGCAATTTTAGATCATCCCAATCATGGACTAATCCCTTCTCCAAATTGTAGTACCAACTGAAGGCACTATCCGTCAAAGTCTTGTTAAATTCCCTCATCAACAAGTTGTGGTTGTTTACTTCATCATATCCTAGCCACGAAGACATCGACTCTACGAACCTGGCAATGTGTTCCCTGGCATTTCCTTTCTCCCCGTTGTATTTTAGAAACTGCGGGGGATGCTCAATATACCCCATCAGATAAGGTTGCCTCCGAATGTGTGCAGGGTAAGGTTGTGACGCCCCCAAAATAGGTATACATCACCCATTTTGAGTCGTCAATAATATGGTACAGAAATAACTACAACTTTATTAATACAACATAAAAACTGTTAGTTTAAATACAAATATTGTCATCTAGACAATATTCATACCCAACTAAGTCCTCATTACAATTATTGGTACATTATTTTATAAAAATGGTGATGACTACTAAAACAACTTCTAGAACCATCATTCCACACCCCGACTTGTACTCGCTACATTCTCGCCTCCTGAGAAGAAAAATGGAACAACATGGAAAAGGGTGAGCTCAACTAGCCGAGTAAAGAATATTATGACTAAAATAATATAGAACAAATTATCGTTAGTCTTCAACAGGGAAAAATCTGATAGAATATAATAGACAACAAGTTTCAGATCAATATTCGCAGCGGAAATAACAATTCATAGAAGAATTACGTAGAGAATGAAATCTACTATAATCTATGAATTTAACAGTCCATCATCAATATTTTATCCTTATAATATCAATCAATATTCATCTCTGCACTACAGGCCAAAGATATTCATCAGTCGGTCATGTTCATCTCAACACCTGTACATCTTTGCACTACGGGCCAAAGATATTCATAATAAAATCCACCATCTTTGCACTACAGGCCAAAGATATTCAGTAACATCATCATTTAGGACTGAGGATGATGAAAAAATTTTTTTAAAAAACGAATCCAAAGAAACAAAAGAACAAATGTTAAGGATTCGTACTTTAAACAATCCGAGTTCAAAAATACTTCATAAATAATCATACTGAAGTAAAATTCAAGAATGATCAAAACATGGATACAATCAAAGCTAGTATCCATAATAGATATTTTTGACAAAAAATGAAAATTTAATTTTTCTGTGAACAGTGCCGTATTCGTGAATAGTACCGTATACGTGGATAATATCGTATACGTGAATAGTAACTCCGACACCAAAAGATAAGAATTTCACAAGAAAAATCTCACCAATAATCTGGAATAATGATATTAGAAGAAATAATATCATTTTAAAAAAATAATATCCCTTACCTCGAAAAAGACGTGCTTATCGATCAAATCTCGAATACAAGGTCAAGGAACTTGCATCGTATAACAACACTCAAAGTATCAAAATACTCACAAGAATATGCTCAATATATCGAGAGAGAAAGAGAGAAGATTTCAGTTTCTGTTGTGATTTTCAATTCTAACCTAAGCACCCTATTTATAGGAAAATGCTTAATACACCAAAGCAGAAAATTTATTAAAATAATTTTATTTAATAAATATTCAAGCCCACCACCAAAGAAATCTGATTTCAGCTCATTCATAACACATGTGAGCCCACTCAATTGCACAAAAATGTTTTTCTTAAAAAAAATAACTAAAACTTCTAAAAATCAATTATTTCAGAACTTCGGAACTTCAATAATTCATAATAAATAGCCCTTTTGTCAGAAAAATTTGAACCACATGTCCTTTTCATAGGAAATTTCATTCTCTACAACTTTGCAGAAGAAAGGTTTTCCAAATTCCAAACAGAAATTGACCGAAATCCATAAACGGACGATTTTACAGGCTATAATCAAATTTGGGTCAATAATTGGGGTCCACCGACACACAAAATATGTGTTAATCATTTAATGCCACAAAAATACTTTTCCTCCTCATATACTCATATTTCCCACATTCATTGTAAAAATATCACCGTTAATATATTATTAAAATATTATATTTAAATCAATTATTTTATCAGAAAAAGATAAATATTAATTTTCAACAATTGTCACATTAAAAATTTTCTCCATCTATATCCACACAAAATTAATATTTTTCTCATCATATAAATCAATAATTAATTATTCACAAATAATATTACGAATCACAATATCGACAACCAGTGCGGTTCCGAGAAGAGGGGCTTTCCAATAAGGATCTCTCCTTCTTGTGCCAATGATTAGATGACAAAACCTCTCCTTAGATGTAACTTTCTAGACATTGCCAATAATGTTATCTAATAATATTATTCAGATAATATGAATTATTGCTTCGATAATGGAAAATACTGTGCAGTGACAATTATTAAAACAACAATAATATCAACGTAGCAATTATTGAATGAATAAAATGTAATATTGAACAGTAATTACTGTAACAATTATTGAGTAGTGCCTTTTTACGTAAGAATCAATAATTGGTGCAATACCGTGTGCTACTGTGTTTTAACCACCGTGTATTCTAACAGTATTAACGGTAACAACTACGCCGTTATTTATAAACAACTTACTCTTGTCGTTTTGTTCACTAATCGTTTTCCATTATGGGGCCAACACAAGGCTGCGCCGTCGTACAAATATTCCCCGACAGCAAGAATATTCCACGACCACAATGAATATTTTATAACCACTTGTTCATTTGAAATATTTACACATTTTACCCATAACTAACCACTTTAATCAAATCAACCCTTACTATTCCAAAATAATAAATAGAGGAAATTTCAATTTCATTAATAATAATTTGGGGTCTTACAACCTCCCCTCCTTATGAAATTTCGTCATCGAAATTGACGTACGTACCTGGTGTTTCGAAAAGGTGAGGATACCTCGCTTTCATTTCCGTTTCCAACTCCCAGGTTATTTCCTCTATAGCATGGTTCCTCCACAAAACTTTAACTTGTGGTATGACCTTTGTGCGTAGGACATGCTCTTTCCTATTCAAGATCTTGACAGGTACCTCTTCGTACGTTAAGTCTTCAGCTATCTCGTTCGGTTCTAACTCAATAATGTGGTTCGGGTCTTTCACATATTTACAAAGTACATATATGTGAAACACATTATGAACACGAGACATACTCGGAGGTAACGCGAGTCTATAGGCTACATTTCCTACTCGGTCAAGAATTTGAAATGGACCAATAAATCGTGGATTGAGCTTTCCTCTCTTCTCGAATCTTGTAACTCCCTTCCATGGGGAAACATGCAACAATACATGATCCCCAATACTAAATTTCACGTCCTTTCGATGAAGATCCGCATAACTCTTTTGTCGATCTTGAGCCGTTTGTATACGTTGTCGAATCATTTAGACCTTTTCTGTAGTTATACGTACTAACTCGGGTCCCAACAATGTTGCTTCACCCACCTCATCCCAACATACTGGAGAGTGACACTTTTGTCCATACAATGCTTCAAATGGGGCCACACCTATACTTACATGTTAACTATTGTTGTAGGAGAATTCCACCAATGGTAAATATTTATCCCAACTCCCTTTAAGTCTAGGACATAGAGTCTTAATAGATCTTCAAGAGTTTGAATAGTCCTCTCTGATTGTCCGTCCGTTTGAGGATGGTATGCCGAACTGAATCGCAAATCTGTGCCCATAGCTTTTTGCAGGCTAACCCAAAATCGTGAAGTAAATCTTGGGTTACAATCTGAAACTATGGATACTGGCATGCCATGCAATCTCACAATCTCATTCACGTACATACTAGCAAGATGTTCAAGGGAATAAGTCTCCCGTATCGGCAAGAAATGAGCAGACTTGGTTAATCTATCAACAATAACCCAAATAGTATCGATGCCTTGAGAAACCGTAGGAAGACCCCTAACGAAATCCATGGTAATGTATTCCCACTTCCACTTCAGGATCTCAAGTGGTTGCAATGGACCCTTAGGTATTTGATATTCCGCCTTTACACGTTGACAAGTTAAACATCTCGAGATAAACTTTGCAATCTCTCTCTTCATATTATTCCACCAAAATGTATGTCGAAGATCACGATACATTTTGGTACTTCCAGGATGGATTGCAAACGGTGTATTATGTGTCGCCGTCATAATCTTGTACTTCAAATCAGAGTTGTTAGGAACACAAAGTCTGGAGTGGACTCGAAGTATTCCTTCTTCATTGATTCTCGCTTCCGGAATAGCACCTTCTTGTACTTTCTTCTTCATAAGCATCGGCTCCGGGTCGGTGGCTTGAGCAACTTTAACTTTTTTGATTAAAGTCGGTTCTATGCGTATACTTGACATCATCGCATTCGTTCCTGCATATGATCTTCTGCTCAACGCGTCAGCTACCACGTTTGCTTTTCCAGGATGGTATTGAATGGTGTGGTCATAATCTTTCAACAGCTCGATCCAACGTCGTTGCCGCATGTTAAGTTCCTTTTGGGTGAAGAAATATTTGAGACTTTTATGGTCTGAATATATCTCCACTTTCTCTCCATATAGATAGTGCCTCCAGATCTTTAGCGTGAAAACGACTGCTGTCAACTCTAGATCACGAGTAGGATAATTCCTCTCATATTCTTTAAGTTGTAGCGAGGCATAGGCTATGACTTTCCCACGTTGCATGAGAAGACATCCTAACCCTTTGCCTGAAGCATCGCTGTAGATAACAAATCCATCCGAACCAGATGGTATTGTTAGAACAGGTGTCGAAATGAGTCTCCTCTTAAGCTCTTAGAAACTCTTCTCTCATTCATCGCTCTATTCAAATTTTATATCCTTTCGAGTCAGCTGAGTTAACGGAGTAGCGATTTGAGAAAATCCTTCCACGAATCTCCGATAATAACCAGCTAAGCCCAGAAAGCTACGTATTTCGGTCATCGACTTTGGTTGCTCCCAACTTTGTATTGCTTCAATTTTCGTTGGGTTAACAGATACTCCATGTTTCGACACCACGTGCCCAAGGAACGCTACTTCCTCAAGCCAGAACTCACATTTCTTCAACTTAGCATAAAGCTTGTTTTCACGAAGCCTTTGGAGTACCAGCTTCAAATGGTACTCATGATCTTCACGGCTTTTGGAATATATGAGGATGTCATCAATAAAGACAACAACGAACTAATCCAAATAATCCTTGAATACTCGGTTCATCATATCCATGAAAGCCACAGGAGTATTAGTCAATCCAAAAGACATGACTAAGAATTCATAATGCCCATATCGAGTTCTGAAGGCAGACTTTGGAATATCCTCAGTTCTAATCTTCAACTGATGATATCCAGAATGAAGATCGATCTTTGAAAAGTATTGTGCTCCTTCCAACTGGTCAAACAAGTCATCAATACGAGGTAGCGGATACCTATTCTTGATAGTGACATGGTTCAATTCCCGATAGTCAATACAAAGTCGCATACTCCCGCCTTTCTTCTTTACAAATAAAGCAGGAGCACCCCAAGGAGATGTACTAGGACGAATGAAACCGATGTCCAACAACTCCTGTAGTTGAACCTTTAACTCCTGAAGTTCAATAGGAGCCATTCGATATGGGGTTTTAGAAATGGGCTTTGTATCAGGCTCAAGATCAATAAAGAATTCAACTTCATATTCTGGGGGTAGACCGGGAAGTTCTTCAGAAAACACGTCAGGAAATTTACTAACAGCAGGAATATTATTCAAATCTGACTTGTCTTTATTCAAATCCATAACATGGGCTAAGAAAGCTTGACATCCATTTTTCAATAAACGAATAGCTTTATGACTTGATATGACAGCGATTGATTTTAATGGTTTAGTTGCTTGAATTCGTACAACAGGTTGGTTAAGAATATGAAAACTAGCAACCTTACGAAAATAATCAATTTTGGCATGATGAGTGGTTAACCAATCAATCCCTTAAATCACATCAAAAGCAAGTATCTTTAAAGAGATAAGGTCAACAGGTAAGGTAATGGTGCCAACTTGGATCAAATAAGATTTATAAACAGTGGATGTGATGAAAGTTTCTCCTAATGGAGTCTCCACAGATAAATCAAAGTCTAATTTCTCCAGAGTCAAGTTTAAACGTTGAGCACAAGCAGGAGAGATAAATGAATGGGTAGCACCGGTATCAAGTAAGGTATAAACTTCGCACGAATTTATAAATAGTTTACCCGTGATCACCTCGTTTGGGTTCCTCGAATTTTGACCAGTCACAACAAACGCTCTTCCAGGAACCGTTGACTTTGACTTTTCTGGGACAGTCTTTTGAGTCACCGTCCCACCTGGACTTGGTTTTGCTACTGCACAATCTCGAGCAATATGTCATTCCTTTCCACAATTATAACATACCTTAAACTGTTGTGGACAGTTTGGACTGATATGTCCCTCTTTCTCGCATTTATAGCATATAACCGGTGGTCGTTCTCCTCCCTTAGAATCAGTTGCTGCTGGCACTGACGTCTTCACATGGTCGTTATTGAATCTCCTCTTTTTAAAATCTCCTCCCGACTCGCTTCTTCTATTCTCATGGCTGTGATTTCCACCAGAGTGGTTACCGCCTTTGTCTGCATTTTTCTTTCTCCGCTGGTTATCATTGTTCTGATGACTGCTGTCACCAGTATGATCCTGGTTGTGCTCCCTCGGTTGAACGTACTCGTTTTCTCGCTCTAATAATTGAGCCTTGTTGACAACATCTGAATAGAGAGAAAATTTATGAGAAATGAGATACTGACGTATGGCGGGTTTCAAACCTCTTAGAAACATCCGCGTCATACGTTCCTCATTCTCCACCAAATGAGGTGCAAACCTGAATAACTCTGCAAACTTTGCCTCGTACTGGGACACCGTCATGTTGTTTTGTTCCAGTCTAATGAACTCCACTTCCTTCATATGATGAATACTTTTAGGAAAGTACTTGTCATTGAAAAGTTTCTGAAATGTCTCCCGTGACATGCTAAGTGCAGCTGGATGGGTAAGTTTCATAGATTCCCACCAGTAATCTACCTCGTTACAGAACATAAAAGTGGCGAATGGAACCTTCTGTTCCTCCGTGCATCCCAAGACATCGAATATCTTGGTAATTTGTTTGACCCACGTCTCCACCTTAATCAGATCCGGCTTTCCCCAGAATTCTGGTGGTCCCAACTCTTTGAACTGCTTAGCCATGACAAACCGTGGGTTGCTTTCATTTCCACCTGTATTTTGAACACGAGTCTCCCTTGTCTGCTTTTGCATGAACTGTAAAAATCTTCTAAACATCCTGTCGTTCATCATCTGCTTAGTGGCGTTGTTCACAGGAGGAACATTGTCAGCCTGCTACACGTTCTCCTCATTGGTGAGTACTGGCATCTCCACGGTCTCATTTACTCCACTGTTAACATTCTCAGTCAACATTCTCAAAAACTGCCATAAAACAAGGGTTAATTAAGGAAATCAACATATCACATAATATCCCTATATACTGACCAACTAACAAATAAGCTTAGGTAGGACACACTAGCGAAGGATTTACTCGTCTCTCCCCTCCTAGTTCTATTCCCCGATCTCCGCCAGAGATCATATCCCTAAGCTCTAATACCAACTGTGATGCCCCCAAAATAGGTATACATCACCCATTCTGAGTCGTCAATAACATGGTACAGAAACAACTACAACTTTATTAATACAACATAAAAACTGTGAGTTTAAATACAAATATTGCCATCTAAACAATATCCATACCCAACTAAGCCTTCATTACAATTATTGGTACATTATTTTATAAAAATGGTGAGGACTACTAAAACAACTTCTAGAACCATCATTCCACACCCCGACTCGTACTCGCTACATTCTCGCCTCCTGAGAAGAAAAATGGAACAACATGGAAAAGGGTGAGCTCAACTAGCCGAGTAAAGAATATTATGACTAAAATAATATAGAACAAATTATCGTTAGTCTTCAACAGGGAAAAATCTGATAGAATATAATAGACAACAAGTTTCAGATCAATATTCGCAGCGGAAATAATAATTCATAGAAGAATTACGTAGAGAATGAAATCTACTATAATCTATGAATTTAACAGTCCATCATCAATATTTTATCCCTGTAACATCAATCAATATTCATCTTTGCCCTACAGGCCAAAGATATTCATCAGTCGGTCATGTTCATCTCAACACCTGTACATCTTTGCACTACGGGCCAAAAATATTCATAATAAAATCCACCATCTTTGCACTACAGGCCAAATATATTCAGTAACATCAAATCAATATCAATATTTTCCTCATCATATAAATCAATATTACACATAAAATCAATATTTTCCTCATCATATAAATCAATAATTAATTATTCACAAATAATATTACAGAATCACAATACTAACAACCAGACAGTTCCCAAGAAAGAGGGAGCTTTCCAATAATGATCTCTCCTTACTGGCGCGCAATTAGATGACCAAACCTCTTCTTAGACAGAACTTTCTAGACATTGTCAATAATGTTATCTAATAATATTATTCAGATAATATGAATTATTGCTTTGATAATGGAATATACTGTGCAGTGATAATTATTAAAATAATAATAATATCAACGTAGCAATTATTGAATCAATAAAATATAATATTGAACAGTAATTACTGTAACAATTATTGAGTAGTGCCTTCTTACGTAAGAATCAATAATTGGTGCAATACTGTGTGCTACTATGTTTTAACCACCGGGTATTCTAACAGTATTAACGGTAATAGCTACGCCATTATTTATAATAACTTACTCTTGTCGTTTTCTTCACCAATCGTTTTCCGTTATGGGTCCCACACAAGGTTGCGCCGTCGTACGAATATTCCCCGACGGCAAGAATATTCCACGACCACAATGAATATTTTATAACCACTTGTTCATTTGAAATATTTACGCATTTTACCCATAACTAACCACTTTAATCAAATCAACTGTAAAATTCCAAATTTTACGAATAAAGATTTAATTTTGTTGAAATATTTTTTTTAATATTATGGTGCGGATTTAATATAATGTTATAGTTGTGGGTAGTATTTATAAATTTTGCAAAGTATGCAAGTTGTTATGTAATATTCGATTGTTCGGGAAATATTCTTTGTGTCGGGAAATATTCGTACGACGGCACAATCATTGGTGGACCCCACAACAGAATTATTGTCGAATTGAGAAATTGACAAAAATATTTTATTGAAAATAACGGCGGAAGTTTTACCGTTGATACTGTTGAACTACTCTGTAGTAAAATTACAGTAATACGTGTGGTTGCATAGTAGCACACGGTATTGATTATTAATGTTTATGTGATAAGTCACTCAGTTTTGTTTTATTCGTATTATTAACGTAATAAAACAGAAAAACTTTTTATATAAAATATAATACTTTTATAAAGTTATCCGTTTTATTAGGCTAATAGTAAAATCTTTTTATATAAAACAGAATACTTTTATAAAGTTATTCGTTTTATTAGACAATAATTAGATTATATTATATTTTATTATGCATAGTGTTTGCATAGTGCCTGTATAGTATTTGCATAGTAAAATCTTTATTAAAGTTATTCGTTTTATTAGATTATAAATAGAATATATTATATTTTATTTAAAAGATTTTGCTTTAAATATGGACCGTCCGATTAAAGTAAATCAATCTGGACAGTCCATGGATTGATTACTATTCATTCCATTCTTCTATAAATAGAAGCTCATTCCTTCATTATTTCTTACGAATTCATTGAAACTCTAGAGAGAGAAACTATAGAGAGAAAAAAGAAAAGTGTTCTGTTACTTCACCACTTATATATTCAGTTCTTCTTTATTACGGTAAGGAATATTATTTGTTGTACCCGTAAGGGGTGTTATTTCTTTTGTATTCAAGAAGAGAACTTGGTGAAATTCTTTTATTATTCCATCTTTATTATTCTGTCGGAATATCCTGTCTGTGCTATACGCCGGACCTGGTTCCATCTTTTATTATTCCGTATTTATTATTCCGCTTAATATCCTGCTTTTGTCTTATATCTGGGACTGGTTCCATCTTTTATTATTTTATCTTTATTATTCTGTCGGAATATCCTGTCTGTGCTATACGTCGGACCTGGTTCTATCTTTATTATTCCGTCTTTATTATTCTGTCGAAATATACTGTCGGTGTGAATTTCACCTGACCTGGTTACATTATTTATTATTCCGCCTTTATTATTACTCGTCGAATATCCTCGCTTGCGGTGAATTTCACCCGACCTGGTTCCATTATTTATTATTCTGTGGAATAACTTTTCATGTCTATGTCTACCGCATGCATGGTGATTTCTCTTCTTATTCCATTCTTTATTATACTCAGTTGATTAAAGTTTTGACTTCTATACTCCATGAAATTAGTTGAATATCCTTGATATTTGTGCTTCATCCAGTATCTTTTCATGAAAATATTATTCTAAGCATTCTTGAATTTTATTTTACAAAGAAGTATCATGTTGACAATTTGGACGTTATTAGTTCCTGGATAAAATAATTCTTGAATTTGTTTTATTGAATTCTTATATCATTGTCATCATCCTCATGTTTATATTTTTTTATGAAAGTCATCTGTGGCCTGTAGTGCATGGATGGACTTGGTATGATTATGACCAGGGATTATTCGGTGTAATCATGACTGTAATATTATAAATGATGTGGTAAAAGTACTTATTGGCCCGTAGTGCATTGATGGACAGTTGTTGGCATGATCATGACCATTGATGAATACACGAATATCCTTGGCCCGTAGTGCATGGATAATTTGTTGTCGTGACCCTAATGAATTTCCTTGGTCGTAGTGCAGGGATGATGTGGATTATTTAATAAGCTGAGTCTCAGCGATAAAAGTGATGAAAATCTTTTTAAATCATAAAAGATAGTAGACTTTATTTCTCTACTTGACTCTTTTAATGGATTGCATGTTCCGCTGCAGTTAAACTTGATGTCTATTGTATATTATCAGTTTAACATTGTTGAGGACTAATGATAATTTATTCTGCATTATCTTAGTCATAATATTTCTTGCTGGGCTAGTTGAGCTCACCCTTTCGTTCACTGTTCTCTTCAGGAAATGGGAACGTAGCCGGGACTAGTCGGGGAACGGAGTGATGGTCTAAGATGATAGTATTAGTAGTCCTCACCATTATGTTAGATAGTGTGACAATAAATGTAATGAGAACTAAATTAGGTGTGGATATTGTCTAGATGGAAATATTTGTATTAAAACTCACAGCATGTATTTTGTCGTATTTTACACGATTGATGTATAATTAAGTTGTATTTGAATTTTGTACCATGTATTTGGTGACTCAAAATAGGTGATGTATACCTATTTTGGGGGCGTCACAGTTGGTATCAGATCTTAGGGATATGATCCCTGGCTAAGATGTGAGATAAGAACTAGGAGGGGAGAGACGAGGAATTCCTTCGCTAGTATGACCTACCTAAGTTATTTAGTATTTAATTGGTCGGTCAGAGTATAGGAATAATATATGATATGTTAATTAACCCTTGTTTTGTGATAGTGTTTGCAAATGACATCTGAAAAATATTGAGATAAGCAATGAAGCACATGAGACCGTTGAGTCAGTTCAACCAAAAGGCAACGAGAAACAACACGAAAATAATCGTACCGGTGGCAACGGCCATCGGAACAATGATAACCATCGTGGGAGAAATTATCACGCCAAGAATGGTAACTACTTTGGTGGTAATCATGGCCAAGATAATAGAAGTGGAAATTTCAAGAAGAGAAGGTCATTTAGCTTGATTTTGTCGTGCACCAAAGTCAAGTCCAGCTGGGACGGTGGCACCAAAGGCGGATACGGGCAAAACAAAGTCAGTGGTTTTAGAAAGAGCATTTTTTGTGACTTCTCAAAAAGTGAGTAACCCGAACGAAGTTAGCACGAGTTAGTTAATTATAAATTCATGCGAAGTCTATGACTTATTAGATACCGGTTCTACCCATTATTTTATCTCTCTTGCTTGCGTTCAACGTTTAAATTTAACTTCTGAGAAGTTAGACTTTGACTTATTGGTTGAAACTTCATTAGGAGAAACCTTTGTTACCTCCACTATTTATAAATCTTGTTTGATTCAAATCAACACTTTCACGTTACCTGTCGATCTTATCTCTTTGAAAATACTTGCCTTTGATATGATTTTTAGAAATCGATTGGTTAATTACTCATCATGCTTTTCGTAAGGTTGTTATCCTTCATATTCCTAACCAACTAATATGCGAATTCAAGCCACCAAACCACTAAAGTCAATTATTGTTATATCAAGCCATAAGTAAAGAGCCGGATCCTTTTGTTGTTGACTTCCTTATGTGGAATGCACCGAAGCCAAAATTTCTATAGACAATATTGTGAATGGCGGTGGCAAGTTGATAGGTATCAATGTGACGTGCTATCCAAGTCTTAGATGAGGGTCACAATTTTGAATGATATTTCTATTGTTAATAAATTTCTTGACGTATTCTTGAAGACTTCTTAGTCTACTCTAGAGCGTGAAATCAAATTTTGTATTGAACCCAGTACAAAATCCATTTCTTAAACCCTCAAATATTTTCTTCACCCAAAACGAACATATCATGCGCCAAAGATGTTGGCTCAAGCTGTTGAAGATTACGATCGTACCATTCAATACCATCGTGAAAAAGCGAACATGGTAGCTGACGCGTTGAGTAGAAGATCGTATGTATTTACGAATGCGAATATACGATCCCACGTGAAGATAATGAATATACGAGTAGAATCGACTTTAATCGATAAAGTTAAAGCCGCTCAAGCTACATACTCAGAGCTGATGAATGTGAAAAAGAAGGTTCAAGAGGGCGTTATTCTAGAAGAAAGAATCGATGAAGAGATGAAATCTCAACTCTCGATTTTATTGGCCCATTTGAAATCCTCGATCGAGTAGGAAATGTGGCTTATAGACTCATTTTACCGCCAAGTATGTCGCGTGTTCTTAACGTTTCTCACGTATCGTTGTTAGTAAAAAAATTAGTCTTGGGGGACTTTGGAGCAAAATTTTAGAATAATTAATGAATCCAAAAAGTTATGAAATCATGGGGGTTTTATAGATCATGTTACAAGCTTTCCATAGCCTCGAAAACAGACTAATTCTGATAACGGACGAAGAAGTTATGAAGATTTGAAGTATGTGCGTCAAAAGTTACAAAATCTGGAAAATTGGATCTAAGTGTCAAGGGTCGAGCGCCTAGGCGCTAGACTCGGCGCTTAGATTCTGCTCTTGGGTGCCTAGGCGCTTGCCAAAGGCCAAATCTGGGCGCCTAGGCGCTGGTCAAATGTTAAGCCAAAATCTGTCCGGACGTCCTTTAGTAAATTAGGCATAACTTTTTCATACAAACTCTGATTGAGGAGATTCAGGATGATTCGGAAAGATAACGAGTAGACCTATAACTTTCATTCTTTATGTTTTGAGATTTGAGGTGGGTATCAAGTCCTAAAATTCCTATTTTAGGGACTGATGTGTATTCGGAGGCAATCGGAGGACATCGGGCATGCACGTATACAACGTATAATGTTTTCGATGATAAAGGTATTCAAGGTTATACCTCAAGAATTGGAATACGAAAAAAAGTCAAGGTATCTTCATCTGTTTGGCATATCAGGTACGTACGTAAATTTCGAGGGCGAAATTTCATAAGGAGGGGAGATTGTAAAATCCCAAATTTTACGAATAAAGATTTAATTTTTTTGAAATATTTTTTTTAATATTATGGTGTGGATTTAATATAATGTTATAGTTGTGGGTAGTATTTATAAATTTTGTAAAGTATGCAAGTTGTTATATTATATTCGATTGGTCGGGAAATATTCTTTGTGCCGGGGAATATTCCTACGACGACACAATTATTGGTGGACCCCACGACATAATTATTGTCGAATGGAGAAAATGACAAAAATATTTTATAGAAAATAACGGCGATAATTTTACCGTTGATACTGTTGAACTACTCGGTAGTAAAGTAAAAAGAATACGTGTGTGGTTGCATAAATGCATTACGATATTGATTATTAATGCTTATGTGATAAGTTACTCAGTTTTGTTTTATTCGTATTATTAACGTAATAAAACAGAAAAACTTTTTATATAAAACAGAATACTTTTATAAAGTTATTCATTTTATTAGGCTAATAGTAAAATCTTTTATATATAAAAAAGTAATACTTTTATAAAGTTATTTGTTTTATTAGATAATAATTAGATTATATTATATTTTATTATGCATAGTATTTGCATAGTGCCTGCATAGTGTTTGCATAGTAAAATCTTTATTAATGTTATTCGTTTTATTAGATTATAAATAGAATATATTATATTTTATTTAAAAGATTTTGCTTTAAATATGGACCGTCCAATTAAAGTAAATCAATTTGGACCGTCCATGGATTGGTTACTATTCATTCCATTCTTCTATAAATAGAAGCTCATTCCTTCATTATTTGTTACGAATTCATTGAAACTCTAGAGAGAGAAACTATAGAGAGAAAAAAGAAAAGTGTTCTGCTACTTAACCACTTATATATTCAGTTCTTCTTTATTACGGTAAGGAATATTATTTGTTGTACCCGTAAGGGGTGTTATTTCTTTTGTATTCAAGAAGAGAACTTCTGTTATTCCATCTTTATTATTCTGTTGGAGTAACCTGTATACGCAGTATACCCTATACTTGGTGAAATTCTTTTATTATTCTTTTTTATTATTCGCCGAATATCCTATTTGTCTTATATCACCGGACTTGGTTCCATCTTTTATTATTTCGTATTTATTATTCCGCTTAATATCCTGTCATACTGCTATCGTCGGACTGGTTCCATCTTTTATTATTCCGCTTTATTATTCTCGTTTAATATCCTCGCTCTGTATATATCTGTTTAGGACTGGTTCCATCTTTATTATTCCGCCTTTATTATTCTCGTTTAATATCCTCGCTTGGTGTAAATTTCACCGACTCGTTACATTATTTATTATTCCGCCTTTATTATTCTATCTAATATCCTCGCTTGTGAATTTCACCCTCGACACGTTCCATTATTTATTATTCTGTTGGAATAACTTTATTATGCAAGTATCGCATGCATGGTGATTTCTCTTGTTATTCCATTCTTTATTATACTCAGTTGATTAAAGTTTTGACTTCTATACTCCATGAAATTAGTGGAATATCCTTGATATTTATGCTTCATCCAGTTTCTTTTCAGGAAAATATTATTATGAGCATTCTTGAATTTTATTTTACAAAGAAGTATCATGTTGACAATTTGGACGTTATTAGTTCCTGGATAAAATAATTCTTGAATTTGTTTTATTGAATTCTTATATCATTGTCATCATCCTCATGTTTATTTTTTTGAAAGTCATCTGTGGCTTGTAGTGCATTGATGGACTTGGTATGATTATGACCAGGGATTATTCGGTGTAACCATGACCGTAATGTTACAAATGATGTGGTAAAAGTCCTCATTGTCCCGTAATGCATTGATGGACAGTTGTTGGCATGATCATGACCATTGATGAATACACGAATATCCTTGGCCCGTAGTGCATGGATAATTTGTGGTCGTGACCCTAATGAAAATCCTTGGTCATAGTGCAGGGATGATGTGGATTATTAAATAAGCTGAGTCTCAGCGATAAAAGTGATGAAAACCTTTTTAAATCATAAAAGATAGTAAACTTTATTTCTCTACTTGACTCTTTTAATGGATTACATGTTCCGCTGTAGTTAAACTTGATGTCTATTGTATATTATCAGTTTAACATTGTTGAGGACTAATGATAATTTATTCTATATTATCTTAGTCATAAAATTTCTTGCTGGGATAGTTGAGCTCACCCTTTCGTTCACTGTTCTCTTCAGGAAATGGGAACGTAGCCGGGATTAGTCGGGGAACGGAGTGATGGTCCAAGATGATAGTATTAGTAGTCCTCACCATTATGTTAGATAGTGTGACAATAAATGTAATGAGGACTAAATTGGGTGTGGATATTGTCTAGATGGCAATATTTGTATTAAAACTCACAGCATGTATTTTGTCATATTTTACACGATTGATGTATAATTAAGTTGTATTTGAATTTTGTACCATGTATTTGGCGACTCATAATAGGTGATGTATACCTATTTTGGGGGCGTCACATCAACCCTTACTATTCCAAAATAATAAATAGAGGAAATTTCAATTTCATTAATAATAATTTGGGGTCTTACAAAGGTGGAGTAAAATCTAACTCCGAGGGTCGGGATGTTTGCCTGCGAAGTTGATTGATCACATCGATCATATCATCTTTCGTCACGTACTGGCTTGTGGCATGAACTCTCTGGGGTATTGTAATATACTGCTGTATTGGCGGTGTATATAGTGAAGAGATTGGTTGATGTACACTTGCATTGTGCAAAGTTATCACGGGTGGCATTTGTTGTCTCACTCGCTGGACATGGCTTGGGATGGTTGGCATCTACACCTGTGCAAATGCTGGAAGAGCAGTTAGGATGATGTTCGTCTGAGGGTGGCTTACTTCCAACCTAGGTTGTGGCCCGTCACCACTGTTCTGGAGCTCCAAGTTGATTACTGGAACTGATTGACTTTCAGTCAATGGAGGTATAATCTGGTTCTCTTTGTTGTTGTTGCCATTGTTGTTGTCCTCCACTCCTGCTTGTTCTCCCTGCGAATTGTCTGGGAACATGGCCTTGAAGGTAGAGATCAGCATCAACTGCTGGCGAAAGTTCCCCATCTCCTCTTGCTTCCTCTGCATTTTTAGCATCATGGCCATCATCATCCTTGTCTTTTTCGTGATTCCTTTAATGCCTTGAGCATCTCCAGTTGCACAACATTCGTCTGCTCTTCGCTTGCATCCTCGACTTGCCTTCCTGCGTTGGTTTGTTGTTGATTGGCCATGTATAGTGATGTTGAACTCCCTTCCGAAGCATCTTCAATAAGTGGTTGGTCAAAATCCAGATTTGAGCCTTGGAAAGCTTGAGTTGTTTATCTTGGAACTAGATTTGGTGAGGTAATGCTATTTGTTGGTGAAACAACTCTTCCTGTAGTTCTCCCACTTCGAGTTGTGGGCATACCCTTTACGAATTCTACACCTCCCCAGTAGAGTCGCCAAAGAAATGTGGGCAAGGAAATCGTACCTTGCTAGGGTTAGGGTTTCGTGTTGGTTGAGGAGGAGAAAAATCCACGAAAAGGTACAGAATTGATTAATTGATTGAAGAGGGAAGAAGAACAGGTGAGCGATTACTCCAACGACACGTGGCAGAACTCTTAGAATCCAAGAACCTTGTTAGGGTAGCAAGGATTCAGAGAGCCTTCTTGAGTCTTCGGGTTGAGAGAGAATCTCCAAGTCTCCTAGTCTTCCAAAAGGTCCAAGAGTCCAAAGTGATCCCCTTCCCAATGGAGTGGAAAGGGTATTTATAGGGTTTTCTGGAGAGTGGTCATGTGCTAGGCACATGACTTTGGGGAAATTCCATATTTACCCTTAGTCATCAAAGTAATGCCCAGATCGTCCTACCCTTCTAGCCACCAATCTGATCCCTCAATCAATTCCCAAAATGAGTCGCCTCCACATGTCTTCTACCTCGGGACACGAGGAAGATTCTCTCATGTCTTGCTTCTTCATTTTCGGCTCTTTCGTCTTTTCATTTAATCATAATATGAAGTTTAATTCGTGCATTTAATTCGATTAGGTCAAGTGAACTCTAATTTGCACTTGGGCCCACATGTTTCAAGAATTTTGGATCAAGTTTTGAGTTGACTAAACATTTTCCTAGCATAAACATGTGTATCTGCCATCTCCTATCATCTCTACACCAAGTTTTGTATGTAGACCGGACAGTGAAATTTTGTGCTTGGCATTTTTAGTGGTAAAGCTTGAACATCAAGGGGAAGGCGCTAAGTAAGGAAAATCTGACATATTTTATTTTTCACTAAAAATACTCGACATGTGATTTTACGTAATTTTATGGCTGCAATCAGAACCAGCCCCGCTCTTTTGTTTCTTATATATGACTCCCTGCTAGAATAGTAATTTTTCCTTTCCTTGGTAATAAAGTTAGCTTGGTGTCCCAAAAAGAATTATCCACCTATA
Source organism: Panax ginseng (assembly GCA_020205605.1). Classification (NCBI taxonomy): domain Eukaryota; kingdom Viridiplantae; phylum Streptophyta; class Magnoliopsida; order Apiales; family Araliaceae; genus Panax; species Panax ginseng. Next base: position 19,537,171 of record CM035134.1, read on the forward strand.
TACTTTCTGATAAATAATACATAGAAGACTAACAATATGATGCTTATTTGTCACCACTCTTGCTACATCTTTTAAAAGAATAATTTGGTAATGTGGAATGCGTTACCGCATCACACGATCCTTACAAGGAGAATTAAATCTTGATCATGTCTAGTAATTCTAGTTGCAATAATGATTTATTTCTTTCTTTAGGCTTGCTTCAATATCGACCTTTCTTAACCACGTGTGAAGCGTGTTGCACTTGGAATAATGAAGGATATAAATAGAGAGGAGAGGTGTAAGTTTTACAAGTACTTCAAAACTTTTTCATCAATCGAAGATGCAAGGAAAAAACCTCCAAAAAACATTGATATTATCCAGTGGAATGAGATGTGTGATTATTGGACATCACCAAAATTTATTATATGGTTATTCTAACTTTAATCCTTTATTTTATATGCATATTATTTTCAGTTATCAAAAAATATTAGAGTTATATTATTTGATCCCGAAATATATATTTTTTTCCAACATCGCTTAGAAGTAAACAAGAAAAATAGAGACATTAATGTCATTCACACCGGAGGGTCAAAACCATTTGTTGTTCATCATTCAGAGAAGGTATGTATGTGTATATGTTTCAATTTGGTTAAATTTGTTGAGGATTGTGGTCTTGTGTGAAGCCACATAAGATTTTCAGCTTAATATAAGCATGAGCTGTTGCATCCTTAGAGTGTTATTACAGTGGTTAATATATAAGTGAAGCATGAGTTGTGCTGAAAATAAGAGAGAGAATCACTAAATTGATTATATCTATAAGACCCTAACTTTTATAAATAAAGATTTAATTTTATTTAAATATCATTTTGAATAATAAGGTATGGATTTGATATAATGTTATAGTTGTGAGTAATATTTACAAATTTTGCAAAGTAAGCAAGTTGTCATAAAATATTCGTTTGGTCGGGGAATATTCTTTTTATCAGAGAATATCCGTACGACGACACAATCATTGGTGGACCCCATAACAAAATTACTATCGGATATAGAAAGCGAGAAAAATAACCTTTCTATAAAAATAACGACAAAACTTTTCAGTTAACTATTAAAATACTCGGTGATAAAGTACAGTAATATGCGTGGTTGCATAGTAGCATATGATATTGTACATTATCTTTGATTATTGATGCTACGTAAGAAGTCACTCAGTTTTGTTAAATTATTGCAACAATATGTGATGCATAGTATCTCATATTATTGATTCAATTATTGTCACAGTATCATCTGCACAATATTTTATATTATTAAATCAATAATTGAGACGATATAGTTATTCATATTATTATTTGCATTATTGACAATGTCTAGAAAGTTCTGTCAAGAAAAGGGGTTTGATCATCTAATTGCGCGTCAATAATGAGAAGTCCTTATCAGAAAGCCCTCTCTTTCCTAAGAATGATCTGGTTGTTAATATTGTGAGTTATAATATTAATGATGAATAAATGTTGAAAGATTAAAAATTTGATTAGTCAAGTGAATTATGATAAATAAAAGGGGTTGTCATGAAGTATTTATTATAAACTTGGCTTATTATATAGACCTCCACTTACTCATTTTTCAAAATCGTCGGTAGAAAGTTATCTCAGTTTTTATTTTATATTGCATAGTGTTGCATAGTACTGCGTAGTGTTTGCATAGTAGTGCATAGTATTTGCATAGTACTGCATAGTAAAAATCAAAAAAATTCAACCGAATTCGACGCCCGTGAAGAAAGTTACTGTGCAGTCCGTGATTTTTCCTAAATAGTATCCTGACATTCTTCTATAAATAGGATGTTTAGTTTAGAAATGAAAATCACACCAGAATCAGAGGATTCTTCTTCTATAATATTGAGCGTATTTGTTTTGAGTTTAAGGAAACTTTGAGTGTAACAAATAGTGCAAGTTTTTTTCAAGAATATCCCTGCTATACCACCTAGAAGTACTCTCCTTTTAAGGTAAGGGATATTATTTTGTTCAATATTCATAAGAAATAATATTTTCTTCCTTACTCTGTAGTACGTAAGTAATATTTTTCCGTTTCATATTCCTAATTCCACACTTATTTTGATAAGTATTGCTTCTATACTCCTTTAAATTAGTAGAATATCCTTGAAATTTGCGCTTCATCTAATATCGTTTTACTGAAATATTTTTTTAAACATTCTTGTTAAATTTTAAGTTTTTCATGTCGGAGTACTATTTATGGGTTCTATTCATACATACAACACTATTCATACAAACGGTACTATTCATACGTACGGTACTATTCACGGGATACTATTCATGAAGTACTATTCACCTGGGGTACTATTCACGATAAAAATTGATATTTTTTTGTCCAAACTATGTTTGATACATGAATATTATTTTTGAATTTTACTCCACAAAATATTTATCATGTTGACAATTTGGAAATTCTTAAACTCTGAATAAATTGAATTATACATCTTTAAAATTTATCCTTGATCTCACTTAATTGAATTCTTATATCATTACCATCATCGTCATGCTTATATTGTGATGAAAGTCATCTTTGACCCGTAGTGCATAGATGAACTGTAGATTGGAGTGATTATGACCAGGAATTTTGTATCGGTATTATCATGATCTATAATGTTACAAATGATGTGGTAAAAGTCCTTATTAGTCCGTAGTGCATTGATGGACAGTTGTTTGGTATTATCATGACCACTAATCACAATAACGAATATACTTGGCCCGTAGTGCATGGATAATTCGTGGATGTGATACTAACGAATATCCTTGGCCCGTAGTATATGGATAATTCGATGATGTGGATTATTTATTGATCTATGTTACAGAGAAAAAATATTGACGATGAACTTTTAAATCATAAAAGATAGTAAACATCATGCTCTACTTGACTCTTCTAATAGATTACTTGTTCCGCTGCAGTTAATTAAACTTGTTGTCTATTGTATTCAATCAGTTTTTATACTATTGAAGGCTAAGGATAATTTATTCTACATTATTTTAGTCATAATATTCTTTACTAGGCTAGTTGAGTTCACCATTTTCTTTCATTGTTCTCTTCAATAAATGAGAATATATATAGCTGGGACTAGTCGGGGAATGGAGTGATGGTTCAAGATGGGGGCTATAGTAGTCCTCATTATTCTATGAAATAGTGTGATAATAATTGTAATGAAGACTTCATTTGAGTTTGAATATTATCTACGAGACAATATTCGTGTTAAAACTTTCAGCTTACGTTTGTCGTATTGTGTAAATTAAGTTTGTATTTAAATTATGTACCATGTATTTGACGATGTGTTATGTATACCTATTTTGGGGGCTTCACAATACCAGTATATCATAAGAGAAGCAAGGATCAACTTCAGTCCCATATATCATTCCATCTCATCCGTTCTATTCATTTATTTCTTAATATTACCCACCCAAAACATCATCTCCTATACTCGGCTAAATTGCAGCGAATTGGGCCAGAAATGAGGTTAAGATGCTAGTTGGAGGCAACCGAATATCATCCAGAAGGAGAGGGACTTCACCTATTCAATTATATAAATCTTAAACGAAATCAAACTCAGGAAAGTGTTATGTTAATAGCTTATGTAATAGAAGGAATTGAAAATATGGGTTGGGTTTGTATTGTAGCTATATAGTAAATTGTTAATCTGAGCTATGATAATTGGAATTTAATAGAAAAAGAGATTAGTTGTTGTTGTGCGGAGTAATAAAGAGAAAGTTATGGTATAGAATATATATAATCGTCCTTAACTCTTTTTAAATAGGGGCGCATATATGATATTAGATGATATTTCTCTTAGAACTGTTAGCTTAAAAATAAAGAATTGGCAGGGCTAGGTAATCTTTATATATGTATACTTAACAACTAACTGTTAACTTAAAGAAAAAGTAGATGATTCATGGATCCTGTGGAAGTTTCCTTAGTTGATTTTCTTTATCCTGTTGTGGAAGTAAGCAACTTTAGCTTACAGATTTAACTAAGTAGTGTAAAATGATATCGATAGTTTTTGGGAAAACCGTGTTGTCATAGTGAATTAGTGATCAAGTGATGAAATCAAATTTTGAAAGGGTGGATGGCTCAGGTCATTGTCTATAGATGTCAGCAAAATAAATAGTAAATTTCATCTGCATGTGAATGTAGTCATAGTATAATGCACAACAAAGTTTAGTTATATTTGTCATCCATACTAGGCATCTTATGCATCATACGGTGAGGGAGATGAAATCTTGAGTATAGTGAATGTACTTGGGAGAAGTATCTAAAGTTGTTATAGTGGTAAGTCTATTATGACTAAGAATACAAATGTCATGCGTTATATTGTAATTCTATGTATGTGCACACCTAGAGGGGGTGAATAGGTGTTTAAGCTAAAAGTGATAAACGGTGAAAACTTTTTGAAATTTTCTGCAATAGGATTAATTCAGACAGCTATGCCTGTCTGCTTTAGTGTCTGGATAGTGGCGTGAATAACAAAGAATATGCAGAAAGTGAATGACAGTTAAGGTGATAAACAGAAGTAAAAATCACACTAAGATTTTTACGTGCTTCAGCCCCTATCCTCTATCTAGTGGCCTAATCACGTCCAATCCCAACTAAGATTGGAGACTCTTTTTATTTCAATTTAACTTAATTAAATACAAAATAACTCACTGTTTGAAAAAGCTTTCCGTTGGACACGACTGCCCCTTCTTGCACCTCTGCAATCCTTCTCACCACTGAGACCTCTGCACTACTGCATCCTTGAAAGCTTGTCTACAAACAGATCCTATCAACTCTAGATAGACCAAGTCGATACACGACTTAAACTAAGACCAAGGGTATTGATTACAAACTATCAAGTTTCCAGCATAATACAATTTAAGAACAATACAAAAGAGTTGCTGAAAAGAAACTCAGAATCGCTATTGAATAAAACATATGATACTAATTGAAGCTTTTTCCAGTTGTTTGTTTCAATAGCCGAGCAGGAGAGATTTATATAGCGAATAAGGAGCAACAGCTATAACATATGATGGCTAAGGTTTCTCAGACCCGTTAGACACCTCCCATAATTTCAGCAGCTTTGAATCCCAAGAGAGATATTACGCAGATATGCACCAGCTATTTGATTTTGAAGAGCTGAAATAAAGGAGATAAACACTACCCACAAACAGCTATGTTAACTATGAATAAAGGAGACAAATAAGGATAATTTCCAATAGATTCAGTCAGACTCCCTTTCAAAATAGAATACTAACTAATGTGGAGTCCACTAAGCAAGATAACATTTTTAACTAAATCAACGCCCACAAAATACTTTGATGACATAGGTGAATTAATTTAGGCTAGCTGGATTTAAGAGCCATAAAATCTGTTACTATTATAAATACCAACATACTTTAATAAACTCCAAATCAAATCTTCCTTAATAGACTCCAAATCAAATCTTCCATAAAACACTTCAATTCAATTGAGAACTGATTTTAAAATATTCCAACGTAAGGAAGTCAGCCACAAATGTTCATGTAAAAACCATAATCCATGCATACCAATTATAATTTTATAAACCATAATCCATACATATTTAATAATATAATAACACACTATGAACCATGCGCACATAAATTAGTCATCAATCAAAACATCACATAATCAAAACCTAACATTCTCCCCTTTTTTGATGATGACAATTTATGCACTACTTTACCCAACATATGCTCCCCCTAAATTTATGCATATAAGATTTCCATAACATATAGGGAAACAAATACCAAATAAGGGAGACATATATAATATCTAAATAAATAATCCCATGCATCACATAGATATCATATCCCGAATAAAAGGTTGTTAGAAACCAATAACATTATCAGTAGCATAGCCTAATATATCCAAAACAAGATCCAAAAACCACTATCCAAAAACCACAGATGTAAACCACAGTAAACTTATAAACCACAGTAAACTTATCCTTATACTTCTCCCCCTTTGGCATTATCAAAAAGATGGGAGTCAGACAGCTATATCTGTAGTAGGTTCATAGAGAACATTATCCAGTTTCTTGTCAAAATCTTGGATTTTGATCACATAGTCGTTGTGATGGGAGACCAGCACTTCCATCCGTCTGGAGACATAATCAACCTTGTCATTCAACTCTTGAATTTGTTTGGAGACTGTTTGAAAGGCTGAGTCAAATCGAGAGCCCATATCATGGATAAGTTGAAAAAGAGTAGAAATTTGATCATTGGTTGGAGGAGGAAGATCAGTGGAATCTGGTATAGTAGAATTAGGAATAGGAGAAGAGTGTGGAGATGGTGGAGTTGAAGTAGGAACCTTCTCAGCTTCCCAACATAATGTTCCAGCAGAATTCACAGTCAATTTAAATTGAAACAGGATATATTTGTCAATCACATCAGAAATTTGGACGACATCTTCATTGACAAACGAAATTCCAAAGTGGGCAAGAATTTTGGTAATAAAACCCTCATAAGGAAAACACTTTGTTTTATTTGTTACAACTCTCCATGTATCATAAGCAACGCAAAATTAAACTTTGTTCCAGAGAGAATTAAGGCAGAAAGAATTAAGTCTTGATACGTCATATTGGATCGACCCCCATTCCTAGGAACCAAATTTGCACGAATGAGTTTATGAATAACATTATTCAAAGGGGTAGTTTCAATAACAGTTAGTAATCCAATAAATTCAGTAGAGGAACATTCTTTCACAATTCGTAACTGTTCAAGGACAGTTAAATTGTCAAATTCTATGGGTCCCTTAAGGGTGAAAAGACAGAATCCAGAACATGGAATATTAAGAATAGAGCCCAAAACAGTAGAATCAATGACCAATGATCTGCGTTTAACAATAGTTTTGATGACATCATCCTTAACAGACATATTCCCAAAAAATTGTTTAATGAAAGTTGGATATGCAGATTTGGGTGGACTCAACATAGCATAGAGGTTCACTTTTTCAAATAAAGCTGTGACCCCAATTTGTTGGAATAGGGCATGATCAACTGATTTCCCAAACACAATCGTTTTATTGATCATAAGATCTTGAAATCGCATAGCATAACTAGAGGAGGTAAAAATTAGGGGAGTACCATGTATTTGAGAAGACGAGGAAATCAGATGGTCCGAGGAAGAGGAATCGGGGATGAGGATGGGGTAGGTGGACTTCCCCTTCGAACGATGCTTCATAGACTGTGGTGACAGAACCCCTAATTCAGTCGAGCATCGTGTGAGAATCCGATTAGAGCGTTGGCGTGAGGAGTGAGTTAGGATACCCTTCGTGCTTGGAAGCGCTTCCCTGCCGGTGTTGACCACGTGACTGCCATGAGTTTTAGCCATTGAAGAACTCTTTGAAACCCTAGGTTTTGACAGGAAGGAGAGACGACGAGTATAGGGGAAATTTGATAGAGAGAAAAAACTTTCGTCTTAGGTAATAACCAGAAGGAAAGATGTCATAGAGTTATATTCTCGCGCAATGACTAAATTACATGAAAACCCTCTAATGCCCTTTCTGTTAGATAGGAATTAGGCACATAAATGTTCACATTTTGCAGTTAAACATGAAACTTGACACTTAAAAAAAATGCACATATGTTTAAATTAAATTTCTAGAATATATATATATATATATAAAAAAAAAAATTTATTATTTTTTTATTGTTTTTTTATATTTTTTTTAATAATTAAATAATTTTTAAAGACATAAAAATATAATAATTAAGCACAGATAGACATTCCAAGTTCTCTTCTCAAGGTACAAAAACGTTCCTCACTTAAAGGTTTTGTAAAAATATCAGCCAATTGATGTTCAGTAGGGACAAATACTAACTTTATTAATCCTTTAGCAATATTATCCCTTAAAAAATGATGTCTCACTTCAATATGCTTAGTACGAGAATGAAGCACATGATTTTTAGAAATATCAATAGCACTAGTATTGTCACACATAATAAGCACACTTCCTGGAGTTTGCTTGACATACACTTCCTCATTTAAATAGCCATTTAAAAATGCACTTTTCACATCCATTTGATATAATTTAAATTGTCTAAAACATGCATAGGCTAACAAAATTTGTATTGCTTCCAACCTTGCAACAGGGGTAAAAGTTTCTTCATAATCTATACCTTCTTGTTGATTATAGCTTTGAACTACCAATCTAGCCTTATTTCTAGTAATTATGCCATTTTCATCAAGTTTATTTTTGAAAATCCATTTTGTACCAATTATAGAAGCATCTTTAGGAGGTTTCACAAGATCCCATACCTGACACCTTTCGAATTGGTTTATTCTTCCTGCATGGCAATAGACCAATTTTCATCTTGGATTGCTTCCTTGGCACTCTTTGGTTCTATTTGAGAAAGAAATGCGGAAAATGCACAATAATTCCTTGTTTTCCTTCTTGTGTTCATCCAAGTGTTAGGATCACCTATGATCAGATTTGGTGGATGATTTCTCACTGTTCTAGATGGTCTAGGAAGCCTTGCTGCAGTCATTTGCTCTTTAGGTCCAGGTTCTAAAATGTCGTGCTCTTCATCAAACTGATCATCTAATTCTTCTTCTAATGCAGACGGGTTGAGCTGTCTGACTTTAGGTGTCTGCATGTCTGAATTTTCAACTAAGGCAGATGACTCAGGTTGTCTAATTTCATCTATTTGCTTTCTATGTTCATCTCACTTTCCTTCTGATGCAGACGACTCAGGCTGTCCGGATTGAGCTGTCTGTTTTCCACTAATCAGTATGTCTTTTCCTGCAGAAACTTCATTTTCTTCTTTTGATAGGACACGATTAAATTCATCAAAAACAACATGCACAGATTCTTCAACTTTAAATTTATCCAGATTATAAACCATATAAGCTTTACTATGCATTGAATAACCAAGAAAAATAGCTTCGGTTGATTTTGCATCAAATTTTCCAAGATTACTATTAGTGTTTAGAATGAAACCTTTAGCACCAAACACTTTAAAATAATTAATATTTGGAATCCTTTTATTTAGCAACTCATATGGTGTTTTCAATAGGATGGGTCTAATTAGTACTCTATTTAAAATGTAACATGCAGTACTTACATCCTCTGCCCAAAAACTTTTAGGCAGTTTACTTTCATGTAGTAAAGTTCTTGCAGATTCTTGAAGAGAACGATTTTTACGTTCCACCACACCATTTTGTTGAGGTGTTCTTGGTGCAGAAAACTCATGTGTAACACCTTTCTCACTGCAATATGGTATAAAATCTTTTTCGAATTCTCTACCATGGTCACTCCTTATACCAATTAGCTTGAGGTTGTGTTTTGTTTCAACATTCTTTATAAGCTTTTCAAATTCTACAAAAGCTTGAACTTTAGTTTTCAAAAATTAAACCCATGTAAATCTTGAAAAATTATCAATAATAACAAAAGCATAATGATTATTTCCTAGGCTAGCATATCTCTCGGGTCCAAATAGATCAAGATGCAATAATTGGAGAGGTAAAGAAGTTGGTACCTGATTTTTGCTTGTAAAGAAGTTTCTTGCTTGTTTACCTAACTGACATGCATCACAAATACCTGCCTTCTCATATTTTAACTTTGATAAACTTTTAACAAGGTTCTTTGTAACTAACTTGTTAATCAATTCCATATGCACATGCCCTAACCTTCTATGTCATAGAATAGTTTGATCTTGAACAGCAGCTAAGAAAATATCCTCATTTTGATTTTCAAAATTTATAGTATATATATTACCTTCTCTGTTAGCTACTAAAGGGACATTATGAGAGGCATGAATAATAGCACATTTATCTTTTTCAAAAATAACTTTATGACCACTATCCATAAGTTGACTTACACTTATTAAGTTATATTTTAACCCTTCAACATGATGTTCATTATCAATGTAAACCTTACCATTTCCAATTTTACCTTTACCGATGATTTGGCATGTTGTGTCATCTCCAAAAGTAACTGTGCCTCCTTTCTTTGCAACAAGTGAGGTAAATTTAGTTTTATCACCCGTCATGTGTCTAGAGCATCCACTGTCAAGTACCCATTTATGTGATGGTACTTTAGCTTTTAAGCATACCTGCAAAACAAAGAAGTAACTCATCGTTTTGGTACCCAAATCTGTTTGGGTCCGATATTGTTAGTAGCAATTAAATCTCCTTTCTTTATCCAAACTTGTTTTTATTTTAAATTTATTACAATTTGTATCAAAATGTCCTTTTAAACCACATTTTCTGCAAGTAACATAAGGTGAGCAATAAAGAGGCTTGTTCCTTGGTTTGTTATTTATTACTCTAATTTTATTAGTCGTGCTTTTTATGTTTTTAACAGGATTATATCCAATTCCTTGTTTATCTAAGCTTGACTTTTGAGCACCCAACATTATATTTAAATTCTCTTCTCCTTGAACAAATTTTGCGAGATCCTTTTTCAAAGATATTATTTCTTCCTCATTGTTATTTTGCATGTTTATTATTTTTCCATCATTAAAAGCATCTATACAAGTATCTCTCATTTTCAAGCTTTCTTTTAAGTCATCATTTTCCTTTTTAAGGTTATTATTTCCTCATTCAATCTGTTTGCACGATTATATAAAACTTTATTATAATTATCTAAATACCCAATTTTAGCATTCAACTTAGATATTTCACATGATGTGCAATCTTTAACTATTTCTTGTTTTTCCTCAATTAAAGTTTCTACTTCCTTCATTAAATCATTTATCCAACTTTTCAAGTGAGCATTTTTCTCTTTCATACGAAGGTTTTCATTTTTTAAAACAAGATAGTCAGAAATAGTAATTTCTCCAAGTTCAGAACTTACCTCACAGGTTTCCTCATTGTGTATTCCGGTGAAGCACAGTTGAGCAGTTTCTTCGTCTTCTTGATCCTCATGATTAGATTCATCATCACTCCATGTCATTAGAGCCTTCCCTTTTGAGCCATTTACTTTGTTCTTTCTTTTTAGTTGGAAGCAATCTCTTTTGAAGTGACCAGGCCTTCCACATTCGAAACAGGTTTCCTCTTGTGGCTTTTGCTTGAAATCTTTCTTGTTGTTGAAAGATTTTGTTGGTAATTTTGATCTATTCTTCTTTCGGATCAATTCCCTCAATTTTCTGGTCATTAAAGTTATTTCTTCATCTGAATCTTCATCATTGCCTTCTATGTAGCTTTCAGCTTGTAGAGCCAAGGTCTTCTTTTTAGGTGCCTCATCTTCTTTATCATACAATTTTAGTTGGTTTTCAAACTCTTCATGTTCTCCAAATAAGGTAAGAGTCTCCATTGTGCTGATTGTGACTGAGTCTTGAAGTGTAGTAACCTTTGGTGCGAACCGCTTTGGCATGACTCTAAGAAGCTTCCGGTTGATTTCCTTTTGATCAATTTTTCGTCCGAGCATGCTTAAAGAATTCATTAGAGCAAGGAATCTTGCTTGGGCATCTCTGATTGATTCATTTTTCTCCAATATGAATAGTTCGTATTCGTGCATTAGCATGCTCAGTTTGACCTCCTTCACTTTAGTAGTACCTTCGTGGCTCATGATGACTGTGTCCCAAATTTCCTTAGTCGTAGCACAAGAACAGACCTTATCTATCTCTGACTGAACCATGCCACTTAAAAGTGTATTCATGGCCTTGGAATCATAGGACACCATATACAATTTATTTGAGTCTATTTCCATGAGATTCTGTGGCTTGCCATCATCATGTCGCGGTATGACTGGTCCATTTTCGACTACCCACCATTCCCATGGGTCACAGTTTAGATAGATCTTCATCCCGAACTTCCAAAAGTTAAAGTTCTCACTTCCGAGCAACAGTAGTGGCCTACTTGTGGACTGACCTTCTTGAAAGTTTAGGTGTGCCATAGGATCTTCCCCTACGACCTGCAACGATCAATATTAGTAGAGCCTTGCTCTGATATCGAATGTAATTCTATGTATGTGCACACCTAGAGGGGGGGGTGAATAGGTGTTTAAGCTAAAAGTGATAAACGGTGAAAACTTTTTGAAATTTTCTGTAACAGGATTAATTCAGACAGCTACGCCTGTTTGCTTTAGTGTCTGGATAGTGGCGTGAATAACAAAGAATATGCAGAACGTGAATGACAGTTAAGGAGATAAAACAGAAGTAAAAATCACACCAAGATTTTTACGTGGTTCAGCCCCTATCCTCTATCTAGTGGCCTAATCCACGTCCAATCTCAACTAGGATTGGAGACTCTTTTTATTTCAATTTAACTTAATTAAATACAAAATAATTCCCTGTTTGAAAAAGCTTTCCGTTGGACACGATCGCCTCTTCTTGCACCTCTCTCTGCAATCCTTCTCACCATCGAGACCTCTCGCACTATCAAGCATCCTTGAAAGCTTGTCTACAAAATGTATCCTATCAACTCTAGATAGACAAAGCCGATACACGCCTTTAAACTAAGACCAAGGGTATTGATTACAGACTATCAAGTTTCCAGCATAATACAATTTAAGAACAATATAAAAGAGTTGCTGGAAAGAAACTCAGAATCGCTATTGAATAAAGCATATGAGACTAATTGAAGCTTTTTCCAGTTGTCTGTTTCAATAGCCGAGCAGGAGAGATTTATATAGCGAATAAGGAGCAACAGCTATAACATATGATGGCTAAGGTTTCTCAGACCCGTTAGACACCTCCCATAATTTCAGCAGCTTTGAATCACAAGAGAGAGATTACGCGGATATGCACCAGCTATTTGATTTTGAAGAGCTGAAATAAAGGAGATAAACACTACGCACAAACAGCTATGTTAACCATGAATAAAGGAGACAAATAAGGATAATTTCCAATAGATTCAGTCAGACTCCCTTTCAAAATAGAATACTAACTAATGTGGACTCCGCTAAGCAAGATAACATTTTTAATTAAATCAACGCCCACGAAATACTCTGATGACATAGGTGAATTAATTCGGGCTAGCTGGATTTAAGAGCCATAAAATCTGTTACTATTATAAATACCAACATACCTTAATAAACTCAAAATCGAATCTTCCTTAATAGACTCCAAATCAAATCTTCCTTAAAACACTTCAATTCAAATGAGAACTGATTTTAAAACATTCCAACGTAAGGAAGTCAGCCACAAATGTTCATGTAAAAACCATAATCCATGCATACCAATTATAATTTTATAAACCATAATCCATGCATATTTAATAATATAATAACACACCATGAACCATGCGCACGTAAATTAGTCATCAATCAAAACATCACATAATCAAAACCTAACCTATATGACTAAAATGTATTGTAATTAATTTATATAGCAAAAACAGTGTAAAAAAATATAAACCAAAGTTCAGTTGTAGCCTTATTTCTAGTAACTAGGTATAGTTTTGAAGGTTATTTATTTACTTATTGCAGTAAGAAATATATAAGATCACCTTATTTGGGAATGTAATAAGAAACCATAAATAACATTTTGCTCAATTGAGCTAGTAGTTGTAAGTGGAGTAGAATGATCCACTCATAATGCATAGTCCAAAACCATAGTGCCGAGAACAATTTTTACTTGCACTTTTCAAGCAGTAAAATTTGTTTCATTAAAGATTTCAATTCCAGAGAGATACCAAAAAAATACTAGTTGGAGTCAATGTCGAAACATAATCAAGCTCATAAACATGCTTACAAAAAAAAACTAAAAGAAATCCACAATGTACAACAATAATTAATAATTATTCATAATAAAAACCAACTGTAGGGCAAGCAGTTAGTTACACAAAATCTATTTACAACACCCAAAAATAGATTTTAATGAGATGTTGGTGCATAATTATTAATTTTTCGTTGGTCCAATTAATAATATGCTAATAACATCCCCATAATATAATGCAAAACACATTTATCCACGCATCACCGTTGGGCAGAAACGAAATAAACATGTTACTTATGCAATAAAATTCCATTTAATAAATTTTAATTCTAATTTTTCCGTTGGGTAAAATTAAAATCTTTATTTATTAAATGTAACATTATGTGACTTTTCTTAATCTTTAATTGTTTCAATTAATAATCCTCCGTTGGGCTGATTATTAATTTTAACAATAAAAGAGTCACGCATAACACGTAAATTTTTATGATCAAACTTAATTTTCTTTAAACAACATATTAATCAAGTTTGAAAATTAACATTATTTAAAAAATTTACATGTAACATTTTAAAAGCCCTAATAATACATTACATCATGTTCTAAAATCTTAAAATAAGATATATAGTTATGAACATGAATCAATTATAAAATATTTAAATTAATTTAAACCCTTCATAAAAAAACTTCAGCAGCAGGCCCCAAGCCTAAACAGGTAGCCCACCGATAACATGCAGGCTGTAACCATATATGTATGCCACAATGGTTCGAATTTTGATTATAATATTAACTTAAATTTGGACATAATAATATTATATTGAGAAAATAAAGTCAATACATATTACTTTAATAGTTGTCCAATAAATTTAGCAGAATACATGAATCATAATGCAGAACATGATTTTTAAATGTTTTAAACCTACTGTATGCCAAACAGAAGAACAGATTGACAAATATATGTTCCAGCATCAAATACTAACCCTTACCATACATTGTTGTCCTTAGAAGTGGCATTAATTATGTGGTATTATGTTTTCCCAGCATATGGCGGCACTTGATCAACATAAATAATCATATATGCTAATTAGCATCTACTTTTTTTTTTTTTTTAAAAGCATTAGTTTGCTTGATGAATGTCAGAACGGAATGCATAACAAATTGATCATAATTCCTTAATGCAACCATAACGTAAAATCACGCCTTAACATAGTTCCTTAACATAACATAATTGAAAGTTCTTTAACATATATTATTCATGAGCAAGTCACTTTTCATATAAAGATTTGGCTTGACTATATTTTTAAAGAAATTATGCGGAATTAAAAATTTCTAGCATAATTACGTAATTAATTTATTCTATACAATAACGTAACCATAGCTCTGATACCAGATGTTGTATAAATTATACAGGAACGTGCTATTGTATAGAATAAATAAAATCAATAAAGCATAATATTAAGTACTTACATGAATTGAGAGAAACCATCTTGTATGATCACGCTTCACATACAAGATAAGGGGGTGAAGGTCTTCAATTGTCTCTCTCAATCTTAGGATGGATGTATAGGTGTGTATATAAAATTCTTGAGACGACAATTGGGACCAAACCCTAACTGTTTTATTTATAGAATAGCTAAGGGTCAAAATCGTCCATCAAGATTATGAAACCCTAGGGCCCATTATGCCAAATTAATATTAGTAATAATATTTATGGGCCACATAATTAATTACCAAACTCATAAATAAAGTTATTAAATTAATACAATATGTAAGCCCAATAATTACATAAATAGTAAAGGCCACATAAGGAATAAAATATTCTAACAATTTCTAGTACGTAGGTATAGTTTTGAAGGTTATTTATTTACTTATTGCAGTAAGAAATATATAAGATCACCTTATTTGGGAATGTAATAAGAAACCATGTGACTTATGTTATCATATGGGTAGAGTATATTTAAAGAATGTAATGAGGTCACTTTATTTTGGAAGCAAAGAGAAATATATGAAAACTAAGCTTGTGTTCATCTTCTTTTTCTTCAGATTATATTTTTTTTCCCAGTTTTTCTGTCCCATCTTCCTCCCCCAACTTTGATTCAGTATATATGTTAACTATCTAAATCTATCCATAATCACTTGTTCAAGTCCTTAGTATCTTGACAGATTCCTATGAAAGAAGGGTCCTATAGTGTCTCAAATATATAAGAAAGATATAGAAAGCATAATAAAAATTTTGGTGTTTGAGAGAGAGGTCAATATATTGAAAGGGGCTTGTGAGAGGATACATGGATATTTGGATTTGGTTTGCTGATAACCACATAGGCATAGTCGTGGTTTGACAGTTTGTATAATAAGTTTCCCCCTCCTCTTCCTGATAAGTATTTGAACCATAAGTTCTTTAAGTCTAGTTCATGTTAATAAAAAAAAAAACTTTATCCAAAGGCCTAAAATTTTAATTAAACTGTACTATATCAGGAAGTCATTCCTACTCATTATGCGAACTCTCTTTATATATTTACCTCCACATCGAGTCCTAGGAGGCCAAGGACTATGAATTATATTAATGAGTTAGTTGAGTTGGGGTGTATTCATTTATGCTTAGATGTGGCTCTATTGTCAATTAAAAATTGTCATGAAGACTAATTTAGCTCTTGCTGGAAGCTAACTTTAATGTTAATCCGTATATGTATGATGCTAAAACCTGGTGTGGGCAGCAGGGAACCTGGAGCAGGAAGGCTCTAGGTGCTATTAGAGGGCATTTCACTGTGAATATAGCTTTGAATTGGTGGAATATGTGAATAGTACTGATTTTGGGGTTGTTACAATAAGCTTTAAATACTTTTATTTTATTAAACCACATGCTTCTTATGTTTATTATTATTTACTATAATATTTTTTTTTCATTTATAATAATACTTCAGTCAAATGAAAGTTTGATAAAAGGTGAACCCATTTGTTCTTACACATGTTTTTTTGACGTTCAAGTCTATATAAGAGTGGAACAAATTATTTTTCCTCATTTTTAGTCTTTGTACTTTTGCTTTTCCTCATTTTTAGTCTGTACTTTTGCTTTGTTCTGCTAGTAATTAAATATCATAAATGTTGTATTGTATTGTTTGGATACATGCATGCTTGGTGTCTTTATTAGATTAATTACATGGATTAAAATAATGCTCTCATTATTAATTATTGTAATTTGATTTTTAGGGATATACAATTGAAGGTTACAAATTCACACATCAAAAAAAGCAAATAAATAAATGGGTACAACCTGAAAATGAATCTGCATACGCAAGTTATACAAACCTTACCTTGTTTTTAAATTTAGAATTATCCTTGAATTATTTGTATTTATTGTTAATTTCACATAATGAAATGAAATCACTTGAGACTGAATACATCTCTGAGATGGAATTAAAATCTGGAAATGTTGGATTTGGTCATCGAGTAGAGAAGTTTTCATGTAGCGAGAAAGAAAAAGTTGCATTGACAGCAGAGTTAGAAACGTCTCGCTCTAAGAATGAAGAGCTTCAATCAACCATTCGGGCACAAGACAAGAATTGACGATCATGAGAATATAATGAACAAGTTGGCTGACAATCTAGAAATTCTACGGTTGATTCAACGCAACACGAAGTACAGAAAGAGCTGAATACAACTCTTGATCATTATTTATGGACATTCAAAATTGTTGAACTTTTATTGTGGACACTACAAAATTTTGGATATTAATGTTAAAGTTTATGTTAGACTTGGTAAATCATTAATTTAAAGTACAATGACTGATATTTGGACTTTGATTTTCCTATTTTGGTTAAATATGATAGAAAGTTAAAATTTAGTTAATTTATTGTTGCAGTTGGTGTTTTGCTATTGTTACAATCCTTAACTTGTTTTAGGCCAAATATTAGTTGCTCAAACAACTCTTTTAATATAATGTTTGAGAATAAATTAGGTATGTTGGATATATTGAAGAAGCTTTATTTCAAGTAGTAATATAGTTTTCTCATTTCAAAAAGTTTCCATAGCATCATAGAGAGCATTCAATGTTTGTTTGAAAGTATCTCATTGATTAGAATAAAAATAAAATCTAGCTAAAATTTCAAGCCTAATTTCACGAAATGTTATCCATCAACATTTCAGGACAATAAATTTATAACAAGAATACCTTTAAGAAAATGACTATACCATCATCAAACGCAACAACAGGCTTCAGTTTTACCTGTTCTTCCTAAAAATTAAATAGAAAAACTATATAAACTAATTGGAAACCATTTTCATGTACTTAAAAAGAGGTATAATCAAGTTCATGTGACTTTAAAATTATATTCAATATAATTTTAAATTCACAAACAATGAAGAATTCTTTCACGAACAATAGAACTTCAAGTAATTAGCGGTAAAACAACTGTCTCTACTAAAAAAAAAGAAAAAAAAGAAAAGTAAAAGATCTTTTTATGATATGGGCATATGGTGACTGGAATTTTGAGAGCTAGTTAAATCCAATTAAGATTATATATTCATATTCATATTGTAAATACATGGCAACATAAATGCCTTTATTAGAAGCAATGGAACCCTGCTTGAATTATATATGAATAAAAAACCTTAAAGATTATAATCTTAAAAAGTAGCATGACACATGTTTTGGAACAAAATAAAAAAAATTCTAATTAAAAACTTGATCATCAAAACAAAAATGTGAAAAGAGAGAAGCTGAAACATGCTTATTGGGTTTATCTTAATTTTGGGCAATAATTTACTAGCCGTTGCAAACAAAAATGTATAAAATAAGCAACGAAAATAAATTGTTGACAATAATGTGGTCCATATTAGGCAACGAAATATAGCAACAAAAAAGTTTTCATTGTCGACGATGAGGGGAAATCTCTTCAGCAACAAAAAAGTAAATAAGCGGGGGTTTTTTTCCCTCCAATAATTTGTCAACGAAATTTTGCAACGACTCAATGAATTTCCTCCCAAAATACACATCAAGCTCTCCTCCCAAATCGCATAAGGGCTTTTCCTCTAATTCCTAATCGAAAATTGCTCAAGCTCTTTCTCCCCAAATCAATCGTGTGCATCGAGATTACAGTTAGTTAAATAGTTCATCAAAATTTTATTGAATTTATAGTAGTATGCGTTTATTGAATATGTTGAAGTAGTTCATATGATTAATTATGTTGTTTTTCATTTGGATGCAGGGATTGTGGGAAACAAGAATATTTAGGTATAGATTGATTGATTAAATTACTTCTTTATTTGCCTGTTAAAAGGAGTTCATTCATTCATTTATTGTGTTTTTGTTTTTCTATTTATGAAAAATATTGATGAGTTTTTTTTATTTTTAATGTTTGGGTTTCGTTATGTGGATTTGACACTGCTCATGCTGCCTCTATGTATAATATTTGTTTGACTTTTATATCTATATATTTATAATTTTGTTTGTGTGGTTTTATTTTCTTAGCTTAATTTTTAGAATGTGTGGAATCATTATTCAATCACTTTGTTCATGTTATAATATCAGAGCCTATGATCGAGTTGCAATTAAGTTTCGGGGTGTTGATGCTGACATCAATTTTAACCTTAGTGATTATGAGGACTGTATGAATGAGGTTAATTGCTTACTATCATTTTTTTTACTAGTCATTTGAGGCATTAATAAAAATGAAGAATGTTCTATATATATAAACTAAAATAAGTGCCCCAAAATAGGTATACATCACCCATTCTGAGTTGTCAATACATGGTACAGAAATAACTACAACTTTATTATTACAACAGTAAAACTGTGAGTTTGAATACAAATATTATCTTCTAGACAATATCTATACCCAAATAAATCCTCATCACATTTATTGATACATTATTTTACAAAAATGGTGAGGACTACTAAACAACTCTCTCTAGAACCTTCATTCCATACCCCACTAGTACTTTCGCCACATTCTCGCCTCCCGAGAAGAAAAATGGAACAAAAAGGAAAAGGATGAGCTCAACTAGCCCAAGAAAGAATATTATGACTAAGATAATATACAACAAATTATCGTTAGTCTTCAACAGGAAAAATCGAGAGAATACATTAAACAACAAGTTTTAGATTAATATTCACAGCGAAAATAATAATTCATAGAAGAGTTACGTAGAGAATGAAATCTACTATAATCTATGAATTTAACAGTCCATCATCAATATTTTATCCCTGTAACACCAATCAATATTCATCTCAAATCAAATATTCATCTTTGCACTATAGGCCTAAGATATTCATCACCAATATGTTCATCTAAACACTGCTTCATCTTTGCACTACTACCAAAAATATATTCATCAAAAAAATTATTCATCTTTGCACTACAGGCCAAAGATATTCAGTAATATCATCATTTAGGACTGAGGATGATGAAAAATATTTTAAAGAAAACGAATCCAGTGAAACAAAAGAACAAGTATTAATGATTCGTACTTTGTTTTATCCATGTCCAAAAATACCTCAAAAATAATTATAGTGGAGTAAAATTCAAGAATGATCAAAACATGGATACAATCAAAGCTAGTATCCATAATAGATATTTTGGACAAAAACAAAAATTTAATTTTTCTGTGAATAGTGCTGTATTCGTGAATAGTTCCGTATACGTGAATAGTGCCGTATACGTGAATAGTAATCCCGACACTAAAAGTTTCAAATTTGATAAAAACTTCAGATCAATATTTCGGGATAATGATATTGAAAGAATAACATCATTACGAAAAAATAACATCTCTTACCTCGAAAGACAGTACTTCTAGTTGAAACACCGTATATAGGCTATGACTTGCACCGTATAGCAACACTCAAAAGTATACTCACAAGAATACGTTCAATATATCGAGAGAGAAAGAGAGAGAAGTTTTCAGTTTCTGATATGATTTTCAATTCTAACCTAAGCACCCTATTTATAGGAAAATGCTTAGAACACCAAAGTAGAAAATTTAATAAAATATTAATATATATTATAAATTCCCTTAGCCCACCTTTGATGATCTGAATTCAAAGACATTGATAACACATGAGCCCACTAATTGTACAAAAAAATATTTTTCTCAAAATAATTAACTAAAACTCCCAAAAATTAATTATTTCGGAACTTCAGAACTTCAATAATTCATAATAAATAGCCCTTTTATCAGAAAATTTGAATCTCGCCAATTTTTATAGGAAATTCAATTCTCTACAACTTTGTAGAAGAAAGTTTTTCTAAATTCCAAATGTAAATTGATCGAAATCCACAAAACCAAGCGATTTTTCAAAGTATAATCAAATTTCTATTAATAATTGTGTCCACCAACACACAAAACATGTGTTAAACATTTAATGCCACAAAAATACTCTTCCTCCTCATATACTCATATATCCCACATTCATTATAAAATATCATCGTTAATATATTATTAAAATAATATATTTAAAAGAATTATTTTATCGTAAAAAGATAAAATATTAATTTTGAACAATTGTCACATTAAAATTTTATCCATCTATATCCTCATAAAATCAATATTTTTCTCATCATATAAAGCAATAATTAATTATTCATAAATAATATTATAGAATCACATTATTGGCAACCAGTGCCTCCCAAGATAGAGGGGCTTTCCAATAAGGATCTCTCCTCATCGGCGCCGCAATTAGATGACCAAACCTCTCCTTAAATGTAACTTTCTAGACATTGTCAATAATGTTATCTAATAATATTATTCGGATAATATGAATTATTGTCTCATAATAGAAAATCTATGTGTAATGACAATTATTGAAACAACAATAATATAAAATATCAACGCAAAGAATTATTGAATTAATAAAATAAAATATCTTGAGCAAGAATTATCGTAACCATTATTGAGTAGGGCCTTCAATAATTGGTGCAATACTGCAAATGTCTATCTTTGTGCAACAACGCGTATTACTGTGTTTTAACCACCGGGTATTCCAACAGTGTTAACGGTAACAACTACGCCGTTTTTAAACAACTTATATTTGTCGTTTTCTTCATCCAATCGTTTTCCATTATGGGGCCCACATAATATTTACGCTATTGTAAATTTAATATTCCCCGACAGTAAGAATATTCCACGACCAAACGAATATTTCCCGACAAAAATAAATATTTTATAACCACCTGCTTATTTAAAATATTTGCGCATTTTACCCATAACTAGTCACATTAATCAAATCAACCCTTACTAATTAAAAAAATAATAAATAGAGGAAAATAAATTTCATTTATCAATTATTTGGGGTCTTACAACTTCCCCTCCTTATGAAATTTCATCCTCGAAATTGACGTACGTACCTGGTGTTTCGAAAAGGTGAGGATACCTCGCTTTCATTTCCGTTTCCAACTCCCAGGTTATTTCCTCTATAGCATGGTTCCGTCACAAAACTTTGACTTGTGGTATTACCTTTGTGCGTAGGACATGCTCCTTTCTATCCAAGATCTTAACAGGTACCTCCTCGTATGTTAAGTCTTCAGCTATCTTGTCTGGTTCTAACTCAATAACGTGGTTCTTTCACATATTTACGAATTACAGATATGTGAAACACATTATGAACACGAGACATACTCGGAGGTAACGCGAGTCTATAGGCTACATTACCTACTCGGTCAAGAATTTGAAATGGACTAATAAATCGTGGATTGAGCTTTCCTCTCTTCCCGAATCTTTTAACTCCCTTCCATGGGGCAACACGCAACAGTACATGATCCCCAATACTAAATTCTACGTCCTTTTGATGAAGATCCACATAACTCTTTTGTCGATCTTGTGCCTGCTTTATCGTTTTTCATCATTTAGATCTTTTCCGTAGTCATATCGCATTCAACTCGGGTCCCAACAATGTTGTTTCACCCACCTCATCCCAACATACTGGAGAGCGACACTTTCGTCCATATAATGCTTCAAATGGGGCCACACCAATGCTTGCCTGATAACTGTTGTTATAAGAGAATTCCACCAATGGTAAATACTTATCCCAACTCCCTTTGAAGTCTAGGACACAGAGTCTTAATAGATCTTCAAGAGTTTGAATAGTCCTCTCTGATTGTCCATCCATTTGAGGATGGTATGCCGAACTAAATCACAAATTCGTGCCCATAGCTTTTTGCAAGCTAACCCAAAATCTTGAAGTGAATCTTGGGTCACGATCCGAAACTATGGATACATGCATGCCATGCAACCTCACAATCTCATTCACGTACATACTAGCAAGACGTTCAAGGGAATAAGTCTCCCGTATCGGCAAGAAATGAGCAGACTTAGTTAATCTATCAACAATAACCCAAATAGCATCGATGCCTTGAGAAACCGTAGGAAGACCTGTAACGAAATCCATGGTAATGTGTTCCCACTTCCATTTCGGAATCTCAAGTGATTGCAATGGACCCTTAGGTACTTGATGCTCCGCCTTTACACGTTGACAAGTTAAACACGTCGATATAAACTTCGCAATCTCTCTCTTCATATTGTTCCACCAAAATGTATGTCAAAGATCACGATACATTTCGGTACTTTCAGGATGGATCGCAAATGGGGTATTGTGTGCCTCCATCATAATCTTGTACTTCAAATCAGAGTCGTTAGGAAAAAATAGTCTGGAGTGGACTCGAAGTATTCCTTCTTCATCGATTCTCGCCTTAGGAATAGCACCTTCTTGTACTTTCTTCTTCATACGCATCATTTCAAGGTTGAGTGGCTTGAGCAACCTTAACTTTTTCTATTAAAGTTGGCTCTGTCGTATACTTGACATCATCGCACTCGCTCCTTCACGATATGATCTTCTACTCAACGCGTCAACTACCACGCTTCTTTTTCCGGATGGTATTGAATAGTGTGGTCGTAATCTTTCAACAACTCTCAGCCAACGCCGTCGTTTATGTTGAGTTCCTTTTTGCGTGAAGAAATATTTGAGGCTTTTATGGTCCGAATTTATCTCCACTTTCTCCCCATATAGATAGTGCCTCCAGATCTTTAGCGGCGGCTTGATCATTTGCTAACTCTAGATCATGAGTAGGATAATTCCTCTCATACTCTTTCGAGTTGTTGCGAGGCATAGGCTATGACTTTCCCACGTTGCATGAGAACACATCCAAACCCTTTGCCTGAAGCATCATCAGAGATAACAAATCCATCCGCATCAGATGGTATTGTTAGAAACAGTGCCGAAATGAGTCTCCTCTTGAGCTCTTGGAAACTCTTCTCGCGTTCCTCGCTCCATACTGAATTTTATATCTTTCCGAGTCACCGAAGTTAATGGAGTAGCGATTCGAGAAAATCCTTCCACGAATCTCCGATAATAACCACCAAGCTTAGAAAGCTACGTGATTTCCAGGCCACCGACTTCTTGGTTGCTTCCCAACTTTGTATTGCTTCAATCTTGGCGTCCACGAATACTCCATATTTTGACACTACGTGCCCAAGGAATGCTATTTCCTCAAGCCAGAACTCGCATTTCTTCAATTTGGCATATAATTTGTTTTCATGAAGCCTTTGGAGTACCAGCTTCAAATGGTGCTCATGATTTTCACGACTTTTGGAATAGATGAGGATGTCATCAATAAAGACAACAATGAACTGATCCAAATATTCCTTGAATACTCGGTTCATCATATCCATGAAAGCCGCAGGAGCATTAGTCAATCCGAAAGACATGACTAAGAATCCATAATGCCCGTACCGAGTTCTGAAGGAAGTCTTTGGAATATCCTCAGTTTTAATCTTCAGCTGATGATATCCAGAGCGAAGATCGATCTTTGAAAAGAATTGTGCGCCTTGCAACTGGTCAAACAGGTCATCAATACGAGGTAGAGGATACCTATTCTTGATGGTGACATGGTTCAATTCTCGATAGTCAATACAAAGTCGCATACTACCGCTCTTTCTTCTTTACGAATAAAACAGAGCACCCCAAGGAGATGTACTAGACGAATGAAACCGATGTCCAACAACTCCTCGTAGTTGGACCTTTAACTCCACGAAGTTCAATAGGAGCCATTCGATATGGGGTTTTAGAAATGGGCTTTGTACCGGGTTCAAGATCAATAAAAATTCAACTTCACGCTCGGGGTAGGATCGGAAGTTCTTCTAAAAATACGCAGAAATTTACTAACAATGAATATTATTCAAATCGACTTGTCTTTATTCAAATCCATAACATGGGCTAAGAAAGCTTGACATCCATTTTTCAATAAACGAATAGCTTTATGACTTGATATGACAAATGATTGATTTTAATGGTTTAGTTGTTGAATTGCATAACAAAGTCAAGTTAAGAATATGAAAACTAGCAACCTTACGAAAATAATCAATTTTGGCATGATGAGTGGTTAACCAATCAATCCCTAAAATCACATCAAAAGCAAGTATCTTTAAAGAGATAAGGTCAACAGGTAAGGTAATGGTGCCAACTTGAATCAAACAAGATTTATAAATAGTGGATGTGATGAAAGTTTCTCCTAATGGAGTTTCCACAGATAGGTCAAAGTCTAATTTCTCCGGAGTCAAGTTTAAACGTTGAGCACAAGCAGGAGAGATAAATGAATGGGTAGCACCGGTATCAAGTAAGGTATAAACTTCGCACGAATTTATAAATAGTTTACCCGTGATCACCTCGTTTGGGTTCCTCGAATTTTGACCAGTCACAACAAACGCTCTTCCAGGAACCGTTGACTTTGACTTTTCTGGGATAGTCTTTTGAGTCACCGTCCCCACTGAACTAGGTTTTGCTACCGTACAATCTCGAGCGATATGTCCTTCCTTTCCACAATTATAGTATACCTTGAACTGTTGTGGGCAGTTTGGACTGATATGTCCCTCTTTACCTCATTTATAGCATATGACCGGTGGTCGTTCTCCTCCCTTAGAACCAGGTTACTCTACCGTGACCGCTGCCTTCACATGGTCGTTGTTAAATCTCCTCTTTTTAAAATCTCCTCCTGACTCGCTTCTTCTATTTTCATGGCCATGATTACCACCAGAGTGGTTACCATTTTTGTCCGTCTTTTTCTTTCTCCGCTGGTTATCGTTGTTTTGTTGACTGCTATCCTTGGTACGATCCTGGTTGTGGTCCCTCGGTTGACCGTACTCGTTATCTCGCTCTAATAATTGAGCCCTATTTACAACATCTGAATAGAGAGAAAATTTATGAGAAATGAGATACTGACGTATGCCGGGTTTCAAAACTCTCGAAACATCCACGCCATACGCTCCTCATTCTCCACCAAATGAGGTGCAAACACGGATAACTCATGAAACTTCGCCAGATCTTTGGGACACCGCCATGTTATTCGCGCTCCATCTAATAAACTTCACTTCCTTCATATAACGAAACACTTTCGTGAAAGTATTTTTTGTTGAAAAGTTTCAAACGCTTCCCAAGACATGCTAAGTGTGGCAGGTGTCATCCGCTTCACGAGACTCCCACCAAAGAATCTGCCTTGCCACGGAACATAAAGGTGGCGAATAGAACCTTCTATTCTCTCCGCATCCCAAGACATCGAATATCTTGGTAATTTGCTTGACCCATGTTTCCGCCATGATCGGATCCGGCTTTCCTTAAATTCGTGGTCCCAACTCTTTGAATCGCTTGCATGACAACCCGTGAATTGCTATCATTTCTCCTCGTATTTTGAACATGAGTCTCCTCGTCCGATTTTGCATGAACCGCAAAAAGCTTCTAAACATCCCCTCGTCCATCATCTCGCTTTCGGTGTTATTCACAGGAGGAACATTGCCACTGTTGTCAGACGTTTCTCCTTGTTGGTGAGTCTGCAAGATCTCTACGGTCTCATTTACTCCAATCATTAATATTCTCGATCGACATTCTCAAATACCGCCATAAAACAAGGGTTAATTAAGGAAATCAATATATCACATAATAGTCCTATATATCGACCAACTAACAAATAAGCTTAGTAGGACACACTAGCGAAGGATTTACTCGCTCATCCCTCCTAGTTCTATTCCCCGATCTCCGCCAGAGATCATATCCTAAGCTCACGATACCAACCGTGACGCCCCAAAATAGGTATACATCACCCATTCAAGAATATCATCTTTGCACTGTGCCAAAGATATTCAAGAATATCATCATTTAGGGTCGAGGATGATGAAAAATATTTTAAAGAAAAACGAATCCAAAGAAACAAAAGAACAAGTATTAAGGATTCAGACTTTTTTTTATCCATGTCCAAAAATACCTCAAAATAATCATAGTGAGTAAAATTCAAGAATGATCAAAACATGGATACAATCAAAGCTAGTATCCATAATAGATATTTTGGACAAAAACAAAATTTAATTTTTTCCGTGAATAGTCTTTGTATTCGTGAATAGTCAGATATCGTGAATAGTCTTGTATACGTGAATAGTAATCCCGACACTAAAAGTTTCAAATTTGATAAAACTTCAGATCAATATTTCGGATAATGATATTGAAAGAATAACATCATTACGAAAAAAATAACATCTCTTACCTCGAAAGACAGTACTTCTAGTTGAAACACCGTATATAGGCTATGACTTGCACCGTATAGCAACACTCAAAAGTATACTCACAAGAATACGTTCAATATATCGAGAGAGAAAGAGAGAAGTTTTCAGTTTTTGATATGATTTTCAATTCTAACCTAAGCACCCTATTTATAGGAAAATGCTTAGAACACCAAAGTAGAAAATTTAATAAAATATTAATATATATTATAAATTCCCTTAGCCCACCTTTGATGATCTGAATTCAGCACATTGATAACACATGTGAGCCCACTAATTGTACAAAAAATGTTTTTCTCAAAATAATTAACTAAAACTCCCAAAAATTAATTATTTCGGAACTTCAGAACTTCAATAATTCATAATAAATAGCCCTTTTATCAGAAAATTTGAATCTCGCCAATTTTTATAGGAAATTCAATTCTCTACAACTTTGTAGAAGAAAGTTTTTCTAAATTCCAAACAGAAATTGATCGAAATCCACAAACGGGCGATTTTTCAGGCTATAATCAAATTTCGGTCAATAATTGTGTCCACCAACACACAAAATATGTGTTAAACATTTAATGCCATAAAAATACTCTTCCTCCTCATATACTCATATATCCCACATTCATTGTAAAAATATCATCGTTAATATATTATTAAAATAATATATTTAAAAGAATTATTTTATCAGAAAAAGATAAAATATTAATTTTGAACAATTGTCACATTAAAAATTTTATCCATCTATATCCTCATAAAATCAATATTTTTCTCATCATATAAAGCAATAATTAATTATTCATAAATAATATTATAGAATCACATTATTGGCAACCAGGCAGTTCCCAAGATAGAGGGGGCTTTCCAATAAGGATCTCTCCTTATTGGCGCGCAATTAGATGACCAAACCTCTCCTTAAACAGAACTTTCTAGACATTGTCAATAATGTTATCTAATAATATTATTCAGATAATATGAATTATTGCTCCGATAATAAAAAATACTGTGTAATGACAATTATTGAAACAACAATAATATAAAATATCAACGCAGCAATTATTGAATCAATAAAATAAAATACCTAACAAGAATTATCAGAACCATTATTGAGTAGTGCCTTCAATAATTGGTGCAATACTGCAAAGCATCTTGTCAATAACACGTATTCTTCGTGTTTTTAACCAACGGGTATTCCAAAGAAGTGTTAATTGGTAAATAACTACGCCGTTATTTTTAAACGACTTATATTTGTCGCTTTCTTCATCCAATCGCTTTCGTTATGGGGCCCACACAAGGTCATACCGTCAGTATTTAATATTCCCCGACAATAAGAATATTCCACGACCAAACGAATATTCCCAAACAAAAATAAATATTTTATAACCACCGCTTATTTAAAATATTTATGCATTTACCCATAACTAACCACATTAATCAAATCAACCCTTACTAATTAAAAAAAATAATAAATAGAGAAAAATAAATTTCATTTATCAATTATTTGGGGTCTTACATCCGGCATGAAAAGTTAAAACTTATCAAGAATGCTCAGAATAATATTTTCGTGAAAAGATACTGGATGAAGCGCAAATATCAAGGATATTCTACTAATTTCATGGAGTTTAGAAGCAAAAACTTTAACAAAACGAGTATAGAATTCAAAATCTGAAACGAAATAATATTACTTACATACTACAGAGTATGGAAGAAAATATTATTTCAAGCGAGTATTGAACTAAAATAAAATCCCTTACCTTGAAAAGAAGAGTATTCCAACTGGTATAGCGGGGATATTCTTGAAGCTTTCACTGTTTTCTACGCTCAAAACTTTCTAAGACTCGAAAGAAATACACTCAATATTATAAAAGAAGAATTCTCTGATTCTGGAGTGATTTTCAATTCTAATTAAGCATCCTATTTATAGGAGAATGGAAAGGATACTATTTGGATTTTATAAATTCACAAACGCAATAGTTGACGGACGAAATTTTCAGCCAAATTTTCTGATTCACGAGATTTGTTACTATGCAACACTATGCAGACACTATGCATAATAAAATATAATATAATCTATTTATCATATAAAACAAAACTTATATATGTCGGAAGGGAAATATTAAAAATCATCTGTTTGTGGATTTCGGATATTTTTTGTTTGGAATTTAGAAAAACTCAAAGCTACAAAGTTGTAGAGAATTCGATTTCAGGCAAAATGGATATAAAATTCGTATTTTTCTGATAAGCGGGCTATTTTTTATGAATTGTTGAAGTTTTGAAAAATAAAATGATTTTTATTAAAATTATGGGTGGGACCCACTCTTGTTTAAAACATGTGGGCTGCTTAGTTTTCTTCCAAGTTGGCTGCTAGAATTTTCAAGATGGGTGGCGTAGGAATTTTGTGTAAAAATAATATTTTTTATTAGTTTAGTCTCCTATGGCGTTCTAGCATTTTCCGATAAATAGACGCTTAGGTTAGAATTGAAAATCACACCAAAAACAAGTTTTCTTTCTCTCTATATTGTCGAGCGTATTTTAGTGAGTATTTTGATACTTTGAGAGTTGCTATTCCGTTCAAGTTTCTGTCGGCTTTATATCCGAAATTCAGTCAGAAATATGGTTATTTTGAGGTAAGGGATGTTATTTTCTTCTTCAATGATATTATTTTCTTCAATATCATTATGCCGAAATATTGATGAACTTTTAATCAAATTTAGAACTTTTTGTGTCGGGGTTACTATTCACGTATACGGCACTATTCACGAATACGACACTATTCATCGAAAAATAAAATTTCTTCTTTTTGTCCAAGATGTCTATTATGGTTCCTATCTTTGATTGTATCCATGTTTTGATCGTTATTTTTGAATTCTGCTTTAAAATTGGTTATTATGGAGTATTATTGATCTTGGATAAACTGTTATACGAATCCTTAATATTTGTCCTTCAGTCTCCCATGATTCATTTTTTTAAAAATATTTTTCATCATTCTCAGTCCTAAATGATGATATTACTGAATATCTTTGGCCTTTAGTGCAAAGATGAATGATTAACTGATGAATATCTTTGGCCCGTAGTGCAAAGATGAACAGGTGTTGAGATGAACATGACCAACTGGTGATACAAATGAATATCTTTGGCCTGTAGTGCAAATATGAATATTGATTAAAGATGTATATTGATTGTTGTTACAGGGATAAAATATTAATGATGGACTTTTAAATCTTAGAAGATAGTAGAACTCTTTCTTTACTTGACTCTTATAATGGATTGCTGTTTCCGCTGCAGAATATTGATCTAAAACTTGTTGTTTATTATATTCTATCAGATTTTTCCCTGTTGAGGACTAATGATAATTTGTTGTATATTATCTTAGTCATAATATTCTTTACTAGGCTAGTTGAGCTCACCCATTTTCCTTTTTGTTCCATTTTTCTTCTCAGAATGTGAGAACATAGCAGGATCGAGTCAGGGTATGGAGTAATGGTTCTAGGAAGATGTTTTAGCAGTCCTCACTATTTCTGTAAAATAGTGTTTGAATAATTGTAATGAGGACTTATTTGAGTGTGGATATTGTCTAGAAGACAATATTTATATTTAAACTCATTTAAACTCACAGCATGTATTGTCGTATTCCACACGACATTTGTATTATTGAAGTTGTAGTTTGCTTTATGTACCATGTATTTGGTGACTCAGAATGGGTGTTGTATACCTATTTTGGGGGCGTCACAGTCAATCTATCAACAATGACCCAAATCGCATCTATGCCTTGAGAAACCTTGGGAAGACCAGTAACGAAATTCATGGTAATATGCTCCCCACTTCCATTCCGTAATTTCAAGTGGTTGCAATGGGCCTTTTGGTACTTGATGTCTCGCCGACTCGCTTGACAAGTTAAACACCTTGAGATAAATAAATATTATCTCTATCTTCATATTGCTCCACCAAAATGTATGGCGAAGATCACGATACATTTTGGTACTCCCAGGATGGATTGCAAACGGTGTGTTGTGCGCCTCCATCATGATTCTATACTTTAAATCAGGGTCGTTAAAAACACAAAGTCTGGAGTTGACTCGAAGTATTCTTTCTTCATCAATTCTTGCTTCCTAAGATAGCACCTTCTTGCACTTTCTTCCTCATACGCATCGGCTCCAGTGTCCAGAATTTGAGCGACTTTAACTTTATCAATTAAAGTCTCTGTTCTACTCGTATGTTTGCCATCATCACATGGGTCCCTGGAGTCTTTAACTCTATCTCCATCCTTTGCAAGTCACACAAAATAGGCCTTTGCGTTGACAATATTGCACTTGTACCCACATATGATCTTCTACTCAATGTGTCAGCTACCACGTTCGCTTTTCCAAGATGGTATTGGATGGTATGATCATAATCTTTCAACAGTTCAAGCCAACGTCGTTGTCGCATATTGAGTTCTTTTTTAGTGAAGAAATATTTGAGACTTTTATGATCCGTAAAGATCTCTACTTTCTCCCCATACAAGTAATGCCTCCAAATTTTAAGTCAAGAAGATAACAAATGCTAACTCTAGATCATGAGTAGGATAATTCCTCTCATATTCTTTGAGTTCTTGAGAGGCATAAAGCTATGACTTTCCCATGTTGCATGAGAACACATCCTAACCTTTGCCCAAACATCACCAGTAGATGACAAATCCCTCCGAGCCGATGGTATTGTCGAACAGTCTTTGAAATGAGTCTCCTCTTTAGTTCTTGAAACTCTTCTCACATTCCTCGTTCCAACCGAATTTTGTATCTTTCCGAGTCAGCTAAGTTAATGGAGTAGTGATTCGAGAAAACCCTTCTACGAATCTCCGATAATAACCAAATTAAGTCGAGAAAACTACGACTTTTGTCATCGATTTAGGTTGCTCCCGCTTTTGAATAGCTTCAATCCTTGTCAATCAATGATATTCCATGACTTGATGCCACGTGCCCAAGGAATGCTACTTCCTCAAGCCAGAACTCGCATTTCTTCAATTTGGCATAAAGCTTATATTCACGAAGCTTTTGGAGTATCAGCCTCAAGTGTTGGTCATGATCTT
Source organism: Panax ginseng (assembly GCA_020205605.1). Classification (NCBI taxonomy): domain Eukaryota; kingdom Viridiplantae; phylum Streptophyta; class Magnoliopsida; order Apiales; family Araliaceae; genus Panax; species Panax ginseng. The sequence continues at coordinate 19,569,385 of CM035134.1, forward strand.
CATGACTTTTGGAATAAATAAGGATGTCATCAATAAAGACGACAACAAAGTGATCCAAATATTCCTTGAATACTCGGTTCATCATATCCATGAAGGTAGCAGGAGCATTAGTTAATCCAAAAGACATGACTAGAATTCATAATGCCCGCACCTAGTTCTCGGCCGCCGCCTTTTTGGAATGTCATCGGTTCTAATCTTCAATTGGTGATATCCTAAACGAAGATCAATCTTGGAAAAGAATTTGGCGCCTTGCAACTGGTCAAACAGGTCATAAATAATTGGCAACGGATATCTATTTTTGATGGTGACATGGTTTAACTCCCTATAATCAATACAAAGTCGCATACTCCCATCTTTCTTTTTCACGAATAGAACATGAGCACCCCAAGGAGACGTACTAGGACGAATGAAACCGATGTCTAACAATTCCTGCAGTTGAGTCTTTAACTCTTGAAGTTCAATAGAGCCATTCGATATGGGGCTTTGAAATAGGTTTTTGTCTTTGAGGTTCAAGGTCGATACAAAATTCAATTTCACACTCTGGGGGTAGGCTAGGAAGTTCTTCAGGGAATACATCAGGAAATTCATTAACAATAGAAATATCATTCAAAACTGACGTATTTTTGTTTAGATCCGTGACATGAGCTAAGAAAGCTTGACATCCGTTTTTCAATAAATGAATATCTTTATGGCTTGAGATGACAGTGATTGATTTTAATGATTTGGTTGCTTAAATTCGCATAATAGATTGGTTAGGAATATGAAAGCTAACAACCTTACCAAAATAATCAATTTTTGCATGATGAGTAGTTAACCAATCAATCCCTAGAATTACATCAAATGCAAGTATTTTCAATAAAATAAGATCGACGGGTAATGTGAGGGTACCGATTTGAACCAAACAAGACTTATAAACCTTGGATGTAATGAAGGTTTCTCCCAACGGAGTTTCAACAGATAAGTCAAAGTCTAATTTCTCCGGCGACAAATTTAAACGTTGAGCGCAAGTAGGAGAAATAAAAGAATGGGTAGAACCGGTATCAAATAAGGTATAAACTTCGCTAGAGTTTATGATAAGCTTACCCGTGATGACCTCGTTCGGGTTCCTTGATTTCTGGGAGGTTACAACAAACGCCTCCTTGCACTCATCGGCTTTGACTTTTCTCGACGGACTTTTTGGCGCCTCCACCCTAGCTGAACTTGTATTTGGTGAATGAAAAAATCGGCCTAGGTGACCTTCTCTTCCACAATTATAACATGCCTTGGATGGCATCGCGCAGTTTGGACTGATATGTCCCTCCCCTCCGCATTTGAAACATATGATAGGTTGTCGTTCTCCTTCCTTAACAACGGGTGCTGGTGCTGACGTCTTTCCATCATTGTTAAATTTCCTCTTCTTGAAATGTCCATTCTTATTGTTTTGGCCATGATTACCACCGAAGTGGTTACCATTTCTGGCATGCTGATTCCCGCCATGCTTATTGTCACTGCTTCGATGACTGCTATCACTGGTATTTTCATTTTTTCGGCTGCTCTCTTTTGGTTGGGTTGACTCATTATCGCGCTCCAATAATTGAGCCCTATTAACAACATCTGAATACAAACACAGTTTATGAGAGATAGGATATTGACGTATCTTAGGTTTCAAACCTCTTAGAAACATTCTCGTCATTCTCTCCTCATTATCAACCAAATGGGAAGCGAACCGGGACAACTCGGCGAACTTAGCTTCTTACTGCGACACGGTCATATTATTTTGTTCCAGCTTGATGAACTCTACCTCTTTCATGTGACGAATACTTTCGGGAAAGTACTTGTCGTTGAACAGTTCTTGGAACTTCTCCCAAGACATCTTCAGTGCGGCAGGTTGAGTACGCTTTACAGATTCCCACTAGTAATCTGCCTCTGCCCGCAACATGAAGGTGGAAAAGAGAACCTTTTTCTCCTCGGAGCATCCCAAGACATCAAATATCTTGTTGATCTGCTTAATCCACGTCTCCACCTTAAGTGGTTTTGGCTTTCCAAAAAACTCCGGTGGTCCCAGCTCCTTGAACTGTTTGGCGGTGACCGTCCGAGAGTTGTCAATGTTTCCACCTGTATTTTGGACAGGAGCCGCTCTCGCCTGATGTTACATGAATTTCATGAAGCCTTTGAACATTCCGTCGTTCATCATTTGGTCAGTGTTGTTGTTTGCATGAGGATTGTCGCATTCCTGATGCACATTGTCCTGATTGTTGATCTGTGGAGACTCAACGGTCTCCTATGCTCCATTGATGTTCTCAACATTCTCGGATGCCATTTTCAAACACTGCCACAAAACAAGGGTTAATTAACATATCACATAGTATCCCTATACTCTGACCAACCAATTAAATAAAAAATAAACTTAGGTAGGTCATACTAGCGAAAGAATTTCCCGTCTCCCCCCTCCTAGTTCTTGTCTCACATCTTAGCCAGGGATCATATCCCTAAGCTTTGATACCAACTGTGACGCCCCTAAAATAGGTATACATCACCCATCTCGAGTCGCCAAATACATGGTACAAAATGCAAATACAATCTTTAATATATAACAAGAGTGCTGTGAGTTTTAATACAAATACTGTCTACTAGACAATATCCACTCTTAGAATAAGTCCTCATTACATTTATTGTCACACTATTTAACAGAATAGTGAGGACTACTAATACTATCAACTAGACCATCACTCTGTCCCCCGACTAGTCCCTGCTACGTTCTCATTTGCTGAAGAGAACAGTGAAAGAAAGGGTGAGCTCAACTAGCCCAGTAAGAAATATTATGACTAAGATAATGCAGAATAAATTATCATTAGTCTCCAACAATGTTAAATTGATAAAATACAATAGACATCAAGTTTAACTGCAGCGGAACAAGCAATTCATTAAAAGAGTCAAGTAGAGAATAAAATCTACTATCTTTTATGATTTAAAACGTTTTCATCAACTTTTATCGCTGAGTCTCAGCTTAATAAATAATCCACATCATCCCTGCACTACGGCCAAGGGTATTCATTAGGGTCACGAACACAAATTATCCATGCACTACGGACCAAGGATATTCGTGTATTCATCAATGGTCATGATCATGCCAACAACTGTCCATCAATGCACTACGGGCCAATGAGGACTTTTATCACATCATTTATAACATTCCTACCATGATTATACCCTAATAATCCTCGGTCATAATCATACCAAGTCCATCTATGCACTACGAAGCCACGATGACTTTAAAAAATATAAACATGCGGATGATGACAATGATATAAGAATTCAATAAAACAAGTTCACGAATTAATTTATCCAAGAACTAATAACGTCCAAATTGTCAACATGATACTTCTGTGTAGAGTAAAATTCAAGAATGCTCAGAAGAATATTTCCATGAAAAGATACTATATGAAGTGCAAATATTAAGGATATTCCACTAATTTCATGGAGTATAGAATTCAAAACTTTAACTAACTGAGTATAATAAAGAATGGAATAACAAAAGAAATCACCAGGCATGTGATAGATAGCACAGGCAGGTTATTCTAACATAATAATAAATACGGAACCAGGTCCGGCGTAAAATGCACAGACAGGATATTCCAATAGAATAATAAAGAATGGAACAACATAAGGATTTCACCAAGTTTAGGGTATGCCGCGTATACAGGTTATGTATAGTGTATGCACAGATATCTGAGTTATGTATAGTGTATGTCACAGTGACAAAGTTATTCCAATGTAATAATAAAGACGGAATAATATAAGGATTTCACCCAAGTATAGGGTATGCCGCATATACAGGTTGTGTATAGGGTATGCCGCGTATACAGATTATTCCAACAGGATAATAAAGAATGGAATAACATAAGGATTTCACCAAGTATAGGGTATGCCGCATTTACAGGTTATGTATAGGGTATGCTGCGTATACAGATTATTCCAACAGAATAATAAAGAATGGAATAACATAAGGATTTCACCGAGTATAGGTTATGCCGCGTATACATGTTATTCCAACAGAATAATAAAGAATAGAATAACAGAAGTTCTCTTCATGAATAAGAAAGAATAACACCCCTTACGGGTACAACAAATAATATCTCTTACCGTAAAAGAAACTGGATATAGAAGTAGTGAAGTAGCAAAATACTCCTCTTCTTTCTCTCTCTAGAGTTTCAGTGAATTCGTAAGAAATAATGAAGGAATGAGCTTCTATTTATAGAAGAATGGATTGAATAGTAACTAATTCATGAACGGTCCAGATCGATTTACTATTAAAACTTAAAGTAACGGTCCATACTGATTTACTATTAAAACTTTAAACTAGCGATCCATATTGATTCACTATTATAACTTTCCACCAGCGGTCCATAATGATTCACTAATATAACTTCAATCAACGGTCTGAAAAATTAGAACATCTCCTCATGGAATAATATTGTACCCAAATACCCGAATGCACAATATTAGAGTGAATAGTAACCGAGTGAATAGTAACTCGTGAAGAGTAACTCATAAATAGTAACTTGTGAATAGTAACTCATGAATAGTAACTCGTGAATAGTAACTCATGAATAGTAACTCGTGAATAGTAACTCATGAATAGTAACTCCAACACGAAAAGTGTCCCAAATACTTGATTGAACAATATAACCTCCAGACATCAATTTGGAATAAATGTCAATTTTTACTAACACAAATAATCCCAACACAATGAAACTATCAAATTCATCTTTAATCAACACGAACTTATCCATCATTAATATCATAACTCACAACATTTAACAACCAGGTTGTTCCCATGAAAGTGGGGGCTTTCCAATAAGGATTTCTCCCTATCATGGCGCAATTAGGTGACCAAACCTCTCCTCGACGTAACTTCTAGACATTGTAAATATTGCAATTTAATAATATGAATAACTTTGTCGCCTCAATTATTGATTTAATAATATAACATATAATGCGATGATAATTGACAATAATCGAATTAATAATATGAGAGATATGATGCGTGAATTACTATAGCAATAATTGAGTATAACTGGAGTGAATTCTTACGTAAGCATCAATAACCAATACCGGTAGTACTACTTATGCAACCACGCCAGACATCGTTTTTTTACTACTTAGGGTAGTTCAATAGTTTTAACAGTAACACCTCCGCCGTTATTTATAAAATATTTTTGTCATTTTTCTCAATCCGACAATAATTTCGTTGTGGGGTCCACTAATGATTGTGTCGGTGTACGAATATTCCCTGCAAAAAGAATATTCCCCGACCAATCGAATATTTATAAGACAACTTGCGTACTTTGCAAAATTTATAAATACTACCCATAAATATAACATTATATCAAATTTATTCCATAATACTCAAAAATAATATTCATAGAAAAATCATCTTTATTCATAAAAGTTGAGGTCTTACAAGCTGCGCCAATTGTAAGTGCTTTACTGTCGCTATTTCCTTTGTCGTTGCTTCCTCCCTCTACTCTTTTCTTAGGACAATTTCTGGCAAAGTGATCCATCGATTCACAAACAAAACACCCAGAACTTTTCTTTGGATTTGGACAGTTAGGAGAGATGTGTCCCTCCTATCCACACTTGTAACAAACCATCTTTCCTTTTAGACAGATGCCCGAATGATTCTTTCCACATTTCTTGCATGCTTCAAATTTCTTCTTTTGATGTCCACTTTGAACATTACCCGTATTTCAAAAATTATTCAATTTTCTTTTCTTATTCTAACTGCTGGCACCCTCTGTTTTGACTGACCCTTCTAACTTTCCTGTATTCTTCTTATCCTTATTATACATACCCCCTGCTTCGCTACCACCCTCAGCTATTATCGCCATCTCAAGGAGGGCAGCAAAAGTTCCGATCTGTAACACTGATAACTTGTTGTAGATCCAAGGCTTTAAGCCTAACTCAAACCGTCTCGCTTTTCGTTCCTCGGTATCCACTTGGTGTGGAGCAAATCGTGCCAACTCGTTAAACTTTGCTGGATATTCTGATACAGTCATATCACCCTATTTGAGTTCAAGAAATTGAATTCCATTCTGTTTTGCATTCCAGGAGGAAAGTAATTTTCAAAGAAAATTTTCTTAAATTTTTTCCATCTAATCACACCTGTACCAGCTCTAGTCTTGTTTGCTTCCCACCAGAAATTTGCTTTCCCTTTGAGTATATAGGCAGTAAATGAAGTTTTCTGCCCCTTACTTACCCTTGCTATCTCAAAGGCTTTCTCTATTTCTTTAATCCAAGACTGGGCCTCAATAAGCTTATAAGTAGTCCCTCTAAAATTCGGGACTCCTACACTTTTGAAGTCTTTAAAGCTAGTCATGTGAATAGCTGGTGGTGGTACATTCGGATTAGGTTGACGAACATTCATATTCTAGAAAGTGTCCATCATAAAATTTGCAAATTGTTGCATATGATTCTCTTGGCCTTCACTTCTATTCTTATTCTCATTATTAACCTTTTCATTTCTATTCTCATTCTCATTATTAGCCCCTTCATCAATATTTCTCTGTAATCTAGGTACCCTTCCTCCTCTAAACCTTGGTGGCATTTTTATCTATTTAATAAAATTTTATTATTATTTAACCATTTATTTCTTAAACATTCATACATAATGTGAAGCAGTGACATTTATAGAAAACATATTTAATATTATCATATATTAAACGTGCTTTTACATATGCCTCAAACATATATGTCTTTAATAGCTCCTCCGGCTATTACATACTATAGCATTTTCATTTGCTATTTACATCTTATCTCTACCTTGTTATCAAAAGGTTTATATATTTCAATCCTTAACCATTATCAGGTTAGGATTCCAAAAGATATCCCCATGATACTATCAAAAGTGGGGTACATTTATATTCTACATATACTAGCACATTTACAATATTTACGTCATTTTATGTACACATATGTCTCACATAGATCACCAAACAAATACTCAGGTATCCCTATCTCGTACTGCAGTGGTGGAACGAACCCGCTCCTCTTCAGTAATTGCTATGACTCTAGCACGCGAGATGGAATACCTAGGAGTGACCTACTTCTTGAGGATGATTTTAGACAACAGTCTGAACCCTTTGCATTTAGGTGGTATATATAGAGACAATTCATCATTTCCCTCTGCCTTCTACAATCACCTAAACGACCCTTCAAGTGGTGGATGTATCCATCCGATGCTGTCATAATATTTCCCATTTCGTGGCGATCCTCTTGTAATCCTTAAATCTAACCCTCCAAATATTGGGTCCGGTTCTCAGAAACTTGCAGTTTGGCCAACAAATCCGTATTCTGATCCATCAGATAATGGATCATCGCTCCTAGTTGGATCATTGCTTCCTCCATATCCTGCTGTTGAGGTTTAGCATTATGTACTTCATTGACCTCCTCCTCAGGGTCCTCCTAATCTTCTTCAACAAGATCAGGGTCTAATTCTATGACCACCTGAACTGGTGCTATGGGCTATGGAGCGTTCTGCTCCTCATCATTCATTACTTCCTCTTGGACTCCGGCCATCCTATACACAATTAAATAACTTGATTAATACATAATACAAGTTAAATAAATAACAAATAACAGTTATTTTTAAACTACTCTTATTTACATTTTATAATGAACTTCCACAGTCCATCTTTTTTTTTTCCAACTCTTTATGAGTTATTTATTGTTTGTCTATATTACTAGCTTAAATGTATAGCATTACAAGTTGAAATATAAATATTTGAATGAAGTAATATTCGTTAATATTATGATACGAAGATGTAAAGGTAATAGAACTTGGGATTAGAAGTAACATATTGTAATAATGTAGTAATTACATTCATATCTTAAGCTTATGTTGTATGGCTAGCATCGTGGGGTGCTGAAATCCGGTTTTGAAGATACCCGAGTTTCGGGCTCTCACACCCACTAACATCAAGCATAGGGGCACGGAACGCAGATGAAAGTTTGTTATTGAAAGCCTTATTTGGGAAGGAGGCCGAGAAACTCCTCTTTATATAAAAAAAAATGTGCTCAGTGGATATAAACCCAAATGTTTGGTTTTATCATTGTGGCGATTGTGATCTGTTCTTTCATGTTGGATGTCTCCGTGATGATTATTGCTAAATATCAAGTTTGGGCCTACCATTAAAATTGACAATCTGCCCCGCACCACCTCACATTTGTTCAAAATAAAAAGAAGAAAGCCTCTTGTGGTAGTTGTGGTACTAGTAATATTGGCATTGGGACAACAGTTCTTGAATGTGCTCCCTGTAAATTTGTTATTTGTACTTTGTGTCGTCGAGATTTGTACAGTAGCGATGGGTTAACCATTGGATTCTTCTAGTTGTAATGGTTGCTTTGCGCGAGAGTGAAAAGACGTAAAATCAGAATACCCTTCCAGCCAAATTGCTACGGAAGATCCATGATATGTTTGCACTGAAGGGGCGTGCGTTAGAAGCCTACAATAATTGAAGCCGTAGAATTTTCAAGGAAGAAATAGACGCCTAGCAGCATTCACATGGGTTATGTCATCCTTTCACATCCTCTACCGGCCAATATTTAATTGCTGTCTTTGACTAAAATGGCCGGACCTGGATGCTTAAAAATCTATACTAACAATAATGTTGTTAACTAAATAGTATTACTATAGTGATAAAAAAATTATAAATTTAAATTTATAAAATATTATGGCAAAATATAATTAATTAATGATTCACAATATATGAGTAAATCTACTCATAATAACCAAATACATTATTTTGTATTTATTTTTTTATACTCAATTCTTTTGTCAACAAAGTACTATTATTTTAATTAAATCTATTTTATAAGAGGTATTGACAGATTGTACAATTCAACTAACTAAAACGTAGTTTAATTACGCATTATTTTCAAATCATCTTGTTTTGTGTTTAAAACGCGTACTTTTTTTCTTCTTATATACATATATGTACAAAGACTTGATAGTAGACTTTGCTTTATATGATGAGGTCTTAGTGTTATAACTTTCACACGAGTCATGACTTGCCAACTGTAATCCTCTTCTCTCTATCTCCTTGTCTTAATTTTATCCGTACTCACATACTTCGATGGAGCAACTTAAACACTTTAGCCATGAGCATCCGTTGATCCTCAACGTTGAGGATCATGCTAAGGAGGATGTTATTTGTTGTGGGTGCAATAAATCAATACTCATAGGTGAATCAGCATATAGTTGCAGCACTAGTAGTCATACCGGTGATAATACAACCCAAGGTTATTGTGACAATTTCTTTCTACACAAAACATGTGCGGAATTGCCTCAAGAACTTGAATATCCTAGGCACCAAGATCACCTTCTTACCCTGCATTCACGTCCACAGTATCGCAGCCGGGCTTGCATTTGTAATGTCTGCTGCGTCAAGGGTTGGAAGTGGTTCACCTATCAGTGTGTAAGTTGTGGGTTTGACGTTTGTTTGACATGTGCTTTGCAGGATCGCAGATTTCATCATGAATCCCACAATCACCCATTAACTTTAATGCCTAGGGAAGTCTTGCTCAGCTGTGATGCTTGCGACACAGAAGATAAAGATTTCTCCTACTTTTGTACCACCTGTCTTTTCTGGTTACACAAGAGTTGTGCCTCCGCAACAACCACCCTCAAATGTCAATTTCACGAAGATCACCCTCTTGTCCTAGACTATTCTCTTCCCGAACAATATCGTAGTTTCAGGCAAGATTGTAGTATATGCAACAGAATACTTTTTCCAAACTATTGGATTTATTATTGTGCAGATTGTAGATTTTTTGCCCACATCAAATGTGCTACTTCAACAAAGACGGCAGAACCTTTAACGTTGAGGTTCATTATCTTTCCATCATATTTTTATTTTCTGTGATTTTTGTTCATTCTAACTTGGCTTCTTTCTACTTGCTAAAGATTCTTAATTAAACTTTCTTTTTTTCTTTGTTTCAAATGTAGTGAGAATGAGAATATTTATGAAGCTGATGATGACAATTTGATGCACTTCCCAATGCCTGATGAAGCGTCACTTGGTTCGTTAATATGCCAATTTGTCAAGGAAATTAGTCTTACAAATGATACCTCTACAGCAACAGATAATACCTCTACAACAACAGATGACACATCTACAACACCACATGATACCTTTACAACAACAGATAACACATCTACAAGAACAGATGATGATACCTCTACAAAAACAGATGATAATACCTCTACAACAACAGATGATCAAATCAATCATTGGGCACATAAAGATCACCCATTAATCCTTTTTCATGAATTTAAAAGGAATAATAATGAGATGAAAAATGAGGTAATGCTATGTGACGGGTGTGTGCAACCTATCACCGCCGATCCATTCTATGGTTGTCTGCAATGTAAATACTTTCTGCACAAATATTGTGTTCAGCTGCCAAAAGAGTTGGAACATCTGTCTCACCTAGAACACAAGCTGGTCGCATGTCAATTTCCTAGTCCTCATCAATTCTTTAAATGTGAATTTTGCCAAAAGTATTGCAACGGCATAGTCTATTATTGTAAGCTCTGCAATTTCTACATAGATATCGTGTGTGCTTCACTGCCCAATAAGATCAAACATGACGTTCACACACACCCCCTTAAGCAACTGAAACTCTCGAAATGCAGTGCAAGTGAGTATAAATATTCAGGTTTCGGATTTGGATGTGAAACTTGCAATTTTTACCTAAGAAAAAGTCGTGCTATTATGCCACGTACAGTCAGGCACAGATGGGATCCACATCCACTCCACTTGATGTATCCGCCTGTCAAAGATCATCCACATGAATTCGACTGTGAAGTGTGCTCAATATATATAAATCCAAATTATTGGTTCTATCATTGTCGCGATTGTGATATGTCCTTTCATATTGGATGTCTCCTTCGTGATGATATTTTCTCAAATATCAAATTTGGGGCTACCGTTAAAATTGATAATTTGCACCCCCACCACCTCACATTTGTTCAAAATAAAATGAAGAAAGCCTCGTGTGGCAGATGTGGTACTGGAGATATTCGCATTGGGACGGCAATTCTTGAATGTGCTTCCTGTAAGTTTGTAATTTGCTCGCCATGTCGTCTAGAAGTGTAATTGTTTGATAGTCAAAATATTCTATTCATCCTATGTCCTATCTTTTATTCCATGCTATATGTTGTTTCTAAATTTAACTTAACTATTAATTTACAATTAACTTTTTAAATTGATAAACCTGATACTTGGATATGAGACAGAACAATGGATGAAATAGAAAAACAGACAATAAATATGAATTCATATTTGAATACTACATGCATCTGATCAAAATGAAGTTTCTTTAGCATTCTTATCTTATCAGACCCGCAATGCACAAATTGAATCCTCTATAGAAAATGACGGGTCATTCAGGAGGATGTTAATTGTTGTGGGTGCAATAAATCGATACTCAGAGCCGGCCCTGGGCAAGGGCCACAAGGGCTACCGCTCAGGGCCCACATTTGAGGAGGGCCCAATTTTTTTTATTTTATAAATTTATGTATTTATGTGTATAAAAAAATAAAATAATAAAAAGATTAGGGATATTATGCATTGAAAATGATATGTTAGAAAATATTAAATATAATAGTATAATTGATAATTTTGCATCTAAAAGTGCAACAAGAATACATTTTAAATAATATTTTGTGGTTTAGATTTCACTGGGCAAAATTAAAAAAATACCCATTGACTGATTTTATGTAAGACCCCAACTTTTATGAATAAAAATGAATTTTCTATAAAATATCATTTTTGAATATTATGGAATAATTTGATATAATGTTATAGTTGTGGGTAGTATTTATAAATTCAGTAAAAGTATGCAAGTTGTTATATTATATTCGATTGATTTGGAGAATATTCTTTTTGTTTTAATATCCATACGACAAAGACAATCATTGGTGGACCCCACAATGTAAGATTGTCGTAGTTAGAAAATGACAAAATATTTTATGAAAATAACTATGGAGGTTTTACCATTAATCTTTGTTGAACTACCCTAAGTAGTAAAGTATGATGTCTACGCGTGGTTGCATAGTAAAGACACCAGTATTGATTATTGATGCTTACGTAAGAAGTCACTCGCTTATACTCGCATTATTCTACGATAATTCTTTGCATCATATCTCTCATATTATTGATCCAATTATTGTCACAGTATCATGTGCATAATATGTTATATTATTAAATCAATAATTGAGACGATAAAGTTATTCATATTATTAAATTGCAATATTTACAATGTCTAAAAGTTCTTTCAAGGAGAGGTTTGGTCACCTAATTGCACGCCAATAGGGAGAAATCCTTATTGGAAAGCCCCTTCTTTCTCGGAAACAACCTGGTTGTTAAATATTGTGAGTTATGATATTAATGATGGATAAGTTCGTGTTGATTAAAGATGAATTTGATAGTTCCATTGTGTTGAAATTATTTATGTTAGTAAAAATTGACATTTATTTCGATAATAATTGATGTTTGGAGGTTATATTGTTCAAATCGGGTATTTGGAGAACTTTTCGTGATGAGTTACTATTCATGAGTTACTATTCACGAATCACTATTCATGAGTTACTTTTCACGAGTTACTATTCATGAGTTACTATTCATGAGTTACTATTCACGAGTTACTATTCATGAGTTTTAATAGTAACTTGTCCCTTCAGTTTTCCAAGGGTCATTTGACCCTTCGGTGTCTCAAGAGTCATTTGCCCCTTCGCAAATAGTAGTTGTCTCTTCAATATTACCAAGAGTCATTTTGACCCTTCGTTAAGACCAAGAGCCACTTTCAATTTTTCTATAAATAGAAGCTCATTCCTTCATTATTTCTTACGAATTCACTGAACTCTAGAGAGAGAAAGTTATAGAGAGAAATAAGAAGAGAAGTCTGCTAACTTTCTTTTCCTTTATCCAGTTTCTTTTACGGTAAGGGATATTACTCTTTTGTATTCAAGAAGAGAACTTCTGTTATTCCATTTCTTTATTATTCTGTTGGAATAACTTTTATACGCGGAATACCCTATACTTGGTGACATTCTTCTATTATTCGGTCTTTATTATTCCGTTGGAACATCCTCATGCTTTACGCCAACTCGATTCCGCCTTTATTATTACATTGGAATATCCTGCTCATGTATTTTACACCTGACACGGTTCATTGGAATATCATATACATGTGTTTTACACCTGGACCGGTTCCGCCTCTTTATTATTACAGATTTATTATTATTAGAATAACTCGTACATCTGCAAGACTGCATGCATGGTAATTTCATTGTTATTCCATTCTTTATTATTACATTGGAACATCCTGCTTGGTGTGATTTTCACCGACTTTGGTTCCGTTATTATTATTCTCGTTAGAATAACTTTGTCTATCACAAGACTGCATGCATGGTGATTTATGTTGTTATTACATTCCTTATTATTCTCAGTTGGTTAAAATTTTGACTTCTATACTCCATGAAATTAGTGGAATATCCTTGATATTTGCGCTTCATCCAGTATTTTTTATGGAAATATTCTTATGAGCATTCTTGAATTTTACTCTACAAAGCAATATCATATTGACAATTTGGACTTTATTGGTTCCTGGACAAATTAATTCGTGAACTTGTTTTATTGAATTCTTATATCATTGTCATCATCCTCATGTTTATATTTTTTGAAAGTCATCTGTGGCCTGTAATGCATAGATGGACTTGGTATGATTATGACCAGAGATTATTCGGTATAATCATGACCGTAATATTACAAATGATGTGATAAAAGTCCTCATTGGCCCGTAGTTCATTGATGGATGGATTGTTGGCATGATCACGACCATTGATGAATACACAAATATCCTCGGCCCGTAGTGCATGGAATTTTTGGTCGCGACCTAATGAATATCCTCGGCAGTAGTCTGCGGATGATGATGTGGATTATTTATTAAAATTTGAGTCCCAAATGATAAAAGTAATGAAAACCCTTATAAAAACCATAAAAGATAGTAGATTTTATTCTCTACTGACTCTTTTAATGGATTGCTTGATCCGCCAAGAGCTTAAACTTGATGTCTATTATATTTTATCAATTTAACATTGTTGAAGGTCGATGATAATTTATTCTGCATTATCTTAGTCATAATATTTCTTGTTGGGCTAGTTGAGCTCACCCTTTTCTTTTCACCGTTTCTTCGTGAAATGAGAATGTAGTTGGAACTAGTCGGGGAACGGAGTGATGGTCCGAGATGGTGTCTTAGTAGTCCTCACTATTCTATAAAATAGTGTGATAATAAATGTAATGAGGATATTTTCTGAGAGTGGATATTGTCTAGAAGACAATATTTGTATTAAAACTCACAGCTTGTATTTTGTCGTACTTTACACGACTGTTGTATAATTAAGTTGTATTTGAATTTTGTACCATGTATTTGGCGACTCAAGATGGGTGATGTATACCTATTTTGGGGGTGTCACATTTTACACCATTGAACTTTTAATTTTTTAAATTACACAACTAAACTAATTATTATTTTGAAATTGGGTCATTCCGTTAAAAAAAAATAAACGGACGTTAATTTTTTATCTACAAAACTAATTAATTACTCATTGTAGTTGACACATTTTACTAATTACATCATTGAAATTTTAATTTTTTAAATTACCCCATCAAACTAATTAAAAATAATTATTTTAAATATTTTTAAAAATTATTATTATTTTAAATAAAAATATTAGAAACTTTTTTTTTTCTTCATAAAATGACTAGAGTTTCATAAAATATAGATTCAATAAAATTAAAGTGATTTTAAATTAACTTAATTTCTACTTAATGTTTTAACGAGAATGACTCATTCTTAATATTAGAAGTTTTTTAAAAAAACTAAAAATATAAATTAAAATAAAAAAACAAGAAAAGATAAATAAAAAATTGATACAATTTTTTCAAAAAAGTAATTATTAATTTTTATAAATAAATATTATTTTCAAGAAAAAATTGGAAAATTCTTTATATTTTAAAAAATGAGTAAAATTTTATAAAATATAGATTCAAAAATAAATTTTATATTCAAAAGAAAAAAAAGATTTTTTTTTAAATCAATAAGGTTTCATAAAATTTTAATTTTTAAAATCTATATTTTATGAAACTTTACTCATTTTATAGAAAAATTAAATTTCTAATATTTTTACCGAAAATAATAATTATTTTTAATTAATTTAATGGGGTAATCTGAAAAATTAAAAGTTCAATGGTGTAATTAGTAAAACTTGTCAACTACAGTGGGTAATTCATTAGTTTTGTAGATAAAAAATTAACGTCCGTTTAATTTTTTTTAACAAAATAGCCAATTTCAAAATAATAATTAGTTTAGTGGAGTAATTTGAAAAATTAAAAGTTTAATTGTGTAATCAGTAAAACTTGCCAATTATAGTGGGTATTTCAGTAGTTTTATCGATTTCATTGATATTTTTATTTTGTAGGTACATGTGATGATTCTTTGCTTCAATGATATTTTAAAATGTTCTTCCTTATCTTTTGTAAATTCTTATAATTTTAATAAAATTAATTAGTTGATAATTTATTAATTTTTTTATTTAATTTGTATAAAGGGGCACACTTAAAAAAATTTGACATGGGCCTTAGAAAACTCAGGACCGACTCTGTCCTTGGCCCGTAGTGCATGAATAATTCGTGGATGTGATACTAACGAATATCTTTGGCCCATAGTGTATGAATAATTCGATGATGTGGATTATTTATTGAGCTATGTTATAGAGATAAAATATTGATGATGAACTTTTAAATCATAGAAGATAGTAGACATCATGCTCTACTTGACTCTTCTAATGGATTGCTTGTTCCGCTGCAGTTAAACTTGTTGTCTATTGTATTCTATCAATTTTTATACTGTTGAAGACTAATGATAATTTATTCTACATTATTTTGGTCATAATATTCTTTACTGGGCTAGTGAGTTCACTCTTTTCTTTCATTGTTCTCTTCAAGAAATGAGAATATAGTTGGGACTAGTCGGGGAATGAAGTGATGGTCCAAGATGGTGGCTATAGTAGTCCTCACTATTCTATGAAATAGTTTGATAATAATTAATGGGGACTTCATTTGAGTTTGGATATTGTCTACGAGACAATATTCGTGTTAAAACACTCAGTTTATGTTTGTCGTATTGTGTAAATTAAGTTTGTATTTAAATTATGCACCATGTATTTGGCGACTCAGAATGAGTTATGTATACCTATTTTTGGGGCGTCACAATATCACTATAGCAAGGATCAACTTCAGTCCCATATATCATTCCATCTCATCCATTCTATTCATTTCTTTCTTAATATTACCCACCCAAAACATCATCTCCTATTCTCGGCTAAATTGCAGCGAATTGGGCCACAAATGAGGTTAAGATGCTAGTTGGAGGCAACCGAATAGCATTCAAAAGGAGAGGGACTGCACCTATTCAATTATATAAATCTTAAACGAAATCAAACTCAGGTAAGTGTTATGTTAATAGCTTATGTAATAGAAGGAATTAAAAATATGGGTTGGGTTTGTATTGTAGCTATATAGTAAATTGTTAATCTGAGCTATGATAATTGTAATTTAATAGAAAAGGAGATTAGCTAGTTGTTGTTGTGCGGAGTAATAAAGAGAAAGTTATGGTATAGAATATATATAATCATCCTTAACTCTTTTTAAATAGGGGCGCACATATGATATTAGATGATATTTCTCTTAGAACTGTTAGCTTAAAAATAAAGAATTGGGCAGGGCTAGGTAATCTTTATATATGTATACTTAATTAACAACTAATTGTTAACTTAAAGAAAAAGTAGATGATTCATGGATCCTGTGGAAGTTTCCTTAGTTGATTTTCTTTATCCTGTTGTGGAAGTAAGCAACTTTAGCTTACAGATTTAACTAAGTAGTGTAAAATGCTATCGACAGTTTTTGGGAAAACCGTGTTGGCATAGTGATTAAGTGATGAAATCAAATTTTGAAAGGGTGGATGGCTCGGGTCATTGTATATAGATGTCAACAAAATAAATACTCCCTCCGTCCCATAGTTATTGGCTGATTTCTTTTGGCACATAGTTTAAGAAAATTAGTTCAAGTGACAATTTAACACAAATTTTCCACATATACCTCTTAATATGGAATTAATGAATAAATTAATTACTCCTTACTTATCACATTGGAACTCTTAACTTCATTGATTATTAGTACAATTGTCTTTTATACACAAAATATGTTAAACTAGTAAAGCCTAAAAAGTTGAATTCTTTTATTGAGAATACAACAACATTAAATGTGGTGATAAAAATAATGACATTGAAGATTGTTTCTTCAAAAAAAGAGTAATGATTGAATATTTATTATAAGGGTATAAAAGTAAAATAATGAACCAACTAAATTTAATAAATAGTAAGTAGCCTATATATTGGGACATCTCAAAATAGAAAATCAGCCTATAACTATGGGACGGAGGGAGTAGTAAATTTCATCTGAATGTGAATGTAGTCATAGTACAATGCACAACAAAGTTTAGTTATATTTGTCATCCATACTAGGCATCTTATGCATCATACGGTGAAGGAGATGAAATCTTGAGTGTAGTGAATGTAATTGGGAGAAGTATCTAAAGTTGTTATAGTGGTACATCTACCATTACTAAGAATACAAATGTCGTGCGTTATATGACTAAAATGTATTGTAATTAATTTATATAGCAAAAATAGTGTAAAAAAAATATAAACCAAAGTTCAGCCTATAGCCTTATTTCTGTTGTATAAATTATACAGGAACGTGTTATTGCATAGAATAAATAAAATCAATAAAGCATAATATTAAGTACTTACATGAATTGAGAGAAACCATTTTGTATGTATCACGCTTCCGCTGCGCATAAGGGTGAAGGTCTTCAATTGTCTCTCTCAATCTTAGGATGGATGTATAGGTGTGTATATAAAATTCTTGAGACGACAATTGGGACCAAACCCTAACTGTTTTATTTATAGAATTGCTAAGGGTCAAAATCGTCCATCAAGATTATGAAACCCTAGTGCCCATTATGCCAAATTAATATTAGTAATAATATTTATGGGCTACATAATTAATTACCAAACCCATAAATAAAGTTATTAAATTAATACAATATTTAAGCCCAATAATTACATAAATAGTAAAGGCCACATAAGGAATAAAATATTCTAACATTCTCCCACTTGGCCGAAATACTATTTATATACAAAACATAACGCTTACAATCATTAATTTGGCCAAGTATTAATTTAATGTCTACATCTTGTTTAAATAAAAACACCAATGCGAATTAATACAATCTTTGTGTCACTATTAACATAAGATCCCCATTAGTTACACAATTAGTACTTTTATTAAAACAAATATTAACATTAAGCATAACATGTATGAATAGAGTTTACATAAGTGGTAATTGATTAAACTCATTCATATGGTCCAAAATATTACCGTACTGTTTGCTCATAGGTTCTCAAGTGTGCACAATAAAGAGAATAACAGACCATAAACATAATGTGAAGTTCAAAACAACGAGCTCAAAATTGTTGTCTTACATCATAATAACTTACTAATTAAGACTACCAGTTAAACCCATGCTTAACATGCTGCTCTAAAAGAGCTTGGGTGGTAAGCCTTTAAATAAGTGGATCCGCTAACATATCATGCGTACGAATATACTTAATGACAACGTTTTGATCTTCAACTCTTTCCCTGACAAATAAGTACTTAGTGTTGAGGTATAGTCCAGCACCACTCGAAATGGTGCTGTTGGACAAACTAACATTATAATTATTATCACAAAATACTTTCAATGGCCTTGAAATGGAATCTACAACCTTAAGTCCTGAAATAAGATTCCTTAATAATATGGCGTGACAAGGAGAATGATAACAAGCCACATATTATGCCATCATTGTGGATGTGATAGTTAACTCCTGCTTATGAGTTCTCCACGAAATAGGGCCTCCTGAAAGCATAAAGATGTACCTTGATGCGGATTTCTTTTCAACTTTACACTTAGCAAAATCAGAATCAGAATAACCTAAACTTCAAGGTTATTTGTTTTCTCTAAATGTAAGCATAATATCCTTAGTACCCTGTAAGTAGCGTACATAAGACTCCCAACCACAGAAGTATAGGGAATAAGATTCATTTGATCACGTTCAGGTGTATTCTTAGGACATTGATATGAGCCAAATTTGTCACCCTTAACAACAGGGGCGACAGTAGGGGAGCAATTTTTCATGTTGTATTTGTTAAGAACTTTGTTAATATAAGATCTTTGGGATAATCCTAATATCCCGCGAGACCTATCTCGATGAATTTCAATACCTATAACATAAGAGGTTTCACCGAGATCCTTTATCTCAAAATTTCCAGAAAGGAAACGTTTGGTCTCATGCAACATGTCTAAGTTATTACTTGCAAGTAATATATCATCAACATAAAAAAAACAAGAATAACAAATTTACTCCCACTGACCTTCAAGTATATATATTGATCCACTATATTTTTCTTAAAATCAAAATTACTCATCACCTCATGAAACTTAAGATACCATTGTCGAGAAGCATGTTTTAACCCATATATGGACTTCTTAAGTCTACATACCATATGTTTCTTGCCTTTAACAAAAAACCTTTTGGTTGTGTCATATAGACATTCTCATGCAAGTTACCATTAAGGAATGCAGTTTTAACATCCATCTGATGTAACTCTAAATCATAATGAGCTACTAAAGCCATGACTATTCTAAATGAATCTTTCCTGGATACTGGAGAGAAAGTTTCATTATAATCCACACCTTCCTTTTTTTTTGAGTGAAACCCTTAGCAACCAATCGAGCTTTATACCTTTCAACGTTCCCTTTAGGATCTAATTTGGTCTTATAGACCAACTTATAACCAACAGGTTTACAACCTTTTGGTAATTCCTCAAGATCCCAAACGTTATTAAGCTCCATTGATTTCAACTCATCATTCATGGTTTCAAGACATTGAGTTGATTGAGCACTCGTAATGGCCTCTTTATAGGAGATAGGATCATTAATTTTACTTGAATCATAGTCAATCTCATTAAGATAGGTTATAAAATCATCAAAATTAATAGGCTTTTGAGGTCTTTCGGACCTACGTAAAGGCTGCACAATTTCAGGAATATGATTTTCAATAATGTGAGATTCAACATTAAGTGGTGGCTCAGGATTAGAAACATAAAACCTATTTTCTTCAAGATCAATTTTTAGGCTCACCACTCCCACTTAAATCACCATTCTCTAAAAACTCTGCATGCCTAGTCTCAACAATTCTAGTGGTATACGAGGGACAGTAAAATTGAAAACCTTTAGATCTCTCAGGATATCCAATAAAATGACAAATAATGGTTTTAGAATTAAGTTTCTTGATTTGTGGATTAAAATCTTAGCCTCGGCTGGACAGTCCCACACCCGTAAGTATTTTAAACTAGGTTTCCTACTTGTCCAAATTTCATAAGGAGTGTTAGGGACAGATTTGCTAGAAACCCGGTTTAAAATATAAACAGCTGTCTTTAATGCCTCAGTCCACAAAAACACAAGTAAGCTAGAATTGCATAACATACTACGTACCATATCCATAATCTAGATGCGATTTTGCCTCTCACCACACCATTCTCACTGCGGTGTACCAGACATTGTATACTAAGTGACGATTCCATTTTCTTGAAAAAATAAGGCAAATGGGCCAGGACTATGACCTGTATCGGATTGTTTACCATAATACTCTCCGCCTCTACCTGATCTCACTACTTTAATTAATTTATTTATTTTTTTAGTCAAGTTGATTTTCAACTTCAGCCTTAAAAACTTTAAACATATTTAGTGATTCAGATTTTTTTTCATTAATCAGGTACACATACGTATAACGAGAATAGTCATCAATGAACGTAATTAAAGATTTATGTCCACCAGTTTTTGGAGAAAATGGTCCACATATGTCAGTGTGAGTCACCTCAAGAAGTACACTACTTCTAGTTGCTCCTTTCTTATTACCTTTCACAAATTTTCCTTTTATACATTCAATACAATGGTCAAGATCAGAAAAATCTAGTGCATGAAGAATTCCATCTTTTATAAGACGCTGCATTCTGTCTTTTGAAATATGGCCTAAGCGTTGATGCCACAATTTTGAAGAATTCTCATTATTTAGTTTTCTCTTATTTTTACTTTTAGAGGTATTTTCTGTCACATTCATTGTTAATAAGGATTCAGCAAAGACATTATCCAAATTTATCTTATAGAGGTTTCCCTCTAAAGAGCCAGAACCAATAACATGAGAGTAATGATAAATAATTATTTTATTATTCCCAAACTTAAACGAAAACCATCAACGTCAAGTTTAGATACAGAAATTAAATTTCGTGTCATACTGGGAACATAAAGAGTATCATTTAAATACAAGGTGAAAACCACTCTCCAAAACTAAAGGAAGAGTTCCTACAGTTTCAACTTATATAAACTCTTCATTGCCAACTTTAATGGTTCTTTCCCCCTTTTTAGAGAGTCTTCTTTGAAATGAATCCATGCAATGAATTAGTAATGTGAACCATAGCACCAGTGTCAAGCCACCATGTATTAGAAGGATCATCAATTAGAAAGGATTCATAAGTTACATAATTGATGGACGATTGACCTTTCTTTTCAAGCCATTCTCTTAATTTAGGACATTCTTTCTAAATATGTCCTTGCTTTTTACAGAAGTGACATTTAGGACATGTCTACGAGTTTTTACCTGAATAATTTGCCTTATTTATTTTGGTAGAAATTGGTTTATCCTTATTCTTAAAATCTTTGCCATTTTTATAAGCATTCTTCTTATAGGACCCAGTGATAGTCAAATGAGCAACATTAGGTTTTTCAACCTTAAGCCTTTCTTCATCTTGGACGCACATAGAGATTAACTTGCTCATCTTCCACTTTTCTTTCTGCGTGTTATAAGTGATCTTAAATGAATCAAACTGTGCAGAAAGAGAAGTCATAATGAAGTGAATAAGAAAACTCTCAAAAAATGTCATGTCCATACACTTTAATTTAAAGGTCATGTTGTTCATCATCATAATGTGCTCGCGCACTCCATTAACCCCATCATACCTACTAGTGAGCATTTTCAAAATAAGGGTACTTGCATGTGTTTTAGAAGAACCCTTGAATTGTTCATCGACTAAAGTTAATTACTCTTTAACATTCTCAAAGTCAGGAATGACTCCTCGAATGGCTGTCGTGATAGAGTTTTTCATAATCATAAGGGACATGCAGTTGAATCGCTCCCACTTTTCATAAATAACATTTTGCTCAATTGAGCTAGTAGTTGTAAGTGGAGTAGAATGATCCACTCGTAATGCATAGTCCAAAATCATAGTGTCGAGAACAATTTTCACTTACACTTTTCAAGCAGTAAAATTAGTTTCATTAAAGATTTTAATTCCAGAGAGATACCAAAAAAATACTAGTTGGAGTCAATGTCGAAACATAATCAAGCTCATAAACATGCTTACAAAAAAAAACTAAAAGAAATCCACAATGTACAACAATAATTAATAATTATTCATAATAAAAACCAACTGTAGGGCAAGCAGTTAGTTACACAAAATCTATTTACAACACCCAAAAATAGATTTTAATGAGATGTTGGTGCATACTTATTAATTTTTCGTTGGTCCAATTAATAATATGCTAATAACATCCCCATAATATAATGCAAAACACATTTATCCACGCATCACCGTTGGACAGAAACGAAATAAACATGTTACTTATGCAATAAAATTCTATTTAATAAATTTTAATTCTAATTTTTCCGTTGGGTAAAATTAAAATCTTTATTTATTAAATGTAACATTATGTGACTTTTCTTAATCTTTAATTGTTTCAATTAATAATCCTCCGTTGGGCTGATTATTAATTTTAACAATAAAAGAGTCACGCATACACGTAAATTTTTATGATCAAACTTAATTTTCTTTAAACAACATATTAATCAAGTTTGGAAATTAACATTATTTAAAAAATTTACATGTAACATTTTAAAAGCCCTAATAATACATTATATCATGTTCTAAAATCTTAAAATAAGATATATAGTTATGAACATGAATCAATTATAAAATATTTAAATTAATTTAAACCCTTCATAAAAAAACTTCAGCAGCAGGCCCCAAGCCTAAACAGGCAGCCCACCGATAACATGCAGGCTGTAACCATATATGTATGCCACAATGGTTCGAATTTTGATTATAATATTAACTTAAATTTGGACATAATAATATTATATTGAGAAAATAAAGTCAATACATATTACTTTAATAGTTGTCCAATAAATTTAGCAGAATACATGAATCATAATGCAGAACATGATTTTTAAATGTTTTAAACCTACTGTAGCCAAACAGAAGAACAGATTGACAAATATATGTTCCAGCATCAAATACTAACCCTTAGCATACATTGTTGTCCTTAGATCTGGCATTAATTATGTGGTATTATGTTTTCCCAGCATATGGCGGCACTTGATCAACATAAATAATCATATATGCTAATTAGCATCTACTTTTTTTTTTTTATTTTAAAAGCATTAGTTTGCTTGATGAATGTCAGAACGGAATGCATAACAAATTGATCATAATTCCTTAATGCAACCATAACGTAAAATCACGCCTTAACATAGTTCCTTAACATAACATAATTGAAAATTCTTTAACATATATTATTCATGAGCAAGTCATCCTTTACACTAATATACAACATTTAGAAAGTAATTACAAAAATAAAATCATACACAACATAATTACAAAAATAAAATATAAGCAATATAACGCCTCTAAAATCACGTTAAGGTCATTATCCAATATTTAAAAGTATCCAATTTCATATTTGAAATTAACCGTCCCCTAAAATCATGCAACTTTGAAATCTAACAATTAGATCAACGAATCATTTTGAAGACAAAATACAAAATCGAAGCCTCCTCGTCATGACTAAACTCAGAATTCTAAGATCAACGACGATCTCTAAGATCAACGACGAGAGAAGACGAAGCCAAATATCGCAGATCAACGACGAGAAAGAAGACGGTTTATTGTCGCGACGCATCTCTAAGATCGAAAATAAGATACAAAATCAACAACGCCTTCAAGATCGTAAACCAACATCGCAGTGATTGTTGAATACAAATCAACATCAATTTCGATCAAAAAATACCGAGGTATATGAGTTTAAAATTTATAATCATATAGTTACCTATCATTACTTACTTAATTACTATATCGGTTACCTTTCTTAAGTTTTTTGCACTTAAAATGGTCACACTAGAAGAATAATGAATGTTTTGATTGCAATATGAATGTTTTGATTGCAATCGCATGTAAAATGCACTTCGTTACCGCTAACATTACATCAAGTTATCGCTCTAACTATGTCTATGTTGTTGCTTAATGTCGGATCGTTAATGCAATGGGTACTAACTAATGTCGCATCGGTTGTCGATTAATAATGATTTGGTTATCGTGTCCATTACATCGGTTACCGACTAATAATGAATCGATATCAGGTACCGCTGCTTTGTTATCGATTAATAATGACTTTGTTATCGTAAACATTATAATGGTTACCGATTATTACTTGATTATCGACTAATGCCGACTTGGTTATTACTTAACATTACATCGGTTATCGCTAACATTACATCAAGTTACCGTCTCGACTATGTCTATGTTATCGCTTAATGCCGGATCGGTTAATGCATAATGGTACTAACTAATGTCGCATCGGTTACCGACTAATAATGATTTGGTTATCGTACCATTACATCGATTATCGACTAATAATGATTTGGTTATCGACTAATAATGACTTTGTTAATGTGTAACATTATAATGGTTACTAATGAAGACTTGGTTATCGACTAATGCCGACTTAATTATCGCTAACATTACATCGCTTAATGTCCGACTATGCCTATGTTATCGACTAATACCGATTTGGTTATCGTGGTACCAACGCATTGTTTATCGACTAATAATGACTTTTGTTATCGCGGTAAGTAACATTATAATGTTTATCGATGAAGACTTGTTATCGACTAATGATGACTTGGTTATCGCTTAACATTATATCAAGTTATGTGCTAACATAGGTTATCGACTAATAATTAATTAACTATCGTGGTACCATCGCATCAAGTTATCGATTAATAATGACTTTGTTATCGTGGTAACATTATAATGGTTACTAATGAAGACTTGGTTATCGACTAATGCCGACTTAATTATCGCTAACATTACATTGGTTATCGTTCCCGACTATGTATATGTTATCGTGTTCCATCAGCATTGGTTACTAACTAAAATTACTTTGTTACATCGTAACATTATAATGGTTATCGATGAAGACTTGGTTATCGACTAATGCCGACTTGGTTATCGCTTAACATTATATCGGTTACGGATAACATTGATTTTGTTACTTACCATTACTTATTCTCTCGATGATGATAATGGAGATGATTCCAAATTGTACTTTATTTCAACTAAGACATGGGTCGATAAGAATCAAAGACACCAAATTTGAAGTTATCGCATATTAGTTCCATCAACAATTTCGCTCAAAGAAATGCTAACTAAAATATGCAAAGGTATTACTACTGCCAGACACAAACGCAAATAACATTGTCAATCAAATTTCGATTAAAAACGACATTCCACCGATCAAGATATCGATGAAGCAACCTTACAATTCTTTCCGAAATGAGTAGAAAATCATGAAAAACAAGGTAAATTCCCACCGATCAGGATATTGAATACGTAATGGGACGCACAACGATCTTGCATATAACTCGACAAATGTAGAAGAATCTACAATTCACGATGTAATGCCAATCGATCAACACAAGGAATTCAAAGATTAGTTCCACTAAAGAAGCCAATCACGCCAATTTGGAACGCAATATGCCGATCACCAGCAATGGAAATTATCAACAACAACGAGACGATAACATGACAAATCATACGCAGAAGAACGATATGATGATGTAATATCGGATCCGAATGAATGTGAAGTAAAATTACATCAAACCTACATGCATAAAAAAAATCCTCTCACAAGCTATGAGGTCAGATTCAATCGTAAAATATAACACAAAGTCCAACGAACAAGTTATAGAGACTTTGTGCTATCAGTGTGTATGCTGGCGAAGATTGCAAATGGAAGATGAGAGCATCAAGTTTCGTAAAAACCAAGATGTTCAAGGTTAGAGAATTCAATGATATCCACACTTGTTTCTAAGAATGTATTGTCGGAGACCACACGATGTGCAAATAAATGAAATGGTCAAATGAATGCATAATGCAAAAAATAACAAATTTAAAGAAAATATACACACCAACCGATATTGTGGAAGACATGATGTCGTAATATAATGTGTCTATCTCTTACCAAAAAGCATGGAGATCAAGGAGAAAGCGCTGAAAAGTGTGAGAGGAAATCCACACGACTACTCACTCATCCCATCATGGTTACACACGTCAAGAAAACAAATCCAGTAACACCTTAAAAACATTTATCGCTTTTATATCATTATGCAAGAACTAATATGATGTTCCACAAAGAATTCAAGATATGATTACACGATAGATTGTTTACCAATGTAAATTGTTTATCGATTAATATCAGATTGTTACCTTCACGCAATATGTCAAGTTATCAGATAATGCATCGTTACCAAACATGTGGTTACCAAGCATTAAGTCAAGAATATTATTCAAGAACTAAAATATCATTAACAAGAACTAATTAAGCATTATACAAGAAATAATAAACTATTACACAAAGAACTAAATACACCTTTTATGAAAGATGCATGTTTAGTTATTATTAGTATTGTACCATTCAGATGCTAATTATTATATATGTTCGTTACCTTAATACGCATGTTTAGTTACTAAATGTAATATACAATTTGTATACCATTAACCACATGAACTGCCACGATTACTAGTGATTTGATACAATATACTACTTGTAATTCTAATGATAAGGTTGATGTTTTATATCGTGTTCGTCACAAATTTCGAAATGGAAACAAATGGTCGTTTCAAGTATCTATTCTTCGCCATCGAGAGATCCATTCAAGCATGGCACCATTGTTTTCCAATCATTGTAATCGATGGCACATTCATACAATCAACTTACTTGGGACATTATCGATAAGAAGCACACAAGATGCAAAACCCAAAACATTATTCCGATTGCTTTTTCAAATTGTTGACAAATGAAAATGAATTGTCTTGGAAATGGTTTTTCAGAATTTGAGAAATGCTTGTGGAGTTAGGGAAAGGTCAATGTATTGTTTCGTATAGATATGAAGCCATTATACAAGGATCGAATTGTGGTGTTTCCTGATATCATGCATGGTTCCCGCATATATCATATAATCAAAAATATAAAAAAATGATTCAAAAAGAAAGGAGAAGAAGTTAAACAGCTTTACAACGGGTTTCAGAGCTTACATCGCTGAACAATTCAACAAACATACGGTCAACTTGATGTCATCGATCCTCGAATAAGGACATATCCGGAGGAAGAGGTCAAGTCGATAGTGCACCAGCTCCATGGACCGTAAAGTTAGTACTCAACAATGACTTCAAACACCGCCAATCTATTAACAATGCAATCAAGTTTATCGTGGATCTTCCAATATGTAATGATTGAAATGCCTACGCTGTTCGGGTTCAAAGATGGTATTTCACAAACAAACAAGCAAAACCATATCAACATTCACAACACTTTCCACAACAAATGAGAGAAAGTTGCAATCTAATATCTTTAAATCAAAGATACTTAAGGTAATTAATACTCGATTTAAATTATTACATCCTAATTTGCATTTGCAATCTAATCGACTATTACTAACTTGTTTACTTACTAATGCTAACTTAGTTATCGTGGCAACATTAAATTGGTTATCGATTATTGCGAAGTTGGTTATCGTAAAACCATATAATGGTTGTTGGCTATCACGAAGTCAAGTTATCGCGTAACATTATATCGACTAACAAAGAATTTGGTTATCGGATAAAATTATAATCTTTATCGTTACAGAGTAGTAATGCTAACTTACTTAATGTGCAACATTATATCAAGTTATCGATTACTACCAATTGCTTATCGTGTACTTATATATACGTCGTTACTATATAATGCTTATTTGTTATCGTAACATTATATCAAGTATCGATCAATAATCGACTTAGTTACTATATAACATTATAATGTTACCGAGATTTATAATTGTTTCTTTTATATCGGTGGTTACTTATCGACTAATATTGTGTACTAGTTAATCGTTATCGATATTTGGGATGCAACCGTTAACTGATCAGATACATCATGGGTGTCAGAGGTCGAGACATCAAACTTAGTGATTTTCACCGCTTACGATGTCTCTAAACAAAGATATCAGTGGACATCGAACAAAAGACATGCATACGCCAGAAATTTCAAGATTACGAGATGCTCGCTCAAGACGTCACGTCAACAAGTATGAATGAAAGAGAGAGAAATTTGAGTCATATGATTTTTGCTCAAGAAATTACACTAAAGCAACTTTGTCAAGACATATTCAAATTTCCATCATGCCATTAGATGACAAAAAAAAAAAACCGGGATGTATCGTAGAAGTAAAAAACATATGTATAAAACCACCCAACACAAGAAGGCCAAAGGAAGACCAAAAAAGAGAGGTACAAACACCTGATCCGAATCAAAATTCAAAACAAATGCAAAGAAAAGCAAGAAAAAGGACACAACAGTAAAAAACACGCAAGAATCCCCGCTTTTAAGACCACTAAAAAGTGGTCCGATATAAGGCAGCTTAAATTAAGAGTAGATATATGAATGTATTATTGTTTACTTCGAGTAACCATTAAACGATCGTTTTGTAAAATTTTGATCAGGTATAAGAAACAAAATTGTTATTCATTTATATATTGATTTCGATTTCAATGAAACATCGACAATAATAAAGAATCAAATAAATACATAACAAGAACTATAATAGCTTTTAATGGTAACAACATATTTACATAATAAGAACTATAATAAAGCTACTACTAATAACATAACAAAGAACTATACCAGCTTTTAACAAAATAATTACATAACAAAGAACTATAACAATGTTTAATGATTTCCAAATAATTACATAACAAGAACCATCATCACAAGAACTACCTAATTTCATAATAAAGAATAATACCATTTTATAATGGTAACCACAACATAAACAACCTCAGATATCCAAAGAACATATAATTAAAAGGGTATCAAGTTTATGAAACCCATGTATACTCACACACGTCCACTTAATATACGATATATATGTCCCGATACAAATATCAGAATTCTCTCGGTTACTATCAAATCATTATCCGTTACCTATTTATACATGATCGTTACCAATCAGATATTATAAAATTATAATTGGTTACCATTTTATATACGATAAGAACTATAATAAGAACTATGCCAGCTTTTAATGTAAACCAAATAATTACATAACAAAGAACTATAATAATGTTTAATGGTACCCAAATAATCTCTCTCGTTACTATCAAATCATTATCCGTTACCTATTTATACCGATTGTTACTAATCAGATATTATAAAATTATAATTGGTTACCATTTTATATACGACAAGAACTATAATAAAGAATTATGCCAGCTTTTAATGTAAACCAAATAATTACATAACAAAGAACTATAATAATGTTTAATGGTACCCAAATAATTACATAACAAGAATCCATCACAATAACCACCTAATTTCATAACAAAGAATCAAAACCAGCTTTATAATGGTAACCACAACATAAACAACTCAGATATTCAAAGAACTCAGTAATTAAAAGGGTATCAAGTTTATGAAACCCATGTATACATAACACATGTACACTTAATATATGATATATGTCCCGATACAATCTTGTAACTCGTTACTATCAAATCATTATCTGACACCCTTTATACACGATTGGTTACCAAATCAGATATTTCAAAAAATTCAACAAACACAACTTAAAAAGAAACAAAATACCAACCAACAAACAATATCTCTTTCATTAATGCTAATATAATCAAATATATAATCCCATCTACATAAGATCCAAAACATCATCAAAATCATAAACTATACACAAATGTCAGTATAACACCAAAACTTAAAAAAAATACACAACAAAATTAATAAAACAAAACAATAAAATCCGAACTAATCAAAATCTGAACAAATCTTCCCGAAATTTCTATCAAGATTATAGCCTCCAACTCGCTTGTTCCTAAAGATGCATAAATAGGTTTCAGGCATAACTTTTTCCGATATCAGAAATGGGAAAAGGAATAGAATCGATCAAACTTCATGAATGACATGCTCAAAGAAAACAAATTGTGAACATCCCACAATCACCGTAATAACAAACAACATATAACAAAAATCAAAAATAAAATCAACCTATATGTAATAATTAAAAAATGTACACAATTTAACCCTTACCCTCTACTTGTTCAGAACCGCCTCAAAGAAATTCCAACTCAATTATATCGCCTTCGTCCTTGTCATGACACGGTCATCATCAAGTCAATGTCGACCTATCCTTCCAAAAACCAGATCTTAAGTAAGAAGATGGGAAGAATGAAGATGACGTACTACCACAAACATCGATATTTTAGTTTGTATGGATTTCTTTTTGTCAGAGAGAATTGTAAATAGCTAGACACCCACGATGCACATCAAAAGACAACAACAACCAATGGTCCGATGATGACATATGAATCGGGAACAACACATATAGTCAACGCTCCTCCATGGTGTGTCGACATCCATAAATGTTCCTGCATGATGTATTCAAAGAACATCACCTCCCCTGCATGTAACAATTTTGTCACAATTTTTTTTTTGCATACCTCTAAAAGAGCTGGATCTTGTCAGAAACCAACAACTGTGGTCGCTACTCTTTATAGAACACTTTCTAATGTCTTGCCAATTTACTTAAAATAATACAAGGCAATATTGATGCTACGAGCCCAAAAAAAAAATTAATAGATATTAATAAATTGTTGAAAAATGCAAGTATGTGATTAATGTAACTAAATAATGTAAACATAACTATAAAAACATAATTTTAAAACAAATACTCACATCGTCAGCTTAACCACCGCCTCAAAGCGCTTTTAATTTATAACCACATCTTCGATGATATCAGAATGGATCCAAATACAAAAGAAGGCATGATAATATCGTTTTTTCCAGAAATTTATCCGTCCTTCAATATAAAAACATAATATTAGTATACACACTAACATTAATAATTACCGATATTATATACACACTACTACAAATCAAACTTCAGACGCTCTATAATTAACATACTAATTAACCAACTTAATTTTAAACAAAGACTCGCTAACCAACAAATATTAAAATCATAACCATAATCAAATAAGAATTAATACATAACTAATAGGTAACCAAAACATAAACTAATATTAACCGTAATATAAAGTAATAAGAATCTATAACATTTATTTAATAAGAATTACACCATTTATTTAATATTAACATTTATTAAATATTTAATATTATGCAAGAACTAAAAACAAAGATTAACAAGAATTAATTAAGTATTATACAAGAACTAATGTAATGTTACACATTAACCAATACAACATTCGACAAAGAACTAATACATCATTGGACAAAGAATAAAAAACAAAGATACAAAAAATCAAGAACTAATCAACAACTTAATTTTAAACATTAATCTGCAAACCAAACCATAATCACATAAGAATCAAACATAACTACTAGGTAACCAAAAAACATGATCTAATAAGAAACTGTAATATAAAATAATAAGAACTATAACATTTATTTAATATTAACCATATGTTACTACAATAATACAAACTTATTTGTTTCATAAAAAACTATAAGATTGTTAACAAAAAAAAAAAAACCTTTTTCTCGTTGTTTATTCCAATTTTGAACCATTCTTCAAACAATGCCTCTTCAAAATTCGAGGGCATCTCCATGCATGATTTTGGGAATGACTTAAACGCGCAAGTGTTCGACTAAGAAGACCCACTACAAGAGATGATGAACCCACCGATCCGAAAGTCAGATATGGAGACCGTGAAATGGCACTCTTTGCAGTTCACGATAGTCTACCACCGCCTTTTGGACACTCTTCTCCAAATCATCACACTTAGCTATGTCCCGCGTGCGTGAGAACTATAAAATCAAGAGATACCGCTGCACTTTCTTTCACCTTTCTTTCCCTTTTTCAAATGACATAAAAAGGTAATATATACGATTAAGAATCTCAATAAAATAAACTAATAACCAACCGACCGCATAAAATGTACCAACAAACTAAAATGAACATGTTATATTAAGAATCAATAAATATAAAACTAAGAACCAAATCATAATATAATAAGAGCTAAAACACAATATTATGGTAACCAAAACACAATATCATAAGAACTAATTCACTATATAATGGTAACCAAAACATAAATAACATTTAAATAAATGATGGCCCATAATTATAACACTAACCTTATCAAAGATCATACACAACAATCTCTTTCCCAAAGACATCGCTTTAATATGTCAAAAGACTAAGATGTCATTATTATTGTCAATCTACACAAAATAAAGAACCATTTAATAATTAAAACAAAAGACATATATCACATAACAAAACAAACAAATATGTCTAACCTCGACATCTTCTTCATCATCATTATTTTTTTTTTTATCTGTTCTTCAACCATAACAAAGACGCTCAACTTCATTAGCAATCTCAATTACATTCACATCATTCTTCTCCACGAATATCGACACATCATCACCAACTTCATTAACCAATTCAATTTCATTCCCACCCTTCTTCTCAACTTCATCCAACACATCATCACCATCATTATTCTTATTCACTTTTGAACCACGATCAACATCCTCATCAACACGGACCTCCTCCACCACGACATCAAGATTCTCATCAAAGAACGCCATCAAAGAGATCACCATCACCTTCACCACCTTCATCACCTTCACCACCTTCACCACCTTCATAACCTTCATCACCTTCATCACCTCATCATCATCATCATCATCATCATCATCATCATCATCATCATCATCAAAAGATTGTCGTAATCGCCATCATCGTAATCACCATCAAGCTTTTTGTCCCCACGCCTTTGATAAAGACGTAACTCATCTCTAATAATGGACCTAAGGTCCCCGTGATAATCGGACACGTAAAAGTCGATTTCATCTTTAATATCGTCAAGAACTTTCCAAATTCTTTCTTCAATTCAAACTTCTTTCTTCAATTCGTACACTTTCTCCAAACGGCCAGACTGCACATCAATCGCTTCTTTCACAACAGATACATCAACACCAATGTTGTTTTACCTTCACTTTTTGTCTACTTTCTTGTCACCATCCTTCCCATTAAAAAAGTGAAAACCGCCAAAATCAAGCCGATCCTTCTCCTACCGTGGAATCAAACTGCTTTATCCTCAAATTTAAAAATAATAAGTATACTTTAGTATATCATCTAACAAACAATGTACAATTACATTGAAATAAATGTAAAATAAGGAATCATAAAACATAATCAAGAATCAAATACATATATACAGTAACCAAATGTATAATAAGTAAGAACTAACTAAATGTATAAATGTAACCAAATGTGTATATGATTGGTAACCAACAACAATGTCATTAAGAATCTGAATGTAATCTAATCAAGAATCAGATTTGAATATTCAAGTAACCAAAAACATTGTTATTATTAATATGCATATAAAATAATCAAGAATCAAACGTATATATAAAGGTAACTAACTACTTTGTTGATAAGAAACTTCACATAATATTTTCATTTATCAAGTATATAACTAAAGGTAAAACAACATACACCGTCTCTAACAAAAAACTAATTCATTCAACTTGTCATTAGAAAGCTGGCTTCATTAACTCCTTCCATCTCGAATAAATCTGACATCCGACTTGATGCTCGCTATCAGATATACCCCGACTTTTGAATGCTCAATAGTTTCAAACATAAAACTTGAATACATACTTAAGCCCATTCAACTTGTATAGCTTGGTGTAATGATCCATGTAAAATTGTATGTTGAAACACCATTCTTTCCTTTCCTATAACGCCTTCAAAGCATTAGACAAAGAGTACTTTGTCATCTCAAAAGCAACTTTCCCCAAGGAAAACTACTAACATCGCCAGAATAACAAAAAAAATTAACCATCGCCCATCAACGTAATTTTCGTAAAATGTGCACATAATGAAATTAAAGACCAAAATATCATAGACATCTTAATAAATTTCGCCATCATCATCAAAAAAACCGCCTTCCTATATATCCTACCTATACTACTACGTGTCACAAATTTCACCACCAAAAACTTACTAATAAGCATATTCTCCATACCTTTATATGGAGTTATATCATCCTCACCTTTCCATCTCAACCCAGATATCATACAAAACTCAGTGCAAACCGAACTCCCACCCTTTTCTCCCGAACAAAAACCCACATTTCACCATCATCCTCCGTGAACCTCCCTCACAAGAAATGCAGAATAATCTGGGAATACATTCGTGCTCACCAAACTCAAGAAAATTCCCAAAACATGTCATTTTAAATTTATCCAAATTGACTATTATTCAATTTTTTTTTGCAATGATACTCGGGACTTCCATGTCGCACCAATATATCACTTTTCCTAAGAATTTTCCGCTCCATTCCTCGTAATAAAGATCCCATAACCGCAAGTAAACAAAATCGATTTACAAAGTTAACCAACCAATCATACGATAAGAACTAAAACAAAATAGATAAGAACTAATATAGCTTTAGTCATTAAACAAAACATCGTTAATCAATAACCAATCCAAAGATTGGACAAAGAACAAGACAAAGATTACACAATATAATAGTTAGACAAAGAACCAATAAATCATTAGACAAAGAACTAAGACAAAGATTATACAGAAACAAATATGTCAGCAAGAAGGTAACTATCGTGAATGGGTTATCGATTAATGTCATTTCGTCATTTTCATGCA
The DNA here is from genome assembly GCA_020205605.1 of Panax ginseng. Taxonomy (NCBI): domain Eukaryota; kingdom Viridiplantae; phylum Streptophyta; class Magnoliopsida; order Apiales; family Araliaceae; genus Panax; species Panax ginseng. Next base: position 19,604,672 of record CM035134.1, read on the forward strand.
ACATGTCGGTTATCGCCTAATACATTGGTTACCAACCATGTGCTTACCAATCATTAGTCGTAAATATTATGCAAAGAACTAAAAACAAAGATTAACAAGAACTCCATTCAAAGATTATACAAGAACTAATACAATGTCAGACAAGAACTAATATAGCTTTTAGACAATATATCAAGTTAGACAAGAACCAAGGCATCATTAGACTAGAATCAAGACACACATAATACAAAGAACTAAGACAAAGATTACACAATATAATAGTTAGACAACAACCAATAAATCATTAGACAAAGAACTCAAGACAACATTATACAAAGAAACAACATGTCAGCAAGAAGATAACCAATGTAAATACAAAGAACCAAGACATCATTAGACAAAGAACCAAGACACATATAATACAAAGAACCAAGACATCATTAGACAAGAACTAAAATATCATAAGACAAAGAAACAAGACATCATAAGACAAGAACCAAGACATCATTAGACAAAAGAACCAAGACATCATAAGACAAAGAACTAAAACATCATAAAACAAAGAACTAAGACATAATTAGACAAGAACTAAGACACTCATAAGACAAGACTCCAAGTCAGCTTTTGGTTACCTTCACGCAACACGGTGGTTATTGTTTAATGCATTGTTACCAATCATGTGGTTACCAAGCATTAATCATTAATATTATGCAAAGAACCAATTAATCATTATACAAAGAACCAATTAAGCATTATACAAGAAATAATAACAATATTTAAATTAACACACCTTTAAAATTCGCTGAGTTGAATTATCTTCCGATAAAGACTTGAGCTTCATTCTCGATGTGTGACATCAAAATCGTAATCTAATCAGACTTCTAATGTTTGATATCACTACGTATCACCAAACCGCTTCTCATTCTTACTCGAATTATTACCTACATCCTTCCCCTTCCCTTCCCTCGCTTCTCCACAACAAACTTCTTCAAGTTCTTAATGTAATCACCTCCACGATCCTTTTCCTCTTTCCATCCTTCTTCCTCAGATCAACCATTCTATACAAAACATAAAAACAACACAAAACCAAAACAATGAATACTCCATTCTATTAGTAAACTACTTTAATATATAATACATTAAACTATTAAGAAAATACTCACTTGAAGCAATAATAAACACCAAATAATCAACGGAGAAGAAACCATACCGCAACAAAGAATAAGGGTTAAATCACTAATCGAACCAGATCGCAAAAAATGAAAATAACAACGATAATGACGAAACAACTAACAAATATGGCGTAATAACTAACGAAAGACGATAACGAGATCACGAACGAACAAATGAGATGAAGAAACTAACAAATTAAATCACCGTAAACAATCGATAGAGATGAAGAACTAACAAATGAGGAGAGAGAAACAATGGTTTCAAAGATGCGTAATGGTTTGGTAACCCAAGAGTCCCGATATAAACGATAAAGCATATCACGCAATTCAAAAAAAAAAAGCTTTGCCATGTCACCAAATAATATTAACTCCTTAAATTAAGGACTCCTAATATAATTAGTATTGTAAATATATATGGTAAATTGTCATATTTTTGTAATTATTTTATAACCGTATGATTTTTGTAATTACTTTTATAAATGTACTATAATATGTAATTGTGATTTTGAATAAATATAATAACATTTTAAAATTGTTTAAGTAACAATATACAAACATCCTAAGAATGAAACAAGTACAAACTTATATTATAACTCTAAAACTAATCTAAAGCGGTACTAATCAAGCATCATCGCCTCCTTGATCACCCCGTAATATTAACAAAATAATAAAACAAGTTATAAATATTTACTAACTATGTTAATATTGGTATATTACGACAATATACAACAAATTGATTTTATACCTCGTCCGCCATCCCCAGTGTTGTGATGTTTGCTGCCATCATCGCTTCAATTAACTCCTCAAAGACTCAGAGCCCCTAGATGTCCGCCCAGTATCTTCAGAAGATCCCGATCTTGACATATAGCTCTCACACATACAACCGAGTATGAACAATTTGGATGGCTAGATGATCGTAGTAGACTGGGTAGAAGAGCAAAGATGAGCCATCAAGGATGGGCGTCGCGTTGTCCTCGACCTTTAACGTGGTTCTTCTTTCACAATGAGACGCCTCTCCCACAACTCTTGATCGATAGACGGACGTGGAGTGCCTTCAGGATAGCGCTCATTCAATAAACGCTTATAAGTGTCCTGTCATCATGTTAACAATTAAATAGTTAAAAATAAATTAATTTTGTAAGCATTAATTAAAGATCAAGTTGTTAAAATTTATTACCATTATCTTGGATAGCCTCAGTGGAACATCATCACGGGTGGCTATTGCACATATCCGACCAATGGATAGGTGACCTTGAGGACCGAGACTCCTATACAAAAATAACACAATATTACTAAGTAAAATGGGATATATTTTCACAATTCATGATTGAAAACATATTAAAACTTGTAAATACGTACCTCGGCAAAGATATGTCAGAATCGTGAAATATCGCCACCTTTGTATGTTCCTTTTAGCCTTTTCGCCTTCTGGATACACCAGGCTCATGTGGCGGCGATTTTTCGTCTTTTCACCCACTCTCACTCTCATTTGGGCACATCTCAGCCCATATGGATTGGGTGCACCACCAGGGGCTATGCTCGTGCATATAATCTTCTCCCTGGCCTGGATGGTCGATCTCGGCATTGTGAATGGCTTTTTGTCGTTCTTTATTTAAGTTATCATTGGTACGGACCATGACTTCGCCGTAATAATGTCTCAATCACCAAGCTCAAGCGTCCTCCCATCTATACCTTTTCTACAAATAAAACAACAATAATAACATTACTAAAAATTATCCTTTGAATATTATATTAATATAATCTATCATAATTAATAAAAACATACCTGAAATTCAAATCAAATCAGATCCTTATGGGCGAGAGGTGTGCTCATTTATGTAATCATCAGCGTGAAGCTGGCTACAGAAGTATAATTGTGAAATGCACTTCACAATTTTACTATCTTGAAAATCACTACAATATACAAGAATTTACATTAAAATATATTTATAACAATGAAAATATTAAACCCTTATATATACATGATGTTTAACTTACGTGCTTTCTCGGAGGAGGACGGATCAGTATAAAATGCGATCATCCGGATTAGCCGGGCCTTCTACACATGATTAGGGCCCCACCCAACCCGCTTTCGTCAGTCTTGCGGAGTTCAAAGATATCTATAAATAAAAAAATAGGATGTTAGTATGAAATTATGAATGACAATTAATTGTATGAAATAGTTAACTACGATTATCATAAGTGAAAGATACATAAACATGACTGCAAAATAGTTAACTACAACAACTACAAATGATATAGTTAAGGATATAGAGAATTCCTATATAGAGAACATAAATGAAAGGTACATAATTATGAACTAAACATGAACATGAACATGAACATAAACATACATTTTGTACAATTATAACTACACATACATTTTAATGAAAATCGTTGTCTGATGAGTCAGAATCATTTTGTACAAGTATCGGAGATTCATAACCATCTTCTTCGACGTCTCAAGTGTCGTTGTCATACCAATAACTCTTCCTCAATATCATATCACTGCTATCCGCACAATAACTGTCTCGGGATCCAATTCATCAGGTTCATCTCCACTCTCTAACTGGATTACATCATTATTGTCCTCTATATTTATTATAGGAGGTCTCTGAAGCATTTCCTCTTGGTAGAAATCCTCGCTCATTACTTGGACATGACTACGCCACGGGGAGTATGAATTACAACTTGCAAATCAGAGGCGGTCTATCCCTTTCCTAACAGGACTAGGAGTATAGTAAACTTGTACTTGCTTGAGTTGGTAAAACAAATGCTTCGTTGGAGTACGCAGACCTATGGAGGTCAATATCGACGATTCCATGTCCGTCACAACACGTATCCCTTTTTCTCAATCAAACCAACGGCACTTGAACAAGTGAATATAACCCCATACGCGTCTTTGTATTTACAACTCTACGATTTCCTCCAACTCCCCATAAAAGGCACGACCAAGCTCATTGTAATAATCTCCTTGACACACACTCCGTAGTTCGTTGTTCTTTTACTCACGCCTATATGCTTTTGTGTGAAATTCACAACCATTTATTTTGTAACCATTGTGGCTGACTTGGTCCCTGTCTGGTCCCATAGCTAGGACTTGTACATTAGCCGAATCGTTGATCCCTCAGTCAAAGCCTACAAAAACTCCATCTTATTAAATGAAGTCATAGTTAACATGGAGTGTATATATATATATATATATATATATATATATATATATATATATATATATATATACTATATATACTACGCTTAAAAATTGAACTTACTTTGTCCTTTAGCCAAAATGCAAAGTTTTTATCCCGATTGATTTGAATATCTTTATCAGTTATGCCGGGATGCTTCACTTTTAACTCATCATCGTATAATCTATACCATGTTATAAACATTAACATATTGGAATAAATTTTCAACTTAAAAGATAAATTATCAAGTTTACATGTGTACCTCACAAATTCGCCAATTTCCTCATGATTGAGAAGAATGTAAGTATGCTGCAAAGATGTAATTCTTGCTCAGAGAGGAATATGCGCTTCCCTTTTCCATAAGCGCTACCGATAGACCAAATACAGAGAGCCACCATTTAGTTCAACATTTCCCCATCATCATGTCTCGATACTCGATTGGCCTTTTGTCAAGACTTCGTCCAGAAAAATATAATCCGAGACAAACGTAGATATCTCATCGAACTGTATGCCTCACATATCGCAACCCCTCAACATAAGCTCTATTCTTCACCTTCCTCTTAAGGTTTCCCATCACCCTCTCAAAAGGGTACATCCATATATATTGAATCGACCCCAACACGAGCTTCATAGGGAAGATGAATTTGCAATGCTCCATGGAGTCAAAAAATCCAGTGGGAATATTTTTCCAGTTTACACGTGATCTCTATGATGTTATTCTCAAGTACAAACATGTCCTTCTCATTCAATGATTTTGAACACAAGTCTTTGAAGAAATGACTAAGATCCGTCAAAGCATTCCATATTGGTTTATCAAGCAGATCCCAAAATGCTATATGCATGAGTCTCTCCATGAACACACATGATACCATGACTCTTCATTCCTTGCAATTTCCCACCAGAACACACCTTGCAATGTTTGACGATATCCATCCGGTAGTTTCGTAGACTTAACCCATGTGCACACATCTTCAACTTTCTTTTTGACACAATGTGTACCTTGCATGCGGTTTGACAATCTTACCATTAGAGATTCATAAAGTTCTAATCTAGACGCTTACAAATATCTTTCATGTCCAAACGTGCCTTATCGTTATCTTTTGTCTTCCCCAGTAACATTCATCACAATTATTAAACACATTGTCAAACACATTCTTCTCAATATGCATCACATCTAGATTATGATTTAATCAAATTTGTAGACCAATATGGCGCTTCCCAAAAGATGCTTCTCCGAACCCAAGTTATGAGATTCACCAAACCCATTAATTATGTTTGTGACATCAACCTTACCAAATGGGATAACCGCAATCTCATCACACGATCTCGCATCTCCGTTCCCCGACAATCGCAAGGCATATCATTATCTACTTTCCTTTCCCGAAGTGTTCTCTATTTCTTCAAACGGGTGATCTACCTAAAGAATCGACGATGACGATGATCAAACCAACAAGGCTTTCGACCTTTTGATAGATTAAACGACTTTGTATGCTCCATACAATACTTGGACAAGCTAACTTCCCGTGTGTACTCCATCCAAATAACATACCATAAGTCGGGAAGTCACTTATAGTCCACATAATCACGCCTCTAAGGTTGAAATTTGTTTTCGCTGCAACATCCCAAGTCTCATACTCCATCCTCCCACAATACCTTCAACTCGCCTATAAGAGGTCTCAAGTAAACATCTAAGTTCTTTCCAGACTCTTAGGACCGTGAACCACGAGTAAAAAGAAACAAGTATGGTCGTTTACATACACATCCAAGGAGGCAAGTCAGATGCGGAGTAACAATCATAGCCAACATGAGTACGAATAATTTGAGTGGCCAAACGGATTGAAACCATCGGTGGACAATCCAAGCCTCACATTTCTAGGTTCCAATGCAAATCCAGGATGTGCTAAGTTGAAATCTTTCCAAGCCTTCCCATATCATGGATGATTTAGTTCTCCATCTTTAGTTGGAGATTTCGCATACCAACTCATATGTTCAAATTGTTTTGAAGACATGTACAATCTTTTTAGTCGATGTGTTATTGGAAAATACCTTAGAATCTTAAACAAGTATACTTGATATTTTTTGTAGTCACACCTCTTTATTAGGCCTAAACCGATCATGATCGCAAAACGTGCACCTTGTCAACTATTCATTTTCCTTATAAAACAACATGCAATCGTTGGGACATGCATCGATCTTTTGGTATCCAAGACCCAACTTCTTCACCATTTTCTTACAAAAGTAATAGTTACTGTGTAATTTCTCACCGTCAGCAACATACTCTTAATGGTATTCAAGAGCGACTCAAAACACTCATGGCTCATGTTGTGATCACCCTTGATGTTAAGTAATGTCGCTTATCGCAGACAATATAGTGTGTTTGGTGCAACCATGCCACAATGGCTCGCTACCCTCGCCTAACAACTTAAAGAAGTCTTTGGCATCGAATTCATAGGTTGCTCTCTCCTTCGCTCCCAATCAAAATCGGCCTGCAATATCATGAACCATTTCATTCATACGATGAGTACTTTCACTCAATTGTGTACTTGTGTGATGCCACCATCTCTTCTCCGCCCATGTGCCCACCAAAGATTCTTCAGTAATTTCTCATGAACCCGTAAACAAGTAAATGATAGTTTACCATGTCTCTCATCCATATAATTTACATTCTTACACTTCAAACATGGACATCGATTCATGACTTACCATTCATACATTCCGGGTGACTATACGCGTACTCCAAAAACACTTGGCAACCAAATTTAAATTCAAATTGATCATTTATCTGGGCACTTGACTTTCGTCGTGCCATCCAACTACTGATCCGAATAGAGGTCCATGATTCCACTAAGACTACTACGAACATAACATTATAAATGTTAACATATGACTTGAGCATACTTGTAACCATATGACTTGAGCATACTTGTAAGCATGCATATGATTAACATTTAAGAATACTTCTAACAGTTTTAATAGTCTCTTTATTGACCAAGTCAATCTAGTTACCTTCTCTGTTGCAGACTAACGGTTTCCCTAAGATCGCTTATTTTGGCTTAATGACCCCTAATAGCTTACTACCATGCTAACAACTAAGCTTGGCTTGGCCCCGTGAGGCTTGGCTAAGCTTGGTGTGGCCTCGTGTGGCCTCACGGTGCCAAGCCCAGCCCATATCACCTCAACATCCCTTAATAGATCCTAACTTGATTTTCTTAGTAGCTTTGGTCATTGCAATGATTAGAATCATCACAAGCATGAGTTAGCAATTTTATATGAGTTCATTATAGTCTTATAAGATCGGGCACTAAAGGTCACCCAAAATACCCACTTTTGGACTTAAAATGTGACTTTTCACAAGTTTAATGCTCAAAACAGCTTTAGGCTTGGTTTCTTTAGCTTGTGTAGCTTACTTATGTCATATTATGACTATTGAAACTTGCCCACATGGTCCAAGTATGAGAATTCTATACTTAAGTCTTAGTTGCCACTTAAAGCTTACTTTTCATGGCTTTTAAACATGAAATTTGGTCAATACACAACATGCACCATAACTAAGTTAAGGAACACCTTTTAAATGATATATGTAGACAATATAGGGACTCCATAATGCCTTAAAACTTTAGTTGCAAAAATTTGATATAATAGTTCTCATATAGGCATAGATTTGACTATAATTTCATAAACAATCCACATGTAGGAAAAAAGAACCTTTAGGCATTCAAACAATTTTAAAATCATGATAATAAAATTACCCTATATCCATTATCATGCTTGTATCGCTTAACTAACTTCTTCACATCCAAAACGGTTCATACAAGGTACTTTAGGCATGATTAAGTACTAAATTATACTAATAAATCCCCAAGCCTTCCATTATAAATATTATTACATCAAATAATTGCTATAAATATCAATACCTATAATATGATGGCTATACAAATTGACTAAAAATAAAAGAAGAAATAGAGCAAACAAACTTATCAAGCGTAGAGTCTCAAAGATAAACCTAACGTGTTGAGTATACACTTTTTGAAAGCCCCATTTCCTAGAACCTCTTTATACTGCAAATTACATCACATAAATCAGATTGAGGAAAACGTATAATGCAGTAGACTCAACTCAATCACAATGAACACATAATGATAATATCAGAAATGATAACAATTCAAAAGTTTCATTGAACAATACCCTGAGATTCCTAATCGCTAAAATACCCTTAGACTCCAATGTTAGTGGTTTGACATTTAAATGTAAGTGCAACTAATTCAATTCGATATCATCTCCTCTTCTTTAAAAGTATATAGCATTGGTCCTCATACTCACAATTATATAGACCAACTCACCTTAGCGTGTGACCTAGAATAACCCAAATACAGTACATTAGAAATCAACAAGCCATTGGGTGGGAAATAAATGCTTAAGCATAAATTTTGTCAATCCCAATTATCCTCCTACCCTACCCAACAAGATTTGGACCACAAAGATATCTCTGAAGAGGTATGAAATCTATAATAATTCTAAGTGTCAAACACAAATACCAACTCATGAACCACAAATACCAACATTATACAAAAAATATTAACATTAGAGAATAACCCATTAAACTAACATTATACAAAAAAATATTAACATTAGAGACTAACATTATACAAAATAATTCCAAGTGCCAAACACAAATACCAACTCATAAACCACAAATACCAACATTATACAAAAAATATTAACATTAGAGACTAACCCATTAAACTAACATTATACAAAAAATATTAACATTAGAGACTAACATTATACAAAATAATTCCAAGTGCCAAACACAAATACCAACATTATACAAAAATATTAACATTAGAGACTAACCCATTATACTAACATTGGAGACTAATACATTCAATCAAACATTTGAACCACATAAATTAACAAATAATCGCATTCAATCGAAACCCACAAGCTACAGTAGCCGAAAAGAAGAAGAAAAACCCAAATATTCAAACATAACATAACATAACACACACACACACACACACACACACACACATACATATATATATATATATATATATATATATATCAAATATTTGTTATATAATTTGGTACCTAACACCAATTGAAGGAGAAAGCCAACCCAATCGCTGCGACAAAGAATAAAATTTCTTCTTCTCCTCTTTCCCCCTTCTTCCTCGCCTCCCTATTCTACCTCCCTCTTTTTTTTTCTTTCGATTCGAAGCTACTCGTCGAAACCCTCGTTAGATTAAAAAGATCAATGATCGCCATCAATGATCAATCGTCGTGTCATTGATTTTAATGACATGACTTATCAAATAATCGCATGTGCGTCACCGATTATAAGTGGTCGCAAAAAAACTACGCCAACATTTCCTACCAATTTTGGGTGGGAAATTTGTTATGGCGACCGATCAATGAATCGCATTCGATTCATGGATATAAGGTAGCGAGAATATAATATAATTCACTGATATCGATTGTATTATTAAGACTATCAGCGACCGGATATGCGATCGCTGATATAATTGGTCGCTGATAGGTCTTTTTCTTGTAGTGAATTTTAATTAAACTGTACTATATCAGGAAGTCATTCCTACTCATTATGCGAACTCCCTTTATATATTTACCTCCACATCGAGTCCTAGGAGGCCAAGGACTATGAATTATATTAATGAGTTAGTTGAGTTGGGGTGTATTCATTTATGCTTAGATGTGGCTCTATTGTCAATTAAAAATTGTCATGAAGACTAATTTAGCTCTTGCTGGAAGCTAACTTTAATGTTAATCCCTATATGTATGATGCTAAAACCTGGTGTGGGCAGCAGGGAACCTGGAGCAGGAAGGCTCTAGGTGCTATTAGAGGGCATTTCACTGTGAATATAGCTTTGAATTGGTGGAATATGTGAATAGTACTGATTTTGGGGTTGTTACAATAAGCTTTAAATACTTTTATTTTATTAAACCACATACTTCTTATGTTTATTATTATTTACTATAATATTTTTTTTTCATTTATAATAATACTTCAGTCAAATGAAAGTTTGATAAAAGGTGAACCCATTTGTTCTTACACATGTTTTTTTGACGTTCAAGTCTATATAAGAGTGGAACAGATTATTTTTCCTCATTTTAGTCTTTGTACTTTTGCTTTTCCTCATTTTTAGTCTGTACTTTTGCTTTGTTCTGCTAGTAATTAAATATCATAAATGTTGTATTGTATTGTTTGGATACATGCATGCTTGGTGTTTTTATTAGATTAATTACATGGATTAAAATAATGCTCTCATTATTAATTATTGTAATTTGATTTTTAGGGATATACAATTGAAGGTTACAAATTCACACATCAAAAAAAGAAAATAAATGAATGGGTACAACTTTGAAATGAATCTGCATACGCAAGTTATACAAACCTTACCTTGTTTTTAAATTTAGAATTATCCTTGAATTATTTGTATTTATTGTTAATTTCACATAATGAAATGAAATCACTTGAGACTGAATACATCTCTGAGATGGAATTAAAATCTGGAAATGTTGGATTTGGTCATCGAGTAGAGAAGTTTTCATGTAGCGAGAAAGAAAAAGTTGCATTGACAGCAGAGTTAGAAGCGTCTCGCTCTAAGAATGAAGAGCTTCAATCAACCATTCGGGCACAAGACAAGAATTGACGATCTTGAGAATATAATGAACAAGTTGGCTGACAATCCAGAAATTCTACGGTTGATTCAACGCAAAGACACAAACGTAAAGAGTCAATACAACTCTTGATCATTATTTATGGACATTCAAAATTGTTGAACTTTTATTGTGGACACTACAAAAATTTGGATATTAATGTTAAAGTTTATGTTAGACTTGGTAAATCATTAATTTAAAGTACAATGACTGATATTTGGACTTTGATTTTCCTATTTTGGTTAAATATGATAGAAAGTTAAAATTTAGTTAATTTATTGTTGCAGTTGGTGTTTTGCTATTGTTACAATCCTTAACTTGTTTTAGGCCAAATATTAGTTGCTCAAACAACTCTTTTAATATAATGTTTGAGAATAAATTAGGTATGTTGGATATATTGAAGAAGCTTTATTTCAAGTAGTAATATAGTTTTCTCATTTCAAAAAGTTTCCATAGCATCATAGAGAGCATTCAATGTTTGTTTGAAAGTATCTCATTGATTAGAATAACAATAAAATCTAGCTAAAATTTTCAAGCCTAATTTCACGAAATGTTATCCATCAACATTTCAAGATAATAAATTTATAACAAGAATATCTTTAAGAAAATGACTATACCATCATCAAACGCAACAACAGGCTTCAGTTTTACCTGTTCTTCCTAAAAATTAAATAGAAAACCTATATAAACTAATTGGAAACCATTTTCATGTACTTAAAAAGAGGTATAATCAAGTTCATGTGACTTTAAAATTATATTCAATATAATTTTAAATTCACAAACAATGAAGAATTCTTTCACGAACAATAGAACTTCAAGTAATTAGCGGTAAAACAACTGTCTCTACTAAAAAAAAAGAAAAAAAGGAAAAGTAAAAGATCTTTTTATGATATGGGCATATGGTGACTGGAATTTTGAGAGCTAGTTAAATCCAATTAAGATTATATATTCATATTCATATTGTAAATACATGGCAACATAAATGCCTTTATTAGAAGCAATGGAACCCTGCTTGAATTATATATGAATAAAAAACCTTAAAGATTATAATCTTCAAAAGTAGCATGACACATGTTTTGGAACAAAATAAAAAAAATTCTAATTAAAAACTTGATCATCAAAACAAAAATGTGAAAAGAGAGGAGCTAAAACAGGCTTATTAGGTTTATCTTTAATTTTGGGCAACAATTTACTAGTCGTTGCAAACAAAAATATATAAAATAAGCAACGGAAATAAATTGTTGACAATAAATGTGGCCCATATTAGGCAACGAAATATAGCAACAAAAAAGTTTTCATTGTTGACGATGAGGGGAAATCTCTTCAGCAACAAAAAAGTAAATAAGCGGGGTTTTTTTTCCCTCCAATAATTTGTCAACGAAATTTTGCAACGACCTATGAATTTCCTCCCAAAACACAGATCGAAGCTCTCCCCTCCCAAATCGCATAAGGGCTTTTCCTCTAATTCCCGAATCAGAAATCGCTCAAGCTCTTCTCCCCCAAATCAATCGTGCATCAGTATTATCTGGTTAGTTAAATAGTTCATCAAAATTTTATTGAATTTATAGTAGTATGCGTTTATTGAATATGTTGAAGTAGTTCATATGATTAATTATGTTGTTTTTCATTTGGATGCAGGGATTGTGGGAAACAAGTATATTTAGGTATAGATTGATTGATTAAATTACTTCTTTATTTGCCTGTTAAAAGGAGTTCATTCATTTGTTGTGTTTTTGTTTTTCTATTTATGGAAAATATTGATGAGCTTTTTTTATTTTTAATGTTTGGGTTTCGTTATGTGGATTTGACACTGCTCATGCTGCCTCTATGTATAATATTTGTTTGACTTTTATATCTATATATTTATAATTTTGTTTGTGTGGTTTTATTTTCTTAGCTTAATTTTTAAAATGTGTGGAATCATTATTCAATCACTTTGTTCATGTTATAATATCAGAGCCTATTATCGAGTTGCAATTAAGTTTTAAAGGTGTTGATGCTGACATCAATTTTAACCTTAGTGATTATGAGGACTGTATGAATGAGGTTAATTGCTTACTATCATTTTTTTTACTAGTCATTTGAGGCATTAATAAAAATGAAGAATGTTCTATATATATATATAAACTAATCTAGAAAGTTTTCATGTGAATAGACAAGGTATGTGATGCCTTTGAAGTAGCTGAGAAGAATGTAATGTCTACCTCATCCACGGTGACGCCCCCAAAATAGGTATACATCACCCATCTTGAGTCACCAAATACATGGTACAAAATTCAAATACAACTTAATAATACAATTATCGTGTAAAATACGACAAAACATAAATTGAGAGTTCTAATACGAATATTGTCTTCTAGACAGTATTCAAACTCAAATGGAGTCCTTAATACATTTATTATCGTACTATTTCACAGAATAGTGATGACTACTAATGCTATCATCTGGACCGTCACTTCGTTCCCCGACTAGTCCCAGCTATATTCTCATTTCCTGAAGAGAACAATGAAAGCAAAGGGTGAGCTCAATTAGCCCAATAAGAAATATTATGACTAAGATAATGCATAATAAATTATCGTTAGCCTTCAACAGTATTAAACTGATAAAATATAATAAACATCAAGTTTAACTGTAGTGGAATAAGCAATCTATTAGAAGAGTCAAGTAGAGCATGATATCTACTATCTTCTATGATTTAAAAGGTTTTTTTTCATCACTTTTATCGCTGAGACTCAGCTTAATAAATAATCTACAACATCGAATCACCCCTGCACTACGGCCAAGGATATTCTTTAGTATCACGACCACAAATTATCCATGCACTACGGGCCAAGGATATTCGTGTATTCATCAATGGTCTTGATCATGCCAACAACTGTCCATCAATGCACTACGGGCCAATGAGGACTTTTACCACATCATTTATAACATTACGATCATGATTATACTGAATAATCCCTGGTCATAATTATACCAAGTCCATTTATGCACTACAGGCCACAAATGACTTTCAACATAATATAAACATGAGGATGATGACAATGATATAAGAATTCAATAAAACAAGTTCAAGGATAAATTTTTAAAAATTTATAATTTAATTTATCCAAAAATCAATAACGTCCAAATTGTCAACATGATACTGTTTTGTGGAGTAAAATTCAAGAATAATATTGTACCAAAAATAATTTGGACCGAAAATGAATTAATTTTTATCATTAATAGTACCCCGGGTGAATAGTATTCGAGTGAATAGTACCCCATGAATAGTACTCCGGCATGAAAAGTTAAAACTTATCAAGAATGCTCAGAATAATATTTCCATGAAAAGATACTGGATGAAGTGCAAATATCAAGGATATTCTACTAATTTCATGGAGTTTAGAAGCAAAAACTTTAACAAAACGAGTATAGAATTCGAAATCTGAAATGAAATAATATTACTTACATACTACAGAGTATGGAAGAAAATATTATTTCAAGCGAGTATTGAACTAAAATAACATCCTTTACCTTGAAAAGAAGAGTATTCCAACTGGTATAGCGGGGATATTCTTGAAGAAAACTTTCACTGTTTTCTACGCTCAAAGCTTTCTAAGACTCGAAAGAAATACACTCAATATTATAGAAGAAGAATTCTCTGATTCTGGAGTGATTTTCAATTCTAACTAAGCATCCTATTTATAGGAGAATGGAAAGGATACTATTTGGATTTTATAAAATCACAAACGCAACAGTTGACGGATGAAATTTTCAGCCAAATTTTCTGATTCACGAGATTTGTTACTATGCAACACTATGCAGACACTATGCATAATAAAATATAATATAATCTATTTATCATATAAAACAAAACTTATTATTATAATAATAATAATAAAACACTCCTGACTTTTCCATGCCAACCAATTCATTTTGTTTTCCCGCGAATGCTCTCCAATTATTCCACCCAGGCCCCCACCTTATATATATATATAATACTTAAATGTATATATATATATATATATATATATATATATATATATATATATATATATATTGAATAATTTTTACCGATTATTTTGAAAAATGGGTAAATGGGGTCCATAAAATAAGCAAAATTTACAAAAAAATCCCCTCAATATTTTTAACAACCTTTATTCATATTATTATAACTCGCAATATTAACAACTAGGTCGTTCCCAGGAAAGAGGGGGCTTTCTAATAAGGATTTCTCCCTATTGGTGCGCAATTAGGTGACCAAACCTCTCCTTGACAGAACTTCTAGACATCGTCAATATTGCAAATAATAATATTAATAACTTTGTCGTCTCAATTATTGATTTAATAATATAAAATATTATGCAGATGACACTGTGACAATAGTTGAATCAATAATATGAGAGATATGATGCAACAATTACTATAGCAATAATTAAGTGACTTCTCACGTAAACATCAATAATCAATACCGTATGCTACTATGCAACCACGCGTATTACTGTACTTTTAACACCGATTATTTCAACAGTTTTAACGGTAAAACTTCTGCCGTTATTTTTATAAAAAGATATTTCTGTCGTTTTCTCATTTCGACAATAATTCCGTTGTAGGGTCCACCAATGATTGTGAAGTTGTACGAATATTCTCTATTAAAACGAATATTCCCCGACCAATCAAATATTATATAACAACTTGCTTACTTTGCAAAATTTATAAATATTACCCACAACTTTAATATTATAACAAATCAACACCGTAATTATTCAAAATGATATTTATAGAAAAAATTATCTTTATTCATAAAAGTTGGGGTCTTACATCCACAATTACCACTGAACTTATATCCCAAAAGTAAGGTTGTTTTCTAACTCAAATCTCAAGGTACAAAAATAATATTTGAGCGTATCAGTCGTGTGGGGAAATTTCTCCAGCCTTTGGGGTTAAGAAATGTAAGTTCTTAAAACCTGGAATACATCAAAAAGGATATCTCTATGTCTTACATGTTTTTGCTATAGCCTTTGTTTACTGACTTTCACATGCTCAAATTTGTTCCATAAGTTGTATTGTGCTGATGATGTAGAAGAAAATAAGTCGAGTTGAAGAAGCTCAAGGATTATTATTGCATGAAGAAGTAGTGAAGGGAGAAAATCATACAAATTCTAAAGGTGAAGAAATAGGTTTTCATGAAAAAATTTGAGATTATCATGTCAAAAAACAGAATTTGGATGAAAAAGGTTAGTAATCACTTATTTTTATATGACCAACTAAAACTCTTTTCTTGTGTTATGGAAATCAATCATTTATGTTCATGCAGAGGATATTAAAGGGGAAGCAATATAAAACCAATAGCATAAGGTAAATACTTCCATGAAGAAGTGTTTCCTTCTGACACTCCCTTGGGAGCTGGTGAACTAAATGTGGAAAAGCAGACCTCAAATGAAAATGGTTAGTAATGTTTAATTATTGCAACATCTTTCTCTCTCGGGTTAGTTTCCTTTGTTCATATGTTGCGTGGATTTCACCTACCGATGAAAATGACACTGAACTTAAGCCTCCTACCCAAACTTTCGAAATTCTGACAGAATCAAATGATAAACCCAGTCTAGGCAGTGGAGTCCTAAATGCTTCATCTGACATATCCGACGACAAAGATGAAAAGACTCGTGAGAAGCCAAATTTGGAGGAGGATTTGATAGAAACAAATAAGAATCATATTCAGACAAAAGACCCTGTTCAAAGAGGTTAGTTCAATAATCTCTCAACTTCAAGAGTTCAATTACTTTTTTACTATGTGTTATAAGTAGCTAATAAAAAATTATTCTCATACTTGTATTCAAGATGATGATTTTGAACAAATTATATATATATGTATGTATGTATGTATGTATGTATGTATGTATGTGTAAGACCCCAACTTATTATAAATAAAATTAATTTTTCCTCTATTCATTATTCTAAATTAATAAGGGTTAATTTGATATAATGCTTTGGTTATGGGTGAAATGTGCAAATTTTGCAAAATAAGCAAGTGGTTATAAAATATTCATTGTTATCGGGGAATATTCGTTTGGTCATAGAATATTCTTTTTGTCGGGAATATCCGTACGACGACATAGTCATTTGTGGGCCTCATAACAAGATAATTGTCGAATGAAGAAAATGACAAAGTTGAGTTTTATAAATAATGGCGTAATTGTTACCGTTAACACTGTTGAATTACCTGGTGGTTAAAATACAGTAATATGCGTGGTTGCACAGTAGCACACGGTATTTCACAGTATTGTTGAATTATTGATTTGTATGTAAGAAGGCACTACTCAATAATTGTTACGATGAGTTCTTGCTCAATATTTTATTTTATTGATTCAATAATTGTTGCGTTGATAGTTTATATTATTGTTGTTTCAATAATTGTCACTGCACAGTATTTCTCATTATCAGATCAATAATTCATATTATTTGAATATTATTATTAGATAGCATTATTGGCAATATCTAGAAAGTTCTGTCAAGGAGAGGTTTGGTCATCTAATTGCGTGCCAGTAAGGAGAAATCCTTATCGGAAAGCCCCTTTTTTCCTGAGAAGGCCCTGGTTGTCATAATTGTGATTCTGTAATATTATTTGAGAATAATTAATTATTGATTTATATGATAAGGAAATATTTATTTGATATGGATATAAATGATGGATTTATTTGTTTTAAATGGTTATTAATGAAAGAATTAATGCTGAGATGTTTTATCAGTATTTTGTCAGATTGGAGGTATTAAAAATCATCCATTTATGGATTTCGGATATTTTTTGTTTGGAATTTGGAAAAACTTTCTTCTGTAAAGTTGTAGAGAATTCGATTTTGTATGGAATGGACATAAATTCGTATTTTTCTGATAAGCGGACTATTTTCTATGAATGATAAAAGTTTCTAATTATTGTTCAAATGATAAAATATTTTGGAAAATTCTAGAATTGGTTGGTGAGAAATGTGCTCAATTGAATTTCAAATGTGGTGGGTGGCAATAGTAGCATGTAAAGCCATCAGGTAGCAAGTCAAGTCTGCTTCGGCATGCTAATATTTTCCTATAAATAGAGGGCTAAGTTAGAATTTAAAATCACACCAGAAACAAGTTTTCTCTCTTTCTCTCTCTATATTATCGAGCGTATTTTGTGAGTATTTAGATACTTTGAGAGTTGCTGTTCAGTACAAGTTTCATTCAGCATCATATCAGATATTTCATTCTAAAGTACTATTTCTTTGAGGTAAGGGATGTTATTTTCTTCATATATGATATTCTTTCGTCAATATCATTATGCCGAAGTATTGATATGAACTTTTAATCAAATTTGGAACTTTTTATGTCGGGGTTACTATTCACGTATACGACATTATTCACGTATACGACACTATTCACGTATACGGCACTATTCACGAGTATTGTTCACGAAGTATGATTTTATTATGGAATTTCTACCTTTTTGTGTCGGGGTTACTATTCACGTATACGACACTATTCACGTATACGGTACTATTTGGTGACTCAGAATGGGTGTTGTATACCTATTTTGGGGAGGCACAGTTGGTATCAAAGCTTAGGGATATGGTCTCTGGCAGAGATCGGGGAATAGAACTAGGAGGGGAGAGATGAGTAAATCCTTCTCTAGTGTGTCCCATCTAAGCTTATTTGTTGGTTGGTCATAATATAGGGATATTATATGATATGTTAATTTGTTTAATTAACCCTTGTTTTATGGCGATTTAAGAATGGTCACTTCTGAGAACGTTAAGAATGGAGTGTATGAGATCGTGGAACAACCTTTAGTCACAAACCAGAGAACGTGCAACAGAAGGCAATATTCCTCCCAGAAACAACACTACCGAGCAAACGATGAATGATGGAATGTTTAGGAGCTTTTTGCGCTTCATGCAAAATTAGACGAGGAGACTCGTGTACAAAATACGGTGGAAATGATGGCAACGCGATGCATCACAACCAAGCAGTTCAAGGAGTTACGACCACCAGATTTCTGGGGACAGCCCGATCCGATTAAGGCGGAAACATGGGTCAAGCAAATTACCAAGACATTCGATGTCTTGGGATGCACGGAGGAACATAAGGTTCCATTCGCCACCTTTATGTTTCGTGGTTAAGCAGATTACTGGTGGGAATCTGTGAAGCGTACCCAGCTTGCCGCACTCAATATGTCTTGGGAAATGTTTCAGAAACTGTTCAATGACAAGTACTTTCCTAAAAGTATTCGTCATATGAAAGAGGTAGAGTTTATTAGACTGGAGCAGAACAACATGATGGTGTCCCAGTACGAGGCGAAGTTCGCAGAGTTATCCAAGTTTGCACCTCATTTAGTAGAGAATCAGATGTTGTGAATAGGGCTCAGTTATTAGAGCGAGATAGTGAGTATGTTCAACCGAGGGACCACAACCAGGGTCATACCGGTGACAACAATCATCGGAGCGATGATAACCAGCGAGGAGGGAAAAATACGGACAAAAGCGGTAACCACTCGGGTGGTAATCGTGGCCGTGATACAAGGATAGGTGAGTCAAGTGGAAATTTCAAGAAGAGAAGATTTAACGATGACGGGAAGACGTCGGCAGCAACACCAGCACCAGCACCAGCAACAAATTCTAGGGGAGGAGAACGACCGCCAGTTAGGTGCTACAAATACAGAGAGGAGGGACACATAAGTCCAAACTGTTCACAGCCTTCCAAGGTGTGTTTCAATTATGGAAAAGACGGTCACATAGCTCGATTTTGTCCTGTAGCGAAATCAAGTCCAACTGGAACGGTGACACCAAAGGCGGATACGGATAAAATAAAGTCGGCGGTTTCTGGAAGAGCGTTTTTCGTGACTGCCTAAAACGCGAGCAACCCGAACGAAGGTATCACGAGTTAGTTAATTATAAATTCTTGCGAAATCTATACCTTATTAGATATTGGTTCTACCCATTCTTTTATCTCTCCTACTTGTGCTTAATGTTTAAACTTGACTCTGGAGAAATTAGACTTTGATTTATCAGTGGAGACTCCGTTAGGAGAAACTTTCATTACATCCACAGTTTATAAATCTTGCTTAATCCAAGTTGGCACTATCACATTACCTGTTAATCTTATCTCTTTAAAGATACATGCTTTTGATGTGATTTTAGGAATTGATTGGTTAACCACTCATCATGCCAAAATTGATTGTTTTCATAAGGTTGTTAGTTTTCATATTCCTAACCAACCTATTATACTTAATTCAAGCAACTAAACCACTAAAATCACCATCACTATATCCAAATTATAAAGCTATTCGTTTATTGAAAACCAGATGTCAAGCTTTCTTAGCCCATGTTATGGATTTGAACAAAGACAAGTCAGATTTGAATAATATTTCTGTTGTTAGAGAATTTCCTGAAAAATTTCTTGGCATACCCCCAGAGTGTGATATTAAATTTTGTATCGACTTTGAACCCGGTACAAAACCCATTTTTAAAATCTCATATCAATTGGCTCCTATTGAACTTCAGGAGTTAAAAACCAAAGTGCAAGAGTTGGTACCCGAGCCTCTATCTGGTGACTTCCTTTGTGGAATGCACTGAAGTTAGACTCTCCGTAGGGGATGTCATATTCGTGCGGTGGTAAACTGATAAGCACCATTGTGACGTGATATTCAAGATTGGGATATGAGTTACAGTTGAGAGCAACTTAAGTCAGTAATCGAAATATCTACCTTTCTAGGCTTATCTAGTTATTATCGGAGATTCATGGAAGGATTTTCTCGAATCGCTACTCCGTTAACTTAGCTGACCCGAAAAGATACAAAATTCATATGGAGCGAGGAATGTGAGAAGATTTTCTAAGAGCTCAAGAGGTGACTTGTAAGACCCCAACTTATTATAAAAAAAAATTAAATTTCCTCTATTTATTATTTTGAAATAGTAAGAGCTAATTTGATTAATATGGTTAGTTATGGGTAAAATGCGCAAATATCTTAAATAAGCAAGTGGTTATAAAATATTCATTGTTGTCAGGGAATATTCATTTGGTCGTGGAATATTCTTGTTGTCGGGGAATATTCGTACGACGGCGCAACCTTGTGTGGGCCCCATAATGAAAAGCGATTGGAGGAAGAAAACGACAAATATAAGTTATTTATAAATGACTAATAGTTGTTACAAGTTAATACCGTTGAGATACTCGATGGTTAAAACACAAGAAGACACAAAGTTACACACCAATTATTGATTCTTACGTGAAAGGCACTACTCAATAATTGTTACGATAATTACTTTGCTGAGTATTTTATTTTGTTGATTCAATAATTGTTGCGTTGATATTTTATATTATCGTTATTTTAATAATTGTCACTACACGATTTTCCATTATCGTAGCAATAATTCATATTATCCTAATAATATTATTGGATAACATTATTGGCAATGTCTAGAAAGTTCTGCTCAAGGAGAGGTTTGGTCATCTAATTGCGGCGTCGATGAGGAGAGATCCTTATTGAAAAGCCCCTCTTCCCAGGAATTATGCGTTTATCGATGATTGTGATTACGTAATATTATTTGTGAATAATTAATTATTGATTTATATGATGAGGAAAATATTGATTTTATATGGATATAGATGGAGAAAATTTTAATGTGACAATTGTTGAAAATTAATATTTTATCTTTTTCTGATAAAATAATTCATTTAAATACATTATTATATTTTAATAATATAATAATGGTGATATTTTTACAATGAATGTGGGATATATGAGTTTATGAGGAGGAAGAGAATTTTTGTTACAATAAATGTTAAAAACATGTTTTTCATGTCGATGGACCCCATTTCTTGACTGAAATTTGATTATAGCCTGTAAAATCGCCCGTTTGTGGATTTCGGTCAATTTCTGTTTGGAATTTGAAAAATATTTCTTCTGCAAAGTTGTAGATAATGAAATTTCCTATGGAAACGACATGACATTCAAATTTTTCTGACAAAAGGGCTATTTATCATGAATTATTGAAATTCTGAAGTTCCGAAATAATTAATTTTTGGTAGTTTTAATTATTTTTATTAAGAAAAATGTTTTTTTGTATTTTGTGGACATCATTAACATGTGCAAGTGCTGAATTCAAATGTCTAGAGGTGGGCTAAGGAAAATTTTATAAATATATTAATATTTTATTAAATTTTCTGCTTTGGTGTTTTAAGCATTTTCCTATAAATAGGGTGTTTAGGTTAGAATTAAAAATCACACTAGAAACTGAAATCTTCTCTCTCTTTCTCTCTTGATATACTGAGCGTATTCTTGTGAGTATTTTGATACTTTGAGTGTTGCTATACGGTGCAAGTTCAAGTCATAGCCTATATCCGGTGTTTCAGCTAGAAGTACTATTCTTTCGAGGTAAGTGATATTATTTTTTTTAAAATGATATTATTTCTTTCAATATCATTATGCCGGAGTATTGGTAAGATTTTTCTTGTGAAATTCTTGTCTTTTAGTGTCGAGGTAACTATTCACATATACGACACTATTCACGAATACGACACTATTCACAGAAAAATTAAAATTTTATTTTTTGTCCAAAATATCTATTATGGACACTAGCTTTGATTGTATCCATATTTTGATCATTCTTGAATTTTATTCCACTATGATTATTTATGAGGTGTTTTTGGACATGAATAAACCGAAATACGAATCCTTAATATTTATTCTTTTGTTTCACTAGATTCGTTTTCTTTAAAATATTTTTCATCATCCTCAGTCCTAAATGATGATATAACTGAATATCTTTGGCTTGTAGTGCAAAGATTAATAATTTTATGATGAATATCTTTGGCCCGTAGTGCAAAGATGAACATGTGTTGAGATGAACATGACTGACTAATGAATATCTTTGGCCTGTAGTACAAAGATGAATATTTGATTTATGATGTATACTGATTGATGTTACAGGGATAAAATATTGATGATGGACTTTTAAATTCATAGATAATAGTAGATTTCATTCTCTACGTAACTCTTCTATGAATTATTATTTCCGCTGTGAATATTGATCTGAAACTTGTTGTCTATTGTATTTTATCAGATTTTTCCCTGTTGAGGACTAACGATAATTTGTTCTATATTATCTTAGTCATAATATTCTTTACTGGACTAGTTGAGCTCACCTTTTCCTTTTGTTCCATTTTTCTTCTCAGGAGGCGAGAATGTAGCGAGTACTAGTCGGGGTATGAAATGAAGGTTCTAGAGAGTTGTTTTGAAATCCTCACTATTTTTATAAAATAATGTACCAATAATTGTAATGAGGACTTATTTGGGTGTGGATATTATCTAGATGGCAATATCTGTATTTAAACTCATAGTTTATATGTTGTATTAATAAAGTTGTAGTTTTTTTCTGTACCATGTTATTGACGACTCAAAATGGGTGATGTATACCTATGTTGGGGCCGTCACAGTTGGTATCAGAGCTTAGGGATATGATCTCCAAGCGAGATCGGGGAATAGAACTAGGAGGAAGAGACGAGTAAATCCTTCGCTAAGTGTGTCCTACCTAAGCTTATTTGTTGGTTGGTCAAGATATATAGGGTATTGTGTGATTTGTTAATTTGTTTAATTAACCCTTGTTTTATGGCACTATTTAAGAATGGCAACCGAGAATGTTAACATGGAGTAAATGAGACCGTGAGACGCTCAGTACTCACCAACGAGGAGAATGTGCAACAGTCGGCAATGTTCCTCCCATGAACAACACCACCGAAAGCGCATAATGAGCAGCGGAATGTTTAGAAGCTTTTTGCGCTTCATGCAAAATCGATTTGAGGAGACTCGTGTTCAAAATACAGGAGGAAATGATAGCAACGCACGGTTTGTCACAGCCAAGCAGTTCAAAGAATTGGGACCACCATAATTCTGGGGAAAGTCGGATCCGATTAAGGCGGAGACGTGGGTCAAGCAAATTTCCAAGATATTCGACGTCTTGGGATGCACGGAGGAATAGAAGGTTCTATTCGCCACCTTTATGTTCCGCAATGAGGCAGATTACTGGTGGGAATCTGTGAAGCGTACCCATCCAGCCGCACTCAGCATGTCTTGGGAAATATTTCAGAAACTATTCAATGACAAGTACTTTCCTGAAAGTATTCGTCATATGAAGGAAGTGGAGTTCATTAGACTGGAACAAAATAACATGACGATGTCCCGGTACGAGGCAAAGTTTGTATAGTTATCCAGGTTTGCACCTCATTTGGTGGAGAATGAGGAACGTATGACGCGGATGTTTCTGAGAGGTTTGAAACCCGACATACGTCAATATCTCATTTCTTATAAATTTTCTCTCTATTCAGATGTTGTCAACAGGGCTCAATTATTAGAGCGAGATAACGAGTATGTTCAACCGAGGGACCACAACTAGGATCATACCGGTGACAGCAGTCATCAGAACAACGATAATTAGCGGAGAAAGAAGAATACGGACAAGAACGGCAACCACTCTGGTGGTAATCATGGCCATGAAAATATAAGAAGCGAGTTGGGGGGAGATTTTAAAAAGAGGAGATTTAACAATGACAATGCGAAGACGACAGCACCAGTAGCAACTGGTTCTAAGGGAAGAGAACGACCACCGGTCGTATGCTATAAATGCTGGAAAGAGGGACATATCAGTCAAAACTGCCCACAACAGTTCAAGGTATACTATAATTATGGAAAAGAAGGACATATAGCTCGAGATTGTACGGTAGCAAAACCAAGTTCAGCGGGGACGGTGACTCAAAAGGTTGTCCCAGAAAAGTCAAAGTCGACGGTTCCTGGAAGAGCGTTTGTCGTGACTGGTCAAAATGCGAGGAACCCAAACGAGGTAATCACGAGTAAGCTAATCATAAATTCTTGCGAAGTTTATACCTTACTTGATACCGGTGCTACCCATTCATTTATCTCTCCTGCTTGTGCGCAACGTTTAAACTTAACTCCGGAGAAATTAGACTTTGATTTATCTGTGGAAACTCCGTTAGGAGAAACTTTCATCACATCCACTGTTTATAAGTCTTGTTTGATCCAAGTTGGCACTATCACATTTCCTGTTGACCCTATCTCTTTAAAGATACTTGTTTTTGATGTGATTTTAGGTATTGATTGGTTAACTACTCATCATGCCAAAATTGATTGTTTTCGTAAGGTTGTTAGTTTTCATATTCCTAATCAACCTGTTGTTCAAATTCAAGCAACTAAACCATTAAAACCAATCACTGTCATATCAAGTCATAAAGCTATTCGTTTATTGAAAAACGGATGTCAAACTTTCTTAGCCCATGTTATGGATTTGAATAAAGACACGTCAAATTTGAATAATATTCATGTTGTTATTGACTTTCCTGATGTATTTCCTGAAGAACTTCCCGGTCTACCCCCGGAACGTGAGTTGAATTCTTTATTGATCTTGAACCTGGTACAAAACCCATTTCTAAAACCACATATCGAATGGCTCCTATTGAACTTCAGGAGTTAAAGGTCCAACTACAGGAGTTGTTGGACATCGGTTTCATTCGTCCTAGTACATCTCCTTGGGGTGCTCCTGTTTTATTCGTAAAGATGAAAGACGAGAGTATGCAACTTTGTATTGACTACGGGGAATTAAATCATGTCACTATCAAGAATAGGCATCCGCTACCTCGTATTGATGACCTGTTTGACCAGTTGCAAGGAGCACAATTCTTTTCAAAGATCGATCTTCGTTCTGGATATCATCAGTTGAAGAATAGAACTGAGGATATTCCAAAGACTGCCTTCAGGACTCGGTACGGGCATTATGAATTCTTAGTCATGTCTTTTGGATTGACTAATGCTCCTGCGGCTTTCATGGATATGATGAATCGAGTATTCAAGGAATATCTGGATCAGTTCGTTGTTGTCTTTATTGATGACATCCTCATATATTCCAAAAGTCGTGAAGATCATGAGCACCATTTGAAGTTTTGGTACTCCAAAGGCTTCGTGAAAACAAGCTTTATGCCAAGTTGAAGAAATGCGAGTTCTGGCTTGAGGAAGTAGCATTCCTTAGGCACGTGGTGTCAAAACATGGAGTATCTATTGACCCGCCAAGATTGAAGCAATACAAAGTTAGGGAGCAAAGAAGACGGTGACCAAAAAGTCGTAGCTTTACGGCTTAATTTGGTTATTATCGGAGATTCGTGGAAGGGTTTTCTCGAATCGCTACTCCGTTAACTCAGTTGACTCGGAAGGATACAAAATTCGTTTGGAGCGAGGAATGCGAGAAGAGTTTCCAAGAGCTTAAGAGGAGTTATTTCAAGACTGCTCGACAATACCATCTGGTTCGGATGGATTTGTTATCTACAGCGATGCTTCGGGCAAAGGGTTAGGATGTGTTCTCATGCAACGTGGGAAAGTCATAGCCTATGCCTCGCGACAACTTAAAGAATGGAGAAGAATTATCCTACTCATGATCTAGAGTTGGTAGCAGTCGTTTTCGCGCTAAAGATCTGGAGGCACTATCTATACGGGGAGAAAGTGGAGATATATTCAGACCATAAAAGCCTCAAATATTTCTTCACCCAAAAGAAACTCAATATGCCGCAAAGACGTTGGCTCGAGCTGTTGAAAGACTACGACCATACCATTCAATTCCATCCTGGAAAAGCGAACGTGGTAGCTGACGCGTTGAGTAGAAGATCATATGCGGGAACGAGTGCGATGTTGTCAACATAAAGGCCCATTTTGTGTGATTTACAAAAGATGAAGATAGAATTCAAGACTCCGAGGATCAATGCGATGATGTCAAGTATACGCATAGAACCAACTTTAATCGATAAAGTTAAAGTTGCTCAAGCCACAGACCCGGAGCTAATGCGTATGAAGAAGAAAGTATAAGAAGGTGCTATTCCAGAAGCAAGAATTGATGAAGAAAGAATATTTCGAGTCCACTCAAGACTTTGTGTTCCTAACGACCCTGATTTGAAGTACAAGATCATGATGGAGGCACACAATACACCATTTGTGATCCATCCTGGAAGTACCAAAATGTATCGTGATCTTCGACATACATTTTGGTGGAACAATATGAAGAGAGAGATTGCAAAGTTTATCTCGACGTGTTTAACTTGTCAACGTGTAAAGGCAGAGCATCAATTGCCTAAGGGTCCATTGCAACCACTTGAGATTTTGAAATGGAAGTGGGAACATATTACCATGGATTTCATTACGGGTCTTCCCACGGTTTCTCAAGGCATAAATGCTATTTGGGTTATTGTTGATAGATTAACCAAGTCTGCTCATTTCTTGCCGATATGGGAGACTTATTCCCTTGAACGTCTTGCTCGTATGTATGTAAATAAGATTGTGAGATTGCATGGCATGCCAGTATCCATAGTTTCGGATCGTGACCCAAGATTCACTTTAAGATTTTGGGTTAGTTTGCAAAAAGCTATGGGCACGAATTTACGATTCAGTTCGGCATACCATCCTCAAATGGACGGACAATCAGAGAGGACTATTCAAACTCTTGAAGATTTATTAAGACTCTGTGTCCTAGACTTTAAGGGAAGTTGGGATAAGTATTTACCATTGGTGGAATTCTCCTACAACAACAGTTATCAGGCAAGTATAGGTGTGGATCTATTTTAAGCATTGTATGGACGAAAGTGTCGCTCTCCAATATATTGGGATGAGGTGGGTGAAGCAACATTGTTGGGACCCAATTTTGTACGTATGACTACGGAAAAGATTCAAATAATTCGACAACGTATACAAATGGCACAGGATCGACAAAAGAGTTATGCGGATCTTCATCGAAAGGACGTGGAATTTAGTATTGGGGATCATGTATTGTTGCGAGTTTCTCCATGAAAGGGAGTTACTGTAAGACCCCAACTTTTATAAATAAAGATAATTTTTCTATGAATATCATTTTTGAATATTATAAAATGAATTTGATATAATATTATAATTGTGGATAATATTTATAAATTTTGCAAAATACGCAAGTGGATATATAATATTCGATTGGTTCTGGGAATATTCGTTTTAACAGGAATATTAAGTAAATGGCAAGAATCATTGGTGGACCCTACAACGGAATTATTGTCAGATTGAGAAAACGACAAAAATATGTTATGAAAATAATGGCGGAAGTTTTACCAATAACTGTTGAAACACTCGGTGTTAAAAGTACAAGATGTCTGGCGCCGTTGCAGTAGTACACGATATATTGATTATTGATGCTTACGTTAGAAGTCACTTAATTTTTTTAATTATTGCCATGAGTTGATGTAAATTTTGCTTATTTTATGAACCCCATTTACCCATTTTTTAAAATAATCGGTGAAAATTATTCAAGATATATATATATATATATATTAGTATTATATATATGGTTATGGCTTTGTTGACAAAGTGGGGGGAGTACAATTAGTAGTAGTATATATATATATATAATATATATATAATAGTTTATTTAAAAGATTTTGCTTTAAATATGGACCGTCCGATTAAAAGTAAATCAATCTGGACCGTTCATGAGTTAGTTACTATGCAGTCCATTTTTCTATAAATAGAAGCTCATTCCTTCATTATTTTCTTACGATCACTGAAACTCTAGAGAGATAAACTGTAGAGAGAAAGAAGAAAAGAATTCTGCTACTTAACTACTCTTATATCAAGTTTCTTTTACGGTAAGGGGTATTATTTCTTTTGTATTCATGAAGAGAACTTCTGTTATTCCATTCTTTATTATTTTGTTGGAATAACTTTTGTATACACCTGCTACCCTATACTTGGTGATATTCTTCTATTATTCATCTTTATTATTCTATTGGAATATCCTCGTCTGCGTGTGTTTTACACCTGACCGGTCTTTATTATTATTCTATCGGAATATCCATGCATGTGTTTTACACCGACCAGTTCCGCTCTTTATTATTACATTGGAATATCCTCGTCTGTGTTTTTACACCTTACTGAGTTCCGTCTTTACTATTCTCATTAGAACATCCCGCTTGGTGCGAATTTTGCACGACTGGTTCCGTTATTATTATTCTGCTGAATAACTTGTCTATGTGAAGTACCACATGCATGGTGATTTCTTTTGTTATTCTATTCTTTATTATACTCAGTTGGTTAAAGTTTTGACTTCTATACTCCATGAAATTAGTAGAATATCCTTGATATTTGCGTTTCATCCAGTATCTTTTCATGGAAATATTCGTCTGAGCATTCTTGAATTTTACTCTACAAAGAAGTATCATGTTGACAATTTGGTCGTTATTGGTTCCTGGACAAATTAATTCGTGAACATGTTTTATTGAATTCTTATATCATTGTCATCATCCTCATTGTTTATATTATGTTGAAAGTCATCTCATGGCACATAGTGCATAGATGGACTTGGTATGATTATGACCGAGGATTATTCAAAGATAATCATGACCGTAATGTTACAAATGATGTGGTAAAAGTCCTCATTGGCCCGTAGTGCATTGATGGACAGTTGTTGGCATGATCATGACCATTGATGAATACACAAATATTCTTGGCCCGTAGTGCATGGATAATTTGTGATCGTGATACTAAAGAATATCCTTGGCGATGATGTGGATTATTTATTAAGCTGAGTCCCAGCGATAAAAGTGATGAAAAACCTTTTAAATCATAAAAGATAGTAGATTTTATTCTCTACTTGACTCTTTTAATGGATTGCTTGTTTCGCTGCAGTTAAACTTGATGTCTATTGTATTTTTATCAGTTTAACATTGTTGGAGACTAATGATAATTTATTCTGCATTATCTTAGTCATAATATTTCTTGTTGGGCTAGTTGAGATCACCCTTTCTTTCATTGTTCTCTTCAGGAAATGAGAACGTAGTGGGACGAGTCGGGGAACGGAGTGATGGTCCGGATGATAGTATTAGCTAGTAGTCCTCACTATTCTGTTAAATAGTGTGATAATAAATGTAATGAGGACTGAATTTGAGTTTGTATCATCATACATGAGGACTCCATTGAGAGTGGATATTGTCTTGAAGGCAATATTCTTGTTTAAACTCTCAGTTTATGTTTTGTCATATTTTACACGACAGTTGTAAAATTATGTTGTATTTGATTTATGTACCATGTATTTGGCGACTCAGAATAGGTGATGTATACCTATTTTGGGGGCGTCACAGTTGGTATCAAAGCTTAGGGATATGATCCCTGGCTAAGATGTGAGACAAGAACTAGGAGGGGAGAGACGAGAAATTCTTTCGCTAGTATGACCTACCTAAGTTTATTTGGTATTTAATTGGTCGGTCAGAGTATAGGAATAATATGTGATATGTTATTTAACTCTTGTTTTGTGGCTGTATTTGAAAATGACATCCGAGAATTTTGAGATTATCAATGGAGCACAGGAGGCCGTTGAGTCTCCACAGATCAATAATCAGGATAATGTGCATCAGGAAGGCGACATTCCTCAGGCAAACAACAACACTGACCAAATGATGAATGATGGAATGTTCAGAGGCTTTATGAAATTCATGCAACATCAGGCGAGAGCGGCTCCTGTCCAAAATGCAGATGGAATTGGCAACTCTCGGACGGTCACCGCGAAGCAGTTTAAGGAACTGGGACCACCGAAGTTTTTTGGAGAGCCAAAACCACTTAAGGCGGAGACGTCGATTAAGCAGATCAACAAGATATTTGATGTTTTGGGATGCTCCGAGGAGCAAAAGGTTCCCTTTGCCACCTTCATGTTGTGGGCAGAGGAAGATTAATGGTGGGAATCTGTAAAGCGTACTCAACCTGCCACACTGAAGATGTCTTGGGAGAAGTTCCAAGAACTGTTCAACAACAAGTACTTTTCCGAAAGTATTCGTCACATGAAAGAGGTAGAGTTCATCAAGCTGGAACAAAAAAACATGAACGTCTCGCAGTACAAAGCCAAGTTTGTCGAGTTGTCCCGGTTTGCGTCCCATTTGGTTGATAATGAGGAGAGAATGACGCAAATATTTTTAAGAGGTTTAAAACCTGAGATACGTCAATATCTTATCTCTCATAAACTGTGTTTGTATTCAGATGTTATTAATAGGGCTCAGTTATTGGAGCGTGATAATGAGTCATCTCAACCAAAAGATATCAACCGGTAAAATGATAATACTAGTGAGAGCCGTCATCGAAGCGGTGACAACAAGCGTGGAGGAAATCAACAGGCCAGAAATGGTAACCACTTCGGTGGTAATCAGGGCCAAAACAATAAGAATGGACATTTCAAGAAGAGGAGATTCAACAATGATGGAAAGACTTCAGCACCAACACCCGTTGTGAAGGAAGGAGAACGACCACCTATTATATGCTTCAAATGTGGAGGGGAGGGCCACATCAGTCCAAACTGCGCAATGCCGTCCAAAACATGTTATAATTGTGGAAGAGAAGGTCACCTAGCCCGATTTTTTCGTTCACCGAAGACAAGTTCAGCTAGGATGGAGGCACCAAAGGCCGTCCCAGAAAAGTCAAAATCGGTAGTCTGAGGGAGAGCGTTTGTTGTAACCTCCCGTAAAAAAAGAACCCGAACGAGGTCATTACGTAAGCTTATCATAAACTCTAGCAAAGTCTATACCTTATTTGATACCTGTTCTACCCATTCTTTTATTTCTCCTACTTGTGCTCAACGTTTAAATTTGACTCCGGAGAAATTAGACTTTGACTTATCTGTTAAAACTCCTTTGGGAGAAACCTTCATTACATCCATGGTTTATAAGTCTTGTTTGATTCAAATTGGTAACCGCACATTACCTGTCGATCTTATTTCTTTGAAATACTTGCATTTGATGTGATTCTAGGGATTGATTGGTTAACTACTCATCATGCAAAAATTGATTATTTTCGTAAGGTTGTTAGCTTTCATATTCCTAATCAACCTATTATGCGAATTCAAGTAACCAAACAATTAAAATCAATCACTGTCATCTCAAGCCATAAAGCTATTCGTTTATTGAAAAACGGATGTCAAGCTTTCTTAGCTTATGTCACGGATCTAAACAAAAATATGACACTTTTGAATGATATTTTTATTGTTAATGAATTTTCTGACGTATTCCCTGAAGAACTTCCTGGCCTACCCCCAGAGCGTGAAATTGAATTTTGTATCGACCTTGAACCTGGTACAAAACCCATTTCCAAATCCCCATATCGAATGGCTCCTATTGAACTTCAGGAGTTAAAGACCCATATAAGACCCCAACTTATTATAAATAAAATTGAATTTCCTCCATTTATTATTTTGAAATAGTAAGGGTTGATTTGATTAATGTGGATAGTTATGGGTAAAATACGCAAATATTTTAAATAAGCAGGTGGTTATAAAATATTCGTTTGGTTGTGGAATATTCTTACTGTCGGGGAATATTCGTATGACGGCGCAGCCTTGTGTGAGCCCTATAACGGAAAGCGATTGGATAAAGAAAACGACAAGTATAAGTTGTTTATAAATAATCACGTAGTTGTTCACAGATTAATCTTGTTGAAATAATACTCTTGGTTAAAACACAAGAGTTTACGGTATTGCACCAATTATTGATTCTTACGTAAGAAGGCACTACTCAATAATTATTACGATAATTACGGTTCAATGTTTTATTTTATTGATTCAATAATTGTTTGCGTTGATATTTTATATTCTTTGTTGTTTCAATAATTGTCATTACGAAGATTTTCCATTATCTGAGACAATAATTCATATTATCTGAATAATATTATTGGATAACATTGTTGGCAATGTCTAGAAAGTTCTGCCTAAGGAGAGGTTAGGTCATCTAATTGCGCGGCCAAAGAAGGAGAAATCCTTATTGAAAGCCCCTTTATCCTGGACCGCCTTTGGTTGTCGATATTGTGATTCTCAGAATATTATTTGTGAATAATTAATTATTGATTTATATGATGAGGAAAATATTGATTATATGTGGATATAGATGGAGAAAAGTTTGAATAGTCCTATGGTTATTTGTCAGTATTGTGATTCTGTAATATTATTTGTGAATAATTAATTATTGGTTTATATGATGAGGAAAATATTGATTCTATGTGGATATAGATGGAGAAAAGTTTGATTCTATGGTGATATTTTTATAATGAATGTGGGATATATGAGTATATGAGGAGGAAGAGTATTTTTGTTGTAATAAATGTTAAAAACATGTTAAACATGTCGGTGGACCCATTTCTTGACTAAAATTTGATTATAGCTTGTAAAATCGCCCGTTTGTGGATTTCGGTCAATTTCTGTTTGGAATTTGGAAAACTTTTCTTCTGCAAAGTTGTAGAGAATGAAATTTCATATGAAAAAGACATGAGGTTCAAATTTTTCTAACAAAGGGCTATTTATTATGAATTATTGAAGTTCCGGATTAATTAATTATTATTTTTTTGGAGTTTTAAATTAATTAATTATGTAAAACATTTTTTGTAAGTTTTGTAAGGTGGGCTACTTGTGTTTTTGAAGTTTGAACAAAAAAGTGGGCGTAGGAATTCAAATTTATTATATTAATAATTTATTAAATTTTCTACTTTAGTGTTCTAAGCATTTTCCTATAAATAGGGTGCTTAGGTTAAAATTAAAAATCACACCAGAAACTGAAGTTTTCTCTCTCTTTCTCTCTTGATATTTTGAGCGTATTCTTGTGAGTATTTTGATACTTTGAGTGTTGTTATATGGTGCAAGTTCCCTTCAGTACTATACCCAGTATTCCGGCCAGAAGTACTATTCTTTCGAGGTAAGGGATATTATTTTTTTTAATGTGACAATTGTTGAAAATTAATATTTTATCTTTTTCTGATAAAATAATTCATTTAATTATATAATATAATAATGGTGATATTTTTACAATGAATATGAGATATATGAGTATATGAGGAGGAAGAGTATTTTTGTTGCAATAAATGTTAAAAACATGTTAAACATGTCGGTGGACCCCATTTCTTGACTGAAATTTGATTATAGCTTGTAAAATCACCCGTTTGTGGATTTCGGT
This sequence comes from Panax ginseng, assembly GCA_020205605.1. Classification (NCBI taxonomy): domain Eukaryota; kingdom Viridiplantae; phylum Streptophyta; class Magnoliopsida; order Apiales; family Araliaceae; genus Panax; species Panax ginseng. The sequence goes on from CM035134.1 coordinate 19,638,690, forward strand.
CAATTTCTGTTTGAAATTTGGAAAAATTTTCTTCTGCAAAATTGTAGAGAATAAAATTTCCTATGAAAAAGACATGAGGTTCGAATTTTTCTGACAAAAGGGCTATTTATTGTGAATTATTGAAGTTCCGGATTAATTAATTATTATTTTTTTGGATTTTTAAATTAATTAATTATGAAAAATGTTTTTTGTAAGTTTTGTAAGGTGGGCTACTTGTGTTACTGAAGTTTGAACAAAAAAGTGGGCGTAGGAATTCAAATTTATTATATTAATAATTTATTAAATTTTCTGCTTTGGTGTTCAAAGCATTTTCCTATAAATAGGGTGCTTAGGTTAGAATTGAAAATCACACCAGAAACTGAAGTTTTCTCTCTCTTTCTCTCTCGATATTTTTACCGTATTATTGTGAGTATTTTGATACTTTGAGTGTTGTTATACGGTGCAAGTTCCCTTCAATTAGATTATACCCAATTATTCCAAATGTAACTATTTCTTTCGAGGTAAGGGATATTATTTTTTTTTTTTTAAAATGATATTATTTCTTTCAATATCATTGTGCCAAAGTATTGATCTGAACTTTTAATCAAATTTGGAACTTTTTATGTCGGGGTTACTATTCACGTATACGGCACTATTCACGTATACGACACTATTCACGAATACGGCACTATTCATCGAAAAAAATTAAATTTTTGTTTTTCGTCCAAAATATTTAATATGGATACTAGCTTTGATTGTATCCATGTTTTGATCATTCTTGAATTTTACTCCACTATGATTATTTATGAGGTATTTTTGGACATGAAATAGCTGAAATACGAATCCTTAATACTTATTCTTTTGTTTCACTGGATTTGTTTTCTTTAAAATATTTTTAATCATTCTCAGTCCTAAATGATGATATTATTGAATATCTTTGGCCTGTAGTGCAAAGATTAATGATTATATAATGAATATCTTTGGCCGTAGTACAAAGATGAACAGGTGTTGAGATGAACATGACCAACTGATGAATATCTTTGGCCTGTAGTGAAAAGATGAATATATGATTCAAGATGTGCATTGATTGATGTTACAGGGATAAAAATACTATTGATGGACTGTTAAATTCATAGATAATAGTAGATTTTATTCTCTACGTAACTCTTCTATGAATTATTATTTCCGCTACAAATATTGATTTGAAACTTGTTGTCTATTGTATTTTATCAGATTTTTCCCTGTTGAAGACTAACGATAATTTGATCTATGTTATCTTAGTCATAATATTCTTTACTGGGCTAGTTGAGCTCACCCTTTTCCTTTTTTGTTCCATTTTTCTTCTCAGGAGGCGAGAATGTAGCGAGTACGAGTCGGGGTATGGAATGATGGTTCTAGAGAGAGTTGTTTAGTAGTCCTCACCATTTTTGTAAAATAATATTTCAATAATTATAATGAGGACTTAGTTGGGTATGGATATTGTCTAGATGACAATATTTGTATTCAAACTCATAGTTTTTATGTTGTATTAATAAAGTTGTAGTTGTTTCTGTACCATGTATTGACAACTCAGAATGGGTGATGTATACCTATTTTGGGGGCGTCACAACCCAACTGCAGGAATTGTTAGACATTGGCTTTATTCGTCCTAGTACTTCTCCTTGGGGTGCTCATGTTCTATTCGTAAAGAAGAAAGATGGGAGTATGTGACTTTGTATTGATTATCGGGAGTTGAATCATATCACCATTAAAAAAAAGGTACCCATTGCCACGTATTGATGACCTGTTTGACCAGTTGCAAGGAGCCAAATTCTTTTCAAAGATTGATCTTCGTTCCGGATATCACCAGTTGAAGATTAGAACCGATGACATTCCAAAGACGGCTTTCAGAACTCGGTACGGGCATTATGAATTCCTAGTCATGTCTTTTGGATTCACTAATGCTCCTGTTGACTTCATGGATATTATAAACCGAGTATTCAAGGAATATTTGGATCACTTTGTGGCCGTCTTTATTGATGACATCCTCATATATTCCAAAACCCGTGAAGATCATGAGCAACACTTGAGGTTGATATTCCAAAAGCTTCGTGAATATAAGCTTTATACCAAGTTGAAGAAATTCGAGTTCTGGCTTGAGGAAGTAGCATTCCTTGGGCATGTGGTATCAAGTCATGGAATATCTGTTGACCCAGCAAAGATTGAAGCTATTCAAAGCTGGGAGCAACGTTAATTGGTGACCGAAGTACGTAGCTTTCTTGGTTTAGCTGGTTATTATCGGAGATTTGTGGAAGGATTTTCTAGAATCGCTACTCCACTAACTCAGATGACTCGGAAAGATACAAAGTTCGGTTAGAGCAAGGAATGTGAGAAGAGTTTTTAAGAACTCAAGAGGAGACTCATTTCAGCACCTGTTCTGACAATACCATCTGGTTCGGAGGGATTTGTCATCTACAGTGATGCTTCGGGCAAAGGGTTAGGATGTGTTCTCATGCAACATGGGAAAGTCATAGCCTATGCCTCACGACAACTAAAAAAATATAAGAGGGATTATTCTACTCATGATCTAGAGTTGGCAGCTATTGTCTTCGCACTTAAAATTTGGAGGCATTACTTGTATGGGGAGAAAGTGGAGATCTTTACGGATCATAAAAGACTCAAATATTTCTTCACTCAAAAGGAACTCAACATGCGACAACGACGTTGGCTTGAACTGTTGAAAGATTATGATCATACCATCCCATACCATCCTGGAAAAGCGAACGTGGTAGCTGATGCATTAAGTAGAAGATCATATGCGGGTACGAGTGCGATATTGTCAACTTAAAGGCCCATTTTGTATGACTTGCAAAGGATGGAGATAGAGATAAAGACTCCAGGGACCCACGTGATGATGGCGACTATATGAGTAGAACCGACTTTAATTGATAAAGTTAAAGCTGCTCAAGTTATAGATCCGGAGTTGATGCGTATGAGGAAGAAAGTGCAAGAAGGTGCTATGCCGGAAGCAAGAATCGATGAAGAAGGAATACTTCGAGTCAACTCCAGACTTTGTGTTCGTAACGACCCTAATTTAAAGTATAAAATCATGATGGAGGCGCACAACACACCGTTTGCAATCCATCCTGGGAGTACCAAAATGTATCGTGATCTTCGTCATACATTTTGGTGGAGCAATACGAAGAGAGAGATAGCGTTGTTTATCTCAAGGTGTCTAACTTGTCAACGAGCCAAAGCAGAGCATCAAGTACAAAAAGGTCCATTGCAACCACTTGAAATTCCGGAATGGAAGTGGGAGCACATTACCATGGATTTCTTTACTGGTCTTCCCAAGGTTTCTCAAGGCATTAATGCAATTTGGGTCATTGTTGATAGATTGACAAAGTCTGCTCATTTCTTACCAATACAAGAAACTTATACACTTGAACGTCTTGCTCGTATGTACATAAACGAGATTATAAGACTGCATGGTATGCTAGTATCCATAGTTTCTGATCGAGACCCAAGATTCACTTCACGATTTTGGGTTAGTTTGCAAAAAGCTATGGGCACGGATTTACGATTTAGTTCAGCATATCATCATCAGATGGATGGACAATCAGAGAGGACTATTCAAACTCTTGAAGATTTATTAATACTCTGTGTCCTTGATTTCAAGGGAAGTTGAGATAAGTTCTTACCGTTGGTGGAGTTTTCATACAACAACAGTTATCAAGAAAGTATTGGCATGGCTCCATTCGAGGCGTTGTATGGAAGAAAGTGTCATTCTCCAGTATGCTGGGATGAGGTGGGTGAAGCAACGTTGTTGGGACTGAAGTTGGTACGTATGACTACGGAAAAGATTCAAACGATCCGACAACGTATAAAAACCTCACAAGATCGACAAAAGAGTTATGCTGATCTTCATCGAAAGGACGTGGAATTCGATATAGGAGATCATGTGTTGTTATGTGTTGCTCCATGGAAAGGAGTTACGAGATTTGGAAAGAGAGGGAAGCTCAATTCTCGATTCATTGGCCCATTTTTAATCCTCGATCGAGTAGGAATTGTGGCCTATAGACTCGTTTTACCGCCAAGTATGTCTCGTGTTCATAATGTTTTTCACATATCCATGTTACGTAAATATGTGGAAGACCCAAACCACATTATTGAGTTAGAACCAGACGAAATAGCGGAAGATTTAACATATGAAGAGGTTCCTGTTCAAATCTTGGATAAGAAGGAACATATTCTACGCTCCAAGGTTATACCTCAAGTCAAAGTTTTGTGGAGAAACCATGATGTTGAGAAAATGACCTGGGAGTTAGAATCTTAAATGAATTCAAGGTATCCTTACCTCTTCGATATACCAGGTACGTACCCTAATTTCGAGGGTGAAATTTCTTAAGAAGGGGAGGTTGTAAGACCCCAACTTTTATAAATAAAGATGATTTTTCTATGAATATAAATTTTGAATATTATAAAATGAATTTGATATAATATTATAATTGTGGGTAATATTTATAAATTTTTCAAAGTACGCAAGTGGATATATAATATTTGATTGGTCGGGGAATATTCATTTTAACAGGAAATATTTGTACAACGGCGCAATTATTGGTGGACCCCACAACGGAATTATTATCGGATTCAGAAAACGAAAAAAAATATGTTATGAAAATAATGGCGGAAGTTTTACCAATAACTGTTGAAACACCCGGTGTTAAAAGTACAATAATACGCGTCATTGCATAGTAGCACACAATATTGATTATTGATGCTTACGTTAGAAGTCACTTAATTTTGTTTAATTATTGCCACAGTAGTTGATGTAAATTTTGCTTATTTTATGAACCCCATTTACCCATTTTTTAAAATAATTGGTAGAAAATTATTCAAGATATATATATATATATATATATATATATATATATATATATATATATAGTATATATATATGATTATGGCTTTGTTGACAAAGTGGGGGAGTACAATTATTATTAGTATATATATATAATATATATATATATATATATATAATATTTTATTTAAAAGATTTTACTTTAAATATGGACCGTCCGATTAAAAGTAAATCAATCTGGACCGTTCATGAGTTAGTTATTATGCAGTCCATTTTTCTATAAATAGAAGCTCATTCCTTCATTATTTTCTTACGAATTCACTGAAACTCTAGAGAGATAAACTATAGAGAGAAAGAAGAAAAGAATTCTGCTACTTAACTACTCTTATATCCAGTTTCTTTTACGATAAGGGGTATTATTTCTTTTGTATTCATGAAGAGAACTTCTGTTATTCTATTCTTTATTATTCTGTTGGAATAACCTGTATATGCGGGTTACCCTAAACTTGGTGACATTCTTCTATTATTCTGTTGGAATATCCTGTCCGTGTGTTTTACACCGGACCTGGTTCCGTCTTTATTATTCTGTTGGAATATCCTGTCTGTGTGTTTTACACCGGACCTCGTTTAAATCTTTATTATTCATTGGAATACCGTCTGCAGTGTTTTACACCGACACTGGTTCCGTCTTTATTATTACTGCTGGAACATCCCGCTTAAGGTGCGAATTTTGTCCGACTTTGGTTCCGCTTATTATTATTATTACGTTGAATAACTTTTCATGCTGCTGTACAACATGCATGGTGATTTCTTTTGTTATTCTATTCTTTATTATACTCAGTTGGTTAAAGTTTTGACTTCTATACTCTATGAAATTAGTAGAATATCCTTGATATTTGCGCTTCGTCCAGTATCTTTTCATGAAAATATTCTTCTGAGCATTCTTGAATTTTACTCTACAAAGAAGTATCATGTTGACAATTTGGACGTTATTGGTTCCTGGACAAATTAATTCGTGAACTTGTTTTATTGAATTCTTCTATCATTGTCATCATCCTCATGTTTATATTATGTTGAAAGTCATCTGTGGCCTGTAGTGCATAGATGGACTTGGTATGATTATGACCAAAGATTATTCGGTATAATCATGACAGTAATGTTACAAATGATGTGGTAAAAGTCCTCATTGGTGTGACGCCCCCAAAATTAGGTATACATCACCCATCTTGAGTCGCCATAAATATGGTACAAAATTCAAATACAAACTAATAATACAGCAGTCGTGTAAAATACGACAAAATATATGCTGTGAGTTTAAAAAACAAATATTATCTTCTAGACAATATCTACTCTCAGAATAAGTCCTCATTACATTTATTGTCTCACTATTTAACAGAATAGTGAGGACTACTATCTAATACTATCATCCGGACCATCACTCCATTCCCCGACTCGTCCCAGCTACATTCTCATTTCCTGAAGAGAACAGTGAAGGAAAGGGTGAGCTCAACTAGCCCAGTAAGAAATATTATGACTAAGATAATGCAGAATAAATTATCATTAGTCTTCAACAATGTTAAACTGATAAAATACAATAGACATCAAGTTTAACTGCAGTGGAATAAGCAATCCATTAGAAGAGTCAAGTAGAGAATAAAACCTTCTATCTTCTATAATTTAAAAATGTTTCCATTAACTTTTATCGCTGAGACTCAGCTTAATAAATAAACCACATCTTCTAATCATCCCTGTATTACTGGCCAAGGATATTCATTAAATCATCAATGATCATGACTATACCGAATAATCCCTTGTCATAATCATACCAAATACTGTCCATCAATGCATTACAGGCCACTGAGGACTTTTACCACATCACTTATAACATCACAGTTCATGATTATACCGAATGATTCCTGGTCATAATCATACTAAGTCCATCTATGCACGTAAGCCAAAGATGACTTTCAACATAATATAAACATGAGGATGATGACAATGTTATAGGAATTCAATTAAACAAGTTCAAGAATTAATTTATCCAAGAACTAATAATATCCAAATTGTCAACATGATACTTCTTTGTAAAGTAGAAGTCAAAAATGCTCAGAAGAATATTTCCATTAAAAGATACTGGATGAAGCGCAAATATCAAGGATATTCCACTAATTTCATCGAGTATAGAAGTCAAAACTTTAACCAACTGAGTATAATAAAGAATATATAAAACTGTAAATGGATTTTCACCCGCCATGCGGTAATCCTCATATACAGATCATTTCCACAATTTAATAAGGAATGAATACAAAAGATCATTCACCATGCATGTGGCAATCCATTATAGACATGTTATTCCAATGAATAATAAAGAATGGAATAATGTAAGGATTCACCATGCATGCGATAGAGACCGCATGCATACGAGTTATTCCCAATGTAATAATAAATGTGGAATAATAAATATGGAACCGTGTCGTGTGAAATTCACAATCGAGGATATTCAAAGAATAATAAATGCGAATAATAAATATGAAACCAGTCGTGAAATTGAAATTCCGAAAGATATATCTCGACGTAATAGTAAATTCGGAATAATAAAAGAAGATCACCAAGTATTGGGTAAACCGCATATACAGGTCATTCCACCAAGTATAGGGTAAACCGCGTATACAGGTTATTCCAACAGAATAATAAATAATTGAATAACAAAAGAAGATCACCATGTATAGGGTATGCCGTGTATACAGGTTATTCGAACAGAATAATAAAGAATTGAATAACAAAAGAAGATATCCATGTATAGGGTATGCCGCGTATACTGGTTATTCCAACAGAATAATAAAAAATGGAATAACAGAAGTTCTCTTCATGAATAAGAAAGAATAACACCCCTTACCGTAAAAGAAGAATATTCCGACTAATAGGGTGAGGATTTTCTTAAAGAAAACTTATACTATGTTCTTCGCTCAAAGTTTCTTAAAACTCTTAAGGAAATACGCTCAAGATTATAGAAGGAGAATTCTCCGAACTTCTGGTGTGATTTTAATTCTAACTAAGCTTCCTATTTATAGGAAAATGGACTGCATAGTAACCAATTCATGAACGGTCCAGATTGATTTACTTTAATCTGACGGTCCATATTTAAAGCAAAATCTGTTAAATAAAATATAATATATTCTAATTATTGCAAATAAAAAAAACAACTTTATAAAAGTATTTTGTTTTATATAAAAAGATTTTACTATGCAAAATACTATGCAACACTATGCATAATAAAATATAATATATTCTATTTATAGAATAACTTTAATAAAGTATTCTGTTTTATATAAAAAGATTTTACCATGCAAAACACTATGCACAATAGAATATAATATATTATATTTATAGAATAACTTTAATAAAGTATTCTGTTTTATATAAAAAGATGTTTCTGTTTTATTACGATAATAATACTAATAAAACAAAACTTCATCATCACTTACTTTGAAAAATTTTCAAATATCACCCTTAGCTTTAAACTTTTATCAATTTAACTATTTATCAAAATAGAAAAATTGAACACTTTTATTTCATAAAATTCGGGGTCTCACAATTGGCCCGTAGTGCATTGATGGACAGTTGTTGGCATGATCATGACCATTGATGAATACACTAATATCCTTGGCCCGTAGTGCATGGATAATTTGTTGTCGTGATACTAAAGAATATCCTTGGCCGTAGTGCAGGGGTTATTCGATGATGTGGATTATTTATTAAGCTGAGTCCCAACGATAAAAGTGATGAAAAACCTTTTAGATCATAAAAGATAGTAGATTTTATTCTCTACTTGACTCTTTTAATGGATTTCTTGTTCCGCTGCAGTTAAACTTGATGTCTATTGTATTTTTATCAGTTTAACATTGTTGGAGACTAATGATAATTTATTCTGCATTATCTTAGTCATAATATTTCTTGCTGGGCTAGTTGAGCTCACCCTTTCTTTCACTGTT